>CADWAE010000251.1:112500-712500 GCA_902982915.1 Phalloptychus januarius | reverse complement strand
CACAAAACTTTAAGTCCACAGTGCCCATCTCTCCTCCGACCACAGCCTCTTAGTGCAGCTGAAGTCTGAATTAAAGCACAGATTAGATGTGGCTTCATATGAATCAACCAGCCAATCAATGTTTGTACTTGTTTTGAATATTTAGTCTTCAAGTTTCATCACTGCTTTTTGTCCTGGGGTTTCTTTCTTTCAGAAACCTGGGATTTCTTGTTTCTAGACAGCTTTTTTTTTTTATTCAGTTGTGTGTATTTTATTGAGTCGTGTAATTCTTCCTGACATTTCGCCGACGCTGTGAGTAGTTTTACCCCTTGTGGACGACTTCAAACTTGATGCCTTTGGACTGAACAACCCGTTTGAATCCTCTGTGGGTTCGGTTAATGTTCAGTCTGAACTGCTCTTTGAACTCTGGACTGCTGCTGTTCTTCACCGTGCCGGTTTTGTCCCTCTGGGCGTCCTCCTACACACAAACACACCGTTCAACACAGACGCATTGCAGCCAACACCGACTGAAAACAACAGGGCGAGAAAAAGACGGAGCCTCACCACGCTCGGGAAGGGAAACTCGAATTTTACGCTGGCGTCCAGATCATTAGGAGAGACGCCTGTGGAGCCAGAGTTCGGTGTGAATGGCCTGGGATTTGCCAGTTTACAAAGCGTTTACCTCGACTACGCGTACGTCCTCCGTACCTGATGGAGCCGGCAGGTTGATGCCTCGGATGATGTACAGTACCAGGTCACTGGGAGACAGGTTGGAGTTGATCCTGTGTGACGGACAAACAACCAATCAGGATAAAAGCCAAATAATTTTTGCCTGTTTTATGAGTCACCAGCTTTTAGCTTGATATCATGCTGGAAGAGAGATGCACTGAGTCACAATGAGTCACTCTGACTCATCTCCCAAACCACTGAGGTAAAGCAGGACCAAAACATATTTCACTAAATTAAAATCCTGCTTCATTGGAAGACAAATAAATTACATCAAACCAAATTAAATGGAAACAAATATTTGTATTTGTTTCCGGTATATTTATCTAACTTAATCCATCTGTTTTTAACTTTATAACCATCTCACTCAATAAAAAGTTACTTTTTTCTATAACTAAGGACAACATACTTCTTAGACAGCTAGTCTAAGATGGACTCTGCCTCAAGAATCCCAATGATCAATCCTTCAATATAAAAAAGAAAGTAAAATCTGAAGGGGATGAAACCGATTTACTTTGCAGAGTTGAAGGTTCTCTCTTGGGTGAGGCACTTGGGGACCGGATGGCCCTTGGCGTGGGCGTTCTTCAGCAGCTCTATGTACTTCATAGTTTCCTCAACCAGCTTCTCAGACCTGAGGGGAGACAGCAGTGAGGCCTTTGCACAAATACTGACGGTGCAAAAACATCTGAAGTCTGCAGAGGCAGCCATCAAAGTATCGTGTGACAGACGGCACTAATTGTTACACCAAACAAGAGTGTTGGCAAATCAACGCATGATGCTGTTCAGAGTGTAAATATGAAGGAAAATGAATCAAAAGGAGAAGTGAAAACACGTTCCTTACTTTAAAGCCTCGCCTACGTTGCCCATGAGCGTGAACTGCTGAGAGATGCCCAAACATTTCTGTTTCAAGAAGAAGATTGTGGGTAAGAAAAGGACGGAAAATGTGGAGAAAATGGAAAATAACTAACAACTTACAAATTCATAAAAAGATTCACAATCCAATAACATTAAGACATGTTTTAAAAAGTGATGAGAAGGGATATTTATACAACAGACTTTTAAACAAAAAGGTTTTAACCTCGTGTTGCTTTCGTAGGAGATCCATGAGCGCGTGGTACTTTTCGCTGGAGCGAGGAGAGGCCCGGGAACGGCCCAGGGAATAATCCTCCTCACTCACCGGAGCGCTTGGAATCTGATCCGAAGCGGTGAGAAAATGTTACAAAAGTGTTTAAAAACAGAAACAACAACCTCCAAAAACAGTCGAGTAACGAACATGACAAAAACAAAACAGCATTAAACATATAGTGTTTTCACCACATGGGACAAAACTGCTGAAAAGACTATCAGAGATGTCCCTCTGCATACATTGACCGTTATGGTATAAAAAAAAAAAAGAAATCAACCTAAGGACTGCCAGCTGTTCACAGGTTGCCAGGTTAACACAAACCACTGTCCAAGCTACAACTTCATATTGGTTTTTTTTTTTTGTTGGTTTGAAGTGAGCACCAGGTTTGACACCTGTGTGATGTTCTGCTGATAGTGAGACGAACAGAAACACAATACTCTGGGTAAATCCAGGGGTTGAGTCAGACAAATCAATAGGTTACATGAAGCACAGCTGGATTAAACAGTCGAATATGATTTTAAAAAAAAAATCACTTGGGATGAAAGGTGTTGGTGTGGAATAATAATAATGAATGTCTGATGACAACAGAGCAGATGCAGAAAACGTAAGTCTGAAAAGGTCTCACTTTGCAGCTTTAAGGATTACTAGCTGAAGCAAATATCTTTTATAACCTTTGAGATGTCAACAGGAAGGCCAGATTTCGCAGCCGTAACCATAGGTTCCAGTCCCTTGGCGTGTCTGAGGTGCTGCGCTGCTCCAGTCATGTCCTGAAAACAACCAACTATGTGAATACATCCACTGCTGCACAGCGGACCGCCAAGAACAGGCAACCAAATATCCACAACAGCAGAGAAACATCAAACAGGTGGGGGAAAAAAAACAACAACCTGCAACTCACCTTCATCTGTTTGGAGCGAAGCGCTGCACGCAAAAAGGCCTGTCGTCTTAGCAACAGGAAGTCTACCTGGTGCTGGGCTGAAAACATAAATCTGCCTTTCAGAGTTATGACACATTTCAGACATGAGCAGCACCCCGTAAAAATATCCACACCCCAGGAACCTTTCCACATTTTGTCACGTTATTGGCATTTCCTGTGCTTAAGCAACCAGGAAGCAACATTTACATTCATGCCCCTTAATCTGACAACCCTAAAGAAAATCTATTGCAAGCAGCTGCCTTCAGAGGTTATGTAAATTAAGAATGGAGTGTAATTGAAACTCTGTGTAAACCCAGGTGTTCTGGTTTAATTAAACTATTCTGTTTCCGATTAATTTTGCGCTGCTGTTTGTGGTAACTCGCATAAAAAAAATGTATGCTAAAAGTTATTATGAATCTATTACAGAAAAAAAGTCATCAATCAATTTAGCAATCGATTAATTATCACATTGAGTAAACACACCAAAAAAAAAGGCCATTTGCTGAAAAAAAAACCAAACATTCAGAGCAGTAACTATGCCAAAAATGCACATTTTTAAATTCAAACTTAATTCAAATTCAAAAATTGTTTATTGAGCCCAAAGGGAAATGAAAGGTTGTTGTAACTCATCTAATAAAGTGGCTGTGGGCAGGAAAAATCTTCTGTAGCAGTCTGTATTACAGCAAATTTGAAGATTTCTCTGACTAAAGACACTGTTTTTCTATGACTCATGAGGAGGATGCTCAGGGTTGTCCATAATTTACTTGACTTTTTTCTTTGCACCATCATCTCCTGTTTCCATTTAAGATAAAAAAAAACCCCCAACTTTGTCTGAAAATACGTTGTAACCAAAACTCCAAAATTGCATAGTTTTAGCTTCACCTGGTTCAAATACATAAAAGTAATGCCATGTTCTTTCATCTGTGGCAATAAAATGTTCATTTTCTTATTTTAAAAAGTGCATTTTTTTGCTATTTGCATATTTACAGTTCTTGTAGAAAATAGCTTTAAGTATTTAAATGAATATGTCATTTTTAAAATCCAATTGATCGAATAAATGATCACTAAGATAATCGTTAGTTGAAGCCCTAAACGTTATGATGTCACAACATGGTAAAAGTTCAAGTGTTGCGTTTACTTAATTAAGCCACTGCGGGCTGAACATGCAGAGTTTTGAACCAACCTTTCGGTCCCAGTTTTGGAGCCGAGGATCCTGCAGGGCCTGCGGAAGCCGGGGACTTTGCTTTCTGCACAGGTGGACGCACTGCAGGCTACAAAAAGGAAAACAGTCAGACGAACCAAATACCTCCACAAACAGACGTCTGGCTGATGGTTTAAACTTTGTGTTTAGAATAGAGACAAATTTAGCATATTGTACATCAATAAGAAAAGCTTGGCTCTGTAACTACTGAGCCAATAGGTCATTATAATTATTATTATTATTATAATAGGTCATTAAACAGCCAACCCTGCAGTGGGTAGGAGGTGCAGAGCAGGAAACATTACTGATTAAAAAAAACTTTCTTTGAAGCTGCAGGAGCTGAAATGGCACCAAATGAAGCATTTCTTTAGTACACAACAGATTTCCTGGCTGCATTGGGATATTTGGGCTGTTTTGTGCAGCTCTTCATATTTTTCATCCCCACCTTGGCAGCCTCTTTTTGTCCATCCTCGTCGCCGTCATCATCATCTGCGTCGGCATCCTGATTCGCGATTTTCATAGCCGTTTCCAGGACACCTATCAGGTTCTGCTGACTCCCCTCTGAGCCCTGGAGAGGAGGACAGCCTGGAGGAAACACACACACACAAATAAGCTTAACAAGTCAAAGCTTAACAAATGGAGTCAAAACCTGAAAAGATATCCAGGAAGTTACCCGGAGGCACCGGCAGATCGTTCAGGTTGACAGGTCGGCCTGCGCTGTGAGCTTTGATCGCGTCCTGGTATTGCTGTTAACAGAGAGCGAAAAAAGGAAACAAATTATGAATGGTTTTTGACTTGAAACAAAACCCTGGGAGGCTCTCTAGTGAAAGGAAAAAGGAGGCAATCAAAACAAAAGTGTCTGACGCAAGCAAATAACTCAGAATTGCAAAAATTGGCAAGTAAAAATACAGCCAAACTCGATAGAAGTCATGGAAACCCACTGTGTAGGTGGAGACAATTTCCAAGAATGTGTTCAAAAATAACTTGCACAAAATCCATGCGCAGGTTTTACAAACACCTTTACATGGAGTCATAAAGCAGACACACAGATCCAGCCAGGTAAATCACGTCCTGCTGATACAACGTAGATCTGCACCTCGTTTTCAGTCAGGATCACTGCTGAAGTTGCTTTAGTCACAAACACAGCGGATGCAGACAAATGTTTTCTTGCAGTGAGCTACAAGTCAAAAGAAAATCTTGTAACAGTCATTCGAAAATAAAAAGCCTTGATTGAACTGAAAAATATCTATTGGCAGAAAAATAAATCCCTGAGCCGAAGTTCAAAGCAAACACCACAGCAGATCCCCGCTCTTCATTTTATCCTATGTGAAAAATACCACAGGCTTTCAGCAGATGGTATTTTTTCCACACAAATAATTAACAAGCAAATAGCATAAAATTATATCCGGTATATGCGGTATTTCATCTAAAACCAGGCAAACTATGTCAACAAAGAGAGGGTTATCTGCTGGGTCCATATAGCCCAACAGCAGAACTTCCTTTGCATGTTATTTCAGAAATAAACAGACGTTCAGAAAGGAGTTTGGGATTCACAATTAGCTTTGTAAATTTTCCCCAATGTGTCAAAAAAGTTATATCGGTAAAGTTGAGTCAGTCTGAAGCTAATTTTGTGGGATGTTTAAAGCAAGTGAGCTTATAAAGGTTGATTAATGTGTGCAGTTCTACTTTCAGCTCCTTTAATTGAGAAAAAAAAATCAACAAAACCTTGAAGGTTTCTAGAAATCTTTCACAGATTCTCCTCAATTTTTCTGGTTTATCAATTTACCCTTGACTATAGTGTCCTACAATGACACAATAGCCAAGATATCAAGCCAACAAAACAAAATTCTCAGGGAGGGAAAAACTAAAGAAATTCCCTTTCAAAAGACCTTTATAATGCGCTGGTGCATGCGAGCTTTCCGATCGTCTCCTTTGCTCTTAGCTCCCTCTGCTGCCTGCTTGTAAATGTCCATCCTTTGCTTCAGGGCCTCTGCCACACTGCTGGGAGCAGGAAGGTCTGTAAGAAGACAAACACAAATGCTCATGGCTGCTAAATTTAACAGGATTATGTTATTTTCACAGCTCAAAAACAACATTTGAGCTACCACTCAAACATTTAACACAGAACCCATGAATGTTTGTTAACATATCTTAAAAATATCATCGACCGCGCTCCCTTTGTGAAAGGTTTTGTGTTTTGATTCTTGTTGTGTCTTAAGTAATTTTTTGTGTCTCATTTTGCCACTTGGTGGCTAAATTCTGCAATTGATCAGAACTGGTCAGATTCCTGTTCAGTTAATGTTTGTCTTGCTAAGAGAAAAGAGATTATTTTTTCACATCTTATATACAGAGGAAAAAAACACAGATTACTAAATAACAAAATCCTTCATCCTCTGATAAACTTTCATAAACAATAAATAAAAAAAAGCATTTTAAATGCACTCAAATCTCAGTGTAAGTTTAAACCACAGCAAGTTTAGGTACATTTATTTTAAGTATATATATATATATTAGATTTTTTCATAAGAAAATAGTGAACACACAAAGTATTTAAAAGGCACCAATGAGATCCTTACTGTTGTTGGCTATCTGGGTGGCTGCAGGAGCAGCAGCAGGTTTGGTAGATGTCTGAGGAGGAACAGGCGCACTCTGCTGCTCCACTGTATCTCCTGCAGGTGATCAGAACAGTGCAGAAGAAAGTAGTGGCTACCTTAGTAACAGAAACTTAAAGTGAAATTAAGTAAATTAAATGGCCTACCTTCTTAGGGTGCTCTGATTTAGACTTTGCCCGTGCTTATTAAATAAATAACAAATTAACTGATTTAGCTCGTACTTACTCAGAATATTGTGGTCAGAATAATATGCATGCGGTTCAATCAGTGCATTCAATTATTCCTGCCACTCATCAAACAATGCTAAATATCTTCAGTAGATCAGACAGCACTGACTCTCAAAGACAAGCAGCATTTAAAAATGGTGATAAAAATAAAATTTTATAACTAGTAACATCCAAATTAAGCCATTAATATATCTCTTATGTGTCATATAATAAACGTTAAAAATAAAGTTTCCTGCACTGGCTCCAGTTTCTAATTCTGAATTCATAAGAGAAGAGATAACCGCTCCCGTTACCTGAACCATTTGTCAAGTTTCTCTCATTTTAACTGCAGTGCTACAGACTCACCTGGAGGGGGAGGTAGCGAGCTCAGTTCCACTGGTTCCCCTCCATCCACAGCCTCCACCAGCGAGTTGAGCTTCTGCAAAGATGGACGGCAAAACATCTCGTTGACGCTCCCATCATTCTGAAGTGAACAGATCTGCCAGAGCTGCTGTGTTACCTTGGCAGTGAGGTAGTGCTGTTTGGCCAGGTTGACGTCACCGACCTGCTTGGCTTGAATGGCGGCCAGTTTATACTCCCTCTGTCTGGACAGCACTGCCTGTTTCAGCTCTACATGGAGTGAAATCATGAATACAAGTCGGTTTCCTTTTAGATGGAGAACTGTAACCGAGACTAGGTGATTCTAGCAAAAACCTAAAATCTTACCAAGTATTTTTAGTCTAGTTTCTAGTATAAATAGATTTATACACTTGAAGAAAAGTAAGACTAACTTTTCAGCAAGATATAGGCACTTGTTTGAAGTCCGTAATTCCTTAAACATGGAGAAAATATCTTGTTTCAAGTGAAAACATGTCAGTGAAACCAGTTATTTATCAAAATTAAGAAATTATCGACATAAAACAAGCTCTTATATAGTTATTAATAGATCTGATTATTTTGAACATTAATCAGATCATAAAATGGCACATTCTACAAATGTTTTATTTAATTTTTTTTATACAATATCAGAAACATATTTAAAAGTGCAAACAATTAAATTCATCTTTAAATGAAAAAAACCCAAACATTTTATTGACCAAGATGCAAAAATGCAGAATTCCTTTAGTGAACGCTTGATTATTTGTAGCAAAAAAAAACCATACTTATAACATCAATATGTGGAATTCTTTCTGCTTGACTTATCAACATAGTGAAGGGTTGATCTGTTGACTATTTTTTTCAATTAGTCGATTAATAATTGGATATTAATAAAATACATTTACCACTGAATTTGTACCAGGTGAACCAGGTGAAGCTCATATTAAATTCAAAATGTAAATATGTTTTGTACAGTTTTGGCTTAATTACTACTCTGAATTATGTTGTTCTTTCAGCAGATGATTTTTTTTCTTAACCTGGATGCTCCAGTTAACAGTTAATCAATTACTATATCAAATAGTTACTATTAATCTGATGAATTGTTCCAGTCCAAGATACTTTTGAGTCAGTTTGTCTTGTCTCAAGCGTAATAAGAAATTGGGACTAGAAACTGGACTAAACCCTCTTAGTAAGACTTTCAGTGTTTGCACTGAGCCCATAAATGGAAGTTGTTCCCAGTTACCTGAGTGCTGGGCGTCGGGTTGACTGGGCGTCAGCGGGGAGATCGCAGGCGTTTCCGGGGTGAATGCAGCAGCTGGTTTTTGAGGAGGGGTCAGATGTCGAGGTTTAGTGTTCAGAGGTTCCAACGCCGGCTCCCTCAGTGGTTTCTGACTGGAAGGAGGGGAGGGAATCAGCGTGGGCGGTTCTTGTTCCGTAACGGGTCCAGGCTCAGCTGGAGCGTTTGATTTTGCACCAGTGGCAACCGGAGGAGGAATTTCCTCTTCATTGATTGGCTTCCCTTTTTTCACCGACGTCAACATGGATTGCAACGTCTACAGTTAGAGAGGACAATCATAAATACGCAGAGCCGATCTGAATATAAACAGAGAACCACGATGATGCACATGTGCTTTTATCAGTTTACCTTTAACCCTCTGTCATATCTTCGCACTTTACTAGTCTCGCCTGCAGCCTTGGCATTGGCTGTGGCCTTCTGATACATATCAAGGCGCTCCAACAGGCGAGACTCCAACCCTGAGGCTCCGCCGGGTGCGCTGGGAGAAGAGACGCTCACTTTAGGAACAGTGGGAGTGGCGGCGGGACGCGTTGGAGCAGGAGTGTCCGCCTCATCGTCCTCCAACACTTCGTTTAATTCTGCCTGTGAACAGAGCAAGAAAAAGAAATACACAAAGCAACTGAGATTAGAGTTGATTATTACGGCAACAAAAAGGTAAATGTGGGATACCGCGAGTAATTCAAAATAATATGCTTTAAGATATAAAATTGATGAAAAGTGTGTGTTTTACCAGCAGGTCTTCGTCATCCAAATTGTCGTCTCCCATGTCGTCATCGTCCAGATCTTTCATACACAGAGCCGCCATTCGCTCAATTTCAGCCATTGGTACAGGAGCTGAAAAGAAACAATAATAAAAAAAAAAAAAACAAGATGGGTTTAATGTTGAGTCATTGAAGATGAATCAATGATCAACACTTTAAAGCGACGTCGCAGTAGTTGTCCTTCTCTTTGATTTTCACTGATGTTCTACTTTCTGAGTTTTCACCCTAAAGGTGAAAGGTGAACACAGAAATGTGGTTTTTCCCTCTGAATTGGACGTTGTTCTCTCTGTATCGGTTGAATGAAGAGTTTCATACCATTTCATTCTTTAAGAGAAATAAACTGAGTCTTGGTCTCTCTCTAATATCTCGGGTTTGTTCATCTTTTCCCTGCCATCCTTCAATGGGTAAAATGCAAGAGGAGTACACTCACATCTTCCGTTCCCTTTCTTCCCTTGGGGTCTCCCTCCTTTTCCGCCTCCTCCCACCAAACTGAGGAGCTCTGCCTCCAGGTCCTCATCGTTCCCATCATCGTCCATCCCTCCGTCCGGCGTGAGGTCGAGAAGAAGCCCCATCTGAGAGCCAGACAAAAGGAGAGCCGCTGAATTACATGTAAAACATGTTCTCTACCTCAATAAAACCTCATTTTAAATTCACACTAGACCACTTTAAGCTTTGATCACAGCACAGATTTGATGTAAGTTTGGATCTTGAACTGCTTGAATTGCTACAGGAACTATTTTTAAATAATATCTGATGGGTAATAATCTTTTTTCCAAGGTCCTACAATCAAAAGTTTAGCACTAAGGAAAAAGCAAGAATTTTTAAAAAAATAATTAAACCACAACCATAATGTGCCTTCGATAAGTAGCTGCACCCTTTAACTTTTCCACATTTTGCCACAATAAACTTCAATAAATGTTATTAGGATTTTATGTGTGAGAGAAAAGTATGCTGTATTTGTTTACCAATTAAAAATAAATAAACAGTTTCATGCATTTGTTTTTTTAAGCCCATTTTACTTTCATATTTCAAGATAAAATTTCTGACAACCAGCAGATTTCAGAAATTGTCCAATTGGTAATTAGAGTCCACCTTTGGGTAATTCAATTAAATTCTTAGTTTAGTTAAATTCAGTATATTTACATTGCAACAATTCACAAAACATCATTTCAAGTTAATTTGAAAAACAGTTATTTCAATTTAATCACACATACAGTCCAACTGATCCTAGTTATCAAACATTTAGTTCAGTTCATCATTCAAATTTGTTGAGGTTTTTTTTTTTTTTTTTTTACATTGTTATTTGTAAACCTATTTTTTAAATCTACACTTCACACATTTCTGTGGTGTTTGGTGAGCTCAGCCTCAACTATCCTTCCACGTTTTGACTTTATGTAATTCCAGTATTCTTTGCCATCTCCTTAGATGTTTCATCTCTTTTTAATACTTAATCATTTGAACCTTATGAATCAGACACATCATGACTAAAAATACCTCCAATCTCTTGTTAGCTGAAACATCAACAGTACTTTTCCACTAGACTGTTTTTCATTTAGTTAACTCCAGGAGATAATTTTATTGGCAAGCAGTGCATCTTAATTCACTGCTTGCCAACTCACAGATTTGGTTCTGGGATATGACAGATATTACCTGTTTGGCTCTGGCTGCCCCTTGACCCCGGGGAGGGGGGTTCCTGCTGCGACTCATGGGCTGTAAACACCTGTGAGTAAAACGAGTTAAAATAATTTTATCCTTTTGTTTGAAATAATGTGGCAAAGAAAATTATCAAAACTGTCACATATCGTATTAGCGTCTCTACTCCTGTTAGCTTCCAGCTAAAAAAACCTCAGAGCTTTTGCATTTTCTGACTGACTGTTTTTACCTTCACAGCTCGACTTAATGTTGCTTTGCTCAGCTCGATCACTCAGATCTTAAACCTCTTCCGTAAAATTTTAACCAGATAAACAAAGAGGTGCACTATTATGTGTAAGCGCTTAGTTTGAGGTGTCAAAACAAGAACAGTAAGCCGTGTAAATGACTTCCTGTGTGTCGCTTTACGGCTGGTCGAAAACACGCCCATTGTTGACGTAAAACAGTGACGTTTATCTTGTTAAAGGCACACGCAGTTCAGGTGAGCGGTTTCAGGTTGGTGAATTTTTTATTTTTATTTTAAATAGTCTTTAACATAAAAAAACTTAATAGAAAATAAAACAAAATTTCCCACGAACTCAACTGATAACTTAATTTAAGATGCCGGTTATGTTTACGACAATTTTCCACTTAGCTAGCTAGGTGTAATTTTCTTGCTACATGCTCAAATATTTTGATGAATATTTTCTTTCGTTGTACATTACGTTGTTTGCCCTAAAATCGGTTTATTTGATGGTTAGGAAAGTAACATTTTACAATCTTGTTTGCATTGTGTTGTGTTCTGTTATATCTTTAAATAAACCCTTTCCTTTCTTTTAGTTGGCAGAAATGACCAAAGGGAAAACAAAGTTTAACAGCAATGGTAAAAAAAAAAAAACACTCTTATTATTTATTAAATCTTTTTTGACTTTTTTTTAAAGTCATGTTTATTTTTATTTTGTATTTAATTGTTTATAACCATTGTCCTGCAAAAATGTTTAACATGCCTTGAGATTTTTCATATTCACTTCACAAAGCTCAATATACTTTATTGTAATTTCATTTGCTGGACCAACAGTAGTGCATATGAGGAAAATTACAAATAAATTGCACATCAATTTAAATATTTCCACTTATCAAAATATGAAAGTTGTGGTGTCAGCTGGCACCACAACTTTTATTATATTCCCCCCTGCTAAGTCAATAATTGAGATTTTGTTTTGTAACCCTACCCTGCTTTATGCTTCCCCATAGCTTTATACATAACCAGTTCAACAAATTCTCTTGTATTTATGATGCTGTTTGTTCCTTAATGTTCTCTAGCAAACCACAGAGGTGGACTCTATTTACCAACAAGGCAGGGTTTCAAATTCAGTGCAGTTGTTTGACTTTTATTTAGAGGTATTAGAGTATCTTTAATTTTGTACTTTTAGTCTTTACTTAACAAATATGTTTTTAAGTCTGTAAACTCCACTTAATAACTAATCGGTTACTATACTACTTGACAATTATTTCAATTGTTTTAGCTCTATTGTCTTTAATTGATTATGAGTGTTTTTGTGTGTTTTAAGAGGACATGGCTCCACCCCAGACTCGGTCACTGCGGTCAAAGAAAAGGGCCTGTCCAACTGATGAATCCTCCCAGACACAGGAGACCCAGGTTGTTCCCCTCCAAAAGCTATTTGGGACTTCAACAGAACCTTTAATGGCATTACATTAAAAAAAGCTGACAAGTCAGACTTTTTCTTTAATTGATAGGATCCAGAAGGAGATATTAAAGAAGCTGATAAGATGCTGCAGCAGACAGATCTCCAAGAAAGTGCAGCAGTCCCAAATATACAACATGAGGCAGAGGAGCAGTCCAGTCTCTCAAAAGCAGATGAAAACAACTCAAAAGAGGTAGATGCCGCAGACGTGGCAAATGAAGGAGAAGACGAGACCACTGTCTGTGATCCCAGCCATCGTTTTGAACTGGAGACCTGCGGCGAACCAACTAATGATTGCACCAACGGAAACAAAACAGGTTCAGAACAATGTAGCAGATCGCCAGGCCAACCCCAGATGTTTGTGCCTTACACTGAAGACGACAGAAAACCCGGCTGTGTTGTTTTGGAGAAGCAAGTGGTCGGAGAGGAACGCTCCAACTTGAAGAGAAGTCAAGACACCAGCTGCGGCACGGCGGACGTCAAGGAGTCGGCGGCGGGTTTACCGGCCAAGAAGAAGCGAAGGATGGGCATGTGCGGTCTGACAGAGAAGGAACGGAGTCACTGTCTACAGGGAGAACAGCGGGAGAGCGTGGAGAACGGAGCAGGGAGCGAAACCGCTGAGCCTTCAGCTTCAGAGGACGACCCAAACCATTTACACTCCACACCTCCTAACACCTCAGCAGACGTCCGAGAGGAGAGGGAGGAAAAGCCTCAGCCTCCTCACAGCGGAGGTGATCACCGGTCAGTGTTTCTGTACTCTTTTAATTTACATGATATTATGCCGTGAAGAAATTAGCTTATGTTATATTATATAACTTAAGCTAATTTCTTAGCTTAAGTTAACTTGAAATGATATATTTTGAAACTATTCCCAAAACAACAGTATTTTATCATTATTGCAATAACTTCTGGTACAATTTATCATTGAGGAAAAGTTGTTATTGTGACAGGCCCACCTCCAAAGATGCTTTATTGCAATATATTTCATTTAGGAGTATCATCACCTAAAGGGACCTGAATTTAATTAAATGCCGCACTTTTCCGATTTTTATTAGTAAAGGAAATGAAACAATAAGGCATATTTCAATTCCGAGTAACATACACTCAAGTTTGTGATTGTAAAAGTGCAACAAAGGTAGAAATGTAGATACTTTTGCAAGGCCCTTTAAATGCTTCTTTCTCTTTTACCTTAACGTTTACCTTCAATGCAGAACTGAAACCGAAGTCCGCTGTTCTGTGACCAAGACCGATGGAACCGGTACCACAATTAACCCAGGATGCTCAGAGGAAGGAAATTCTGAGGGTAAAGATGGATCTCTGCCTGATCCGGAACTAAATGGCAAAACAGAACCATTTCCACTCGCAGAGGAAGGGGAAGAGAAGCATCTGGAAAACCTGCAGCCACCAGAAGGGAAGAACGTTGCTGCTGGAAATACGACTCTAATGCCTGAAATCCAAACCAAAGAGGAAGATTTGTCGCCAAGAGAACAAACAAATTCTCTCAACGCTTTTATTGTGAAGCAGCAGGAGGAAAGTGATGCCGATGCAGCTCGTCCACAGACGTGCGGTGTGAGCGGGACAACAGACGAGAGCAAACCAAAGGTGACTGATGGGAACGGTGGTGAAGAAGGAGCTTCCACTGCAGCGACTCAGTCTGCAGAATTAAACTGTGAGGCTTCACTGGCTCCCGCTGCCCAAGAGATGAGCAGCAGTGTAAGTAGGAGACCTGAAAATGATTACATCTTGGCCGACTTAAATGGCTTTTCTGTCATTTAAATGCACATTAAGAAGGAGCACATAATGGCGGATTTGGGAGTTTAGAACAAAAGTATTAAAGCTCAGGAGCTGATGTAATATTTACAGGTAAAACCCAACTCTGAATCATTTGTGTTCAGAAAGAACCAGACTTTACTGAGTTAAAGCTCCCTGTGTGTTTGCACAGTGTGATCCAAATGATGCTGATGTTGCTGGTACTGTCGTCCACACTGAGCGCGCTCCAACCATGGACCTGGACAACTCGTCGGGGTCTGGAGTCTTAGATTACGTGTCGGACTCGCAGCTGAACACCATTGTTCTCATGTAAGGAACAAATCAAAGATGACACAGGTGCATGCTGGTTAATTTGAACATAATCAAAAAGTTACTTTTTTGTCAGCACTTTAATTTTAAAAGAGAAACCCAAGTATTGATTGAGAGATAAACTTCAGGCATTTAGTTTTTAGTTATTAATGATCATGGATTACACATAATGGAAACCCAAAACTCACTTTCTCACAAAATAGAATATATTTAAATGCTCTGTAATGTTGCTGTCAATACAAATTAGACTGCTGACTTGATAGTTGGCTAGTAGTCCAGGACAGTCATCCACAGTGGGTCATTGCTAAAAAAAAAAATTAATGCTTATGGAGCGCTGCATGTTAATGGAAAGTTTAGTGAAAGGAAAAAATTTGGGTTTTTTCAGAAGTAAGCAAATTTCTTCATAAGACTTCACAGAAGTGGACAAAAGACAGGAATTGAAATATTTAAGTGCTTAATAAGCTTGTAAGTTATAAAATTGTGACTTTAATCACCTATTTATGATCCAGTTAACATGTTACTCTCATCTAGTGAGGAAATGAAGGAAGGACCTGAGCCATCAGGACATCTTGAAGATGGCACAGAGCTGATCTGTGGACTGATCAGAGAACTCTCCTCTCTGAAGTTAGTAGAAATCATTTCTGTCAATTATTTGATCTGATTTTATGTTTCATTTAGCTACTTTTGTCATGTCTTTGTCTTGTCTTAACTCATCTGAGTCTCCTCTCTCCTCATGGAGTGATGCGTTTTATTGCCCTTCAGTACTTTTATCTTCTTTGCCTGTGTTTCTGTCTTCTGATTGGCTGAAGTAGCTCTGCCAGCTGGAAATCGTGTCTTGTTAAAACGGGACGAAGATGAAGTGCAAAGTGTTTATATTCCTTAATTTTTTTCACATTACAACCACAAACCTCCATGTATTTTGTTATTTTATGCTATATACTAAAAACGCTTTACTTTTACATAACTTTGGTTCTGATGCCAAAAGTGTACCTCAAAATGTTCAGAAATGGGTAATAACTTTGGCTTTCATTACCTTGCTTCAAATAATGTTGCTGTTCGGCAAACAAAAAAAATCTCAACGCTTGATGTACGGCTTTAAAGATTCTAACAGTGGATCTTTATCTACACATTATGAAGCTTAAAATTGAGAGTTTAACCCATTTTTTCCCCGTTTGTTCCAGCCGAAAGGTGATGGTCGCCCATCGAGAACTGGAGAACCTGCGGCGTAAACCTTCAAGAAGCTCTGTACGTTAAAGACCGTTTTCCAGAAGATTTTGTTCTCATGTTTTCCTCTTGTTGTCCTTAGCGTTCATTGGTAAAGTACAAAAGACGGCACTAAGTTTCTCACGTTCTTCTGAATGTTTTCTTTGGCTATGTTGATGATCTAGTTCAGCCTTAATAAATCTATGAGATTCATACGACCAGAATCTGTTCTTAACTAACATAGGAGGATCTTTGAGCTGCTTTTAGGTATTTTAATGTTGCAACAATTTGATCAGACTCATTGACTAAATTGACCAGTCTATCAATTAAAATATCAGTTTGAAGGATTAAGTTTTTGAGTGTTTTGCAAATGTATTAAAAATAGAAAACAAAAAAAAATAAATAAATCACATTTTTGTAATTAATCACACCAGAGATGCTCAAAACTGAACTGTTCCCACTGATCACCCTTAAGATGTTAATGCTCTATTTTTAATAAATAAATAGCATTTTCCTACATTATAATGGGGTTTTTATGTGTAGCACTTTGAGTAAATAGATTAATACAATTTGGAAAAAGACTAAATGTGGAAGTAGTGAAGCATTGTGTAGACTTACCTGATGCACTGTAGAAATCAAGCAGCCCAGTTGATTTAAGAGAAAAAACAAATAAAACTCTATAGCTGAAAGAAGCATCTTGCATTCAATTTCCACATGAAATCTTATAAAATACCCACCTTACCTTTCACATCTTTACCGCCATTTTACATTGCTAAATGTGAATTTAAAACACTAATAAATGTAAGCCACTTATTCGGACAAACAATCCAAGATCATAATATAACAAGGTTTTAAACACACACAAGATTTTTTGGGATCTGCATTTTTAAAGTAATAGGGCAGTAAAGTAAGTGGAAGTGGTCAGATTTGAGGTGTTGGTCATTACACTAGAAATGAAAAGAACACAAAAAATGCAACTTTAAGTTTAGCCACTTATTTATAACTGGAACCACAGAAATATTTACAAACTTTACATGAGCTACAGTGGCATAAATGGAAATTATTTCAAATAAAACATACTCCCAGAATCCAGTACACAGAAGAGAAGGTGCCCCATTAAAAGCTTAAAATGCCACCATGGTCACATTATGCAAACATACTGTAGAAAAAGGTAATATTGGTGAAACTGGAAGTTCTCCCAGAGTGCTGATTTGTTATAGTCCTTAAATGCATTTGGTAAGGTGTATATTAGCCTGTTCATGTGCTGACCATGTTCTAAAAGTATTTAACAAAAAAAAGCAAACATTTCCTTTTTTTTTTTTTGCCCCCTCTCCTCCCAAATATAACATCTGGCAGTCGTTTCTTTTTTTTTTTTTAGTTATTGTACAAAATTCAAAACTGCAAACAGACAGCGTTTAATTTAAATAACTCCAAACAGAAAACATGCAGAAAAAAAACCCAAACAAAAACAAAGCATGCAAATAAGAATTAAAAGCAAACAACACACAAAAGTAAAAGCCACACTGATACTGAATTATTATAATAATTAAAATGCACACGAAGAGAAAACAAAAAAAGGGGAAGCTGCTTTTTGTTTGGGGTCTCAAGGCCACCTGTTACATCAGCGTCTGGTCTTGGTGTACACCGAGCTGTAGGAGCTGTCCACTTTGGGACAGAATCGCTTGGTGTGGGCTCTGGCCCCCGTGGCGCCGCATAGTGGACACACGTACTGGCGCAGGTAGGGACATAAAACCTCTCCTGCCTGGTTCTTCAGCCAGTGGGATCCGTAGACCAGCTCGGACTCACCGTTATGTTTACAGAAACTGCAAAACATGGACGGAGGCTGTGGAGCCGGGGCCTTGAAGCGACTCGCGGTACTCCTGCGGTCCTTGGGGCGACACCTGGAGCCGGTCGGTATCTGCAGCGGATCGGCACTGGCTGACTCCGGTCCGAACCGAAACATATCCTCCGGGTTCAGTATAACCGCGGTGCCAGGCAGTGGGGATTCGCAGGATTCCGCGTTCATGCGCATCGACGATAAAGTTCCGCTGAAATGATCGTGCTGGGAGTGATGCGCGTCGAGATCTGGCAGGACGGAATCCCCGGGGCTGTTCCGACGCAAGATCTCTCGGACGGTGTTCGACAGTCCCATATAATCCCTCCAAGGCTGGAAACTTTTGCTGTTTGACTCCATGAAGCGCGGCAGGTGGTGAAAGAGCCCCAGTACCATGCCATTCATGCTGTCTCCTTCCCTGTGTTTGTTTTCTTGTCTGCCTGGCGATCGAGTTGTTTTTACCAGAAAGACGTCGACAGAAAAAGTGCACCTGGGTTGCGCACAGACAGCTGCGACTGCTAATTAGGTGCACGAGTCTCCAGGAGGGCCAGCAGCCAATCAGGAGACCTCAAGCACAACGCGTGCGCCTCTCACTATCGTCCAATCATAGCATATCCCACATGATGCCAGATCCTTCCTGCCGCGCGTGGATATTTAGAAACTTGTACGGTCAACACCCGCTTGTCATTTTCAGGATCTGATTGTTATTGGAAACTTTCGCGTTTTGACTGAATCATGACAGAGTGGCAGGAATGTTTTTCCTCAAATTTTATTATGTTGTTGGATCATTTCAGATGTTTCTATGGTTTACTGAAGCGCCATAATTATAGTTAAGTAAGTTTTAATGGCGTCTATAGAGAAATACACCAACTTAGTGTAACGCAGAAACATTTCCATTGTCAATCTTTTTTTATTTATTTTAAAAACTGATGTCAACAAAGTGATATGCAGATAGGACACATACAAATAGAATTAAATGGACCTCAATAATGTGAAATATACAAGATAAAACTTTTCTGGACAAGGAGAAAACTCATCCTCCTTGTTTTTTACTTTCACAGCTCATTTCCATTTCCTGCAAAAATGCTTATTTCCTCTTTTTCTGCTTCCATTAAGTATCCACATAGCCACTCTACAAATTACAAATTTGGGGCAAGAAAATTTATTCCCATAGTTAGGAATAATGATACCATGTGTTCTGGAAATACAAGACACTATGCTTCACATGATTTATGGTAGTTTTCTCCCCGACTCCCAACCTAGACGGGTCTACGTCCAGATGTCCCACACAAGCTGAAGGGGCTTCGTTGGGACAAGTTTATTACTTACATGGGATTATAAAAAGTTCTAGCATTAAAAGAAAAATATTGCCGCTGCATTTGCCCTTTAAATATTTGTTCACTGCCTTTTATTAATATTCCGTCCATGTGTTGATCCACTACTACTTGGGCATTTATGCCATCTACAGGATATAAAAATAAAAAAAGCACCTCTGGTCCTTCCAGATTAAGATTGGATAATTGTTTCTTTTGCTTTTAAGTTAGAAATCAAACATCAGAATGCAGTCATGAGACTCCGGTCAGAAGACGATTTTACTTTTAGTTAGTAATCTTAGTAAGATTCAGTGAATGTCTCACAATAGCAGTGCATAATGATTAACAACTAGGTTTAAAAACAAAATAAGTGCTTTTATTAAATTTGTTAAAAAGACAAACATTGAAGGTGGAGTGCACTTTAAGCGCAGCACTTTGTATTACGACCAGTTCAAATATGAAGGCCAGGTTGTGTGTGGTCTCCTGTCGACGCCGCCATCCCAAGTCTCCGAGTGCCGATCAGCTTCTCTGGACCTGCAGAGGAAGAGCATTATTCAATGTGACGAAGATCTGGCCTTATTGAGATTATTTTATGAAGCAAAACTCTTTCAATCCTTAAATTGAGAAACTCTTCATTGAACCATCTGGTTGCTCAGGAGACGTTTGGGATAAGATGGAGCCCCTGCATTACAGGAACTCAAAACAGTGTCTTGCAGTAGAAATTGTACTTTTTCACATTATAACTAAAGATCTCGACAAAGCTGTGAGGCTGTAAAAGTAAAAAAAAAAAAAAAAAAAAAAATCAAACATCAAATGCTACATGAACACTTCTGTAAAGTACTGTATATTAAATTTGTAACACTAACTGGTTATCGTACGATAGATTGAGAGCGGCGTACAGCTGAGGTGTGCTGGGCGTTTGAACTCTGACCCTTCCCTTGTGTAATCCAGGAGCAGCAACGTTCCCAGAGTCGCTGGGTGATGGACTGATGGGAAGACAGCCCGATAAGTTAACTTCTCCCACACCAGAGAAATCTGCATCACAGACATTTGGAAGGTAAAACTAACGTGCTGAACATGAAACATACAAGTGCACAGAGTCAAACGTCTCATCCAGTCCCTTGCTCATGATTCCCAACACTGTCAACTCTTACTCACTGAAAGCACTGCTGTCCCTCCGGTTTGTTGCTTCTTTATGAGACGAAGGGGAATCACAGAGATACTGCTGCTTTAAGAACAGGCCCCGTTGTTGTTCAAAGTCACGGCGCTGTGGACAAAATACAAGTTTTTGTAGAAGATTCCAATAAGTGCTCAATTTGACAGGCAAGTTATCCCATGACAACAAACCACTTAATTTAATCTATGGCTGAAACAATTAATTATTGAAATAACTGAGTTTAGGCCATTTGCTGAAACATATTCAGAGCAGTAACCAAGACAAAAATGTACAAAAAAGATGCACATTTAGCACCTTTGTCTGTAAATATGTTTTAGCCAAAACCTCTCAAGTGGCCTACCTTACATTTTAAGCAATAAAATATTTTCTTAATTAAAAAGACATTTTTTTATTTGCGTCTTAATGCATTTCTAATATTGTATAAAAAGGCATAAATGATCAAATGAAAAAAATCTTTCCCTTGCTTTTATCTGATTAATCACCAGAATAATTGATTACTGATAATCCCAGTTCAACCACAACCCCATTTTACCTCGTGGCTCAGTCGAATGGCAGCGTCGGTAAACGCTTGGCGCTCCCTTTCAAAAGTCCTCCTCTGATGAGTCAGCTCTGCCCAGGACATCTGAAGACGTTCCCACTCCTCCAAAAAGTAGGAATCTGAGAGTTCAGACGGGACCGTGGAGACCAGGCTGTCCTACAAGAAGCAGCCAGAGCAGGTCTCTCTCCGACGTTCACGGCTCATCTGAGGTTTAAATAAAAGGCGGCAGATACCTGCAAAAGCTGCTGCTGCAATCTAACCACCTCCTGACTTTCTTTCAGTTCAAGCTCCAGCTGAACCATGAGCTTATTGTGGTCGGTACCAGCAGCCGTTTGACCTGCAGACAGAATCATTTTCTTGCAGCTTTTGATGACTGGTTGGGTTGCAAAACCCACCACGAGATTTATTGCTGGCCGTTCACCTTCGGACAAGATGCTTTGCAGCTTCTTCTGCACCAGCCTCCAGCTCTGAACCACTCCTCCAGTCAGGTGCTCGCCAAGCGCCGCTTCAGTTTCATCCAACTTTTTCTCTCCATCTTGTGCAACATCCAAAAACTCTGGCAGCCACTTAAAATAAATAAATAAATAAAATATTAGAGTATTCACTCCAGGTTATGTACTTCTTAGCATATGTCATGTTTCTTCATTTGTAGTTAAAAATTATTTTCCTGTCTGTTTTTAATCTTGTTTGTATTAATTTAACTGATGTCTAAAAGTTAACCTTACTCAGGACTTGAATACTCGACCGGTGTTGAGCAGAGACTGGTCTACCAGGTATTTATGGAAAGATGAAGACGATGGATGGAAAACGTTCCTGTGCCTGTACTCAGTTTCCTCTCTTCCACCTGTTGACCATCGCCACCTGCTCTGGATGGTGCTGCGGCCGAAGTGGACGCTCCACCATCGCCGCCAGCAAACAGCTGTTTTATTTTCACATATTCAGGATCATCTGCTCAAAACCTTGCTACTTTTTAACCATTTTTCCTCAACGCCATCTTTTGCTACTCTCCATGATCTCCTCTCTCTCTCTCACTCTCTGTGGTTGACTGACAGCCATAGCCCAAGAGGCAGCAGGCATCTGCACCCAGCTGCTGTCATTGCCACAGCCCAGAATCAGTCATGACTGACTAATCT
This sequence comes from Phalloptychus januarius, assembly GCA_902982915.1. NCBI lineage: Eukaryota > Metazoa > Chordata > Actinopteri > Cyprinodontiformes > Poeciliidae > Phalloptychus > Phalloptychus januarius. Next base: position 690,686 of record CADWAE010000251.1, on the reverse strand, counting down.
ACCATTCTTTGCACTCTAACTAGGAAAAAAAGCTTTTCATTTTCAATACACCATTATTAGATTTAACAAAGATTTTAAATTAATCACTCTGTAGGTAACAAATACCCACAGAGTATTTATGTCTGTAATAAATAGAAGTGTCAGCTTTCAGTTGAATTAGTGCAAGCAACTTTCCATTGCAAAAAGTTGAAGACAGAGGGATCAGTATCATTGCATAGTGTGTAGTAGTGCTATATGTATCTAGTAATGCTACTGGGGTTTAATAGCATTTCTTTTTCTGACCCCTGGATGCTGGCTACTCGTCCGTTCTCTGACCTGCTCCATGTCGACTCGCAGTGCGTGCAGCAGAGTGGTGAGGCTGTGGTGCAGCTTCATGGCCTCTCTCAGCTCGGCCTCTCTGCGCTCCAGCATCAGGCGCAGCGCAGCCTCTTCTCGCCTGCGACGAGGAGAGAGCTGCAGTCTGACGGAGGGGTCCAACTCAAAAGGGCAAAACCTCATCGACCTTTAAAAAGCAACTGTCCACATACCTGGCAGTAAACCTGACCGATTTGCCGACTTGCTCCTGTTTGCCTTTGCTCCCAGGAGGGAAGTTTAATACTTCTATAGCTGCATCAGGAACAAAGAAACAATGCGATAAATCTTACTTTAAATGAGCTTGTTTGAAATAATTCAGAAGTCTCACATGGCCCTTTGTGTCTGTCGGTCAGCTGTGAGAGCCTCTCCTTCAGCCTACTGCAGAGCGTCTCTCTGCGCTTCAGCTCTGCCTCCTGTTGGCTGCACTGCAGCTGGAGACGGGAACTCTGACAGGAAGGAAAGCGCCACTTAAGGTAAACTCAATCAGGAAGTCATAGCTCTCAAAACTACTGGGCTTACTTTTAAACGCTCAGATCTCAGATCTCCCTGAATCCTGGCCACATGCTCATCCGTCACTCTGAGCTGCTCCTGCAAGATGGCACATGAAAAAAAAAGTCTTCACACCCTTTGACCTTTCACTTGTTTTGGTTTGAGTGCAAGGGGGTGGTGTGTGAGATATACCAACGAAGAGTGTGACGCATTTGTTTTCAGTCAGTTTTACTCCAATCCCCATAAATAAAACCCAGTACAACAAAGACACCTTACTATTAAATAGAACCCCTTATCTGTATTTATTTAAAATGTTTTTTTATCTGGCAGTGTGGCATTCAGAACTGATATCCAAATGTCAAGGCGAGGCACAGCTGGAGCGTTCCAGCCTTCGCCATGATGCTCCTCCTCATGCGAGATTAAAACCTTAAATTGCTTTGATTTTAATCATTTCAGGCAGAGAAGAACTTGATAACATTTTACTCTCCTAGTTTAAAAATCAAAGCACATTCTTGTGTTGAAATGGGTCAGTCAAAGTCCGGACCTGAACCCATTTAAAAATTTGTGGCGAGATATAACAGTGTATGTTCACAAATGCCCCCCATCCATTCTGACTGAGCTAATGCTGTTCTGCAAAGAGACAAAAAAAAGAAAAATACAAACATGAACCACAATTTTTAGAAACTACACATCCTTTTTCTTCCATTTCACAAACGTGTATTATTGTGTTGCCACATAAAATACAGTAAGCGTTTATGGTCATGTCTTTACAAAAAAATGGAGAAAAAGACTAAAGGCTGTGAAGTAGACTTCATAGGACAAGTGGTTTGCTTGGTAGTCGAGCCATTTTTTAACCCACCCTGAGGGGATCTGCTTGGTCTTTGCAGTCCTGTCCGTCAGCCCACCAGGAAGTGCTTGGGTCCCTCTGGAGATACGAATCTGCAGCGTAATTTAAACCAAAACAGAAAAAAAAAGAGGAACATTAAATAATATTCAATGTTAATGTGGATAAAGGTATCAATGTGCGCATGAAGGATAAATTCAAATGAAACCTGAAAGTTCCTGTTTTCCACCAACTTTCCTCTGGTCAAATCTGTACGCCATCTAAATTCATACATTCACTTTTATGAATCGAACATGTAGACACTACAAGCACAGCAACGTGATCAACAAACCATACATGCAAACATTTCAGGTTAACACGCCTATGTGTACATTTCCAGCCGTTAGCAGTCAGACTTGCTCACAGCTGCTGCTGCTTTTATTTCCAGGTGACAGCACTTCTGCTAATTACCAACAATACACACGAGCTAGGGCATGCTTTGGACTCAGTTGAGCAAGACGTTTCCTCTAAAGCTTCGCATTAGTGACTACTTCTCACTCAGGGTTCCTCCTGAACGTGTTACAGGCCACGCCGTGGAAAAACGCTCAACAAAAGGTCACGACAGCGACCCTCATTATGAGACACACTTGGCTGGCTCTCTGAAAGTCAGCGCATTCAACACGTCCGGAAGAGCTGAAACAGCTTTGGGACAGAAGATTCACACGAAGTCAGCATGTGTCATTAATTATTGTAACAGGATTAGACGACTGCACATGGAAAAATGTCATATTTTTTCTGGAGTTGTGCTTTAATGCCTTATTTAACAAAACAGTATAAAGAACAATACACACATGTTGCAAGTATATATATTTTATTTATTTCCTTTCATACAAACACATTGCATTCATCACAAATCATTGAGGTGACAGTGGGCGGTAATTGTCATGGCTTGGTGCAGATTTCTAGTATTTGACGGCCCAAAGCAAATCCGGTCCAGCAGCTTCCCTGTTGCAGCAAAGAGCCAATCCAATCAACGATCAAAAGACAACTTTTAAATCCAATTTAGTCCAACTTCACTCAAATAATTTGATTGGAAAAGCTTCAAGATATAAGCGACCCTTCTTCACGAATGCATTAAGTCCTGGCTGTCAAAAAGCAGTCACGAATTAGAAAAGTGACCTTCTGATTATGTTGTGGAAAAGTTAAAGGCAGCATTTCTGTCGTTTCCTAATTGCCCAAAAAACGTCGCACAGGAAACGAAGGCGGGCGCCAACAGAGAGCAGGAAAGACATTTGGTTGATTCCAGAGTGAAAAACGACGACCGGCTCATTAAATACAAACAAAACCGAAGGATTTCAATACAGACACAAGCGTTCGTGCAATGCGAAATAAATTAAAGTTACCACTATCCATATGGTGTAAGGCCTTTACGTGTTTTTATTTTAAATAAAAAGATTCAACAGAAGAACTGAAACGTAGACAATAGGTGAGTGAAAGAAACAAAGAATCGAAAGAATAACAAACCAACACTTATCCTAACTTTAAAGTATGTGATGTTGTAGTACCTCAGATTCACTGTTTCACTTTTCGCTTACTTGAATCTTTAAAAAAAGGCACCGGTTTAAGTTAGTTGGCCAGCAATGTAGTTGGATATAATTTCTTTTCTAAAGGTTTTGCAGAGATAAACGACACAAAATAGTGTAGATGGAACAGAACCTGCATCGAATTTATGTTTAAATATCCCACCATCTGCCCTTCAGAGGGACACCGACTGGAAAAGCAAACAGCGGTAACAGTCTGTAAATAGATGCCGGACATGTCGAGCATTTAGGCAAAGCCAGATTAATCATTAGTCAAGTTAGTGTCAGGAACATCTTCTGCTTGTTTGTTGAACAAGTAAGAGTTCGGCCGTGCTTTCGTGTAACAGATGGGAGATACGATACCGTTAGTTTTGGCACAAAAAGAAAAAGAAAAAAAACAAAAACAAAAAGTATATCCACATCAACCCCCCGAAAAACCTTCAGCACCGAGTGTGTTTTCCCTCCCTTCCCCGCGAGGAGCTGCAGAGCAAATCTACGAAGGTGCAGACGAGAGGTGAAGTGAAGCTTTGACGGACGAGAAATCCTTCACAATCCTTCTGCTGCTGAAAGAGAGCAGAGAAAATAGGAAGAGGCGTTTATTATGATTCAATCAGACTTCGGAGTTCCAGTCTCGTTTCATCGTGAGCAATAACACTTCTGTTGCCACAACAGGGCAAAAACCCTTCAAAGTGAAAATATCTTGCTGTTTGATTTGGCACCGAGGGCGTTTCTCAGCTCACATAATTCTGCAGTCAGCAGGTCGGACTGAGAAATTTCCAGCACCATTACTGCAATACGGCAATTACTAAACTTTACCCAAACATGGCTTAAGCCTTTCCACATCATGCCTTTCGCATATAGGTTGCCCATCCAGCCTGAAGGAAGAAAAGTGGTTTATGAGATTTCCTGTTTTGTAATAGAAGGCAAAAGAGCAGAAATACCACAATGTGGAACAGCTGCATATTTCTGACATGAGGAAGTTTTTTTATTTATATATATATATATCTGATGTTTAAAAAAAAAAAAAAAGGAAAAAGTTTGTATCCTTGCAAGTGACAGTTTCTGTTGAAAATAGCAGCAAGTGAAAACAATACAAGTCTTTTGAGCTTTTTTTTCTGATTCAGGCTTAATGATAGATTGGTCTGGATCAGAAATGCACCAATTACAATTTTGACCTTCTGATATCGACTTTAGCCAGTTCCAATTTCTCTTTGAGAGCAATTACCAAAAACAAAGCAGAAGAAACAGGCCTCCTTTTCCTGAGCAAGTCTTTATTTACATTAGAAGCAAATGTAATGTAGTGATGCCAGGCTCTGTGAGGTAGAACTGTCACTGACAAGTACGGTTTTATAGTTGTCCTCAAATGATGTCCAAATACAGTGGGGGGAAAAAGTATTTAGTCAGTCACCAATTGTGCAAGATCTCCCACTTAAAAAGATGAGAGTCGCCTATAATTGACATCATAGGTAGACCTCAACTAGGAGAGACAAAGTGAGAAAAAAAATTCAGAAAGTCACATTGTCTGAATTTGAAAGAATTTATTTGCTAATAAGGGTGGAAAATAAGTATGTGGTCAATAACAAAAGGTCGTCTCAGTACTTTGTAATATATCCTTTGTTGGCAATGACAGAGGTCAAATGGTTTCTGTAAGCCTTCACAAGGTTGGCACACACCAAGCAGATCTCCTCTAAAGCAGGGATGTTCTGGCTTTAAAATCCTTAGAGTTTTCCAGATAAAAACTAAAGTTTTTTTTTTTGTACTGTTGTAACCATTAAACAATCTCCTCTTCAGTTCAACCTTATAAGTGGAGACACATTGTTGATGTTATAAAATAGCTTATAATTAAGTATTGGCAATGCTCAGTGTAATTTTCACAGCTGGCAGAGCGCTGTTGTTAGCAGCTGGTGAAAGTAACTTAAAAAGTTACTTTTAATGTAACTTAGTTACTTTCCAAATCAAGTAATCAGTAATCTAACTAAGTTACTTTTTCAAGGAGTAATCTGATTAAACTACCATTTTAAAAGTAACTATGCCATCACTGCTGATAAGTGCTTAAACATAAATAAAAAATTCCTAAAAGCGGATACTTAAACAAAAAAAAAAAAAACAACAAATTAATAACTATCGATATCGACAGTTATGAAACCCTTGCCATGAGAAGTTTTTCAGCCGCATCGCCCAGCCCTATGTTGAAACAGCAGAACAATGAACAAACAGAATATAAGGTACTATATAAAGCGCCTCTTAATGTCTTAAAAAGTCGTCTTACCTCAGAACAGCGAGCAGGACTTTGGGGGTCTGAAGGGATTATCGCTGGAGGGGACCCCCATGAGGAGCGGGTCCTTGCTGGCATTCTGAATGCAGAAGTTTTTCAGGTCGGTGGCAGCCTGGGACACCTGCGGAGCCCAACATATGGTGTGGGTGTGAAAACATGAGCAGCATAAACATTAACTGTGTTTGTCTGGCGCCAGGTGCGCTCAGCATTTGCCCGTTTTCTTATTTTTCCAACACTAACTTTTACCGCCTCTGCTTTTTTTTCTTTTGCATAATATTTGCAAACAACGGAGCCAGGGAACAGCTGCGGTTGTCCCTAAAACGTTTCATTTTCATATATAGGCCCACTCATTTCCAGAGAGCTTGACATGTAAACGCCTTTAACTTCAACACTTCGAAGTAGCAGCGAGTTACTAACATTTTAACTACGTTATTTTTTTTTGTTAGACTGGCAGCAATTTGACAGAATCCCTTTTTTGTGTGTGTGTGTGATTTCTAAACGTAGCTTGAACGTTCAACAGAAAAGTCTTCCTTGTTTGTGTGTCAGCGGAGGGTTCGTACCTTGATCCTCCGGGTACTGGCCTCTAGCCGGAGCTGCTTCACGGCTCTCTGGGCGATCACTAAGTTGCTGCTGGCGTTGTTGTTGGACATGGCGGCGGTTGTCGGTGTTTAAGAAAATCCAACTTTGTTTTTATGACAGCTGACTAAAGCTTCAACGGAAGCGAGACCTACAACTGCTCTACACCCAGAACTAAACTGGGAAGCAGCGCAGGACGGTTGCCATGCCCACACTGCGCTATCCGAGCCCTCCTATTGGCTAGCGTGCCCGTCAAGCACGTAATCTTCCCACAGTTCCCAAGGAAACGCCCATAAAAATATGGGCCATTATTTTAAGTTTCCTAGACAGCAAACAGGGTAAAAACGTGACCTTCAGCGGTTGTTTGCCACCTCATTTAACTTTCCACACGACTGGGAACGCTTTCAAAGAACTGCTGCTTTATCAATTGTGTAATATGCTCAAGTGAACCTTCCAACTAATTCAGAAATAAATATGAACAGTAATCCTGTAGCATTTTTTTCGTCACAGCAGGTGCAGCTCAGAATCAGCTTAGCCCTTTCTTTTATACCTAGCATAAGCCTTCCTTCTTCTATTTTGAACTTACAAAAGCATTTCAACAAGCATGTAGCAAAGGTGAACAGTCTGTTGCATCAAATCATTCAGCAATCCTTCCTTCCTTGTGCCATTGCGGACAATTAATTGTTTGTTTTATTCTATATGACTATATTCTGGATAATACACAAAGTAAGAATTGTGTTGAAGTGTTTCAACACTTCATTGTTTAATTAATATTGTATTAATTTACTCACAAGTAAAAAAATAACCACTTTTGGGTGTTTTTAAACCACGTCTCCGGTGTTTGGACCCAGTGTCTGCACATTGTTTTTATTATATATCTATTTCTACTTTTCTACTTGTAAAAAGTGACTGGCATAGTGCTTTGCTAATGCAAATCTATCCTAATTAATTAAATTAATTCATTAAAAATTTCGTTCATTTAAGAACCGGTGGATTTCAAATATACATTTTTTTGGAAGAAAAAAAAAGCTGAATTCTGAATAATGCCAGTCGAGATCTGCAAGTTAAGAAGTTACGGTTGTGAGGCACACAGTTGGTTGCAAGTCACTGATTTTGCAACACCTCTTCATCCTGAGTAAGCATGTGGTGACTGTGGAAATGACTTATTTTTAACAAGAAACCTGCAGCAGAACCGAACCATCTGCCTCGACTGATAACGGGTCGTTTTAGAGGATGAGTGAAAGCCTCTCATCAAAGCTTTGAACGTTACATATCAAAGAGAAAAGCGCCAATACATTCAGTTAGTTAGGAGCTTCTGGTTTTTCACATTTTAATCCATTGTCTACCATCTACAGCCCAGAATACTATTCACATATTTAGAAATATTTAACTCAGTCTAGCTGCACAGATAAACCACTTGAACTTTAAGTAATTCTATTTTTTATCTAAACACAGCAAACTCCTAGTTTCTAAGTTTTTGAGATTAAAACTGGTAAAGAAAAATTACCAGAAGTCAGTCCATTTCCCTAGTTTACCCTTACAATAAGCAACTAGTCTTTCACATATTTTATTATTTTCTTTATCTATTCAGTTTGGTCCTTACTGGCATACAACACATAATATACAAATGCCCATATGTAGATCTGTGCTCAGCCTTTCCTTTGAACTTCTTTTACTGCTTTTGAATTTATGCAGGGTTTTCATCGTCATTATTTGAAATACATTTGTGTTTGAAGTGGTTAATGTAACATAGTACACCTTACAGACCAGCAGTCCAGTGTTGACTAAATGTTGTTTAGTTAATAATGTGTTTTGTTTTTTTTATTGAACAAACAATTCAAAAGCACAGGATCATTGTGACCACTAGGTGGCGATAAAGGACAATAAATGGCAGGATTTACTTTTCAATTGGTTGATCCAAAATTATTTGCTGCTAGAGACAAAGACGTAATGCCTGCACAAACAATGTTATGTCTGTGTATATTATTAATTACTATTATTTTATTATTAGCAGTGATAGTGCTGTTAATAGGTGTAATAACTATAATAATCTTCAACAGTAATTTGAAGATGAAATATTGTAATAAATATACCACTACACCCAATAAGAACAAATACTTGAAAATCGGATTTGTGAAATTCAAAAAGGTCAAAAACAGATAATAAAAATGTTTACAAACTTTAAATTACCTTAACAACTGATGCAAAGAATAAAACAGTTGGATTAAAGCTTTTTTTATTAACATAATAATAAAATCAAACATTATCTAAATAAATATCACAATGTCAAATCAATGTTTCAATTTTGTTTTATCCTTTATGTTCAAGAGATGCGGAATTTTCTTGTTTTATGGAAGACAGCAATTCAGTCAGTAGATTTCTCCCCTGAAAAAAGAGAAATTGTAAATGTAATTTACAATTACAACACACCAGAAACCAGATGATAGCTTCTACTTACAAGTAAATGGTCCACTGGTGATCATTTGAAGAGGAATTGAGCTTGAAACAGAGCGGGAGCGTCTGCTTCGACAAGCCTATGACATAGAGCGAGGTAAACCGACGATAAGATAAAATGTTTTAATAGTAATAAACTGGTCCACATGAACTAAAGTCTGTAACTCACTGGGACACAGTTGATGCTTCTCCGGTGACAAAGACTGACACTACAGTGAAGATAAATGTCTCGATATTGTTCCTGTTGCAAAAACAACAGAGCGATGAAGCGAGCTTGAAGAGAGGAGCCACTTTGAACCACAGAGACTTGACGATAGTTAACAGGACACCTGTGAGGGCAGAGGAGAACATCAGGGAGTTTTCTATATCAATCCTTTCCACAAAAAAAAAACATCTGCTAAAGCTGAGTAGTTGCACACACTTGTTTTGGATGAGAGGATATCGCGTGGAGTCGTCAGGGTTGGATGTGTGAGTTGCAAAGCATTCTTCCAGAACAACTACTAAGTTGTAATCTGTCTCCTCCACAGAAACGCCAACATACAATGGTGAGCCCACAGGGAGGAAAACCAGGCCAGGGGCGTAAGCCTCACTGTAGCTGGAGTCTAGAAACAAAGATATGGAGGCTGTGGGGTGGGTTCCTATTGCTGAAATGCCACGATTTATTCTGTCAAGAGAGCATAGCAAGAGGGGGAGTAAGAGATGCTTAAATATTTCACATCATATATTTTACAGTCGATAATGTTGACAGATGATGCTAGAGGAGCATTTAAGAAAGCAACTTACTCCAGGAATGGTCTGATAGTTGCATCCAGGGTGGCGTTTGTATCAAGAGGATAAACACAAGAGAAGGGCACCCTCACAGGAAGGGCAAAAGACGCATTATTTTGGTCATAGAGAAATAAAATGTTGGAATAGACGGCATGGGTCTGGTTAGTCTGAAAGGCAGGAGGTGAAATTAGTTGTAGCATCATCCCCCTCATAACTAGAGGTTTAAAGCTGCAGTTTGTAAGTTTTATTTTTTTTAAAATATGTATTTTTTAACGTATTTTTATTAAAATTACTTTTATGTCGTAACAGAATAAAATGAGACAGCTAATCTAAAAAAAATCTAGCTTGTCTTCCTTCTCGCTATCATCCTACTATCATCTGTAGAAATGCACTGCTCCATCAGAAACAACCAATCGGAGGCATGAGGAGCACCTTAGTGCTGCCAATCATTCACAATTATGCGCTGCTCACACCCTCCCCTTTTCTCTCTGCTGCACTACAGTTGGATTACCACCATGAAGCCTGTCATAAATGTTGAGGCTAGTTAGCATTGCTCAAATGACAGTGGTGAAACAGTTTTCTGAAACGGTAAGTTGTTTCTCCACCATTAGCACATTTAGCAGTGCATACACAAAGTTAATTAACAGACACTCCTTCGGGCTCTGATTGGTTGTTTTTGACAAGGAGCGTTATGTTTCTGTAGATGGCAATAGAATAGCATCTACAGAAATACTATTTCTGGGAGCCAGTGGAGGAGTTCGATTTTTTTTGCAGAAGATCTTACTCATATTAACCCATCATGGCATGGTGATACTTTTAAGAAATATATACAAAACATATTTTTGTAAAAAATTACATATTATAGCTTTAAATGAAGCTGTGTCTGAAGTCTTACCGTCAGTGTATTTCCACAGGCACCTTCACGAACATCTATCTCATACCAAACAAAACCATCACGCACTGTTGTGACCTGGCGGCACTGATCAGCAGCAAAATGTCCGGAGAATGGATCCAGATGTGCATTTTCCATGCTCAATTGAAGACCCACTTGTAATGTAGAGCGACCACAAAAGAGCTGTGACGGTTGTAATGGTGGGTTTTGATCTAAGGAAAGTACCATAAAATTGAAGGCACAACATCAAATGTAATCAAAACTTTAACAAAAAGAAAAATAATTTTATAGATTATGAGTTGTACGAAGTGAAAACATGTGGGATATGACCTACATTAACATACAAGGGCAACACAAATACAAACAGAACAAACAACCATCCACACACATTCACACCTAGGTTACAAGTGACCCATATAGGCAAAAAAGACCAGCAATTACCACCAGAGAAGCCCTGTTATGCAAATGGACTCCAAATGAAAACTCATGGAAAGACTGGAGAAGATTAAGAGGAAAACTACAGAAAAGCTTTCAAGAATTAAAGCCAGTTAATGAGCCAAAATTTTACTTATGAAATGCACGTTTCTCCCTGTAGAAAATGTCTTGAACTTGTGTCATTACCAAAAAAAAAGCATCTTTTGATCTTGTACAGTTTATCTGCCCATTTATTTCAATTTATACTTCTCCCAGTTAATTCTTATAATAATGCACCTTGGTCAGTAAACATCCAAACACTTATTTTCCTTATTTATTTAGTTAACTTGGACACAGAAAAAGAAAAAAACTCTTATTATGTTTAAGTCATATTTTTTGGATATTTTAATCACAATACTTCATCTTCCTCGTTAATTCTAGGTGAATTTAAAACACATTGTGTTTCCTTATAGCTTTGGGGAATTGTTTATGATGCATGACTTGACTCAGTTAATGCTATTATATTATCCTATGACTTCTTATCATTCTTTACAATGCCTCTGAACTCAATCTGCTGTTTAAATGTAAATGGTTTACTTAATATTTTACTCCATTATATAACACTGTTTTATTATAGGTTGTTCCGGGAAGTATCTTGGTACAAACAGGGAAGAGTTGAGGAATGGTTAAAAGACATTTGTTTGGGACATTTCACAGGTGAACCGGTTAATTAAAAACTGCTGAATGTCACAATTGGGTATAAGGGGAGCATCCCTTAAAGCAATGGTGTCAAACTCCAGTCCTTAAGGGCCATTGCCTTGCAGTTTTTAGGTGTGCCACAGGTTCAAAACACTGGAATGAAATGGCTTAATTACCTCCTCCTTGTATAGATAAGTTATCCAGAGCCTTGCTAGTGACCTAATTATTGTATTCACGTGTGGTGCAGCAGAGGCACGTCTAAAAGTTGCAGGGTAGTGGCCCTCCAGGCCTGGAGTTTGACACCTGCCCCTTAAAGGCTCAGTCATTCACCAGAAAGGATGTGGTAAAGGTCGCCACTTTGTGAACAACTGTGTGAACAAATAGTCAAATGGTTCACAGTGGTTCTCAATGTATAATTGCAAGAAATTTAGGGGTTGAATTGTATACAGTCCATGATATCATCAAAGGTTTCAGAAAATCTGGAGAAATCTCTGCAAGGATTTGTGCAGCACTTTATCAGGATTGTTAGTGCAAAGTTCAAAAGCCAGCATGAAGACAAACACTGAGTGGAACATGTTGTGTAGAGGACAGAGATATCTTGTGAGGATTTGGTTTTCTGTGTGTCAACTTAGTTCCTGTGTTGTCTTGTCTGCCCTTAATTGCTCCCAGCCGGGTCTCCTGTTTCTCAATTATCTCTTGTGTATTTTACCATACTTGGGTTCCCTGCTCCTTGTCGGATTCTTGTCTTTACTGTTGTTTGCCACATCTGTTCTCGTTAACTAGTTTCCACTGTTGCTACCAGTGTTTGAGTACCTTGCTTTAATGCTCACCTGTGCTACCTGAACTTCTCTGTACTCTTTGTTGTCACCATTAAAATCATCATTCACTCTACAAACCTGGGCCAACATATTTACCTCAGCACCTAAACCCACAAAATGTGACATACCTATACTGCAGAGCATCAGCCCTTAGGGATGACAGTCTTATTAGTGTAGAGTAAGTTGATTTAACCAGATAAATTAAACTTGCTTCTCTCTGATACAATGGAATCTATTAATATACATGCAAACAGTGAGAGAAATGGAGAAGTGAATGTTACAGTTCAAATAAGCACTGCTTCCCACTTCTGCTTCTGACCTCTACAATCTCTTTAAAAAGATGACGATGCTGTTGGACGTAAGGCGGGTTGAGGGCAGGATGAGTCATGTGCCCAATGATTGTGAACACATGATGTCCAAAAGTATCCCAGGAATACAATTACCAGTGCATTGTGCACTAATTGGTCCAGAGTGAATGGTAAATTCTTGTGCAGCACTATATCAAGTCCAGACGACACTAGGGTAAGTGGAACACCTCATTCAGGCATTCACCCATTCACTCACACATTCACATACATACCAAAGAGTTAAAGAAAAGTCCACATTTACAAATTAAACCAATCAGATTTATTTTTTTCTGCATATGTGAGAGAAGTATTGACTGGTGACCACAGTCCATGCCAGTTTCCTGACACATCTGGAGTAGATGGTTTATCCATGGTCAGAACCCGGATGTGATTTGATGAACATCAGTGTGATCAGCAGACTAAGACAAACCAGGGCCACTCTGGCCTCTTGTAGCAAATCTCCAAACTGGTTTAACCACATTTTGTCTAAAAGATCATTAAAGTTTTTTTTTCAGTTCAGTTCCTTTCAAAGTATATTTAAATAGCACTTATTTATGAAATACAGTTGGCGGTTCACATGCTAGACATTACTGACTGATCTCCACAGTGCCTTCATGCTACTGTGCTCTCCTGAACATCTCTAATAAATGACTTGTCATCTAGGAGCCACCAATCACTAATGTTTTACTCCTTTAACCCCAGTACACCAACATTTACAACAACCTCAGATGACCAAAGTACTTCACAATTACAGCATCACATCCAGGGAAAAGATAGAAATACAATTAAATTTGACTGAAATGAACATATACTTCATTTGAGTTTAATTTCAGTAACAGATAAAAAAAAAACTCAGATCAATTAAATGCCACGTTTTCCTTATTTCAACTGACCTCATTACATTACAGAAGCTGTGCTGCCTTTTGTTCATTAAGGTGGACCAGCAAGGTTTTGAAAACCGCACTAGAACGCCCCCTGGTGGATATTTTGGTTATGTTGTTTGTTTGGTGACGCTAAAAAGATATTAGATCCAAGATGGCGGAACGCAACACCGAACAGTTCGTGGAGTAGCGGATTACAATCTTTATTCGTTGTGTTTCAGACAAGATTTGTTCGTAAGTATTGGATAATTGTGAAAATAATAACTGTGTCTTTGTTTTATGTGACAGTTGTGTAAATAATTAGTATGCTGAAGTCATTTAGGAAAATGTTTTTTTATTTTATGTTAGCTTGCAGCAAGAATGGCTAATTTGCAATTAGCCATTCAATGTTCGTTAGCTAATACTAAGCCTTGTATGTTGCAGTTTACGCTGGCCAAAGCGATGGCATTGGTCAGAGGCCACTTTTCAATAACCAAGTAAAAAAGAAAAATTATTGGGTTTGGTTACTGGAGCGTCTTTGTCTGGCTTTCTAGTGGCTGAACAAAAATCAAAAACTCAGGGCGAGGACAGCACAGAATGATGTAATGAGAAGCGATGTATTTCTTCATTTGCGCCCTGCAGCAGAAAAAAATAATAAAGGAAACATCATAGATTCTGCATTAGTTATGATAAACTACCTAAGAGTTAAACTTACAGATTATTGGTCCAGTGGTGATGGGCTTCAGTGCAGCAAGGCTTGAAACAGAACGCAACTTTCTGCTTCGACAAACCTGCGAAAAGTAAAAAACCTATTTATTTATTTATTTATTCATTCATCATGAGTCATAAACCACTGATGAAATGCAGTATGTTCAGTTAATTAACCCTCCAATAATTCACATCCTGGCAGGTTGAGATTAGGAAATATTTTCAGTCAACCAAGAAGTTTGTTTGAGATAGAAAACGAGAAATAATAAAACAATGTAAAAGGATGATCATTTTGGACAAAAAATGTTGTGTTTAATTGCAAGTCTCTGCTCACGGGGACACAGTTGGAGCGTCTCTGGTCACACAGGCTCAGGCTACAGTGAAGATAAATTTCTCGATATTCTTCCCCCAGCAGGAACAACAGAGCAGTGAAACGAGCCTGGAGGGAGGAGCCGCTCTGAACCACCGACACCAGACGGCGATCCGTGGAGCATCTATAAGGGATAATGGAGGAAAACATTAAGGTTTTAACTTGTCACTTTACAGCAAACAGTGTTTACTGAGGCTGAGGAGGAGCACATACTTGTTCTCAATGAGGGAGTATCTCACGGGGTCTTCAGGGTTTGACGTGTGTGTGGCATAGCAGTTCTCCAGGACAACGGCCAAGTTTGAGTCCATTTCCTCCACAGAAACGCCGACGTACAACGGCGAGCCCACTGGCAGGGTGACCTGGCCTGCTGGGTAAGTGTCATTGTAGCTGGAGTCCAGGAAGAGAGACATGGAGGCTCTGGTCTTGGTACCTGTACCTGAAATACCTCGTTCCCACCTGTTAAGATATGTTTCTTTATCAAGCAGTCCAAGAATTTATTCGCCAACACTTGTTTTTATTCTGTTTTTGTGTTATTTTACATAGCTTGAAAATCTTCCCGTGGTTAGAACACAATCTATCAAGCTCATTGATATATGATGAAGCAGCGGAGATCTATGAAATCGTTGAGGATTTGGATGAATTAACACTAATTTGTGGTGTAAAACTGGTGGAAAATTCATGTTGTTAACTGAAGAGATAAACTGTCCCCACAGAATCTACCAGGTCAGGTTATGTTGATCAGAGGGTGACTTACTCTAAAATTGGTCTTACAGCCACATTCAGACTGGTGTCAGTTTCCAAAGGATAGGAACAGGAGAACGGAAATCTCCTGGGAAGGAGGAAGGATTCATTGTTCGCTGAGTAGAGAAATAAATTGTTGCCAATGATTGCATGTGACCCATTGATCTGAAAGACAAGAAAATGACAGGTGTCAGACAGGAAAGTGTGGTGGGAGAGAGGGGAAAGATATGTGGCAAAGGTCATCGGGCTGTGTCTTGAATCTGTGATGGCCGGGTCACTGAGGCCTCCACGTATGATTGTTCCAGCACAACTTCTTTTGCAATCTCTATGCATAAAAACTTCAACATTCTTTGTATCTGCTTAGCTAAACTTGTTATTGCATTTACTGTCACGTTCCACTATATACCCCAGCCAGTACTTACATGTACAAAGATATGAGCAAAAGCAACTTCTATAAGAAAGTTTTGAACTTGGAATGTGCGTTGCAGAAAAATAACCCTGGTAAGTTGCAGGGGATATCTGACAAGTTCATGGAACTTGTCAGATTCCATGGTATGCACATGGTAATTCCATGGTAATTCCAGGAAAGTACCTGCTAAGTCTCAATAAACAAATTGAAAGCATTTTGTAATTTCAAAGAAATTTAC
Organism: Phalloptychus januarius; assembly: GCA_902982915.1. Taxonomy (NCBI): domain Eukaryota; kingdom Metazoa; phylum Chordata; class Actinopteri; order Cyprinodontiformes; family Poeciliidae; genus Phalloptychus; species Phalloptychus januarius. Next base: position 674,871 of record CADWAE010000251.1, on the reverse strand, counting down.
AGAAATGATCTTTTAACTCGGTCAATACTCAATTGTAAGTTATGCAAAGTAACATTTTTTTTCCCAGAAATGAAAAGACAGCATGAAGTAGAGCAGTAGTGTCCAAAGTTGGTCCTCGAGGGCCAGCATCCTGCATGCTTTAGTTCTCTCTCCCTGGTTGGAGTAACAAACTCCTCAGCATATCAATGTTCTTCTTAGGCCTTCTAATGAGCCACCATTTGCTGGCTCATTAGAGACGGCTATAACCAGGAACAGAACTGAAACATGCAGGATGCTAGCCCTCGGGGACCAACTTTGGACACCACTGAAGTAGAGCTTACCTTTTGACAATCTTAAAACATTTTCTGCCTTATCTTTTGCATTTTCTGAACAATTTAATATTTCTCTTATCCATTTGTTGTTAGCTTTACTTTTAAGTTGCTGTAATCTTTATCAATTAGCAATCAGCAAGGTCTTCATGACTAAAGGCCTTTCTTTATTACTCTGTCTACAAAAATGGTTTATGATATTAATTTTTAATGTGGCATAAATAATCATATTGGATTGAGGCACACGTGTAAGAGAAGAATGGTTTAGTGGCACAGTTCATTGAAGTTGCATGAGTAATCTGGCACCTTGTTCTCCACTAGTGACCCAACAAGATAACACAGATAATGGTCTCTGAGTTTCGCACTTTGAATGGAAAAGACAAAAATTCAACACACACAGCAAAAAAAAAAGAAAGATTCTTACCGTCACTATATTTCCGCAGTCGCCGGCTCGAGGCTCCACCTCGTACCACACAACATCCCCATGAACTCTGAACCTTGAACAATTGCGAGCAGCAAGGTGTCCAGAGAATGGATCCAAACCAGAGGACTGGGTGCTATTGAGATCCATTCCTACTTGGAGTTTATCTCGGCCACAAGTTAGTTGAACATAGGACTCTTTGAGAAAACAGAAGGATCATAACATTGACTAATATAAAATTCACTTACTCTATTGAATTTGTGACAAAAAGGACATATAAAGGATTCTTTGGATAAAACAATGTGAATTGTTGTGATTATGCAGAAATGTATTGGAAATACACAACATAAAAATTTATACTTGCAAAAATTGTGTAACATGGTTTTACCTTCGCAGACAACACCAGCGTCCTCACTGTGTCCACAGTTATGAGTTCCAAACCCTGGATGTTGACATTCTGATAACTGCGATTCATTTCCTGAGCACCTCACATTATCCAGCCATATGGGCCCAGTTCCCTGTCCGAAATGTGCACTGGATGTTGCTGAAAGGGCTCTTCCACAGCCCACCTGTCGACACACCACCTGAGCATTAATGGTGTCCCAGATGTCATCACACACTGTCCCCCACTGTCCACTGTGAAAGATTTCCACTCTGCCAGAGCAGTAGCTTCCTCCATTGGCCAGTCGGAGTGCTCCCTCAAAGGAGGAAGGCTGCAGGCATTCATAGGACCCTGGTTTGTTGGAGCAAATCTGATGCGCTGGGCAAGGGGAGCTCTGTTGAGAGCATTCATCAACGTCAACACAGCCGAGGTCTGGAGACCACCGATAACCTCGCTCACAGCAGGAAGAGTTGTTGCAGAGATTTCTGTCATAGCAGGTCAGACCATCACCAACAAAACCATCTCTACAAGCACAAGAGAAGGTGCTGTTGGAAAAAGAGTCGCCTCTTTCTCTGGACTCCAAGCAGGAGGCTTCATCATGGCAAGAATCACAGCTGGTAACCAGTGTTGCTGCAACAAAAAAGGCAACAGAATTAGATGTAGTTTGAATGATTTTTTCCTGGTAGAAAGATGATAAATTTATCAGGTTTTACCTGAAGTGTTTGGTGTAAATGTATGCAAAGATATGAGCAAAAACACAAGGCAAGCAACCTCCATTATGGACCAACGCACTGTACAAATTAGACAGGAAAAAAGATATATTAAACATTACGTTCTGATCCAGAAATCCATGATTTTGATAGTGTTTTCACTTACCTTGGTGACTGAAGTAAATGTGAGAGCTCATGGAGTGAATGTGAGAATTTATAGGTCTGTCACTGTACAAAAGATAATTCAAAGGGGGGGTGGCTGAAATCCAATTGTATCCATGATTTCATGGACATTACTTATTAGTGAAGGAAGTAAACTATGTGGGAAAATTAAACTTTGGCTTATTTACTGTGAAGAATGAACTGATAATGAAGGTTCATGAACGTCCGTAAGTGTTTTTCTTATGGAACTGATATGGAGGTTTCAGAGATGTTTTTATTCTCCTTTCCACCGAAACTCCCATGAACCAGGTTTGATTTAGGAACAGAGTTACCAATTAACCAGAGATGGGAGAAACTGAGAGAAACTCAATACAGGAGAGAAATGGATGGAAAACACTGTGTATGTGACTGAAAAGATATAAAGAAGAATTGTATGTGTTAAGTTTCACTTCTTTTTCCTCTTTCTTCTCTCATACGCTAATCTCTGAGACTTTCTCTGATTTTCTAAATAAAATATCTAAAGACAAATGTGCATCTGATTGACTCAGTGTTTCACTAATTATCGAAATAATTTTTCTAAACATAGACTAAAACCAATAAAATTTTCTTCTGATTGTTAAAGTTCTAGGATTATGTCACAATAAGTCATTTAGTCTCTTTCTCTCTCAAAATTGAGAGAGAAAGTGTCCATTATAATGAGCAGTGACCTCTATCTGATAACCATCTACACCTCTGCAAGGACTCCAGAGACCAATCTGTACTGCCAGATTCTTTTGGAGAAAAAAGCCCTTCTGCTTTTAGAACAAGTCTCATTTGGTCAGTCTTTTCTCAATTTACTATTTTAAATATTACCATCTAATGTAATAACTTAGGCCTACAGAGAGAGAGTTGGAATTCTTTGGCTTCTTGCAATTTCTCTACAAATTATTCTTCAAATGTTTCCCAGATTAATTGTAAACAATAATTGCTTCTCAGAAGTCAATGGACAGTGTTGTTTCAAGGCACTGTTATAAGCCCATACAATCTGGAAAAGAACACACCTTATTGACACATCAGAAAAAAAACTTGGATTGGAGAAATATTTTCAATAAATCACAGTTATTGTGATATATTTCAGACAGTTTGATTGTTAATGTTACATCGTGTTGTTTTTTTTCCTATTACATAAAGTCCTGTATTCAAACGTAAATGTTTAACTCAGTGTTTTCTTTGGTACATAAGGTTTAACTAAAATAAAGAACACAGGTCCAGCTACATTGACTGGTTTTACTAGGTTTTGATCTTTTTGCTCTTGTGGCAGAAGAGGGCAGAAATAGACACGAGATTAAAAATTTATGTGTTTATTTGATCAAAGTTCCAGTAAAAAAATATGGATATTGTCAATCAAAGACAATATTATTATTAGTATTATTTCACTTTGACAGAACTTCTACATGCACATAAAGAAAATATTTAATTTCCCCTAATATCCTTTATAAATGAAGAAAACATTATTATTTAATGTTAGGTTTTCTTGAAGCATCACTTCCATTTTTTTCCCCACTTTTTCAATTCTTAAAACCGATCTTGGTCAATGGAAGAAAAGGAAAAAATATAATAGATATTTATATAAAATGTAAACCACTATAACAAAAAACATGGTGTTAAACTTCTCCATAATCAAACTGGAATGTTAATTTACACATTTAGCAGACAAAATCCTAAGTGCATGTTTCTACGTCAGTGTGTTTTAAAAATCCCACATAAGAAATGATCAGCTGCGTCAAACTCAAACATCTCCTCTGCAGGCGGAGGTCCATCAGGTCGGGTTTTAGTCGCTGAGAAGGCTCGCTGACTCCAGCTGCAGTGCCTCTTCCACGCTGTCGCTGTATCTGAAGCCTTGCAGATCGGCTGCGAGGAAAACCTTCAGAACGGCGGGCTGACCCAGGCGGAGAGACAAGAGGGAGATTAAAGGTGACGACTATTTACTCCATTAGTTATCAGCCAATGATTGAGAGGACGAGAGGCTCACCTGCAGTCCAGAAAACATCAGCTTCACCTTTCTCAGCTTGAACTGCCTCAGCAGGTCCGCCACCTCGCTGATCACTGTGTAATCTATGGTGCTCACATGATGGCAGTCCAACACCACGGACCTCGGAGGACAGGCTGGCGGACAGAAGGTGGACACGTGAAGACGAGGAACTAGAGTTTTTCAATCGGACAGGATGAAGAAGCGCTTACTCTGCAGAGCCTGAGTGTGCATGACGTGGCTGAGATGCTCCACAGCAGGGAAACTGAGCCCACTGCTCAACTCGATCACCAACACACCGTGATCAGACACCTGCACGGGAAAGGAAACGTGGCTTATGAGTAAAAAGTAGCTGCAGCTACAGCTCTGAAAATGTTTGAAGGTTTTCTTTTTCCCCTTTAATGCAACAGATCACTGCAGATTCTTGGAAAAGTGGTGGAGGATGATCCTTTCATCAAGTTATTATCTTATTATTATTTTTGTGAAATCTTATAAGATCCATATATTGTACAATTTTCTAAAAGACTCTTGATAAACCAGACATTTTTATCAACAACATAGTTTCACCTTCATCTTGGGTCTGGCCATGGCGTACAGCAGCAGGGCTCCAGAGACAGCTACACCTCCGATGATGCCGTATTGCACCTCCCAGAAGCTCAACAGGAACGTCACCCCGAAAGGAAGCAGGTCCAGGCCTGTGGATAACCAGTCTTAGCTTAGCTAAACTGACAGAAACATGGTAGAGAAAAATCCTGGAGAATCTCTTACGATGTATCTTCCACATCTTTATCACGACACGGTAATCAACCATAGGAGCCACTGCGCAGATGATGACGGCAGCTAGAGAAGCTTTAGGGATGTAGTAGAAGGCCGGCATGAGGAAGGCCAACGACAGCAGCACGATCACACCTGTAGACGCACAAACAAGAGGAAAAACGTGGAAAGTCAAAATTATGACAGTAGAAATATGCAATAACACAGTCTGCCACATGAGGGCAGAAGAGTAAAAGGATCAAACCTACTGGTGATAATGCCTCCAGCTGGGGTGCAAACCCCAGTCTGAGAGTTCACCGCTGTCCTAAGATGAAGATAGGATGCAAATGTTGATGATGTGAAAATTAAATAGAGCAGTAAAGCAGATTCTTCAGAGAGCCAAACACGAACCGTCCGAAGCTGCCAGTGACAGGGTATGCTGACACGAAGGAGCCCATGATGTTGGTCATGCCTATGGCCAGCAGCTCCTGGTTGGCATCGATCCTGTAGTTGTTCTGACTGGCTGGGAGGAAACAGACAAGGAAAGATGAACTTGATGCTACATTGTGGCTGAAAATAAAAATAATCCACAACTTACCGTAACCGTTTGATATAACGTGGAAAAGCCCTTAAAATAAATTCATGTTGTATTGCAGCAGGATAAATAGCTGCATTCATTTAGAACAACATTTAATTAGACCGCATTTATTCAGTGGGAAACATTTGAATATTTTGGTTCCTGGGAACCTTCATGGCACCATGAGCTCTTTGAAATGGCTTTACATTTTAGATACAAATCCAGCGTGAAAAAAACCTCAAGATCGGTCATCACGGGACATTAGGGAAAAACCAAAACAAATTATCAGTTCACTAGTCATAAAGACAACCATCGTCATGGGGATTTTAGTTCAAACACCAAAACATTTCTGTGTAGAAAACTTTAAGCTAAAGAGAAAAAAGTACTCCGGTACTCTGGATGATGATCAATAGAGCAATATTGCAAGAACCAATAAAGGAGCTTACCAAAAGCCTTGGCAATAGCAATGCTCTCCAACAGACCCATGAGAGGGATCACAGCCAGCCCTCCTCCAAAGTCCTGCACCGAACGCGGACAGAAAGCATGGCTGGTCAGCGGCACGTAGCAGAGAGAAATGGAGAAGTGAAAGCTACAGCTCAAACTTCTGCTTCTGACCTCTATGATCTCTCTAAAAGAGACGACGGTGCCGTTGGACGTGGTGTCCGAGGTGGGCGGGGGGCTGAACGGTGGGAGTCCCTGAGTCGTGTGCCCAGTGATTGTGAACACATGATGTCCAAAAGCGTCCCAGGAAAACGCCACCAGAGTCGCAGCCACGACCACCAGGGCATTACGCACTGATCAGGACAACGAGGTAAAACAGCTCACATTTAGAGGTTAATCCAACCGGAGTTTATTTTTCTGCCTAGGTGAGAGAAGTACTGACTGGTGGCCACAGCCCACACCAGTTTCCTGGCCAGTCTGGAGTAGACAGATGATCCATAGTCAGAGCCTGGATGTGACTTGATGAACATCAGTGTGACCAGCAGAGCAAGACAAAGCAGGCCCAGGACCACGTCGCCCACTCTGGCCTCTGGGATCTTGTGGAAGGTGTAGTAGACCTCCAGGAAGAACTGGTGGGGAACATCCCGGATTCCCAGAATATTCTGCAAACAGGAACCAGTTTAACCACTGACATCATGAATGCCACATGTAAAGAGAATAAGTTTAAACCGGTTCAGCAGCATTACAAACCTTACAATGAGTCTGAACATTCATTTCACATTCCAAGCTTTGAACCAACATGAAGTTTTATTTATAAACACAAACATACATTCTAGTATATAATCCTATAACAAATATCCAAGACTATCTATATGCAGTTAAGTGGAAGTTTAGTAATTAAAGTATTTTTGCTTTAGCAGAACCTCCACACACCAAAAACCTTGAATTTTGTCAGCCCCATGTATATACATGTACACATAAATAACAGTACATGAAGAAATATCTTCACTTTATGGAAAACAATAAAATATTTGACTTTTTTTATGAACAAAAAGTGACAAAAAGAAATTCAAACCCACTTGAAAGCGTATTCAACAAATGCATTTTAATTATGAGATTACAGCAAAGAGCACCGAATGATCTGTTTAGTTTAGTTTAAAAGGCAAACAAAATAAATTAAAATTTGGCCCTAAATACAAATCTACATCAGAGTTGAGCCGAAATAATTTAAAAAGCACAGAGAATTTAAACTCTCTGATTTAAAGTCGTTGCCTGCAGCAGACAGGAAGGATAAAGCAGGAGTTAAAATAAATGAATATATAACCAATTTCCTGACAGATGTTATTGCATCAGCTGTTTTTGCTCTTCCTTAGCGCCGTATTGCTCAACATTTTGTTTTTGCTGTTATTTGTTAGCGTGAATTCAAACGGTTTTTGGTTGTGCCAAGTCATCATGACAACGAAAAGCTTTCTCATTCTGACCCTGATTAGAAAACAGTTCTTGGATCCTGTGACGAAAGCTTCAGAGCTACCAAGGTTTCTTTTGTCACAGGTGATTTCAGCAAGGTGCAGCCAAACCACTTTCTGAACGCTGACATATCCCAACAGATTGGCTTTACATCGAAAAAAGTTACGCTCAAATCTGTGAAAAACTCTCCACCTCTTAACCAGACTGAATATAAAAATAGCAAATAATATTGAATGAACACAATTTCCCAGTTACTGAAACTGAACAATTTGTTTTTGAGTTCTGTTCATACAAATTATGTTAAACACTTTGCTAATTATGCTGATTGCACTACTGAGATCACACAGCATGAAAGGTGTGTTGCTGTTTCACAGTGTGTGTGTGTGTGTGGCCTCACTTTGACCTGGCCGAATCCGATGGTGACTGCAGCAGCGCAGGTGAAGCCTTTAATTACGGGATAAGAGATGAAGTCCAGCAGGAATCCTGAGGAAAACAAAGTTTAACAATGACTACAGACAGAATCAGTCGGAAGCAGATGGGAGATTTTATCTCTGCACCTTCTGCCCATTTATCTTAGCCATTTTAAACGTGCAAAGAACAGACAGCAAAGTTAAAAAGAGAAACTGCATTAACTCAAGTAACATCATGGAAGCTGCGGCAGCGTCTCTTACCCAATCTGAGTAAGGCCATGGCGGCCTGGATGACTCCACAGAGGAGGCTGAGCAGGACGGCCCGGTGGGGCTGGCCGCCCACCACAGAGAAACACAGGAGGGACATGATGGCTGTTGGACCCAGTGTCACGTCCTTAGATGTCCCCAGGAGCGTGTAGATGAAGCCGCCCATGAAGGCAGAGTAGAGTCCGTACTGTAAGAAACGACCACAACACTGACATTTGTTGTGACGAGTAAATATTTCTCATCTCAACTCACAAAAACTTTAATACCCTTAGTAATAGGGTAAATACCTTAAATATATGTATTTGAATACGTAAATCTTACTCATATTTATTATATTTTTTATCATTCTGCCCATAACAGATCACCACATTACAACCACAAACTTCAGTGTATTTCATCAGGATTCAATGTGATAAATCAACAGAAAGTAGCACTTAATTATAAAGTTAAATGAAAAGGATATGTTTTAAAAATGTGTTAGAAAAGTTTGGCCTGCTTTTGTATCCAGTCCTCTTTAGTACCATTAAATTAAATTCAGTTGCCTGTAGGATTAAATAAGCATATGCTCTTTTCTACTCCTTTGTTGTTGTTGTTGGACGATTGTTGCTTTACTTTTTTTGTTTATTCGTTTATTTACATATATTTGTTTGTTTCTCTCATGTCTGAAATGCCTTATTAGTAAATAGAGTCCACTTGTGTGTAAATTTATCTTACTATAAAATACACAGGTTTGTTAAAGAACATTAGTGAACAACGTGACTCATGAAGTCCAGGGAGAAACATGGTGGTGGTAGCATCATTCTGTGGGGATGCATTTCATCAGTTGGGGAGGGAAAAGCTGGTGTGAGATTAGAAAAAAAAACACACCATGATCATCAAAAGTCAAACTTAGAATCACCTGAACAGGAAGTCCTGCCACTTCAGCATAAGCAAGAGCCTGTGGTACGGTGGTCAGCCCGACAGTGAGGCCCGCCAGCAGGTCCATCTGCAGGTACCCCACCTTGTACTTGGGTAACCAGGAGAGAATGGGCAGCCAGGACTTCAGGGTGCTGCAAGAACAGCAGCGCCGGGACGACTCTACTCCCTGCAGCGGCCGATCCATTTCTAAAAACCCTTGGAGGAGCGTAGACTAAAGAAGGAGTTCAGAAATCAACCTAAATATTAAGGAATATGTGTATGACCAGAGAACTAGAGACCTCACAGTGAGTTCAGGGTTTCCCTGCTGAGATCGTCAGCTTTGGGTCGTTAGGTTTTCCTGCTGTGATTCCCAGCATTCAGGAAAACACCACACACCTGCTCCGAGGGGATGCATGTGTCTGCGCTCCTGTGTGCACTTCTCAAAAGCAAACACGCTCATTACCTTCAGGTGAAACAAAAAGCAAAGACAAACAAAACGTGTCAGCTTCCTCAATTCCTATTCTCAGGTGTATGACTTCTCACAGTCATTGGGTGATCATGTGACAGACAGGTGACGTTCATGTACCTGAACATCCTGACTGCTTAAAGTCGTGATAGGGAAACTGTCTATAAAGGTAGGAGCAAACAAGCAGAACTCAAAATGTAATTAATATGTAACCTGTTGCCATGCAATTTCAAAGAACTGAGATATTAAAACTGAACAGAAATGAAGGCAGACAAATAATAGAATAAACTAAAAATAAAATGGAATATAATATACCATCACGCTGTGCTGACTGCAGTCCTCCTCTCGGCACATTTCATGGGCCAGGCTGTGATTTTTCACATCCACCTCTGTTAAATAATAGCTGTTAAGATCCACTTCTCTAAAACGCGTCTCAGACACACTGCTCGCTGAAGCAGCAATAAATTCCTGTTATTTTCAAGTCACGTGACCGCTGCCGTCACGTGACGGGAGCGCCACTTGTTTCCGGAAGTTTAAAGAATGGCGGCTGTTGTCTCCTGAGATCATAACGTTTAAAGAGCTGCATGTCTGATTTGTCGCTCAGGTTTTCAGCGAATATTTAAACCTTCATTATGCGGATCCAGTTGCTGTTTGTGCTTGTAGCCTCTTGTCGCGTCTCGGAGACAAAGAGAAGAAATGTCCTTCTAATTATTGGTTCGTAATCATTTAATATGTTAGATAAAAATTACATTTTTGGAAATTAAACTGTTAAGGTGTAATTTCATTGTATGTTGGTACCGGTCTTTCTTTATGTCATTAGCTACATCAGTCTCTGTTCCAGCTATTTATTCGTTATTTGTATTACTTTGAGTTTTGTTAAAATCTGTCCTTGGGTATTATTATTATTATTGTTTACAAGTTTTAGTTGTTGTTTTTTTAAGTTTATAATAATTATTTTTATTTTATTTTATTTTATTTTTTTTGCTGTTTTCCTTTGAAGTACAATTTCTGTAAAAGGTATAAGACCAGCATGCACTGCGGTGGACCAGTGTGTGAAGTTTTGTTTTGCTTCTTGTTTTTATCAGAAACAATAAGCAAAAAGAAAAGGATCTTTGTTTATTGTTCGCCAACCTGGATAACTAATCGCTAAAACGCAACTTTCACATTTTGGACATTGGACTTCATTTGCTTGCTTACGTGCAAAAACATCACTACAGTCAGCAGTACTTATTGATTTTTGAATGTTAGATGTTTGCAGCAGCCTTGTGTCATCAGCTCTCGTTTTACGTTTTTATGTTATTTCAAGCAGCTTGGCTGGTTTATATTTGTTAAAAGTAACCGTTATTAATACAAAATACTGATCAAATAGGATAAATACGGTGCACCTCATTTCATTACGACCTAGAAAATGCTGTTTGGTGATCCAATTCAGAAGTTAATATTTAAATTATGTCTAACAATAATAAAACCAAAATTCAGTAAAAAAAACTATTAATACAGTAATGTTAGACTTTTCAACATCCATGTGAACAGTATACCATCTTGACATGACAATTGTGACCTTGATGTCATCGCTCTTAAACCATTGACAGTCCACACAATCTCTCTCCAATTTTTTAAATCAGCTTTGCTGCTGTCATCTCTTTTGCTTTTACACCTTTTTTTCTACCACTCTTTCTCCTTCCACTCAACTTTTTGGCTACATCACTCTGTGAGCAGCCGGCTTTTTTAACTATGACATTTTGTGGCTTATCCTCCATGCGGAGGGTGTCAGTGACTGTTTTCTGGACAATTACAAAGTTGTTAAATTATGGCCAGACTAAATCTCAGGTTGTCAGAGCAATAAAGTTAAGATGAATTTCTTTTTCTTTTTTCCCCCAGCTGATGATGCAGGTTTTGAGACAGATGTCTATAACAACTCTGCGGTCCACACCCCTCACTTGCGCTCTCTGGCCCGACGCAGTGTTGTGTTCAGGAACGCCTTCACGTCTGTCAGCAGCTGCTCCCCAAGCCGCTCCGCCATCCTCACTGGCCTGCCGCAGGTAACACACACACACACCCATACCCGTCAGTCCATCCTGTTTGATGGTACTAAGGTTAGTCCTGTGTTTTCAGCATCAGAACGGCATGTATGGCCTCCATCAGGGAGTTCATCACTTCAACTCATTCGACGGGGTACAGAGTCTGCCGCTGCTCCTCAGCCAGGCCGACGTTCACACAGGTTCATTTAAAAACTGATATCTTATCACGTTTCTTCACTTCTTGCTGCTTTCCTTTGATCTCTTTGTTTTTTTTTTCCTTTCAATTCCTGCAGGTATAATCGGGAAGAAGCACGTCGGTCCTGGATCTGTTTATCCCTTTGACTTCGCCTACACGGAGGAAAACAGCTCCGTCCTCCAAGTGGGCAGGAACATCACCCGGATCAAACTCCTGGTCCGCAAGTTCTTCCAGACTCACAAGGAGGAAGCAGCTGAACGACGGCGAGTAAGAGGCGTGGGAACGAGCGGCGACCCGAACACGGAGGAGGAAGAGAGGCCATTTTTTCTCTATGTGGCCTTCCATGACACCCACCGATGTGGCCATTCGCAGCCCCAGTATGGGGCTTTCTGTGAGAAGTTTGGTAACGGTGAACCGGGAATGGGTTTAATTCCCAACTGGAAGCCAGTGTACTACACGCCAGAGCAAGTTAAGGTGAGTGGCAAGGCTGCTGAAAAATGTATCACGATAAAAGGGTGCCACATCAGTCGATATCGATAATTGCTGATTAGTTTTTGTTTTAAATATCTGAAATAATGTCAAACTGGTGACGTGACCTTTACGTTTTATCCATAGTTTCCTCTCAAGCTGTTGTTCTCTCAAAGAGAGAAATTTTCCTCTTTCTCTCCACAGGCTGTTTTTTATGTTTAAGCTACTACCATACAGTTTGTTGCTAGGTAACAGGTTGTTGCTAGGTAATCAAAGAGTGAGTTAGTTGATGCCACCTGCCTTGCTTTGGCAGGTAAATCCGTCCTCCTCCTACATCCCACAGAATGCTGTACAGTTCTGGAGTTCAGTTAAATTATTGAATAATCTATCAGATGTATTTTGTATTGATATTGATTAGGTGTTTATTTCCCTATATGCTATTACTGGTTTACTGCCCAGCACTAGTCAGTGGTGTAAGGTTTTCAATGGCTTCATGAAATGGATTCAAGTCCATCTGAGGAACTAAATCCATAGCGCAGTGTTTCTAACTCGTGTCATTCCGAATGTCTTCAGGTTCCTACCTTTGTACCCGACACACCCGCCGCTCGGGCCGACCTGGCTGCACAGTACACCACAGTCAGCCGGCTGGATCAGGGTCTGTTCAGCACCTTCACAAGCGCAAAAAACCAACAACAAAAGGATGAGGAAGACCAACCCACAATGTCTCTCTGCAGGTATCGGGTTGGTTCTTCAGGAGCTGCGGGATGCCGGTTACGAGAACGACACTCTGATCATCTACAGCTCCGACAACGGTATCCCTTTCCCCAACGGCAGAACCAACCTGTATCGGTCTGGAACCGCCGAACCCATGTTGGTTTCGTCCCCGGAGCACAGGGAACGGTGGGGAAACACCAGCCAGGCCTTCGTCAGTCTGCTGGGTGAGAGACGGCCAGTGAGGCGCTCACATCTTCCACCCAACCGCAGATCGCTCGCCTCCAATCCTTTGTATTTAGAATTGGGAGGATCCAGTTATTTAACGAAAAACATAAGATTGTAAGTAAAGCATTTTTAGAAATTTAAAGATGACAGTTTAAAGCTGGTCAGAATATGTAGGAACTTTTTTTAGGCAGGCATATTTCTTTTAGCCACTTCTTAAAACTAGATGGACAACAGAACCTGCCTTTAGAGTAAGATGGATGTAAATGTTGATCTTCAATAGTCTGGAAATGGCAACAAAAAAACATCTGCTTACCTTAAGCTGCCTGGAGCTACAGTCTCAGGACTAATTGAAATGTTTCATCCATCCAGCCATTTTCTAACACCCTTGTCCCCAGTGGGGTGCCGAGGGGTGCTGGTGCCGATCTCCAGCGAACGTTTCGGGCGAGAAGCGGGGTCACCCTGGACAGGTTGAAATGTTTCAAATAATGGAAACTGTGCAAGCTGAGCGAATTTTGACCCAGGCTTATCTTACCACTATGCTCAGTCTAGCTGTTTGATTGTTTTTTTTTTTTGTCTTAAGAGAGATGCCAGGAAGCTTCCTTGTCTGTACTATCATCACAAACATGATCCCAGAAAAAAAAGGGAACAAATGGCTCAGTGAATGAAAACATGTCAGTCATCCTTCGATACAAAATCCTATCGAAAGAAAAGTGAACACAAGAATACTAAAAACTTCTTTTTTTTTTCTTTTTATGTCTTCCGGCAATGTTTTGGATTCTCAGTCTGTTGTGGTACAAATCAGCATTCAAAGAAGTTTTGTCACCCAAATCACAAGACATGAATACAAGTTTAGTCTCAATATCAACTCAGTGCAAAAGTGCTGCCACTTTCTTTCAGCTCATTTAAGCCCATTTGGTTTGAAGATCTGTTAAAAACTGCACTTTTTGGCCCCAACAGGTGTCACGCCTTCTGGTTTGGGACAATAACCTGACCAGTGAGAACATTAACAGGACAACACACACTTTCAGCTTTCAGAGAACCCCTCTGAGGTTTTAACAGTGAATGTATTTTTAGTCCGAGTTTCTCCGTTCAATGTGTTTCTGCTGCCACTAGAGGGAGACACAGGAACATAACAGAAGCTGCTCAGCTGCTAAGACAACATGAACTTAATGTCAATATTGTTCATGAAGAAACTATTATATTCCTTAAAACATACATTGTTAATATTTCACGAGAGCAGATCATTTTTATTTGTAAAAAAAAAAGGTTGACTAACAGAACAGCAACAATGTAGCATCATAATTTAGCAGAATGCACACATAGTTATTAAACAGAATAATTTTTTTAAATAAAACATTGTTGCAGATCGATGCTGACAGTTGAGGCACTTTTTAAGCGTTTTATGCATTGCTGTAGATTTTGATTATTTATATTGATCGGTGTATTTGCAGCATTTTGATCAAGCTCTGTGGACGAGTGTTTGCTACAGGAACAGTCTGAAGATTGTTTGAACACATCAAACTCTTAGCATGAAGGTTTTGTTAGTTCGGTTTAATTTACTCCAGAATTTTGTATTACTAATCATCTAAAATGATGAGCTAAGTCTTAATTTGATCCATTTATGAGTTGATTTAATGTTGAGGTTTAAATTTGTTCTCCATATTTTTCATCCTCCTGTTTCTTTCTGTGTTTCTGCAGACATCACTCCCACCGTCCTGGACTGGTTTTCTATCCCCTATCCATCCTACATCCTCCCTGAGAGTCCGTCCTTGCAGGTCCTCCTCACCGGCCGCTCTTTGCTGCCCGCTTTGACCTCCGACCCCAGCAGCTGGAACACAGTGTACTCCAGCCAGTCGCTTCACGAGGTTGTGAACTTATTGTCGCTCGGTCAGGAGGAACTCAGACTCCAGGCCCTGACGAACCACTCTCTGATTTCAGGTGACCATGTACTACCCGATCCGCTCCGTCCACCAGGGGGCGTTTCACCTTCTTCACAACATGCACTACCGCATGCCCTTCCCCATCGACCAGGACCTGTATGTGTCCCCGACCTTCCAGGATCTGCTGAACCGGACCAGGCTGCAGCGGCCGACTCACTGGTTCAAGAGTCTGGACCAATATTACTACAGGGAGCGCTGGGAGCTGTTCGACACCAGGTCTGAGTCCACTGTGTCAGGGTTCAGGCTGAAAACTGACGCATGGGAGAAATTTGTTCGACACAACTGAACCAAAAAAAAGAGCAAAACTAAATCCAGATTTTTAATCTTTAGGGGAAAAAATATCTGAACTTTAAAATTTATTTTAAAAAAACAGGCCCACATTCCCTAAAATTGCAGGATACGGAAAATATAATTTGTTCAAATTTTGTGCATATTTAATAAGAGAAACGCTACTCTTTTTCATAAAAGTTGAAGTTAATTTATGCATTAATCTGCTTCTCTTCTCCAGTGATTTTGAGGTAAATGAAGCAGAAGTTGTTCTTGTCCCCCTCCAAACACTGAAGCATAAAGTTCAGCGTCAGTAAGACGACAGTAAACTGAGCCGCTAATTATTTAGTTATCAGTCGCTTTTGTTTGTTAGTCTTTCTAAGACGCCATCTTTGGATGACGCGATGGTCATTCTTCATCATTTAGGTGACAAACTGTTGCTTCAGAAATAATGACAGATAAATTAATATTGTAAGTGGTCATTAGTTTCAGTCCCCCTCCCTGTTCTCAGCTGTGATGTAACATAATAAAAGAGGACAAACCTCAGTGTATTTATAATTGGATTACAACCAGATGGGTAGGTCACATATGTATATATGTACAAGTATATATATTTGAGAAAGTATTTTGCTCTTAGGCTTAATAATCAAAATAAATAGGAATAATCACTTCACCAACTTATGAACATCAGTCTTTTTGAAATTTCAGTGATATTCCAAGCTATTCAGATGATCCTGTGCATTAAAGAGGGAACCAGTAATGACCCGGTAATGCTGGAGATCTGAACCAGTTGCGTATTATTAGCCTTTTTAAACACTTTGTTTAATGTTTCACACATTCAGACTGACTCAGGGTTTATACATCATGACCTCCTTAAGTAGAGGAACCTGATGGTGTTTTGTTGTGAACAAACTCAGGGCCGACCCTCAGGAAACCAAGAACCTGGCGTCGGACCCGACCTACAGCGGCATGCTGGACAACCTGAGGCAGCTTCTGCAGAAATGGCAGTGGAAGACGGGAGACCCCTGGGTCTGCGGGCCCGACTACGTCCTGGAGGAGAAGCTGGAGCCTCACTGCAGGCCCCTCTACAACGGCCTCTGACTGGCTCTGATGGTATTTTCTTCCACCTTCACTGATGTGATATTTTCAAATAACTTAATTCGTTTGGTTTTATATTTTTTGTAATAGAAAGCAGCTGTAAATAAGAAATAAAACTTGAGTTGTTTTTATTCTTTACATGGTTTCAGTTTTTCCTTCTGTTTCATTGTTCTGGGCAATTTCATCCTTCAAGTCAACATTTTTTTTCCTCCCACTTTTCAACGTTTAAGCGCAACCTCCCATCATCGGGACTCTCATGACGCGTTCTCATACAAACACTACATAATTAAAGTTTAACTGTTTTTGATTTTTTTAAATTATTCAGTCGGGCTGACTAAGACTGAACTGCTAATTACACTGGAGCAGAGGAGGTCATGGTGCTTGACTGGAGGAGTCAGCCTGTGTCCTAAAAAGGGTTTCTATTGATTATAATCAAGTGGAGTCAAGTCAAGTCAAGTGGAAGGGAAAAGATGCACAGTTTGCATTTGTTTATTTCTTTACAAATAATAATAGTAAAAATAAAAAAAAGACTTGAAACTACAAAAGTAGTTCCTCTCAGGGGGGTTCAGTACAAATACACGCCACACTTTTCACATTTTTGTTCATGTAAAGAAAACTTAAAAAAATGTACAGCCATTTACAAATAAAATCCCGATAAATAAATATAGTTTGTGTTTGTTGCGAGACAAAATGCATCAAACTTCAGAAAACTGACAAAGACGGATCCAGGCTCTGTGTCGTGCTCAGGTTGTGCTGCTGCAGAATAATCTGCAGGTATTTTCAGTCCTAAATTTTCCGCTTTCATGCATGTTCTCCAGCAGCTCCTCCATGAAACCCACACCTTCCTCTTAAGCTGTGACCTCTTGCCTCACATTTCTTTCAAGGACGACGGATTTATTTTGACCCCTTAAAACGTCAGAAGACGTGACGTCCTCATATCTCACACACACACGCGCATCCTGATGTCGTGGCTCCAGCATCCCATCAGAAACGGATCAATTAGCGTCGTTTCCCCTCCTCCTCCACGGAACATCATCATCCGCCCACCTTGGCTCTGATTTGACGAATGCCCTGTGTCACGATAAACCTCACCCAGCCTGCCTATATAAGAAACAGAAACTTTTCCAACATTCCAGTAAAAACAAAGTGTCCTGCAGACCTGTAAAAGCGCTATTTTCCTGTGCGTAAAAATCACTCCCCTGAAAGTGCCCAAACCGTCCTGGAGATGAAGACGTCCTTCAGGTTCGCCGTGGTGTGCGTCGGAGTGTCTCTGCTCATCTGCTGCCAGTCCGTCGAAGCCTGGTACAAGCAGGTGACCGGACCCAACTACTACTCTGTGGGCCGCGCCTCCGGGCTGCTGTCCGGCATCAGGAGGTCTCCGACCGTCCGGAGAGCTGAGTCCGAGGAGACTGTGATGGACAGCGGGGAGGCGGCGGGAAACAACGTGATCCAAGAGACCAACAGGCAAATCTCCGTCCTGAAGAACATGGTAGGCTCTCCTCAGAGAGCAGAAAGTTAATTTCTGCTCACAGAAAGATTACGCGCGTAAAGACGTGATTTCCGCTCAAGAGTTGCTCTTTTGCTAAAGATGACATGAAAAGCGAAACATTCTTTGAAATGCAAGGAGAACTCCGATATAGAGTGCATGGCATTATGCATGTGTGGCTTGCAAAAAAAAGCGTAAAGGCGCAGATTAAAGCGCAAAACAAACAGCTGTTCTACTAGTTAGAAATATTTGGACAGAATCATATCAGCAACCATTTGTATAACTCATATCAATGAGCACACAAGCATTGATTTAATTGTACAGACATACCTCATCGAACCAAATCTCTTCAGTTCCTCACTTTGATTCTGATATTTCTACCAGCTTTCTTTCAAAAGTGACATTGTAAGACACCATCTTTCATTTCAACTTTGATTTCTCTCCCAACTCCAGGCCATCTGCCTGAAGGACATCTCTCCAAACCTGAAGAGCTGCGAGCTGCTGCAGGACGGGACAGGAACCTTCCAGTGCAAGGCGGACGTCTTCCTCACCCTGGACTCCTTGGACTGTCTGTCCGCATGAGTCTCTGTGAATCCTCCTCCTCATCCGCCAAAAGAGAAAGAAAGAAAACAGAGATAGAAAGAGAGAGAGAGAAAAACCAGAGATCTTCTCTGGAAAAGCAGAAAAAAAAGTCAGAACAGAGATGAGGGATGGATGGTGATTTGCTTTGATGACGGACCGTTGCAGACTTTGAATGTTTTCTCTTATTTAAAGAAAAATGCTTAAAAAAACATTGTTCGGTTTTGCTTTTGGTTGCAGAGAAAGAAAAAAAACTTAAACAGGGAAAAAAACACAATGCCAGAGAGTTAGATAAAGCCATTTTCATCCCAACCCCTTTGCATAATAACGAAATGTTCAAAAAATGTCCAGAGGTTTATCTGCAGTTTTCCAGAATTCCTGTAAATTACTTTTATTTATTTATCTATTAAAATGAACAAACAATATCAATCTGCTGTTGTCTGAATTTGCTTCACAATCTTGAAAGGTTTATTTTCATGTCTGTCAAAGAGGACAGAGTCACATTTATTCACATTTCAGATAAAAAACAGACACACACATCACCGCTTCATCACACAAAGCACTTAAAGGTGTTTTTTTTTTTTCTTTAGTTCTAGCAAGGGCTCCGTCAGTCATCTTGTTTATTACTGAGGTCGGAACCGTCAGTCGCTCAGAGGAACCTTCAGAAACAAACTCTGGAACAGATGATGCCACAGCTCACACACGCAGGAGGCAGCGTTTTGCAAGACAAATCAAACTTTATGAGAGGATCCCTCACAGGTGGGAAGAAAGGAAATTAAACTCAAGTCAGACGACCTTGGGGATGTTTTTAATGTACATGTTTTGCTTCTAATAAGCTCTGCAGCATCATTGGTGGCTGGCATTAAGTCAGTGGGACAGTTAATGGCACAGATTAAAATGCCTGCTGCGTCTGGGATCTCGGGCGAACACAAACCTGTGAGCAGTTATACGGGCCTCGAACGCCTCATTAGGAGGCTGTGACGCACGGCGCAGAGACCCGGTGATGGACGAGGGGAAAAACACACGATGTTATACATGGGTGAATCCTGCCAGGAGGAAGGTAGCGGGCAAACAATTAATCCTCACTGCGCCTCTCTGTTGTGCTTCGGTCACAAAGGCAAAAGGAAAGCCCGGGTGTTTTGGAAAAGATTCAGAGCTTGGTTTTGTGTTGTAGGAAGTTAAATATTAACAGATGACAAACTTTGTTTTGGTTCATTTCAGTCTTTTTAAATGAAACTTCACTGAGGTTTCAGTCTGTGGCGGCGCCACCGGCTACAGGAGCGACACAGCCTCCAGGTTCTCCTTAATGATCATCTCCATAACCACCTGAAAGACGACCTGGATGTTGGAGGTGTCGGTCGCCGTGGTGAAGTGGTGGTAGATGAGCTTCTTGGGGCTGTTGTTGAGCGAGACGAAAGTGGCGAGGATGAAGCGTGCGGCCGAATCGACGTCACAGTCCGCACCTGGAGGGTTAAGCAACAGTTAGTTAGTTCACTTTTCCCTCATTAATAACAACAAAAGTAACATTTTTATTGTTTAGCTCTCTGCTTCAGCCGTGAAGCCATCCTCTAGAACCGGTGTGACTTGGAAGGTTTGACAATCTCTGCATGGAACACAAATGAACTATGACCCCCTGCACAGAGAAAGTGACTGTATAATTAAATTCCTGACTGGTGCCTTGATGGTTGGATGCTCTATTGCTAAGTTTCCATTGGCTACAGGATTTCATAGATGCAACTGTTTCTAATGGGCAAAAAAACCTCAAAGTGTTTAGAGATTCATCAGAGAACGTGCGTAACATTAAGAACGACAACGTTTCCTTCACAGCAGCATTTTGACAAACTTTGAGCCAAGTTACATCTCACTTAGCTAATTTAACTAACTACTGTTTTCAAACAGATTTTACATCTATAAGTACCAATACTTTTCCAGATATTTTTTTTGTCATCAGATTATTGACATGAAAATCCAGAACATTTACCTATTTTATAAAAAAAAAAAAAAAAAAATCACAAATCATGAACCAACACCCTTGGACGTGTTTCACAGCTTTTATGAAAAGCCTTTGTTCATCTCTCTTTCACAGTCTACGAGTCTGTGAATTATCCCCCATTTTCTTCTAAAACAGTTTGTGATCCACAGCATAAAAAAACCGAATGGTTTGTTTTGCCAATTTTTAAAATGTTTGCATGAATGTACGCTGAAGGACAATGTCAACACTTCATGTAAAAAGCTTCCTTCTTTACAGAAATGCACATTTAATCTGTTAGGTAACAACAATAACAACTCAAATTCATATTTCTCCAGACTTCTTAAAATTACATAGCAGATTTGCATACATGTGAAACCCACTTTAGGGTATTCAAACTTTGTCTTAGTAAAGCTGTAAAATCTATAAATGTTATAAAAAGAAAGGCTGAAATTGGCCAAAATCTATCTATGTGCCACTCAGGATGGAAACCAAATCAAACTTGAGTTATGCAAATATATTCTGTGCATCTTCAGCAGACAGTTTAGGAGAAATGAAGCCGTAATGAGGAGAGTGAAGCTTTAATTAGAACCATGAAAAGCAGCTGGACATGAAAGAAGAAACTTTGGACAGACTTCAGCTTCTTCAGCAGCAACATCTTAAAGTTAAAGATGTTGGTGAAGTATGATGAACTTCAAATTTCAAATGAAAATGTGACAAATATAAAGTCACATATATCATCTATCATATATCACATAAACTGGCTTCTGTAAAACCAGAGCGAGTTCACTTTGCATGTTGCCTTTTCACTGTGAATGCAGCAGAGAAACCGAATCAGCTTAGAAGAACAATTAACTCGCAGCAGCTGCAAACCTGAGCAAGACCTCAGACTCATCGTCATATCTGCGCTCAGGTTGCTCTTCTGGCTGACTCCAATCCAAGCCGCGTTAGCATTTTTATTGACATTTGCATGAGAGCAAAGAGGACACGGCTCCCGCTGAGCGCGCTGAGATACGGGAGGTACGACACTGAGCAGATACACAAAACCTTCAGAAGTAACAGCATGTGGGGCTGA
The DNA here is from genome assembly GCA_902982915.1 of Phalloptychus januarius. Classification (NCBI taxonomy): domain Eukaryota; kingdom Metazoa; phylum Chordata; class Actinopteri; order Cyprinodontiformes; family Poeciliidae; genus Phalloptychus; species Phalloptychus januarius. Next base: position 653,564 of record CADWAE010000251.1, on the reverse strand, counting down.
GAGCTTATTATCAGCCCCGTATCTGAGCTTAATAAGCTGCCAAACCGGCTATGGGTTTATGCATCGCTTTATGGAGTTTTAAGGACCAACGTGTCTGAGTAAACTACTGAGGTGGAATAAGAAGCGGTTTTATTTTATTTTATTTATTTAATGCATAAAATGTGAGCAGCAACGGCAGACGGATGCATGGTTGAGCATGTCTGTCATGGAGTTAATCGGAAACAGAATCAGAGAGTTATTGGTCAAATCTTAGATAAGGAGCTAATCAGACTGCATGATGGGAATACAAAATGTTTACTTAGAGAAACACTAGAGAAATTAGATGATGGTTAAAAGTCAAGGTTGAAGGAAGAGTCTGAGTATTCACACATTGGTGCAAAATAAAATATCAAATATCATATATGGATGTCTGTTTGTTAGTATTATACATTTCTGAGACACCATTAAAATATCATATAGATTTTTTCAGTTGCATTTAGAGCTAATAAAAATCTTATGAAGGTACATGCTGCATTTCCATCTCACAAATATTTAATAAACAGAATATCAGACATTAGAATATTCATTTCTGAATACCTTAGAGTGAGCTTTAATCAAAGTACACATTTAAAGTGAACACGAAAAGAAGATATGCCTCTGCTAAATTTCCCAAAAGGCATTTCTTTAATAACGTCAGACTCTAATTTCACTCTCAACGTTAAGCTTGTTGTCTAGGTTGAGGCTGAAGATGCTTTGTTTATAATACCAACGTACTGACTCCAGGTTTAAAACACGGTTTCAACTTTCCTAACTTCCTGGACCAGCATGCATTGGGTTTGGGGTTTTATGGTTTTCTTACCAGAGCAGAGGAGGCTGCAGCAAACACTGAAAAGTTTGATTCTGTTATTTGCTTCCCAAACTGGAGAAAATAAACCATAAAGAGCAACCTTCCCGTTTTAGACATTGCACTTCTTTTGCCTGTGTACGAAACGTCACCCCAGTGCAGCAGCAGTGGCTCATTGATTTAACTTTTATAGGATGTTTGATTTGACAAACAATCGCCACTGCAGGCCGGATGGTTGAGACTTTGACCCAGTTGAGTTTTCCAACAGGAAAATGATTCTTAATAAGAGCTAGTTTAGGAACAGATCAGGCAGGTCTCAATAATGTTCTGCTCCATCAGTTGTTGCATTTGCCTTTGTATTTTCATGTCATTCTTATATGGGGTTATTAGAACAATACAGCAGAAACTGGAGGCTTTTAGTGGGTTTTAATGGCTAAACTTAACATCATGCCTCAAAGGGAACTGCAGACGCTGACGTAAGCTATTTAAATTTGACGAAATGAATGTTTTCTGGTAACAGCTCCATGAATACCTTTCAGCTGCTTTTTCAATGACACATGTCACTGAGGTCAGAGGTCAATGACATTAGAAATCTATTTTTGGTCAAACATTGTGCAGGTGCTGTTCACATGAATGCATAGGGATTCATCCTACCTTTAAACTGTGGCAAATATAACCGCAGGTGCCGTCCTGTGTGCAAAATCTTGTCTTGGAAAAGGTCTATCTTGTTCATGAATAAAATCTGCAACAACGACAAACAGAGAAAGGAACTGAGAAGATGTTGATGTGGAATAACAGACAGATTTACTGTCACTTAGAAAGATTCACCCAAAAATCAATAGCTGTATTGAGATGAGCTTAGTAATAATGGCACCTGACTGAAGTCATGCATCATGTGAGCGTGATCAGTCAGCGGCTCAGCTGACTGATCACGACCATAAATCTGCATCTTTGCTCGTCGTCTCAGGAAAACACCGTCCTGGTACTTAACGCTTTGTACCCAACCAATTAAAACTCTGACTTTGTTCTACCTTTTCCCTGCTTGTCTGATCACAAACACAAATACAAAGTCAAACAAGAGCGGAAAAAAAACCCCGGATAATAATAAAGGAGCGATAAGGTAGAGCAGATTTTCAATAAACAGGATGCGGAGCGACACCTAGGTGTGTAATTATCACTGACCAGCCACAGTGACGAGTTAATTGAGGTGGAGGTTACAAATTATCCTGCCACATAAAAAAACACACGTATCATTAAACAGTTTTATTTAATGAGCCTGTTAGCCGCCGTAATGTGCGGCCCCACACACAAAGCCAGCACATAAACACGTCACACGCAGGCATTTTAATTGCCCATTCGGCTGTAATGAAGCTTTAAATAAGTTTGTATGACTAACAAAAAAAAGATAAGACAAAAACTTAGTTGGTGTTTTCTGCAGGAGGAAATGTGTAAAACTAAATGCTTGTGATGCGATTAGAAAGCAATCAGCGCAGTGAAGTTTTATTTTTAACTTAGAATATGTCTTTGTTTCCACACAGATTAAGCTGAACTAATAAAACCGTGTTGCGGTAAGAGGTTGCTGGAAAACTCAGGGGAGTTTTTAGAAGTTGAACTAACTGGGCTTTAAATATAACTTAAGTCTGTGAGATCATTGCTATGAAGTTTTAATGTAATTCCATACAGGAAGCTGGAAGAGAGGGGAAAAAATGTCACCTTGACAAAGACGAACTTAAATAGAACAAGCTTTTCAATTAGTGGTGAGGAAACAGCATTTATCAAACTGCATTTTTCTGTCCGGTCTGTTTAAGGAGAAGTCGTAGAAGTTTAGTTCATTTGGATCCTGTTGGTCCTGGATGCTGTCTTGACTCATCAGATTGGATCTGCAGCGTCAAACTCAGGGCCTCTGAGTTCTGCTGACACTGGGTCTTTTGTGAATAAATCTGACAGCAAAATGAAATACAGTGGAATAATTCATTTGATTTTTTCTCTGGAGTTTCTCCCTGTATATGCGTGGATTTTAGGGACAAACAACTGAACAATTTTCAATCAATGTTTTACTAGATTAATCATTAGTAGATCAATAAAATCAATCAGCTTACTGTTAATTTGTTAATTGATAACTTCCATCCCTAGTGGATTTTCTCCTGGTACTCCAGCTTTCCAAACCTATGACTGTCAAAAACTCTAATAAAATAAAGCTACAACTCCTTTCTCAGCTGGTCGGTCAGGGAAGAAAAAAAATCCCTGAATTGTGGCAAAGTTGACCAGCCTAATTTTAAAATAAGACTGTTTTTCTCCGCTGTTTTCTTTGCCGTTTGATCACAGCGATACCGCCATGTTGTTCACATCTGATTTAAGATGTATTCTCACAAACTGCAGGATTTCCCTGAATATTCAGGAATGTTTCTGCATCTCCACCATCAGTTTTAGCATTAGGAGGAAACAAAGTCTGAATTTTTATTTACTCATCAGCAGCATGACAGGACTTAAAGGTGCATCTTTGCCAGCTTGTGCATCGAAGCCTCGGATCTAATCTGATCTAATCTTCTGGTGAATCTGCCAGGATTTGCAACAATCTTGAATATTCTTGTACTTGTGAGTAATCTCAGTCAGTGTAGACTGCAGGACTTGAATTTATTTGGAAGGCGTCTTATAACATTTCCAGCAACAGTTGCTTCATTTCTGATGTCATTTCGAGCTTGTGACATTGGGATGGTCGCAATAACAAATTTTATTGGATGATAAATTGTCTCACAAATTATTGCGGTAAACAATAATATTGTTGTTTTGAGCCTTAATGACACAAGTCCAGCTTCTCAAAGACCAATAAACTTTATTTTAGTACAGAACACTCAACACTAGTGGAAGATATTTTACAAATCTAAAATGCTCGTGCGATTAATAATTGATTAGCGCGACACACACACATGAAAAGCAGGAATCTTCTGAATCAAAGCCCTTCACAGCAGCATCTAGCTGCTGCTGCTGCTGGGTAAGCAGATTCAGGTGTGTTTTTGTAAACGCGAGGCTAGATTTCAATCATTTTAGAATTAAAATTGAGTGAACTGTCCTTTTCCCACAGCTACCATATGACTGAAAGAGTAAAATAGATGTGAGACTGCAGGTTTAAAATGATTTCTCTTTCCGATCCAGAAACACAAAGACGCTTATGAAAAAGCATGACTATGATGAATAAATATTGTGCAATATCTCTTTTGTTATGGAGCTCCAGACTCCACTAACAGTGTCTGTCAAAAACAGAGTAAAACCTTTTCTGTCGTTCCCCGCGACAGCTTAGGTTTGGTTCTCCTGAGGTGGAGGAAGTGATGAACGGCTCACCATGGAGGTGCTGCGGAAGAAGACATTGTTGCAGATGGAGGAGAAAAGTTTCATGCTCTCCTGAAGGCGGTTCTGCAGGGAGAAGACAGAACGCATCAAGCAGCGCTTCAAATAAAAGAAAATGAGATTCAAGCCACCCTGAAGGAAACACACAAAACAAAACGTTTGACTGTTTAGTCAGACTTTTTAAAGTTCCAAAAGAATTTAAACAATATGGGTCAAAACATGGATCCGTTTTTTTGTTAGTTTTTTTGCTGATTGTGCAGCGTTGTCGTCTGAGCTGGAGTGACGTGTGACACCACGCACCACTGAGGGGTCTTCCACCAGAGTCATGTCGTATCCGCTAAGAGCCACGACAAACAGAACCGCCCGGACGTCCTCGAAGCAGCTGATCCACTTCCGGCGTTCGGTTCTCTGACCTCCAACGTCGTACATCCTGAGACAGAGAGCAGACCCAACATGCGGAGGTGACTGATGAGCAGCTGTTCGTTTCTGTAAGCAGCACAATCATTTAGGAATATATTTTAGAGTTGTCATGGTCCAATGTTGATATTGGAAATCATCCAGATATCAGCCAAAAACCGAGTATCGGATTGGATCGCCTCTCCGCTCCGTAGTCCGCTCCAGCAGCGCTTGGGTCCCACATGCAGACTTACTGGTTAATAAATGGGTCAGTTGTTCTCACACCTGTCATTGTTGACTATTGATCTTTGTTTAAGTATCACTTGATCAAGCCTTTCAATCACTCCACACTAAGTAGTAAAAGTATGTATTATTTATGGTAATATCATATTGGATCGATATCGGCATCTGTCGATAGTCAAAGCTGCGATATCGGTATTGCATTGGAAGTGAAAAGGTTGTATTGAGACACCCCTACTGTATTTATTTTAGGTAAATTGCATCTCAGGAACACAAGAGAAGCTGAAGACCTTTAATGTGGGTTCCCCCTTACGGATTTATTACATTTTTGTTTTTTGATCGAAATGATACATTTTTTTGGGCACTTTGGAAAAAAAAGGAACTGATATAATTTGCCATATTTTATTTTTTTTTCTTTCTGCTATATTGTTCAAGCAGCTGTAATGGAGGCCAAAACATTTTCCTGCAGATGAGAAGATGGTGACATATTTGGGAAGAAGAAAGCAAACATCTAATGAGATCCACATGATTGCACCTGCCTTCATCTCAGACACATTGCATTGACTTTTAATTGGAGAAAGTCTTCAAAGAAGACCTTGTTTCGGTTTTATGAAATGACGTTTCATTGTTACTCAGACTCCTTTTCAGGCTGCAGCTGGCAGCAGAAATTGAATCCTGATCAACAACACATTGTTTTGGTTTGAGATGAGAGTCTTACATTTTCGAAAGCATCACATTTCACACATGAAACCCACACGGAGAGCGGCGTGCCACACGCGTCTGCCGGCAGCGTCCGCGCCTTTACCACCCTCTTCGATTTTCACAACGTGGCAGCGCAAAGAGTGAGAAAGGTCAACGTTCTCCAGAAGGACGAAACAAAAGACGGCAGGAATGCAAGCATGCAAACGGAAGGGGGGAAACGACGCGTCCGTCCCTCTTCGCCCATTTCTAGAGCCAGATGTGTCATCGCCCACCTTCCTCTTCGAGTGTCTGTGGAGGTAACGCCACGCTTTATTGAGAGGGGAAATGAACATGTGGAAACGCAACGAGGGAAGGGAGCACAGCATAAATGTCAGATTATAATGGAAATTTTCCACTGAGATGGAAGACAGGCAAAACGCTGATGTGTCATCAAAGACCCGTTCACCTCTCCTTTAATAACGTCACTTTTTTTCCCTCAATATTATTCAAAACAAAACAGAAACTTGAAGATGCTTCCAGTCTGACGTCTGTTGAGACGATTAACACAAACAGCAGACAGACAAACCTGAGCTGATATCAGAACTACGTCTAGTAATTTATAGAGATAGAGATTATTTTCAAACAACAGGTAAAACCTCGGTGATGTCACCAGTTCAGATCTCGCCTGAAGTGATGACACAGGGATGAAATCTGTCTCCTCGTTCAATATCAATAAAGTGGTGAATTTTGTCATATTACATATAATCTACAGATTATGTGTGTTGTTTCTTTAATATTTTTAAACACCTTTTAGTTCATCAGCTTCACTCCATTCCCCTCCTCCACCTGTTTCCCCACCAGCTCCTGTTATTCATGGCCCATAATGATCAGCCTCATCTGCAGAGATCTAATTGTAATTATCAGACAGCCTCATGTTAACGATGCAGAGAAGATCCCCATTACAGCTACAGGTCAAAGGTCAAACAGAAACTCTGTGCTGCTAACCGAACCACATGTGAAACACAAAAGCACGGAGGATAAAACTCTGATTTCACTTTCCAGTTTTAAAAAGTTGTCATTTAAAGCAGTCAGTCATTTTAATCATTGCAGCCCCGTATCGTCCGTACCTTCATCACTTAAGGGTCTCCTCTTTTATCACCTGTGTTTGCTGGGACTTCCACAAAGCAATTTTGTTATTATTTTTTATGCAACGTTCTTTGTAAATAAATTGCTCAATCTGTGTACCTTCGAAACAAAATGTTCTTTAAATAAAGCTAAAACATAATGAATTCATTTATTGCTTCCAATTTGTTTTGATCTTTAGTTCAATTTGTTATCTTTAGTTCTGACCATACATAACTAATATTGATACATTTTCTTAACTTTAACCCTTTAAATGACAGCTTTGTTGTAAAAAGTCTCTTCTTTAATGAAAAAAACGTCCTATCCCACCTTTATCCGATTGAAATAATCCGTCCATCCATCCATTTTCCTACTCCCTTGTCCCTTACTGGGGTCGGGAGGGTTGCTGGTGCCTATCCCCAGCTATCGCTCCGGGCGAGAGGCGGGGTCACCCTGGACAGGTCGCCAGTCTGTCGCAGGGCAACACAGAGACAGACAGGACAAACAACCATGCACACACACACACACTTAGGGAGAATTTAGAGAGACCAATTAACCCGACAGTCATGGTTTTGGACTGTGGGAGGAAGCCGGAGTACCCGGAGAGAACCCACGCATGCCCAGGGAGAACATGCAAACTCCATGCAGAAAGACCGGGGCCGGGAATCGAACCCAGAACCTTCTTGCTGCAAGGCAACAACTCTACCAACTGCACCACTGAGTAGCCAATTGAAATAATATTTTGTGCAAATTTTGGCAGCTGTGATGATTCAACTTAAATTTGTGTGCAAAGTTTGAAAATGAATTTCTCCATTATACATTTTAAAGATTGTCATAGAAATATCACATGCATTTATTTATATCTATTTTTTGAAGACTACTTTTAACATCAGTCCTCCCCGTCCATAAATACTCACAAATTTAAAAAGATTGTTTAATAGTGGATTCTTCTAAAATATGGCAGCAACTTTAATTCCCTTTTTTGTGCCAACTTATTATAACTTTATGGAAAAGTACAAAACAAATCTCTAAAAGACACAGATAGTTCTGAGTTTAAAGTTCACAAGCCATATAAGAAAATATAAAGAAAGATAATAAAAAATCTGACCAAATTTTAGGATATTTACATAATTGCCATAAATTTCACAAACTAAGTACATTTAAATAAAAAAGTCCAGAGGTTAAGCATATATATATATATATATATATCTACATATATCTACACATATAAATACATGTATCTATTTATATATATTTGATATAATGCTGCAGTGAGTGACGTTGTGGCTGGAAACAGGCCGTCTGTTTTTGTTGTGGCAGCTTCTTGATTAATAGCAGATTAAACATTGGTGACTAATGTAGTGTACAAGGATCATCGTAAAACATAAAATGGTGATAAATCATTCAAGTCACGTAAGTCTAAACAAAAACAGTCTTCAGTGTTAATGTTTATGTGATCCCATTGAGTCATACTGTACTTGTCTGCAGACACACACACACACACACACACACACACATCAGCAGCTAATGGGTTAAATACGGCTTAAATGCTTCACAAGGCAAAAGTTTACGTTTCCATGACACCGATATGGTAAAGGTCTCAGGGTTCAAAATGTTTCCAAATAAATCTCTGAAAAGTGTGGCATGCATTTGTATTCAGTCCCCTTCACTCTGACACCCATAAAAAAAAAAGATGTGTACCTAAAGCCCGTCTCCGTTCTCAAGTCTGACTCCAGCTGGTTTAGGTCGGGTCCGGTTCTGAGTGTCTCCATCGGCGCTGTGCTGCTCGCTGTGTGGAGCGTAAATACGGCCGTGAACGAGCTCAATGAGCCAATGATGTCATTTTGTGCCGCCGTAGCGTCAGGCAGCCAGTTCCTCTGACATCTCTCGGTATATGTGTTTGTTGAGAGTTGCCCCGTCCAGTTGGCGCTTTCTGAACCGCAATTAGTCCACGACTAACAACAAAATGTCTGGACCTCAAGGGTCGATCATGGAACTATTGATATGTCTTGTGTTGGACTCTATGGGCCGATCAGTGAAGGCCAATCAAATCGCTTACATGCAATAACTGGTAAGGTCTGACATGCATGAAAGAGAGGAAGAGGGAGAGAAATAAGCAAAGAAATAGGGTCAGAATGTCTAGAAACAAAAAATAATACAGTCTTCACTTCCAATGACAAAAGAAGCAGACTACCACAAAATAAAATGAACATCTGACTTGTGAACGCAGTCTCATCAGAAGCTAAACGATTTACTAATCAAGCTGCACCATCAGTCAGCATCCTCTGTATCAGAAAAATATCAATATTTTAATTTGCATTCATCAATAAATACTGACACAAACTCCTTTATCATATGATTTATTCTTCACCACTTTTTGTTGATTTTTTTGTAGCGTTCGGTTTTAATAATGGATTTATTTCCTTTCTTATTGTTTCTTTTAAATTAAAAACTGGACTTTGGGATCGTTTTATTTTTTTCAGGTTGTTCAATTGTATTCATGCTTTTCTGGAGTTTCTAAAACAGCAAAAGCTTAGTATTTTACCTGAATTGGAAAATGTTGAATGAGGTGTCTGAATCACCTCCAAATGAGCTTTTCAGTGTCTGAAATTAAAGCTCTTTTGTAATCCAAATGCGGTTTAGACAGAAAAAAAGCGTTCATAAACATTGGTATGAGCGGGATGCCGGGTCAACAGATCAACTGAAGACCACCTTACATGCAACAAGAGAAGAAATCATCTCAGTGAGATTGCTCTTAAAGCTGCAGTGGAAGGAGTGCTGGGCGCAGATGTTCACGCCGATCAGAAACCTTCAGCATATGAAGCAATATGACGGATCCAGATGCTGAACGCTCGGCTTGAATGCAGCTCTAATTCTCACGATATGAAACCAGAGCGGGGAAAGTGTTTCCATTAAACTGCTGCAGATGCCTTGAAAGTAAAAACATTTCTGCTCCGAATCTGAAAGAGCAATAAAACATCCCTGACAAACACAAACCAACTCTCAAAATCCCTTCAAAACCCATTTGGGGCCTCAGTTTGGTATAATTACATTAATTTATGTAAAGCTACTCAACAAACCCGAGGGCTTGATCTTCTTTAATACGTGCACATCAACTTGCGCGCAGATTAGCACAAAGAGCCCGACACAAACACTCGAGCTGCTGCATGTCAAATATCAAGACCCAATTATTTATCTTCTCAAGCAGATAAGAAAAGAGGAAGTGGGAGAGGATCCACCTGAGACTTCCTCTGGCTCCGCCCTGACACCGCCGCACCGCCGGCGTTCAACAGGAAACATCCAGAATAAAGTAAATAAATCAGAGAGCAGCATCTGAGTGACGCAGTCAGTAAGGCTGCCAGGGAAAACCAGCATCTATCTCCAGCAGACGACAGATACATTAGCATTTAAGGTGTTTCAATGTTGCCAAAACTTTTCCGGGGCGTGAAATTTTTCTGTCAACTCAGACGTCCCACCAGTCAGCCACAGATGTGTCACACGAGCCGAGTCGCCGGCTGACAGATCGGTTCTCTGCTGCGTTTATATGCAAAGCAGAGGCCGTCTGAAAAGCAGAAGTAATGATTTTTATTGTCACCGCTTCACGCCGAGTGTAACGTCAGATCAGGATGAAAGACAGGTTCATTCTGCGGCAGGACGGAGGAGAGGGAAACAGAGGTGAAGTAATCAGATTTCTCTGAATATGAGGAGAAGCACAATACCATGGGACGCTAACACGCAGAGAAAAATAGACCAGTTTGGGCTGCATTTGTTTTTATTAATTTTTCTTTTTTAAGTTTGTTTTCTGCAAGCACTATAAAAAATAGTGAAAACCATAGATCACTTGTTTTCACACTTATAGTGTACTTTGTTTTGGTGTATCACAACAAACATCAATAAAACACATTAAAACTTGTGATTGTGACGTGAGCTTCACCTGTCCAAGTCAGATTTCTGGATTTGGTCGAATTTTATTTGACTTTTCTGTCTCCAAACTCAGAAACTACAAATTCAGACTATTTTTAGTAACAGCGAGGCCTGTCATGATAAGCAATAAATCAATTAATTGCATGCTAAACTAAAACAAACTCAGTAACTTTCATTTGATTGGTTGGGATTTATTATTTTTCTTTTTTCTGTCTCTTTCTACCAAAATTGGTCTTCAGTCTGGTGCTTTCATCTCAACTATCAATTTTTTAAAGACAATTTTGTCTAGAGAATTCATTTTATTTGTTGTTTCTGTTATTTTGTGTTTTTATTTTGGATATTTAAAATGTCTTCCGATTCCAGTGTTTAAATGTTCGTCAGAATAAAGTTTACTGGTCTTTAATAATGTGTTCTTCTCTTATTACTATTATATTACTTGAAAACTGTCTCAAAATAACAATGTTATTGTTTATCTCAGTGAGTTTTGGGATAATTGATAATCTGTTATTGTGACTACTTACAACAAACCGCCTTAAAATAACAAAGCACCAGGTTTAAATGTGTTTTTTTCTGAGGTTGGCCACCATGTGTTCACAAAGCGATTGTTCTTTTTTTTTTATTACTAAATTAGTTGACGATTACCTGAATAATCCATTCGTCAGGATTAATTTGATTAATTATCTCAGTGGGTTAAGGTTAGTTTGTGATGAAGTATGACGATGTGGCAGCAGCTCATCGACCACAGATGAACAGGATCTGAGCTGCTGCCCTGAAAAGAGCGACGACTAATATTCATTTTGACGTATTGAGTCTCAGCCTCACATCTCGCCTGACCTCCAGGCTGTGGATAATAGAGAGCTGCAGGCAGACAGGTGGAGAAAGGTGGAGCAGAGGGGGCCTCTACCTGAAAGTCAGGTGGTTGACTTTAAACTGGGTCTCTATCACGCCCGTCGTCCTCAGCCGCACTCGGAGGACGTCTGTCTCTGTGGGCGCGTAGTCTGCAGACGTGAGGCGGCTCATGTTCTCAAAGAAACTGAGCAGAAAGAGAAGAAGAAGAAGAAGGTTAAAAAGAACAGAGGGCGATGAGGAAAACAACTTGCAGTCAAACTGGAGATCAAACGAGGAATCAGTCGTCGGCGCATTGTGTTTGTCCTGGTCGTGTCGCCTGCCAGTTAGTGGGTTGGGTGTGCGATGATAAGGCGGGAACCCCCCTAGGGGGCTCGTCACGATGAATATTCAGAGTAGTTTACCATAATAAACACACTCAGGCTAAGCTTCCAAACACTGATTAGCTGCTAACACAGCCGGCGTGATCGAGTGTTTCAAGAGCGTGCGCACACACACTCGGTAAGATCTGGTCTTTTTACATACACACACACACCCCCACACACACACACACGCAGAGGCATCTCCACCTATGTGAACTGACTGTGACATTCTCAGCTAGTCATCCTGAATCAGTTTCTTGGACAAAGACAGACGTCCTGCTGCTTTAAAAGGGAAAAAAGAAAAGACACTCGAGTTTGTTTGGAACTTCTGTTGATCTGAGAAGCACTTTGGGTGTCAGAAAGATGTTTAGTTTATTAAAGATGTTTAGCTTATTAAAGAACGTAAACGTGCGGGATAGAGCAAAAATTGTGTGCAGAAAATGTGAAAAATAAAATATTCTGTAGTCACACTTAAAAACAGCCCAGATGAGTAAAAGCCTGGTGATACATCAGGGTTTCCCCCCGTGTATTATAAGCCTGGCGGGCCATCAAGCTTTACTTGTGCCCCACCAGGCTAGGCATTGCTTATTTATTGGTTCTTTTTTTTTAATGCTACCATTTTTTAAGACTTTATAGTTGGTGTTCAGATATTAATCTTCCAGACTTACAATAACACATAATTATCAAGTGATATTTTAAAGTTTCCTGTCAACTTTACACACTTTTTAACTCTTAAACACGACGGGCCGCTGGATGAATGACTGACCTAACACTCAGCCACAGGGCTTAGCAGGTTTTCTGAGGGAAACCTTATATATTTACTGTTGGCCCTAATAATTCGTCCTGTTTTAAATATTGTTCTGGTTGTTGATTCATGAAATGTCCTCCGTTATCCTTCTCCACACTTTTCCAATCTATGCTTTCCAGGGTTTTCCAGACTGCAGAGGATTTACCCATCACCAAGTTTCAGACCAGAGTCCAGAGGACGGACCTGTCAGCAAGGATCCTCACATGTAACACACAGAGTGGGAGTGTGGGTGTGTGTGTGAGGTGATGGATGGTGGTTCTCAGTGGGAGCCCAGGGGCCTGTCGGTGTGGATAACCCCAGAAGCGAGGCCTCTAACTGGGGCAGAGGATGAGAACAGACGGCCTCCTGGTGCTCCTCAGCACTTTGCTGCCACCGCATCACAAACACAGAGACGCAAACACACACACACACACCCCCACACCCCCACACACACCCACACACACATCTCCTCTACACTTATGTTGTAGTTTCAACCTCACCTATTTGTTTCCACTGTTTAAGATTCTACATCTGCTGAGTTTAGTAAAAAAAACAACAACTAGAAAACTTTGCATCATTTAGTGTCCAAATCACAATTATTGTGGTTTAATCCAATATGCAATATCAGCACAAAGTGGTGCTGATATTCTGTGCTGATATCAGGCTGATATTCAGCCTGAAAAAAGGCTGCAAACCGAAGATGTTTTTATTATCTGAAATTAAAAATATATGTATTTTTTGTGCAATTTTGGTTGAATTACTGCTCTGAGTGTGTTGTTCTTTCAACAAATTATATTTTTTTGAGCTTGTATTCTCCAGTTATCGTTAATCAACTACTAAATTAGTTGACAATTTTTCAAATCATCACGGTTAATCAGATTAATCGTTTCAGCCCTAAACACATGGCACACTTTTTCAGATATTTAATGTAAAAAAAAAAGAAAAAGAAAGAGGAACTATATATCATTTCCCTTCCTTTTCCCCACCTATGCTTTATCTCACTAAAACACAACACTTTTTTAAAAAAATGATCTCTAAAATCCAAAACACTCCTGTGGTATTTGACCCGACTAATTAAAGTCGTTTAACTCCCATGTATTTAAAAACCGGGAGCCGGGCTCTCCAGATGTTGACTTCAAGTGACAGCCAGCATCAGCTCCTCTGCTCCACTAATTAGACCCCCGCTTCTCCTCCGCTCAGCGTGAGAAAGCTACTCACTACAGCGCCGAGTCGTTCAGCTCGTACTCGTAGCCGCGGGCGGCCGCAGCCCTCACGCCCTGGTCGGCCCACAGGCAGGACATGGCGTGGCTCAGGAAGGGGAGCAGCACCTGCTCCTCGTCGAAACACCGCCCACAGGACAGGACCGAATGGGCGTGGACCTGCGGAGACGAAGGAGGCCAGACGGATTAGGGAGGTAAAACATTGGTGACAGTGGAGTTTATGAGTCTGCCTCCACTTTTTAGACTCGGTAATCACTACGAATGCTGAAATGAATGACTGAGCGCAGGAACAGAGAAGTGAACGCGGGCAGACACACCCTCTGGGACATTTGTTAGAGGAATTATGCTGGCCGTCAAATCCCAGCAGGATGTGCAGGGTGGGTGGTGACAGGAGGAGCTTTGATAACTCAAGTAACAAAGTTCAAATCAAATCAAACCTCGCACTATCACACCCACCTGCCTCCTGGGTTTCAGCTGTTTTCCGGGAAGATTGAGTGTCGACATGCCGCCCTCTGGTGGCTGACTTTGCACAGTGCAGGAACAACTCAAAACAATTTAAAGGTGACCTATTATGCCTCTAGGGCACAGGTGTCAAACTCCAGTCCTGGAGGGACACAGCCCTGAAACTTTAGATGTGCCTCTGCTGCACCATACCTGATTACAATAATTAGGTCATTAGCAGGACTCTGGAAAACGTATCTACACAAGGAGGAGGTAATTAAGCCATTTTATTCCAGGTTGGACCTGTGGTACATCTAAAGACTGCAGGACAGCGGCCCTTGAGGACTGGAGTTTGACACAGCTGCTCCAGGGATAGGCTATTCAAAACATGTTCATTACATTTCTTTTTGCACAGAATCATTCTTAGATAATTACATTTTATTCTGCTCATTTCTGCCTATTTTAAGCTCTTTTAAGAATGAGCTGTTTTTAGGGTGTCCTACCACTTTAAATCCAAATAAGCTGATGCTGGCCATACCCTCCAACTCAATGTTCACAATCACAGTGAAAATGGCTGCAAACAGATTTGCAACTATTCACAACTTTGAAAAGCAGAAGGGGAGCCTCCTGTATAACCAACAAGAATGCAGCAACTGGTTTCTGGATGCTAAGTCAACAACAACACACTTGTCTTTTCCAGCTGACCAAATGTGCTGGAGCTCAGCTTTGTTTGCTAAGTAACGGCACAGTAGCCATCGATTGTGACTCAACAATCTGGAAGCTTTTGAAATCTTCCCAGAAGAATCCAGACACCAAACATTAATTTGTTGCCATGTCTGGGTGTTTTCATAAGTCGTTGAGTTATTTTTAGATGCAGTTGAGACTCAAATGGGAATACAGAAATGCTAAAAAAGTACATTTTGTGTAATAGGTCCCCTTTAAAGTTGAAAAAGTAGAAAACGAGACAAGGCAGGGGAGCGAGAAGGAGCCTACCTTATTCCTGCTGTTAGCCAGGTTGATCCGGAGGACGCCCATTCCATGGAGGACAAACTTCATGGAAGTCAGGAGGTTATCCAACACCGCCGGCTGCAAAACAAAATCAGTTCATGTTGATTCCTCTAAAACTTTAAAAAGTTTTGTCTGTAAAACATGTGATTTTCCTTGTGTGGATCTATCACCTTAGATCCCTACATTTAATGTTTGTAACACGACCTAATGTGGAAAAAAAATTATTTTCACAAAAGATATACATTGAAGGGAGATGGTGAACAAAATATGATTTTGGAGTTTTTAAAACATACCTGAGTTTTTATTTACCTTTGTATGATAGCAATATAAAGTATATGACTTTTTAACTCAAATGTGATTTGAAACTGCTGATATCACCCGAAACATTCAACTGAGATTACGTAGATGTGGGTCTAGGAGTTCCTGTTTGGGATTGTGACCTTTTGAATTTGACACCGAAACTGAGCAGCAGGGCAAAACAGCAACTCAGCAGTTTTCATTAATCACAACACAGATCTGGTTCAAAGCACGAATGGATTTTTCCTCAGTTTTTCCTGAAGAGCAAGTGTTCATATATGATTATATTGTATTTTAAAGGCGTTTTAAGTAATTACTGAAAACATAAACAAAAATCTACAGTGGGTTTACCGCGCCCCCTGTTGGACATTACACGAACTGCAGGTAAACTCTACATTTTAAATTGCTTCGTTTTCTGAGTCAAAGTTCAGCTTTTATAAACAATCTGTGATCGTAAAATGACACAGAACTTTGTGTTACCACAGCTTATAGCCATCCTAAAAAGATAAAGTTTAACTGTAGGACATTTTGAATTAGGCTCTTAAAATAGTGTTAAATGTTTTGGCAAAAAGTGTGAATAATCATATAACAGTTATGTTAAAGGAAGCTGTACTAAGACTGATTTTAGGATAGCTGTGGGATGTAACCGAATGCAGGATAAACTAGTGAAGGAGTGTGAATACTTTCTGGTGACTCAGTAAAGATAAATTTAAAGTTCGGGCTGATCAGTGTGCTTTATAAGCGTTTTATTAATTCACCCTGACATCCCCTGCGCTCTCCGTGGAACATGTGAGGGGACGGGCGGGCGTTGTGTGAGAGGGTTGGAAACAATCTGCGTCGGTTCCTGTTGAGATAAAAGCCTCTTTGTTCTTCTTTCTATCTTCCTTTCACTGTTATCGTTGTCAAAAGAAAAGAAACTAAATATCTCTACAGACTTGGTAGATTAGGGATCTTCAAAGCACTGGAAAATTGTTTTTTTTTGAGTCTATGAAGTTAAAGATATTGAACAATTAAAGTGCTGCTGATGTTTAACTTTCACAGGTTTTTGTAGGTTAACGGATCTCTAAAAGTCCGAAATAAAGACGGTTTCTGAACTGGAGGTGAATAAAACCAGATAAAAATAGGAGAGAAGAAACAATGTGAAGCCGGTTGTGTGATACAGTAACCTCCTTCACTGAGTGAATTCCTGAGTTTATGTACATAGTTTCCAAAACCAAAAGAAAGAGAAGAATTGCTATTGTGTAAAACTGGCAGAAGAGATTACTCAAGAAAAACGTGCAACAGATTTGCATATAAAAAAAATACTGACGTTATAAGGAACTAGGTCCAAATGTCCTGAAGGACAATTACAGCATCTCTTTTTGGTAAAGATGTGTAACTCTGACCTTTGTTGACCTGGAGGCACTTTAAAGCTTTATTTCCTGGCTGATGTCTTCAGATCATGTTTCTATTCTTGCACACAAGGTTCTTCCCTCATGACGGCGTCTATGTGAACTTAGTTACTGATACATGTTCAATTTTAGTCCATAGTGAAATGATTGAGATGCACATGTGGACGTTGTTGCCTTCTGTCAGTGAGCTAAGAGCTCTAAATCCATTATGCTGACCTCGACCTGTCACAATAAATCAATAAATCAATAAATCGCATGATGAATTAAAACAAACCCAATCATTTCCATTGGCATGATTGATCAATTATGTCTTTTTTCTCTCTCTTTCTACCAAAAACTAGATGATAAAAGTCTTCAGCTTGCTGAAGGACGATTCAAAATTAATTTTATTTGTTGTTTTGTTCATTTATTTTGGATATTTAAAGTATCTTCCAGTTAAATTTTCATTAGAATTGAAAGTTTTTAGAATATGCTCTTGCTATTTTGCCATTACCCTTATATTCCTAGAAAATGATCTCAAAACGACAATATTGTCGTTTATTGCAATAATTTCTGGAACAATTTACCGTCCAGAAAAATGCTTTATCATGACGGGCCTGTCCTGAGCCATGACTTCCTTTTTACCTGCATTTATTTTCCAGCTGATCAAGCACCACCAGGCCTGCAGGAGCCATTATATGCTTTTCCTAATCTTCAATAGCCCCACATCACCTGAGAGCACAGCGTAGCATAACACCTTCCTTTCTCTGATATTTGAGTGTATTTATTCCTGAAGACGTTCAGATAGAAAAGCAAATTTCTGACCTCCACTTCCTGTTGCAGTTTAAATCCCGGTGGGAACTCTGAGCGTCAGCAGAGAAGTCCTGAGCTTCACTACTGCAGCGTAATCTCTAAATCCATCCCTTACAGTGAACTATTGTTCTGCTTCAGGTTTCTGCTGGGTCTGCCTCTCTGAACACAGAGAACGACCAGCCACTACGACCTGGACTGTGTCAGAGCATTTGCAAAGAAAACACAGAGAAGAATGCGGATGAACGGGTTACCACCTGATACTTAAATATTAACCCCAGATTGTAAAATGTAACGCATCATGAGAATGCAGGATGTGTTGGAGGAAGAGAAATAGCTATGAAAATTTACTACATTTTTCATTAAAATCTGTATTTTTAGCAGATTTTTTTTCTGCAGAATTAACACATTTTTCCATATTCCATAACTTCTCAAAGTTCTCGAGTTGTTTATGTTTATAAAAACACTTTAAAGTATAAAATACTAAATTAAAATGAGAATTTGATGCAGAAGGTGTATATTACCAGATGGGATGGAAGGAAGGAAAGAAAAGGTGAAGAAAAAAGGGAAGGAAAGAAATGAAGGTAGGACGCAAGGGAGGAAATAAGGTAAAGAAGGAAAAACAGAAGGACACACTGAAGGAAAGAAAGGACACAAGTTAGGGTGCAAAGAGGAAAGGAAGAAAGGGAAAAGATGGAGAGGGGAAGGGAGGACACGATGTGCTAAGTAATAAAGTAGGAAAATAAAAACATCCTTTTATTTTCTTAATTTAATTTTCTCCGCTGCCCCAGACAGTCTAGGAACGTATTAAACACTTAACTCAACAGATATTTTGGACTGAAGTTTTCATAGTTGTGGTATTTTATGAGCACTGCCAGTCAGACACAAAGACAGAGTTATGCGTTCAGTCTGGCCAAAGCCAGAACAACGGCACGGCCTCAGGCCTCAAATAAAAGAGGGATGAAACAACAAAGAAGGCTCTTCCAACCATCCCTCTCCTCATTTCCCTTCAACGGGCCGTCCAGGTCTGTGAACGTTTTATTGCAACACAAACAAATTAAAAGGCAACAAAGAAGCACGAGTTAAGAAGCTTGGCCACTCGCTGCCGGCTTGATAGAGAAAGACGCGTTTGAGTCAGACGGAGATAAAAACGCAGATGAAACAATGTCCACAAAGGTCAGACAGAGAGCGGTGTGTGTGCGTGGGGGTGTGTGTGCGTGTGTGTTTGCTGTGGGAGGCTGAGATGGGTCGGGAAGGGAGGGACCGGCCTGTGGGTTAGTGTCATTTTCCCATCTGAAAATAAGGGCGTCAGCGCAGAACAAAGGCAGAGCTAACTGACACCAGAGAGGACAAAGGAGCGGAGCGGCGGTGTGTTAGCGCGCGTGCTCATGCTTCCACATGAACCATTTATTTATATCTGCAGAAAGTTACTACTGAACAAACAGACGTCCATAAGAAGAAGCTGCTGACAAATAGATCTGTTTCTGAACAGCGCTTCATGTTTGCTGCAGCATCACTTCTCAGATTAATCAAGTGTTGTGTGAAAAATTAAACAAAAAAAACTTTGAATGAACACTTTTTAAAAACAAAACAGCTTTTTTTTCATAAAACATACATAAAATGGTCACTAAAATCAAAATTTGAGTTTCCTTTTTCCAAGTTATTCTTTCCCACATTTATTTAAGTTTGTAAACTATGTCTACATTAACATCTGCATTCACAAGTGTATTACGAAAGGCTTGTAAATGTTGAATCAACCAATCACAAGCCAGCATGTGTTGGAGTCAAACTGAGATAAAAACACAGATGAAACAATATTCACAAAGGTCAAGTAGAAATTTAGGCACGTAGGCGAAGTCCAAACTGAGAATCAAAATGAGGAAGAGGGTAGAATATTTATCTTCATAATATCAGTTTTCACAATATTAATATCAAAAAGAACTGCATGGATCCCTAGAAACATTAGCTAATGAATATTATTCGATTCACAACTGAAAGATTTAAGCAATTATTTATTTTTTTTTTTACCAATTTAACTTTAGTAATTGAATTTATTGAATATGACTGTAGTCGTATGCAAACAATAAAACACACGTTGCAGATTACTGTGTGTGTGAAAGATTTAAAGGGATAAAAAACTGCAAATAAACACTTTACTGTTACCTCTGTCAAAGTACGGGTCCCATGTAAACATGTTGGATTTGGAGTTAGGGGACGCTGTGGAAATTCCAAGTTTTCCGACTTTAATCCTCATTGAAGAGGATTTTCCAGTTTATTTTTTCAATATGGAGCCTGGAAAATCTGACTTCCAAGTAAAAATAGCTTTCAAACAACAAGTAGTGTTGATACCTAGGAAAGTTTTGGTATTATTTTTTTCAGTTCAGTTTTTATGCCTTTAAATAGTGCAGCTGAATTATCGTTTCAAAATGTCCCTGAGGATGGCGATGCTCGGAAACGTCTTTGATATTCGGTGAGGTGGCATTGATAATCAACGCTAACAGGAAGCAGAGGAATAAAGAGGCCAGATTCCAGAAGACTGAGTCCCAGAAACAAAAGCAAATATTAGTGGGACTTTTCCCAGATGAACCTCCCAGAAGAGGAATCAGCTGGTCGTTCAGTCCAGCCGTTCACATTTAGGAAATATTTCAAGTGGTTACTGTACTTCCCTTCAATGACAAGAAACACATCATCAAGCAAATTTCCAAAGGGCTGACTCACATGATGCTGAACTGACAACAAAGGGCAAACGAGAAGTTAATTTTGCTAAACAACAACAACAATAAACAACCGTGAACTGAATTTTAAGCTAAATGTATTTTCCAAGAACTCTTAATAAATTAGAAATGCTGCACAATTAACAAAAAGATGTAACAAAACCCAATAAATATTTTTATTAGATGTTAGAAAGACTTTCTTGTCTTGCATATTAATTTTGAATATGAAGGACAATATATTCTCTATCTGATGTTGACGGAACCGTTTTATTTAGACGTTATAATAATGTCTTATTTGCTTAAAAATGTTCCAAAAGCAAAACATCCTCAACATTACAACCTCTTCTATTTAAACTTTACTGCAAAACATTTTTAAAAATGACCATCTGTCATTATTGACTATTGTATGCATGTATGATACTTTGCAAAAGTACCAATGAATTCTTAACATTTTTTCAGGTTACAATCATCAAACCTCAATTGATTTAATTGGGATTTTATAAGACGAACCAACACCGGGCGTATCACACGCCATACCCACTATGAGCTCCAAGATGGGAATGACTGTGAGGTAATGATATAATTAATATAAAGCAAACAGAATCTAACGAGTTGAGTGCACAAATTGTTCCTTGTAATTAAAGCACACAATGTTTTTAAAAAGCCTAAATGAGGAGTTCAGACAAGTCCAGTGAACTACCCAACACTTAAATCACCTCCTCAGGTGAAGGTCGGGATTTGGTAGCCACGCCCCTTTGGTTCCACAATCCCGACCTCCAGGTGTGAAAGCACACACACAGTCCGCGATCACATGAGATCGACTCATATGATTGAAAGAGGCTGACGGCTTAGTTGGAAACAGGTGAGTTAGAAAATAAAATTTAAAAAAAAGGTGGGAAGCATGAAGAGCAGCCACTGTCAGTGTCGTGATTTGAGTTTTTCTGTGTATTTAGTTTAGGTTTTCGGTGTCTGAGTCTCTGTGTTGTCCTGTTTGCTCCCCGTGATTAATCCCAGCTGTGTCCCGTTCCCTGATTGCCCTCCCTGTGTATTTAAGTCCACCTGTTGTCTTTGTCTGTTGTCGGATCCTGTGTCGTTGTTGTTGTTGTCGTGTTGTTGTCGTCGTCGTTGTAGTTGTTGTTGCCGTCATCATCTTCGTGTTACCCTGTCATCTCGTCGTGTTCCCTGGTCTCATCGTGTTTTTCCTCATTAAATCCATCTTTTTCACTACTCGTCCTGGTCCCGCCTGCAATTTCTCACCATCACCAAACCCACCCCAATGACAGTCAGGAAGCTAGAAATGATAAGTGAAAACAGAAAGTGCTGCGTGTGTGTCTGTATGCCGAACCAATTCCCTTTACCCCACCCCATCCCAACCCCTGGAATAACAGAGGAATTTGGCTCCCATTTGCGCTCTCACACACACGCACACACACACAAAGAAGGAAAAGCAGATGTGAACTAAAACCACTGCATACCAGCTTGAATCCGAGTGTCATGACAAATCCCCACTTCTCTCCCTCCAACAGGAAAACGAGACTTCACCTCAGCTTCCCTCCTATCTGCATCACTGTTTCCTCATTGAAACAATCATTTTTAAAGCCACTCTGCGCCGGCAAACTCCATCCTCTGCTTCCTCTGCCGTGCTGCAGCTCTTCCCTCAATGAAAAGGACTTGGTTCTATTCAAGTCATGTTTGCTCTGAGATTGGATGAGGCTCTAAGCTGAATCTGAGTTTCAGTCAGAGCAATGCCCCCCCCCAGCAGCTGCAGCATGATTAACTTCTCTTTTAAGTTATTAGCTAAGCTACATAGCTAAACCAGTGAGCTCGCATTGGACGCTTTGAACTGACTGCATTACATAGTGTGTTTGGATAAGTAATTTGTTTTTACAGAGTCTGGTTCTGATTAAGTCATTTGATCGATCAATTTTCAATAATACAGCCAGCTGCTTGTGTGATTTTGAAACTAGATGCAACTTTAGTGAGATAATAACTTGGCCAAATAATAAATAAATCTGCGCTGATGCAGTTTGCCTACATGTAAATGAGGCGATATGCATGTATGGAAAAGTGACAGAAGTCAGTCATGGAGCAAACAGGTTTTTATTTTGAAAGTCTGGAGCTGCTTGCTTTATGCATATTTGGCAATAAAAGGAATCAGTGATGTGCCAAAATGCTGACTTCCCAAAAAAAAAAGAAAAAACCCAAATGGTTTCAAATGCATAGACAGAACTCAAATAAATGAACTTTTAAAGATCCGTTTATGTTTTTTGATTTTGGTGAAGAGTACTGAGAAATTAGAGGTCGTAATAATTTTATCATCTGACGTGTGTAATTTCTGTCTTTCTTTTCACAGGCAGCACATTTTCTCGCTGCTAAAGCTGATGCATTGTTCACAGCAAATTCTGCAGAGTTAAATCAACACCATGCCGAGTCCAATTAATGCATTAATTTAATCTTGCAGAGTTATGTCAACAATAGTTTGAGTAGTCATAACCATTTCAAGTGTTAAAATTGCTCAATTTCTTATTGAAATTACTCTGAAAGAGTTAAATTAATACCAATTCTGATAAGAACCAAATAGACTCATAGTGTTGATTTAACTCTGCAGAATTTGCTGTGTTGCACACAACCAAAATAAAACGAGACATCCAGCAAAAGGAACGTGAAAGTGTCCCAGCATTCTGATTTGATCAAATGAGTCAGAATCATTTGGGTAACCTGGCAACTCTTTTCTGTTTTGTGACTCAGGTGCCAAAAGAAGCTCCAAGGAAGGTGAAGTCCCTCCCCTGTGCTGACGGATCTGTGTGTGAAAGCTGTGTGAGGTTCCCACCTTGAAGCTGCTCAGCTCTTGCTTGGTGAAGCCATTGCTGTGGATGATTTTCATCTGTTTGACCAAAGTGCTTTTCCCACTCTCTGCTGCTCCTGCAAGGACAGTAAACAACAGTTTTGACTTCCACATTTCAATCTTCGGACACCCGGGGATTATTTAAGCGCCTCCCGGGTAAAAGCTGATCTGACAGTCGGTCTCACCCAGAATGAGGATTTTAACCACATTCATCTCCCGCTTTGCGTATTCGTACAGGTCTCTGTCTATCCTGGCGCTGTTTATCTTCGCCTTCTTCTCCTCCTCTGTATCTTCGGTCCCGAGGCACAGTCCCATCCTGAGCGATCATCTCCTCTCCGACCCAAACCGAGAGGAAACCGAGAAAACTGCGCGCTCGACACCCACTCCAAAACCCCCCCAAAATGATCAGAAAAACTTCCCAGAGGAGTCAAACAACTCTGGTTAAAGTTTTTAAAAGGGAAGATTTCAGGCCGTCTTGCATGATTTCCAAACTCCTGCTGGCAGTTGATCGCCAAGCCTTCGGGCAAAACTGTTTTCACGCATGACTCCGTGCGCTTTCTCCGCCTCTCAGCGCCAGATTTACTCTGCGGTTAAAAAAAAAAAAAAAAACCAGACCCAGAGCTGAGCTGCTCCTCCGCAGGTCAACCTCCTGCTCTGCGAGCCCCAATGCTCCCCCGGCAGCCCGCTGCCCGGATGGAAACCTCTCGGACCTCCCTGGGGAAGTGACGTGGGCTCCGTGGGTCTCACCTGAAAACTTCAGCTCCGACTAGACGAAGTTTGCTACAGACGTGATGTGGTAATGAAAAATCCATATGAGCGGATTTCTGCTCTAACAGCCAAATATGTTCAAGGATTTAGTGCTCAATCACTTTTACAGTCACCTCCAGAATGACCTCATCAGGGTCACATGACTGACAGATAACCAACACCATGAAAACCTGCAGTTACCTAATCTACTGCAGGTTTCACTTTGTCTTATTCCCGCACACGTTTCACTTTGGGTCTCAGTTTGGCTTTGCTCATCACCTTGGGTGTGTTCATTTGTCTGAAAATTGCCTTATATCTCTTTATGGATTGACTTGCAGCAACTTTGGCTTATGTCAGGCCATTGCTGAAGGCCACTGCTTCTTGACTTTGTGTTATTGCACACGTGTATGCACCTCACCACAGCATTGCTTGGAAGAGGGGAACAAGCTTGTTAACAAATTCCAAAGTGATGCAAGACCTGATGGCGCAGGGTATCTGATGAGGACATTCCTCAGGCATAAAAATGCTATCAAAGCACAAACCGCTCTGTGATGTGTGTAACTAAAGTGTTATAGATGCCAATTAGAAAGGAGACAAGTTCTAGAAACTGTGCAGTTGATTAAATTAACGCTGATTGTGATCTTTCTGTTTCTTTGCACAAGCATAGTGTAAAAAAGCATAAAAGGTCTCATTGCCTACACTTAAAAATTACTTTGGTTACTCTTGGCTCAACGTCAACAACAAAAAACGACATCTAAAAAACCCCTAATGGTATAAAACAATAACAAAATAAATTAAGGTTAAAGGTTCAAAACTGATTCGAAGATGTGAATTTATGGATGCCTTCATTTGCTTTTATAATCAGGTCATGGGAGTTGTTAAAGTGTAACTCAAACAGGTGTCCCTGCTCGACTGACAAAACAAAACCAACCAATCAGAGAGAAGGTAAACATTTGTAGAGAAAATAAAACACCAAAAGGTCTGAAAGCTCACAGAAAACAACCAAGCTGGACATCTGGACAAAAACACCCTCAAACCCCGAGACACAGAGAGAAACCTTAATGAACCTGCACTGACCTCCTGTTGGCATAGTTACATTACAGCAAACCCAGATTTCTTTGTTTGGTTATGCTAGAATTTATTTATGTGCTGGATTTTTATTTGTGGCATCAAAGTAAAAGAGGCTGAGCAGATGACTGCACACTTGTCCAATTTAGATTTGCAAAAAAGAAAAGCTGGAAAAATAAGAATGTTTTCCTTCAAGTTTACAATTTTGTGCTAATTTGCACTGAAATTTGTGGTTGTATCATAACACAATGGTAACACACATGAAGTCATTTACTATCTAAACTTTAAATAGATAAAAAAAGGACACTCAAAACAGGCAAACTCATTTTCATTTTGGGCCTTGTAAAGATTATAAATGTCCTCCAAGGGCTGGTAGTGGCAAAACGTATTGATCATCAAACTATTAAAACAGGAATAAATCTCTGCATTCGATGACTTATAGAGTTAAATAATACTGACAGTCTTTTCACACGGACATAATTTGGCAGAATACAGATAAAACTTTGATACAATAATATTTAAGACCAAAACTGCTATCTTCTATTAACATGTCCCTCTACAGTCTGGAGGGCCATATTAAAAGCTTGGGCTGGCTGGATTTGGCCCCCGAGCCTCGAGTTTGACACATAACGTATAACACAAAAAACCTACAGTCACCTGTCCTGGGGTCACAGCTCAACCTAAAAATCCTTGCAGCGGAACTTTCTTACACGTTGCACAACTTTCTGATTTCCTCAAACGCGCCACTCAAAATATGGCGTCAACTGCGACGCTCGCGTGGCTCCTCCTTATGGTAGCAACGCTTAAATTTCTCGACCAGAACTACGACTCAAGGGGTGAATAAGTGCTTTGGAAGAAGAAAATGGTGAGTATACAAAGTGTCACATTATGTGTAGTGACTGTGGCCTAATTTCTCCGCCTCAGTGAACCAGGACTATGTGCTGATCACACAAATGTCCACCTGCATGAATTAACACGCGACGCTTTTCACAGATTATCCATTTTATTTCACAAAGAGAAATATACACACACAAAAAAAGTTGTTACTGAAAAGCTGTAAAAAGCGCCAACATTTTAAAAAATACCAGGCAAGTTTCCATCTCACCACTTTAGACCATTTTGTTTTCAAGGACCACATCAACAGAACTCAACAGATAAGGTATGAAAATGAAAATCTTTCCTTTCCTTGGATTGTCTCATAAAAACAGAAGAAAAAATGTTATTTATTTAAATCAAACAGCTGCAGAGACAGAAGTGGTTGAACTAACAGCCCTTACAATAATTTATAGCTTCAGGATGGAGGCACTGCGTTCCTCTCACACATCCTCTCTTCTGTCTGCACTCGCTCACACTGACGCACATTCATTCACAGTCGGTGCAAATTCAGGTGGTTAAAATCCACAGATAAAACTCTACACACTATTTCGCAAGTTATTAAACAAAGCTTTATACAACAAGGACGAAAACAAAGCGATTAGAAATTAACGGTGATGCGTTACAGTCCATTAAACATTACAAATGTTAAAACTCCTTCGCTTAGAAGACTGACGTTAACAGTCCATAAATTATGAATAAAATCGCAAACTCAACATGTAGTGTGTGACTGGAACAGGAAAAACTAAGAGAGAAAAGTAAAGTTGTCTTTGGAGGAAATGGAGGAATTAAGCTGATTTTTGAAAACTGAGATTGTGAAGAGGACCTGCAACAGGCTGGCCCTGCTGGATCATCCTTCTTAAAGCTGAGTTGTACCTGGATGCATAAACCAGATTAAAAACTGTCCAGGCGCATTAATATGCCACGGCTTCATCCTGCTGCGCCTCCTGCTGCTGGTGTTCTCTCCTCTTCATCGCTTCGAACACTGCCATCTCCTTAGCCTCCTTTTTCTGGTTCCTGGCTTCATACTGCAGCCTGGAAGCCCAACAAATATTTAAGCAAAAATTAAATAAACAGATAAAAAAAAGGTGCCGTTTCGCTCCAGCATTGCTGTTTGTACGGTGCGTCACCTGTTTGCGATGATCCTCTGCACGATGTCATCAGTGGTGAGACTGTTCCCACTGTCGATGGTCCTGAATATCCCCCTCCTCCTCGGCTCCTAAACGACGACGAACGCAAAATTTATTGGATCAAAAGAACCAAGACAAATAAAGACGTACTAAAATATCACTGCAGAAACTGGGTCTCCTGGCGCCACCTTGAGTTAAAAAATAGCAACGTAATAAAGTAATGTAGTGGTTACAACTCCTGGGTGCCGCACAGATTTTGTGTGGTAATCATTTTTAAACATCTTTTGTTGTTGTTGTTGTACTCACAGCGTAGGGGTCGACCCCGTCCTTGTCTGGGAACACCTCGGTTTTGCCGTGACAAACCAAATCCACCTAAAAAGTAACAGAAATGCAGCAATAAATGTAGCAACCCTAGACTGGCCTGATGTCATGTCAAACAGCAAAAAAGGTGTTTAAATAGTGCTATTTGCCATGTTTTTTTTATATTACAGTCTTATTTCATCCTTCAAAACTATAACCGTCTCATAATGAGTTTCTGAGTGTTTTGCAAATATATGTATAAAAAATAAACAACTGTGAATAAATATTCACATCTTAGGATGTTTCCTAACATTTTGAAGCTCATGCAGAAGCAAAAATCTATGAACAGATTTTTAATTGCAAGCCCAGTTGTAGCTGCTCTCTTTTTGTCGACAGTTTGAAATTTGGACGGAGAACGCTGTGTGATCAAAAATGCAGTTGTCCGAGAGAAGCGGCGTTTAATGTCTATTACTTATATTTGTCTGTGTTATGTCTTTAATCATATTTATGATATCAGAATAATAACTCTACTTTGCTGAAAATGAAATATTCTGAAAGTTGTTCTTGTTTAGCGTCGATAAATTACTTTGATTTCCATGATCTCCACTGGGGAACATGTCTCTAAATAAAAATTGTTTAGAAACAATTTGCCCATTAGAAGTTCCACTATATGGGAATTACCATCGATAATACAGTCAGACAGAGAAATAAAGTATCTTAGTTTCGACAAAGCGCTGTTAGCTGAAAACCTGGTAGAGTGAAACATCCGCTGAAGGACGACACATCTGTCAGGTCTTTGTTTCCCTCATGACTCCCCTGATCGTTTTTGGTGTTTTTACATTTTCTTCTCGCATTTGGGAGCAATTTTCAGCTGTCTTTCAGCCAGGCTGCTATTGTCCTCTTTAGCTGAACAGAGGAACCCACCTTGAAATGATCCAGCAGGTCCTTGCCCACTGCATAAGGAGCACCAATCACCACCTCTGACACGTACTACACACACACAAATGGGGAAACAATTAGGGAAAACAAAATCTTCCCATACTTTTTTCTTCTTTAAACGACTCTTAACCACAAAGCAAAGCTCAAACATTTTGCTTCCTTAAATGTTAGAAAGTTTTGAAGTTTCTCAAAAGGTTTTTAGCAGAACTGATAGCAGAACACAAACATTGATTGTGTAACATTGATATAACTGACACCGCACACACAATGCAGGCCGGTAACAAGGATTCATTGTTCTTGGCTGACCGCTAACTAGCAGGAATGAAGGGCATAGAGCTCAGATCAGTGCTGCGAACATGAAGAGCAGAAAAGCAGCCCACCATTCTGAGCATCAAGCAGAGTGTGTGTGTGTGTTTGAGTGGGAGCTCACCCGACAGGCGAGGACGCTCAGAGTCCTCTCATGGATGTTCATGATCGGGTAGTTCTTCCCCTTGTAGCGATTCACTTCCTGAAGATGGTGGAAGAATTCAGTGAGTGGTTTTACATTCATATCAACTGGATGTTCAGTTTTGAGGTTTGAATCCTGGACAGCAGACGACAACTTTCCAAGTCCAGACATGTCAACAGATCTTTTTAGTGCAAAAAGAAGTGATTGGAGATTAATTCTGCATACCTGATCAAAGTGCAGGCCAACGATAACGTAGGCCCTCTCCGCCTGCTTATAAACCATCTCCAGGAAGTCAACATGGCCGATGTCTGCAGAAGGTCGGAGGTCAAGGCAGAAACATTTCTACATAGCAATCAGGAGGGAACTCATAAAGCGACGCAACCTCCTCCATTTTGCTGCTGTTTTGTTATAATTTTGTTATTTACTGCAGCAGATTCACAAAGCAAAGAGCATTAAACACATGCAGACGCTAAGACCAGCAGATGGGACCAATTTGCACCTAGTTTTGAGTCGCTCTCATTAGAAGTGAATCAGGCTGGAATAAACACACATTTTGCAGATTGCATTTTGTTTTAGCTCAATTTAAGTAATACAAACACCACTGCTTTTTTTTAAGAATGTGATGCTAGTTTCAATAGCTGTAAATCACATAAAAAATACATAAACAAAAGCAGACGGTATGCCATTACACATGCAAAATGCCTCATTTGTATGTCGGATCAGAGTTATGCTGTATGGTTAGCAGACTTGTTCCAGGACCAGCTGTGCTGATGTATCCTGTTGCAGAACTAGATAAATGCACAAACTAACATTTAAGCCCATTCCACAGCTGGAACTGCCTAGGTAAATTTGCACGTCAGAGTTTTCTCGTGATAAAAGATACGGAAAAGATCAAAAGCTCCCGCCACGTAGATGATGGTGTCTCCGGGCTGCGGCTCCTTCCCTGAGGCAAACTGGATGATCTTCTGGGATGTTTGCAGGAACTGAGACACCCCCGTCCACGGACTGTGGAGTGTAGCGCCCTGAAAAGGCAACGGCAGAACTTAACGGAGACTCTCCACTGTCCCAGCGATAACAGAACAAGAAGCTGTATGTCATTTCATGCCTTTCGAGACAGAAACCATTTATTTACCTTTCCAAAGTTGTCTGTGTGCTGCTGGAAATCTGTATTTTCCTGCAGAGGGAAGCACACCAGGTCACAGTCGAGATAAGCAACAGTGGGCGGCATGCTGAACGCAGGAGTGTGAACCTACCATGTTGGTGTGGTGGGCTTTGGTCATCAGCAGCATTCGTCCCACCAGGTCGGTGGTGGAGACGCCCTGAGTGCGTTTACACTCTCTGTAGCGCCCGGCACGCTTAACCTCAGCGTACGTGTCCTTACCGTCAACTGTTAGCGTGATGTCATCTGACAGACAGAAAGCAGAAACTCAAACGTTGAAAGCGCTTCTACCAAATCGCCTACAGTATATAACGTATATACACTTTGTTCTTATTTTGCCATCCACTAACTTTAATGTATTTTACTGGGATATTATGTGATGAGATTGTGTATAACAGTGGACAAGGAACAGAATACACATGTTTCCAAACTTTAAACGAGGAAAATCTGAAAAGTGTGGGGTGCACTTGCACATAGGTCAAAAAGTTTGTTTTGGTCTCATCTGATTAGAGCACCTTCGTCTACATGCTTGTTTGCAGAGTCCACTTCACAGCCTGACTTGTGGAGAACCGGAAACAGGACCCGTTCTTTAATAAAGGCCAGATTTGTTGAGCACATCACTGGTTGTGTCAAGTGACAATGTCTGTGCATAACTCAAACTTTTGCCTGATAAAAAATTATAGCGAGAAAAAAAAAAAAACCTACATGAGACTGAATACTCCTGTCAGAACAAAACTGAAGATCTGTGATTCATGTATTTAAGTCCAATTTAGATTTTCTTTAAGACATTAGAAGGTTTTTATCTTAGATAAGTGACTTCAAGACTTTTTAAGTAGCGACCCTGTTCACACTAAGTGTTATTTTGTGGTTATTTATCACATCAAATTCAAATAAAGCAAAGTGGAGTTTATGACTAAAACATAACAAAATGCATACAGGTTCAAAACGTGTCAAAACAACGAGGCTGCCTCACCTCCGTGCACACAGAAGTCACAGTTGTACTCGTCCAAAGTCTCCAGAGTGGTGACATAAGGTGCTCCCTCCACTATCTCATCCACCCACTTGATGGCGCGGACCATCTTGTAGCGTTCTTCCTGAGTGAAAACTGGAGGCCCTTTGTGTTTGGAAATCTCCGCTTTGAAAAGAAATTCTTGGAGTCAGACGCTTTATTACGTGCATAGTCGTCACAGCTTTCCATGAACTGTAACATGTCATTATTAATAAAAACATTCAAACGTGAAGGAGGAAATTCGTCTCATACACTTTTGTCTTACCATCTGTGTGGACCCCGACTATGAGGTAATCTCCCATCGATTTAGCCTGCCGCAGCTGGTTGGAGTGACCATAGTGCACCATGTCGTAGCTGTGGAAACAAGACGCCAAGAGTTTTAAAAACAATAGCTTAAAGAGGGCACTGCTCCGGGTCAAAAGAGATAAAATAACCACCACCCAGAGGGAGGCTGCAGCAACAGCACCCCTGCCGTCAGGCTCTCTTCTTTTAAAAGCAACTATTATATTTCAAATATAAGCAAACACGTTCAGGGCCAACTAAACAATCCTTTTAGGTTGAGTATTCACAATTGGGCTCGATGTTTGTGGCTTTCCAAAATTATCCGAGTTACTTTCACAAAAAAGTCTAGTACTGGTGGGTTATAGTGATAAAGGTTACTGGGACTAAGGCATCCTGTCGGCCACCAATGTGCAATGTTTATTTGATTTCAGTCACTTAGTAACCAAGCCAATCGATGCTTTGCTATACTAAACCAGAGTTTTAACTCAAACGGAAAAAGTAAATATGAGGAGAAGCGGCTGCAACACAATTAATAAATAA
This sequence comes from Phalloptychus januarius, assembly GCA_902982915.1. Lineage (NCBI taxonomy): Eukaryota > Metazoa > Chordata > Actinopteri > Cyprinodontiformes > Poeciliidae > Phalloptychus > Phalloptychus januarius. Next base: position 621,838 of record CADWAE010000251.1, on the reverse strand, counting down.
CTAATTTGGATACTTTTGATTCGCAGTGAATTAAAACTATTTTACAGTTCTGTAAGATTACAGATGAATCTTTTCTTTACTGAAGTAAAAGTGGTCACCAACAGTGCATTAAGGCCAGAGATTACCAGAAACATCCAGATGTTTAGAAACATCTGACCAATTTGATTATTTTTGTTGTGAATCATGATCATGGTGTTGTGGATAAAATGATTCTGTGTCCTTCCTGTATCTCTTTTATCTGCTCACATGCACTCTGCCCCCCCTTACATAACCATAACATTGAAGACTGGCGACAGTCACAGATGAACAAAATTAAACTGAAAACCAATATCCACTAGGGAGGGTTCAGAATGAGGAGAAGATAAAAGCAGAATTTGCTCTACAACCCTTGCCTCCCTTGCTGTCATCCCTGAGGTGAGCTAAGTGTGACGCAACGCTGCAAGAATGAATGCATCTGTTCAATTTGTATGATTTTGTAACATTTGATCATTTTTGCCATTAAATCCAGTTTTAAACTTTACAAAACTCATTATTTCGCAGTAAAACTCGGAGGAGTTTTATAGTCGGGAACGTGAAACGAACCTGATTGTTACACAGAGGACAAAAAGGACCATACTCTGTTCTGTAAGAGTTGACTGGCCCAAGCAGCGGTCAGAACCAAAATAAATGACAAAAGATAAAATAAAGTGTTGTCTGGCGTTAGACTGCACAGTGGCGCAGCTGGTAGAGCTGTTGCCTTGCAGCAAGAAGGTTCTGGGTTCGATTCCCGGCTCGGGGTCTTTCTGCATGGAGTTTGCATGTTCTCCCTGTGCATGTGTGGGTTCTCTCCGGGTACTCCGGCTTCCTCCCACAGTCCAAAAACATGACTGTCAGGTTAATTGGCGTCTCCAAATTCTCCCTAGTTGTGAGTGTGTGTGTGCATGGTTGTTTGTCTCGTGTGTCTCTGTGTTGCCCTGCGACAGACTGGCGACCTGTCCAGGGTGACCCCGCCTCTCGCCCAGAACGTTAGCTGGGGATAGGCACCAGCACCTCCCGACCCCACTAAGGGACAAGGGAGTATAGAAAATGGATGGATGTCTGGCGTTAACAATTAAGCATGTGAATATGTTTGCTTTTGGGAAAGGGTTTGAGTTTAGTCAGAGGCTGCTTCAGATTCACTGTCATACTGACTGCTACAAGAAATGCTGCCTGCCTATCAGCATCTATGACAACTCTGAAGAACCTTGAATAATATGAAATACAGTAACATTACATTTCTACACTAGAATAACAATACACAAAAAATACAATAACACTACATTTTAGAACCAGGAAACCCAGAACCATTCCCACTCAAAGGAATATTTATTGGAAATAAAACAAACCAGTTTAAGGCAAAAAAGGTTCAGGTCTGAAGCAGAAGCTATCAGAAGGTGTATTTGATGATATTACTCATCAAAATGCAACGTTTGTTACTTTTGAGTGCATTTTTGTGTTCAAAGTGCTTTATGATATAAATTACCTTGTTGCTGAAATATGCTAGACTTGATTCATAACTTCCTTGTTCTGTGTTTAGGACCAAAACAGATACATAATTCTGCAACATGAATTAGTTTTCTGAGCAGCAGCTGCATCATACAGAACTCCTAATCTAATAACACCAACAAGACCTAGTTTAAGGTATTACCAAATTACCTCTATCTGACAGTTTTTAAATGCACTTAAATATGCGAGTTCAAGTCTTTAATTATATCAGTAAAATGTGTGAGAAAAAAATAATATTGTTCCTCCTGGATAGCAGGACTGATAGCAAGATTATGCAGGTTAATTATAATATAACTACATGTTATGTCACACGACTTTATGGACCAGTTATCAAGCACCTGTTTGCTTCCAGAATGCCTGTAAAATTGTTAACCAGAACAAACACTCATTACGTCATGAATTAAAGGCACGGGATTATTGTGAGATTATATCTAACCCCAGGGCATAAGACTTTATGGACAGAGCTACTACATTAACATAATTCATTATAATTAATTTAGATAGTTAAACAAGTATTCTCATGACAAAATGTCAATTAATATGCAAAATAAATATAAATCGGTTATACTCCTGCCATTAACTGCTAAGTAGCATGCTAACAGCAGCATGCTAGTCAAACGCCTTGTTTCCTGTTGGGGTTTTCCACAAGGACAGCTTTAAACCAGACAAGCTTACCAATACCAGTAATACCATTATGAGCTGACAGAGCGGCGAGTCCGACTCACCATCCATCGCACCACAGCCGGACAACCCTCTTCCTTTTCTCCGGGCTACAAGCGGAGGTACCCGGCTTACTGCAACCGGCTTCTTCGCTCTGATCCTTGGTCGCGTGGTGTCCGTTTTTGATCATTTCTACGAGTTTACAGAGACACGTTTAATGTTTTAGAGTTGCTGTGTGTTTGAAAAAGATTTTACAATCTGTGTCGAAAGAATTACAAAAAACCAAAAGCCTTCAACAGGTCAACTCCGCTTCTGGTGCTCGGACTGAATGTCACTGAACCGCGGCCAACGCCTCCGATTGCGTCACACCGATCGAACGTTCTCACGCTGACGTGGAGATTGCATAATTAATCCAAAAAGAGATTTAAAGAAATAGAAGCCGAATTTAATACAAAAACATTTGGCTTCAATTTAGATTTAAACTGACGCATTTGTTAAAAACTCCTAAAACTCCATACAAAATATTATGCTGTTTTCCTTCCTTCTCATTAATATAACAATGATAATCATATCAAAAATTAAATTTTTAGCAATCAAGAAACATAAAACTTCTCAAAAAATGGTTTTATGGTTCCTGCAAATGAACATGCTTGATAGGAATCGGTAGCACACAGTACAATAAATCTTTAAATCCCTAAATGAAAAAAAAGAAGTCATTATAACCTTTAAAAGAAAAACTTTAGATATTTGTCCAATCTTATTACCATGTACTGGTACCCACAAGAGTATTTAGCGTAAGCCAGGTTTATATTTGGGGAGAAAAAGCCCACAGAAGGAACTCAAAATAAACAACAAAAGCTTTTAATATTCTGGTTTTTGTTTAGCATCTCAATATTATCTTCAAAATGAAAAAGGTTTAAGTTTAATACCAGATGGCAGAAATAAACCATCAACAAACTACCTTAACATACAATTCCAATACACAGTTCTGAAGCTGGTACATTTGCTTCTGCTCCACACATTCCAGCAAGATACTGTTCTACCTGTTAGCATTAAATGTCAAGAAAACAAATAAAACAAAATGTTTTATAAACATTAGCACCTCTGGTGTTCTTAACTTGTTAAAGCATTAAACGGTAAACATTGTGTGTGTTTTTTTTGTCTTATAAGCAAATGCTTAACAAAAATGCACCAAGGGAAAGCAGAGTCGTGTTCACATTCAGGTTCAACACTGTTTTCAGTTTTAGGAACTGTGAACCTAAGCTCATTATAGCTATTCCCTGATTTTGATTTAATAAATTACATGATGATCTTAATATCACATGACCTTCCTGAGACAAAAATAATCAATGTAATAGTTTCTAACTAAAGGAAACATCAAGTTATCACATAAAATAAGAAGTAACCAACAGATGAGTGAAAAATGAAACTCTTCTTGTTTTACACCTCTGTAAACAAATAACGATAATAACCCAAAACATATACAGTTATGATGGTAGGTTACAGAACGACTACCAAGTGTAAGAAATAGTGTACGTAAACTAAAACCCCTTCAAAACAAACACAAATGTACAGCAATGTAAAAAATAAAATGTATACAACTTTAACATGCAACTTTTGAAAAATGGAGTAAAAATATATCTTTTGCATGTAGAAAATTTATCAACTGTACAAAACTATTTTTTTGCTGCCTTGCTTCTTCTGAAACATTTCACTGACAAACAAAGAAAAAGTCTCATTTTTGCATCTAATTATAGTTTTCAGGCAGCACCATAAGAACTATAATAATGTTTATCTGGTCAATCTCCTACCAACAGGCAACATTGTTAAATCAAATTAGTTCCACAAAGGCTTGAAGAAAAAAAAAACATGGTGCTGTGCATGCATATGGCGCATACATATGCAAAAAGTGCAGGAGTGTTTTCTTTACAATCCAAAACCTGGAAGCTTCTTTCTTCAGGATCTTTCTAAGACTTTTTAACCAACATTTTTGTTTATAGTAATTCCACTGCTTAGTAATCCTACAACAACTGAAGAGGGTTAAAATTGCATTTCTTATTAACCCTGATCTGGTAGCTACTATAAAAAGGGTAGCATCAAAAAAGGAAAAAAAAAAGAAGAACTGCTACAGACACAGCAGCAGTATCTGTAGCTACTGCTGCTGCTAAGGAATGAACGTCGAACAAAATCACAATGCAAAGAGCTTTCTGTAAATCTCATCACTCATACACATGCTGCGTGTGTATATTTATAATTTCAGTACAGGCAGCAACAGCATCTTAAAGCTGGAGTCTGCACTCATCAATAAGAAAAGGAACATAAATCATTGGTAGCACCTGAATGCACTTCATCTTTTCCAAGACCTTCTCTCATTTATGCAGCTTTTTTCTTTTTTTTCCTCCTGCCTTTGTTGTAGCCTCGACCGAACCAGCCGCCCTGCAGCGACGAGGTTTCCTCCGACGGCTGCTGGTTCTTGACCGGGGGGCTTTCCTTTCCGTCGGGGGCAGCTAAGACCTCACGGTTATGGCTTTGGACTTCTTCTGGGCGAAGAGGCGTGGCTAGTTTGAAAATAGGGTCCTCTGCTCTGAGGAGACAATCACAAAGAAAGAAAAACGTAGATAACCAGCCATTTTGGCATTTTTTGTTTACATTTTTATAAATGCTTTCATAAATGTATAGTGGCTTGCAAAATGATTCAGATTCCTTGAGCTTCTCAACCTTCCAATTGCAAAACTTCAGTAAATTAAGTCGGTCCTGACTGCAAGTCGCAGGATCAACCAAACTATGAAAGAAAAAAAAAAGTACGATTTGTAGTCCAGTAAAAAAACGATTTATGCAGTAGTGCAACCAACTGTCTTCAGATGACATCAAATTAGTAAATAGAGTCCAGGAATATTAATCTCCGTATAAATTCAGCTGTTCTTTGAAGACAGCTACAATGGAAAGATTAAGATCACATAAAATATGTGTATTTGAGAATGGCCCAGTCAAAGTCCAGATTTGAATCCAGTTGATAATCTTTGACAAATCAAAAATAAAGTTCTCGATCCCATCTGATTGAAATTGAGTTGCTTTGCAAAGAAAAAACTGAAAGACTCTGTTGCAACACTAACAGAGACAGCAAAAGGCTTTACGAGGACTGACCAAGGGGATTCGAATATAAATTCACTCCACACTTTTCAGATTTTTTTTTCTTACAGAAAGAAAAACATGTATAGATGTCCTTCTTCTTCATAAACCTAGACTATGTTGTGTTAATCTTTAAATAAAATTCAAAGTTTAAAACACTTTTACAAGCCACTGACACTTTGAGTGCTTAACAAAGACGAGTTAGTGTAATTTATATCATCATGTGATTTATTTTAGCACTGTTCACCATTACTAGCATCTCCAAAAGAAACATCCACTTATGTCCTTAACAGAGGAAGTTAAATGGAGCATCGTTTGTAACTGTTGCTTTGTCCAACCCATACCTGTCGTACTCAGGAATCTGGATGTTCAGCTCCTCCATGAGGAGACTCATGACATCGTCACACTTGCCGTGAATTTTCAGCATGGCCAGATCGTCTTTTGGAGTCCACTGAAAACATAAACAGAGCCATAAAGTCATAAACATCAAGGCATTTAAAAAACAGCCATCAAATCGACCGTACCTGGAGATTCACAATGTAGAGTTTGGGCCTTTTGTTTGCAGGTTTACTCATAGACCACAAACAAGCATATTTCTTTAGCACCTGTGAGAGGGGGTGGGGGGGGAAAGGTCATAACTCATTTATTTATTTATGTTAGATGAGTTTAGGTAGCAAAGAACTAGACTTGTCACAACAATAACTGTTGCTGGTTAATAAGCTGTCTCAGAAGTGATTGCAATTTAAGATTATTACCAAGCCATATACTGATGATAATAATGCAAGTCAGCCCTCATAAAGACTAATAAACTCTCATTTTGTACAGAGCACTCCACAATGGAACTGGAAGACAATTTAAATATCTAAAACAAAACACAATAACCAATAAAGAGGAAGTACAAAACCTGCCTTCAGACTGGAGCCCAAGCAGAGCACGACGTCAGCCTCCTTGGCAGCCTCCGCCGCTCCCTTCCAGTTCAGAGGTTGTTCCAGGGTTCCACGTTCCCCAAAGTGCACTATGGTGTCTCTCAGCTCACCGCCACAGTGGCTGCAGCGGCGCCCCGTCCCGTGGCGGTGCAGCGATGTCCGCTCCGTCACGTCAAATAAACGCACAAACTCTCTGGCAGGAGAGCAGGAAGTGCACACCTGGAAACAGAGAAAGTTGGTGCAATTCTGTTTACTTTTGGGAGGAACTTCAGCAGGACAGTTTATAAAAGAAGTCATCCATGTTGTCTGGCACAAAAATCTCTACTTTCAACTTGTAGTCTTTGAAAGCAGATTCCTTTTAAAATTGTAACAGTAATGAGAACAGCCTCCCTAAATCTTATCTGCTTAAATTCCCACATTTCAGTAAAATTTTTTTTTATTTTCACTCAAGCCAGTTTATTGATACAAGTAAAAATATTCATCTTGAAACGCGTAAAAAGTACTTTTATCTGTAGAAAAAAATATATATATTTTATTGTCATTATTTTGTAAAAATCTGCTTTCAGGGTTTTCTTTTATTTGTTTTGTTCATGACTGATTTGTAAAAGAAGCATAACATCCAAGAGGCGAATACTTTTACAGGCTGGCATATGGCTGGTTGGTGGCTAGAAAAAAACAGGGCAAATATATAAATTAAGCCACACTTAATTCAAACTTGTGCACCAAATTCATATTTTTAAAAATCATCTATGGTGCGACAATAGGTCAAACTCATTCCAAAAACAGGTTTATGTAAATCTCTGACCAGAGCTACAGAGCAGTTTGAGAGGCTGTAACAAAGACGACAAGGCCTAAACCAAAATAAGAACATAGGTAAAAGCATCCATGAAGCTGGATCCCTACTATAATCAAACACAAACAAATAGTGAAGCCAAAAAGCTAGCAGCATGTAAAAAAAAAAAAAAGACTTTTTAAAATGTCCACTGCTTGTGCAGTAGAACAACAACATCCTGACTTACTGGAAAGTAGAAATAATTTTAGTTTTAAGTGACAAAAATCAGTGAGAGACAAAAAAAGAAGCCATGGAGGAGGAGTGTTACCTCGATAAACATGTTGCCATGGAGCTCAGACAGAGCTTGTCTAGGCAGACCGCTTCGCAGGTGAAGTCCATCACAGTTCTGAGAAACAACATGTTTCACCTAAATTGGAAAAAAAGAAGACATTTAGATGTTCCTGGAAGGAAGGAAACAAACATCACCAACCTGTTTGGGTTTTAACATACAAGCTTCTCATTGTGCAGCATCCTGATACACATGTGTGTGACAGTTGGTGCAGCTTTGCTCAAGTCTGAAGAGCTAGAAAAGAAAACAGAAACAAGAGAGCAAATTCAGTTCAAAACCTTTCTGAAAATGGCTTCCAATTTTCATCAGTAGCTATAACTCACCTTACGGTGCGGCCCTTCTGCAGCTGCGTCCACACCCCGTTAGGGCCTCTGTAGTCTGGGATGGAGGCTGCCTAAAATTAAAATTAGCATCACTTCTGGGAAACCTTTAAGTCACAAAAACACAGAGGAAGAAAGGTCTGGCGTACCGTGCTGATTCCTGCTCCAGTGTAAACCACTAGATGATTGGCTTGCTTGACAGCCACAGCCAGTTGCTTGACTTTACTTTTCAATTCATCAGCATCTTCAAACACCTGCAAAGAGCGCATGAGGAAAAACAGTTAAATATGAAACCAGGCACCATAGAGAATACATATGCTCATCTATAACTTTTATTTATCTTTATTCACACATCATACTCTCAGTTAATGGGAGCATTTTGATGGAAGGGCTCCAGTACGGAACCTTGAGGTACCCCACTTGTGATTTTGAGACCATACATTTAGTTATACCTGCCTAAGTGCAGGTGCCTAACTGCACTTAGGCAGTTATACCTGCCTAAGTGCAGGTATAACTAGTGACAAAAATGACTGGCCTGCAAGAGTATTTTCATTTTTATTTTTCCATTTGGTAGTCCGCTGCTGAGCTCATTCATTCATCAACTGGTCTCACCTCCTCCTGCTTCCTCTTCAGGACATTTCTTCGGATCTGCCTCCTGCAGAGCTCCTCCACCGCCTCTCTGTGTAGCAGCAGCGCTGCGGCCTCTTCCTCCGACCGCTCAGCTTCAGGCTTCTTCAGAACCCGTCCGACCTGCGGAACAGTCAAAATTACCTCCATGGAAACCACAGATTTAAAGCCCCGACTGCTAGATTAGCCTGCTAATGCGGTACAATCTAATTGCGCTTTTCAAATGTCATCTTACCAGTCGGAAAACCTTCCTCTCTCTTTCACGTTGTAGTATTTTGGCTTTTTCCAACGCTTTCCTTTCCGTCCGGGATAAATTCCCGGTCTCCGCATCCTCCTCCATTCCAATTCCGGTTAGCTGGAAACAAGCTAATCTATTCAAAACAAAGCGACCGAGAGCGGAGGCGGACGTCAGGCGAGTAGAGCAACACAAGGCGACCGACAGCGACCCCTGCTGCTCGGAGTGTGAAACTGCCCTTAGATTCAGAAACTACAAGAAAACAACTTAATGGTGCGTTACAGCCATCAATTGGTAAGGAGAACTTTAAAATTATAATAGAAAAAAAGAAATCCTTCCAAATAAACCAAAGAACCTGAACTGTAAATGGATAGCATCCTGTTTCCCTATTTTTAATTCCTAACCTATTGAAATTAATTCCGTATCAACATTACCATGCTTTGTTGCTACCTTTGCCATTTTGTCTGCCATCTTATTTCCATTTATCCCAATATGTACTAGTATTCACAAAAATACTACCATAAACCTCATTCTTTGTGTTTTATGCATTGTCTGTTGTATCTGAGAATATCTACTCTATACTCTGAATTACTGTTATGTAAACTTTGCAACAATGAACTTCTGAACCAGTGCTTGTTTTAAGTGACTTATATCACTCACCTTTTTGCTCACTGTAACAACAATTCCTGGAATAAATGCCACATCCGAATCTTTTGATGCATCTCTGCAGATCTGAATGTAATTATGAAAGCTATCAATATAATCCTGTATTTTCAGAAACGTCACAACAAAAAAACAATAATAAACCTTTATTATGAAATATAAACAAATAAATACCAAACATACTGAGCCTTTATACACAAAAATGTAAAAAAGCAAAAGTCTACACATATTATGGCAAATCTGTAATTATAAATCGGTACAAACTGTAAGGCAACAAATAGTTCCAAGCATGAAAAACACCCATGTCTAAAATGTGACAGACACTTGGGTTTGTCTAAGAACAGAATAAGCAAAAGTCAAAAGAGCCAAAGTGTGCCAACACTATGGAAGGCCAACAGTGCTAAAAATAAATTGAAAATAGACTATTTAAATGTGACACTAGTAATTCAAATTTGATTAAATGTCTTTCTAGAAATAATGGTCCCATATGCAGCATGAATACTGCTTCAGTCAAGCTGACTGACTTGCCTTGCAGATAAACTTTTCAGTTATCAAAGTTTGTTTAAAAAAAATAATTAAGCAGTACTGCAGCACTGGAACCATGAAAGACAAAAACTGAAATAATTATACACAAATCTGCATATAACACTTCAAATGTGTATATATGTACAGACATTTTAAAAAATTTAATAATTTTTAACACTTTTGGCCCTCCATACTTCACCTGACTTTGTTGGAAGGCACATAAAACAAAATTTTTTGATTGTTCTATTTAGCACAGGTGCAATCACTAGCTGAGTAAAAATGCACGTCAGGGGACTGAATACCCCTAAAGATGTGCGGAGTCCAAGTGAGCCATGAATTGGGAGCCAAACCGCCGGTGGCGTTTGCTTTCAACTCTTGAGAATATTCTATTCTGATGAGCTACGATTCCTCTACTGAAAACTCTGAGCAACACAAGAAACAGATTAGATAAATAATTAGTTTTCCTGAAACACCATCTCTACATCTCCTGTGTGTCTCCTGGGGTCGGTCAGCTACAACATCCATTTAGATTTTACATCTAAAAAGGTTTGTTATCCAGCATTTATTCAGTTGGCTGAGGGCATTGCAGGAGGAGTTCTCACTGGGGCCAATTAGAAAAGTGTCATCGAGGTCTAGACGAGCGAACGCTTTTGGGAACCCTCTGAGGATTTGCTTTAAACTGTCCTCGTTTTGTCTCCTGTGGTTTCTCGACTGAGGATCCAGGCTTCGGGCCGGTCCGCGCCGCAGCTCCCCTGTGACTTTCTGCCGCCTTTTTCTGAATCCTGCAGGGAAGAAAAGATGCTTTTTATTAGCTGAAATTTTTAAATTACTGACGCCACAGAAAATTGTTAAAGTGTTCATGACAAATAGAATTGAAATTCAGTGCCAGAAACATCACTTTGAAAAATCTCACTTTTAACTCGATTAAAATGATTCAGTGGGGAAAAAACCCATCTTAGAAAATAACAAAATCACAGGTAGCACAAATGTTGCCTCTGCCAATATGACAGCACTTATTCTTCTCTCATAGCATTTTACAAAGGTCAAACCTACATAAAGCAATGGCTGGTTGAACATTTCTGTGTTGATTTGGTTACGTTTTTTTTAAACATTTCTCTGCTGCCAAACCTGATGATGACCCATTTTCTGTTCTGTGTAAAAATCTGACGGATTTTTATGTGAAGTTTGACAAAATTCTGTTTAACCTTCAAAAGTAAAGATTAATAGACTTCTTGGTGGTACCAATAAATATGCCGTCTGTGATTTCTGCTTAAAACAATTACTTTTAAGTTAATTTTCACTGAATAAATGTGATTATATTTTTCTAAGACTTTCCATTGTCAGGTTATGGGAACGCAACACAAGATTAATTGTTTTAAGGATTTTAACTTATCTTTGACAGGGGTGCCCAATAACTGTGGCTGGCACTGCATGTATTTTAATGTAGGCTGGATTCAACTGGTAGCGAATACACTCAGGTACACGGAGGGACAACTCACATCCTTTCTCTCTTCCTCTCCAGTGATTTCTGCGTCGCAGCAGACAGAGAACTCTTCCGTCGGGTGCATCCTGCATGTTCGTTCTAAACAAGATTAAACACAAACACACACACACACCCATACACAGCTTAGTCAGCAGAGATAGCAGGGATCAAAGGGTAGAAATATATATGCAGAGGACTTGGGCAATAAAGTCTTCTAACCATAAAGGTGCTTTTAGTAGAAAAAATAAAATATGTTTGGTTTTAATTTTTGGCCATTTCTACTTTGGTCTCCTTTGTCTAAAGGACACCTACCTTGATCATTTAAGTCATGGTGCAATAATTGTTTAGAGAGATAGTTTTAGTTGCGATCTGTCCAAAAAAGCTATACTTAAGTTTACTTCTGAATTTAGTTAGGATTGAGATGCTGTCAGGTCTGAGAACATGAGTTTATGTCTGTTTCTATGAGCGTTGCATGTGTTCCCTTCAATTGTTGCAAAAATGCTGTATTCAAACTGTTTTCAAACATAAGTTAAAAGAAATTTGATTTAGCAATTTAGCATCTTGAAATTGGGCCTGTGTCTCTTTAAGAAGCTACTCTTTCTGCCTTCAGTACGTCAACATAACAATAATCCTCCACTATGCTGCTAACAACTGTTTTCACTCAGCAGTTCCTCATACTTCCGGTTCCACCTGGTGTTTGCTATTTGCTGCTGACACTAGTCTGAAGGAGCTGAGTGGGAGGAGGGCTGCTCTGTGAGGCAGAAGCTCAGCTGGAGGAGCTTTGTGAGATCAAGGACTTCTCAAACATGCATGAAAGAATCAAAGCAATCCATCAAAGTTTTTGATGAGGGAATAACTTTTCAACACGATATAAAACTTGAAAATGTCAATTTTACGTTACACCCTCCCCCCCTTTAAAGAAAAATCTGTAACCTTCGGATTTCCAGTTTCCAAAAGTTAATGGAAACTGGAGATCTAAAATTGAATACAAAATTCTAATTGGTGAGTCTAAATAAAACAATACATGATTCTCCATGTTATGTATTTTTCATTTCATGTCAAGTCCTGGTAAGAGCGATCAGATAAAAACATTAAGGCTAGAAATGAAACACCCATTTTTACTTTGATTCAACACAAATGAAAAAAATAAATAAATAGCCAAGCCATGACACAAGTACGCTCCATGTTACTTTATTACGGACCCAGATGGTGCAGAGTCACCTGTTGTGCACCTGCGTCTAATTCTACCACCCCAGGATTTACTGCACCCTGTGGGGAGATTACCTGCCGTCTGAGCTGCTTCTCCCTGGCCAGCTCTCTGTCCCATCTGATCAGCTGCATCTGCTCGCCGGCTGACAGACTGAAGAATACGTCGTAAACCTCATAACGGGCGGCGCGCAGCTGGAGAGAAGAAACAATTAAAAAGCAGAAGACGGTTTTAATGATTAGCTCGTAACGGCGCGAGTTAACAGATGTCTGTACGGCATGTGTTTGTGTTCACACCTGCAGAGCGACTCTCTCCTGCAGTAATACATCTTGCCTACTACAGCGATCCCCTCTGTTGGCGCTCTGCTGCTGGAAGGCCTGAAGGAACTGCTGTGTGTCCTACAAACACAGATAAACACACGCAGCAACATGTAGAGAGTACTAGAAAGATATTCAAAGTATGAGCTTTTTCAAATCTTGTCTTGTTGGTGTTTTGTTTGGGTGCAATGTGATAACAAAAGCACAAAGCAGTTGATAATTGTGGCACACTTTATTAAAAACGTGTACAAATGTATTCAAAGTGAGGTCCGGGGGCCATTTGCAGCCCCTGGACTGATTTTGTGTGGCCTCTTGACCACAATTCAAGAATAAATTTAATAAGTTAGAACAAAAAGATTTCTTTAAATTAAAATCTACTTACGAAAATGCTAACCGCAACACAAAGTGATCATTTTTCCAAAGCTTTCTGGTTTCCTGATTATTGTAGGAATGAGATCATAAATCCAAAACTTCAAGTGGTTTTTACACATTTTCCTTGCTAAATGAAAGGCGTCCAGTTTGCTTTTAATTTTTGGCTCAGTTGAAGAAAACTTCAAAAGTATTTTGTTTATTCTCAGCAATAAAAAACAGATTTCGGTCAGTACTCATTTGAAAACACTTTCCGTATTTAGCCAAGGTTTAATACAGCAATTAAAATCAGATTTGTGTGCACCAAGGTGTACTTTAGAGTATATGTCAATGAGTAGATGTGGTCCTAGTTACCATGACAACAGCAGGAAACCAGAAAATTTGTTTAATAAAAGAGTTCATGGCGATGTCCCAGTCTGAAATGAATATCATAAACTGGTCCGATGATAGCCTAAAAAACGAGTATCGGGTTGTTTATTGTCTGCATCTAAAATCTTTAATGTAACAATAGAAGCGCTCCTCTACACAATCCAGCAGGGCTGGATGCAGACTCATTGGTTAATAATAATAAATCAGTCAATTGTTGTTGTTTCTCTATCACCTCATCAGGCCTTTTATAACAATCCACACAACAAAATAAGTAATAAAAGTACGTATGATTGAAGCTAAGATCATATTGGGTCAGTATTGGTAGCCAATAATGAAAGCTGCGACATCTATGTTATACCAGAAGGGAAAATGTTGTATCAGGCCATCCCTAATAGTTCACGCTTAATTTATTGTTGAGTAGGATTTTAATTTTTAAAAATTTTATTTTTTTCTGTCTGCGCGTGCTTTTGAGCCGGCGATTTTGACACACGTGACAAAAAGTTTGGACACTCCTGGTCAATCATGCAAAAATCTAAGAAAGTACATTGATGTTTCTGTTTGTTAAAATGAGAAAATGTGAGAAAGGGCATGAACATGTTTGCCAGCCATCTTTTAACAGCAAACCGTGATGAGCGTACAGCGTCAGTCCTGCTGTTTTTACTCACCCTGATGGTGCGCACCAGCTGCACAACTTTTTCTGTCCTGAGCAGCCTGCGAGTTAGAAAACCTTTTACGGCTGCAGCCACCAGGGGGCGGCAGCGCTGCGAGAGCGGGCTCAGGGGCTGATGAGGCCAGAGCGAGAGAGACAGAAAAAGAGAGGGTGAATAATGATAAGAGAGGGGGAAGACAGAGGAGAATGCTAATTCCATCAATGACAACCAATTAATTTCCACCACGGCGTCTCAAGGTCCTTTTGTTGGCATCTGTTCGGAGCATCGGCGCAAGTGGACTCGCGGCTCATCATTAGAACAGAGAATAATAACAGAATAATAAGCAGCTGATGTGCTGTCACTCACTTGTTGATTCAAGAGCCGCAGCATTAAAGGGTCATGTTTGTTAAACAAATGGAGTCTAACGGGAACTCAGGTAGTTGATTAGATCTGGCACAATAGCACGCGATTGGTGCTGATTAGGATTCAAAAATATATGGAGTGGGGTAAAAAACTGCACAGGTAAAAGGTGGAGATGTTGTGGTAGTACCTGAGGGAGGCTGGACAAGGTCAACGCGTCCCCAAGTCGAGAGCAGGGAGACGCGTCCTGCAGGAGACGGTAACGTGTTGCCAACACCTGAGACGGACAGAAGGAGAGAGCAAATATGAGGATGGGTGTGTGTGCAGGCACAGGTGTGTGTGCGTCTGGGAGAAGACAAGGGTGGAGAATAGTGAATTGGAAAGGACAGCAAATGAGGCAGGAGGAAGAAATTAATTGAGGGTAGAGAGAAGAAGACAGAAGGGGAGTGACAGGGCACAGAGTGAAGAAGGATGAGACGAGGACCGGAGAGATCCAGGGAAATTAATACAAGCAGACAGTAAGAACAATGTTGGAGGTGGAACAATGGAAAACAAAGAGAGGGAGAGAGTAAAAAGAAGAAGGAGGAATCATTAGCGGCGGCGCTCAGCGGGACGATCTGGCGCTTAACCACAGACGCTCATGAATTAAGCAAATTATCCTTCCCTTTTCTGTGTCAATTCCCTCAGTCCCCCCCTCCTTCCGCCCTCCGCCGGAGAGTCCGGCCAGAGAGAAGCCTTCTTTATTAAACAGCTTATGTTAATTATATTGTTGTTAAGGATACATAAATTAAACAGAGTCCACAATTAACAGGGCGAGGACGGCAGCCAAGAACAAATATACGGACACGGGCTACGGAACCGGGAACAGGTTGCCAGAGAACAGTGGGCGTCCTTGAAGCCTTGCATGGTCACACACACACACACACACGCACACCCCCCCACACACACAGGGAAACAGGCAGGCGTGCCAGCTTGTCTTTTAGGGATGCAATGAAACATTTATGGTAGAATCCCCCTTTTTCTCCAGGCTGGGGGAGTCTGAAGGTCTCTCGTAATGAGCAGACGTCTGCAGTCTGGCCCCGGCCCAGGAGCTCACTCTCACAGGTAGGCACACGACCTGCGCAGGAACACTTATGTGCTTTTAGTCTCAAAAGAAACATTAGCAGCCCAAGTTATTATTCTTCCGAAACGGTCAGAAATTCATAAAGCGCTTTCCAAAAAGACGAAGCCAAGACGAGCCAGACGTTGATTTATAATTCCTCAAAGGTGACTTTGGGTGAGCCGAGAACCCCGGGCAGGGTGAGTTATTGGTGCCGTTCTGGAATTACGCTGCACAGAATCTGTACGGCAATAAGTGATGCAATCCGGTGCAAGAGGCAGGCCAATGGGAGGATGCTGTGCTGTTACAACGCCGTGCCTCAGAGTAAATGTTTTACTGCTGTTGGTGTTTCACAAACATACAGATGCAGACACATTTGTTATTGGCCCCGCTGGTAAAGGATGTGCAAAAAGCTGTGAAATAAATTCTGATTTAAGCGTATGTAATTTTTTAAATCCAGCTTTTCATTTGAGTACATTTATTCAGTGGGGACAAACAAAATCATGTGTGGAGATGCTTGTTTTTAGCAAAATCTCAAGCAGCTCCATTGCTGCCAGTCCAAACAAGCCCTTGAATATTCATGGAACTAAAACAGGTTTATTTGTTTAAACTTTTACTTTCTATTAACATGTGGTATAAATATGATGAACACAGTGAGCAGGATAATAAGACAGGTAAAAAAAAAGTAGAAACTCTCTGTTTTCATTTAAGGCTGTGACTGCTGATTATTTTAGCAATTGATAATTCTGATGATAAATCGGATAAAAACGCGTTCTGCAGATTTTTCATTTGAAAATACAAGCAAGCGAATAATTTAATTACCTTTTATAATAAGGAGGTAAGCATTTTGTTGCCTAAAATGCACTAGCAACATTCCGTTAGCGAATATTTGATCATTTGTAGCAAAAATGCATCTGCAGCTAAAAACAAATAGAATTTACAATTTTTTTTTTGTCATTAACAATTGTACAGCAAAAGTCGTTTAACAGGAGTTTGATTTTATTTAAACGGAATTTGAGCCAGGTGAAGCTAAAAATGCCACTTGAGAAGTTCCGGCTAAGACAGATTTACAAAGATGTTATTTCCATCTTGATGCAAAATGTATATATGTTTTTTGGCCAATTTTAGAAATGCACCAGTTAACGATTACTCGATGTGTAAATTAATAGTGTTATTGCAATTATCAATTAATCACCGTTCATTCGACTAATTGCTCATAGTATTTATTTTCAATTTCACAAAGTCTGCTATTCGAGTATTTTATGAGCAATTTTATTTTTTTGAAAAATGGAAGTCAAAAATAAAAATAGCACTTATTCACTTGTCAAATAGTTTTTACTGTTATTATTAGCAGTTGTATTAAAGACAAACTAAGAGCGTTGGGACTCATCTCAAGCTTAAAGACAAAAATACACGATAAAGGTTTCTGTGGCTCTGTTGTTGAAACATTTCCTCGTCGTTTGCATAGCAGGGCCTGTTGGACTGTGAGAAACCGAGTTCACTTAGTGTCTCCTCCGTCTAATATCTTCCTGTTTATCACCTGCTTGACAGCGAGGGGTTCCCAGCTGACTGTTTAAGCTCCTCATCTCCCCGGCTTGTCCTCTCTTGAATCCTGCTCATAAAACGACTGCAATATTGAAGTAATCAAAATCTAATTTGACTTCTCAGGACTGTCTCATGATTTGATGATTAAGGCAGATCATAAAAACAAAACAAGAGCTGTGTTATGGCAACTTATTTTTCACAAGTCCTACACTTCAGAAAAATAAGAGGAACTACAAGATTTCTTCATAGCTGGAAGAAATCCAGCTATCAAATTATTCTCATTCAATTGCAGAATGATTTGAGTGGACCACAACTGTCCATTGCCAATCAGTGCCGAGGAAAATTAATGGTGCTGCGGGATTTGCGAACGTCAGCCAACAGTGTGTCAAGTAGCGTTGCACCAAGTTATTTCAGCTTCCCAAGTTGCATTTGCTTTCGAATATTTTAGATTTGTCGAGGAAAAGGAATCCTAGAGGAGGCAGAATTTCTGCAAATTGTTTTTGAGTGACGCTCCACAGAGAAATCTGTGAATACTAAACAAAACAAATCGGTGGGGATCCGAATCCAATATATTTGTGAATGCATGTCCTATACACTCTGAGATTTTGACATAAATGGTTTGTTTTCAAACAAAAAGACCATGAAATAGTCCAGGGTTTCTACTCAGTATGCATGACCTAAAACATACACAGACACACTCACTGCATTTGGCCAACAAATAAAATTAGGACTTTCAAATAAGTACTGACTCTGGTCTGTACTTATTTAAATTTATAGGCATAGATCTGTTATCTTAATCACATTAAATGAATCCCTCAAAGTTGCCAAATCACATTTTTAAAGATATCACCTGTAGGAGTTCTTCCTGCTGCTTCCTGTGCTCCTCTTGCAGGGCTCGGACTTGAGCTGCATGGATCTGTTTCAGTTGCTCTTGTTTATTTTTTAGTGTCTCTTGTTTCTGCAAGCCGCAGCCTTCAGACAAAGACACCCCAGCTGAAGTTGACGACAAAAACAAATGGTCAAAAGTTGGAAATGATTTCAAGTCCGAATTCAGATGCAGAATAATTAGAGAAGAAAGTTGTCGGTGACCAGGAACAGCTCTAACTGATGACCAGGTGGTCAGGAAGTCAAAGTTAATTTTCCAACCAAACAATGCACAAAACATAGTGATCACTTTTCACTGTCGTTGAGACTGGGCAAAGGAAAGAGTAAGCTGTTGTTTTAAGACAAATCTACACTTTAAACCAATTGTCAAAATACATCTGAGGTTCACTGAGGCTACAAGAAAGCAAGAGAGAGCAAGACTTTAAGCAGATAAGTGAAAAGCTAACAGGAACATAAACTTTTATCTTTTTGAACTTCTCTGCATTTGAAAATGTCCAGAATATGCACATGAAGATTTCTGTAATGCCACATTTGCCAACTGCACTGCTCACAAATATTTGGGCTAAAATCGGTTTAAAATAGGGACTGGCCCAATTCAATATTGATATCAGAAATTAGCCTGATATCAATATCAGACTGATCATATCTAAAATCTCCAACAGAAGCACTCCACTCCAGCATTTAGTCCGCCCCAGCATTTCTATCCAGCAGGGCTTGTTTAACTGCCTGCAGACTCAATGGTTAATAGTTAATGTGTCAGTTGTTCTCAAACCTGTTGTTGTTGGCTGTTCTTCTTTTAGTAATGTCACTTGATCAAGTCTTTTCTAACATGCAACACTATAAAATAAGTAATAAAAGTATGAATGATCAGTGCTGATATTGTATTGGGTCAATATCTTATCAGAAGTCGTATCGGGACACTGCAACTCTTGATCTTTTTTTGTTTTCAGCTACTAGTCATACCCTTTTTTGAAGGAATTGCACTCTAACATATGACATAATGTCGCCTCTGCTGCAAATATAAATAACTAATGACCGCTTATAGCAAAAAGACAACAAAATATTACTCTCAATCTTTTATTATTATTCTTAAAGAGAAATCCATGCTGACTAAAATTGCTATTGGCAGAACAATCTGAAAATCTGAAATTGCTCACAAAACTCTGAGCAAAACTGATTG
Source organism: Phalloptychus januarius (assembly GCA_902982915.1). Lineage (NCBI taxonomy): Eukaryota > Metazoa > Chordata > Actinopteri > Cyprinodontiformes > Poeciliidae > Phalloptychus > Phalloptychus januarius. The sequence continues at coordinate 602,644 of CADWAE010000251.1, read as the reverse complement.
GTGACTTTCTTATCCTACCATCCTTCTACTAAACTTCATTTATTTATAAATAATTATTTGTGTTTTCTCTTTCAGCATACTTTGTCACTGTTCACTCTGTTTTTACCTGTAGGAGTGCTGGAGTTTGATCTGACCACAGAGTCCACTGCTCGGCCCCTTCCTTCATTGATCTCCATGGTCCCCTCGGTCGCATGCATGAGCAGTCTCCGTTTAACCTTAGACACCCCGGTCTGATCCTCACCACCACTCTCTGGAGTCAGACCCTTTGTCTGACTGTAGCTACGCTGTGAGCCAAGGTCGGATCCCGGTCCTTCCTGCAACCAAAGGTCCGACGGTGTGTCCACGTCATACGACCGATTAAGAGACTGTGAAGGGGCGGGGCCTTCAGCACCAGCAGATATATTCCCCACTCTTTCCTTAAGATGTGAAAGTGGAGCTGCAGGGACGTTTTTGCAGGTAACATTTCGGAAAATACTGGGTATTTGCATCTGCTGAGCTACGGACATTGTATTTTCAGAAGGGAGTTGCTCCATTTTGGAAACACCAAGCTGTGTATTTCCACTGCCTCCTCCTTCTGGACTCATCTCATTTCTGTTTTCGTTTACTGAGGCTCGGTCCTGACTATGTTGGCTTAGTCTAATGATCTCACAGCCATTCTTTAGGGAAACATCCCTGAGACTTGACCTTGGATTAGATCCCACATCTTTATCTATTTTCTTAGACTGAATGAATGATTGTCTTTGCCATAAGTCATCTACTTCATTGCCATCATCATCAGCATCCTGTGTGTCCTCCAGACAGCAGGAGGAATTATCCGGACCAGCGTTTTCCATTTGCTCATAGTCCTTGCTGCCCTCAAGGTTCTCATTACTTTGCACGCTGCTGTCAGGTTCCCGGCGATCATCCAAGTTCTCTTTGACTGTGGACTCCAGATCTGAGATCAGCACCTTCAGACTGCACAGGTTGGACTCGAGCTGATCGATGTGCAGCGAACTTTTGGCGAACACTCTTGTGGCATCATTTCCAATGATGACATTCCCAGAAGGAACCGCAATTGGGGTCCGTTGGCGATTGAGGTTTATGTCCTTAACTCTGACCTCGTTAAAGTCAGAACTGGAATTGGATTTGGGTTCTGGTGTTCCTGCAGCATCGACTGTTTTATGTTTGCAGGGAACGGGACTCAGACAGAAGTTTGGGACTGGAACAGAGCGGTACTTCTCGACTCCTCCATGAAAAGACGCCAGACAAGGTGGCTCATACGTTCCTTGGATGAAGGAGGTTTTCATCAAAGACGGCTGCTGCTGCTGAATCAAAACACTGACCTGTTTAGGTGTCACAATGACGTCTTGAGAACTGTTCAGCTTGTTTTTTAAGAATGTCTCTTCTTCAGTGCTGTGGTATTCCATTGCTTTTCCATCTTCTGCTACGACTTCACACTCAATCCTGTTTGTTTTCCAGGGCTTCTGAGGCGAGAGTTCCTCCGACCAGATAGGAGTGCCTCTCCCCTCCTTAGTCTTTTTGCCCTCTACCATCACTGCGTACTTGTGATGTAACTCATCGTTCTCCTTGTCAGAAAGGCTCGGCTCCTCCGCTCTCCCCTTTGGCTTTTCCTGGCTTCTCTCCTGGTGCATTTTAGTGTTTTTGGCTTGGTTCCTCAGCATCCGCTGGCGCCGCCGATACTCCTGAGACTTCTTCAGCAAAGCCTGGAGGCTCAGAGGACGAGACTCCTCGGGTTGCTTCAAGTCAGTTACGTCAATCTCAATGTCTGCCGGTTCTGCCTCCGCTTTGCTGGGAGGTTTCTGAACATGGACGACTTCTGTCAGATTTAGTGACTGCTGTAAATCTGCATTGTCTGACAAGCTGTGTTTTTCTGACAATGCAAGTGATCCGTCATTTGTTTCTGTGCGGCTATTCCTGGCAGGATTTAGTTGTGCTGCAAAAGGAATGTCGACCTCTTTGGTCCGACTGAATTCAGGCTGTTCAGCTCTTAAAGGGTCACATCTCAGTGAATTGATGTGAAATGAGGTGCTACACAGATCTTTAGGTCCCATTACGTTTGTGCAAAAGAACGACTCGAGTCCAGTCCTCTCTAGCTCCTCTCCATCTATGGGAGGATGGCTGATAATATCAGGCATCTTGGCAATTGTACTTGATATGCTGTGAAGGAAAAAGCCACCATTGTTGTTTGTTTCTTCTGTCGTCCGGACGTCAATCGACCGGACAGAATCAGCTGTGGCGTTTTCTTGATTCTCACAAGTGACATAACCTGAGGATAGTGACTGGTGGCTTGCAGCATTAAAGGAACATGGCTGTGATTCTTGTTGACCGTCCAGTCGCTCAGTAAGGTATTCTTCCTGGAAACTTTGCTGAGGCGGCATGCTTGAAGAAAAAAAGGCACTGTATGTTGTGGAAATCTTTGGAGGCTGGGCGATGCCATTCTGTAATTTCTCGACAGGCCCTGGTGAAAGACTTGCTCTGGTTCCAACGGAAATATCACTGCAGGACACGGAGAACCTGCTGTTGTGCAAGTGTGGAAATTCAAATTTAGTCTCTGTTTCTTGGAGTAAATCCTGCAGTGTCGGTGTCTTTCTCAGCTGCACAGACAAGACAAAAGAAATACAGTAATTAGACCAAAATAAAAGTTCTTTTAACAATGTCATAAAAGGCAACAAAACTACAGATGCTCTAATCAGAGTTTAGAATCTGAATAACATCCACCAGTTTTGTAACCAAGGCTAATTTCTCTTTAAAATTAACAGCATTCAAAACACTTTGTTTATTGCTTTTCTCCACGGTTTGGCTGATTTAAAACAAAGACAATTGTTTTTAACATATTTTATTAGTAATTACCGCAGTTAGCAACAGCAACTGTAAACAGCAGTCTCTGTGTGTATTTCATGGAGAATGTAGGCTCTCAATACTCAGCAGTATCCAAAACATTGACAACATTACCAAATCCAGAATGTTCAATGACAGTTTAAAAGATAAAGAGCAGAAAATGGAGGAACTTTGCAGAAACAGTCTTCCTGTTATCTGCTGAAAGTCTCAGCAGTGAAAATGTTTCCTAAATGGATACAGATGCATTTTAGATGTCTTCTTACATCTTTAGAGATTTATCTGCCTTCATTTTTGAAAACATCTCACTGAAATTGAAAAAGCTTTGCTTCTTCCTTCAGTAACGACTTCCACACTGACGAGTGTTGTGTTAGCACCTAGGGTATTTAGTGACTAGAAAGTGATCAGATTTTGAAGTTTAGAACTGGTTGGTCAAGCTAAAATTCCTCAAATTCAAATCTTCAGCTAATTTTTCAGTGATTTCTTCATCAAATTGAATCTTTATATATTTTTGTTTTGTTTAGACCCCTATTACGAACAAACTGTTGAAACAAAATATCTTAAAAATAGGTATTTCTTTCCAACATAATCTGGGTTTCAAAGCAAATTCACAAATTTAAGGAAACAGACACCAGTGTGTGGAGATAATTCTTCAAAATATATATAAAAAGAATAAATGTACATACCATTTTAACAAATTCCTCCACAGCAGTCTGAAGAACAAAGCTATCCTGACCCTCACAGTAAAGTGTTATGATAACAGAGAATTTAGATGCTACTTATGCTTTAGAATTAAATTAAAAATACTTTTTGACCAGTGTAAAGATGACTTTTGGAGAGAAAAAAAGAGAGAAAAGAACCAGAGATTTTGGGGAGTAAATTTAAACCAGTTTAAACTGCATTTATCCAACTGGAAGCACTTGCTAATTCATCTTTCTTGGATACCTACAAGGAATCCTCTGTGGTGTCCCTGCTAATTTTCTTGATTTATCTTCCCCATAGGAGACCTGATTTAAAAGACTGCTGGGATGTTTTACCTTTATTAAACTACTGTTGCAAATCTTTAGCAACTCCCAAAGTCCCTGGGCAACTTAAATCTATGCGTCATTGTCCAGCAGCATGTTCCTAATGTTAATGTTTTAAACCAAACTGAAGCTATAAGTGTTGTCCTCTCCTCTAATGTTTCCACTGTCCTCAAAATCCTTAAAATAGCAGGCAGTTATTTCTCCCTGCAGCAAGTTAAATACTGACAGTTTTGATTTGGTTTCCCCAAAAATGCACCAAACACTTACACTTTTATCTTTCTGTACAAAATTAATGTTCTGTAAATGCACATCATTTTAAGTTTGGTATAAAACAAATCCAGATTAGATATGTGTTTGTTTTGTTTTTTTAAACTGAGGGTAATTTTGCAATCACACAGTTTTCTTTTGGACTTCTACCTATTTTAAGGAACCAGAATCACATTTGTACAATTAAAATTGCTAATTCAATTAAACTAAAACATTTTTTTTTTTATCCCAAAGGGAATCTAAATGGTATCTCAGCTCATATAATCCGAGTATCTTTAAAGAGTCGCCATGGATGGTGTTGCTGTGAGCAAAAAAGATAAACTGCCCATCTTACAAATCTTCAGAAGCATCTAGCTAAAGTATGATAATCTTCAATAAGTATTATGACAAATATCATCAAAATGTCTTCCACTTTTCCTCTTTGAGATCAGACATCAAAGAAGAAATTGGTATTGGCCAGCAATAACCTCCTCTGTACATCCCTGTGCAGTATGATTACCTGAACACTGTGCAGGATAGTTTGCACATAGGCCATTCTGGAGTCATCCTTGAGCTTTTTGTTGGCTCGAACTTCCTGTGCTTCGTCTCTGTGTCGCCTCATCTCTTCTCTCTGTTTCCCTGAGAGCTGTTTTCAACACAAACAATGTTTAACCGAGCAGTAAACTTTACATCTGATCAGATTGTACAACGAGTGGGTTTCCCTGGAAATTATTTGTGTATTTTCATGTTAATCAATGGTAACAAGAAGCCTAGATCATAAAGTAGTGACTTCTACCGAGAAGAACATAGAACTGTCTTAAAACTCGCATCGTACCAGTGGAGGAAGGATAGGTCGTCCATAGAAGCGGATGAGAGAGGATGCTGATAAAGGTCTGCGGTGTTCCTCCTCTTCTGCCTCATTTTTCTTCAGTCTAGAGAGACAAAGCTGCGCAAACTCTGCGTAGTTCTCCATAAAGTTGCATGGAGATACAGTAGTCGCTAACTGAGGGTATTAACAGAACTAAACTACACCATTAATGTTTGCTAACGCTAGCTGACACCGGCTAGTAGCAGCTAGCTAAATTAGCTAACATAACGTTTCGTGTTGGTAAGTTGTTTATTTAATGACCAACTACTCAGCTCGAAACACCAACACTTAGGAACTGGGTTGGTAGAGGTTCCCGGTTTGACGAGAGAGAAAGGATGAAGTCTATCGAGTAACAACTAAAGAAAGTATCCATGGTGAAGGACCAGTGTTTACATTTTACCCGCCTCTCCTCCAGGAGCAACAGACGGTGACAGTTGGACTCCGCTGAGACGGTGAGAAAACCCGGAGCGGACTACCAGCGAGGTGGCACCGTCCAAAGATACAGCGCAACAAAACTACACATGTAAAACGCTACAAACTTTACAATATCCGTCCTTCAAATAATAATAATAATAATAATAATAATAATAACAGTAATAATAATAATAATAAGAATCAGTGAAACTTACAGAGACATTTATCATTGTAGTGTCTGCTTTTGTTTGCTATATATTTTATAATTTTACATGTTACTTTGCTGCTGTCACACCTCAATTTCTCATCTCTGGGACTATAAATATTTCTAACCTATTTTAGATTACAGTATATTAAACATAATCTCAATTTTTACAGGAAAATTAGGTACATCCTAATTTTTTTAAAATAAAATAGTTATTGAATTGAACAAAACTCCTAAGCTAGCAATAAAACACTCCCAGAACCTCAGTCTTCTCATTGTTTGAAGTTTTAGATTGTTCTGGGTAAGTGATTTTTTTCAGTATTCTGCTCCATTATTGTCTGCTGACAGTTTTACAATGTCTCATACTTCAAGGAACTGGTATTTATGAACACTTTTATGCTGGCATGAAGGACTTAGAAATAAATATATCTAATTGCAGATCCTTTTAAATGTGTGCTGGCCATTATTGTTTATGGTTCTAAGTTTGAAATTGTGTCTAACCCCATGTATGTGGTGCTGTCTTTTATGACAGAGTTTTTCACCACAGAGAGTTTTTCTTGGTTGGATAAAGGTGAAATAAAAAAAGTTGGTCCTCCTGTCATTCTCACTGAATTAAGAGTTGTTAGATAGTTTTAAAAACACTTGGATTGCTCTCAGACTTTCTTTTAAACACAGTTGAGATTCACAGAACTTTGCAGTTAAATATAAAGTGCAGAAAGTAATTAATATTTTTCATGCATTATGACCACCTAATATGAGAACACAAACAAATAGTGAAATATTTTTACATTAATGTCATACTTTTAATAACAATTTGTGATTTATGAAACTCTCCCTGACTGCCCATCCATCCATCTGTAGGGCAGCAGAAAGGGTTCACTCGGTTTACTGTTCAAGCAAGAACTGCAGCTGCTGGGGTCAACCATACAAAGCAAGGGGCGGCTCAAAATAAGTAAAGCATGAAAACCTTTCAGAAAACAGAAGAAGTTATACTGCCAAGTGGGAGAATCTGATCTTAATGTGCTCCCTGCTGTAGGCTCAATTGCCTATATATAGCATTGAAGTTATTCTAGACTATAAAACTTCCAATTCTGAACAGCAATAGATAGATTTCTGGTTGTTGTTAGGCCTTGTTACGGTTTTAATGTCAAATATTCAAAAGCCAAAAGGAAACTATTCTCTAAATTACAATATTGAAGCGAATCTTATCTTTTAAATTAGTCTCAATATTAAAATCTACAAACCACACTGAGTTCGGATAAAAAATTGTGAAAGTGTTTTAGAAAGCCTCAGTGAAGATTTTAAAGACTGCGAGACACTTTGCCTCATCATGGTGTTACTGACTCACTGCAGCAGGAGAAACAGGTTTTGTTGTGCGATTACTGAAAGGAACCAGCAGTTCTGGTAAGTGCAACGTTAATATGTTGTCACTCTTCTGAATTGTGACGCTGCAATATTTTAATGGTTTTAACAAGAATTTCCGTGTAACTCTAGGAGGGCCACTGCACTGTAATTACCAGAATAGCTATTTTAAACCTCGATTAATTCATCTTATAAGATTATGATGATGCTTAATTTAGCTATAACTTAGCAATGTCTTTCAAAAGAAAATGACACAAATATAGACTGTTTTAGTTTAATAAGCGAAGTTTAATTATTCATTAAGATTTTATCAAACATCATTATCAAACAAAGTGTTGTAACATATATACAAAAGTCGCTTGTATAAAGGACAAGCAGCTTGTAATTGACAACATTTTTGTCAATTCTAAGAAATCTAAGAAAAATACAAAAATACTTTAATATCTTAATTTCTGTTTTTAAGATGAAAGATGATTTTTTTGAACTACGAGGTAGAGTAGCGATAATCTTTGACAGGCAGCTGCCTTCTGTTTTCAACTTGCCTGGGAAAATTGAAATAGACAAGCAAAATTCCCTGTGTTCTCCATGGGTAGGAAATATTTTTGTTTTTTTTTCATTAGAATTGACACAATTTTAGGAAAATCATGGGCTAGCATAGCTTTGCGTCTATACCTGATGAAGTAATTAAACATTCAAATTGCATAGCGGTCAAAATGACTGCCACGGTTGTTTTAATGTTCTAGTTTGTCTAATTAATGGAGAAATCTAATGTTAGGACAATATTTGCATTCAAATATTAGTTAAAAACAAGATGGCGTGAAAAATTAAGCAAAAAAACAAAAATATCTAGTTATACTTACCAAGTCTTTCTGGGATATAACTTGGTACATGTGCAGACCCGTAATAGGTGCCATCAATTTCAAGGAGCGGGCATGTCTGGATTGGTCACCAGGGGGCATAAATGCTGGCAACATGAGTGGATCACTGGTGTAACAGATAGTTGCTGGAGTCTGAGGCTCAGCCAAGACAGTGAGTGAAGGTCACTAGACAAAAAAAGATGCCTTGTAGACCCATTTCACCGCATTATGAGCACCTGACAGAGTTTGATAGGAGCCACATTGTAGGCAGGAATTAGGCTGAAGGGTTACATTGAGTAATTGCATCCAACCTTGTGAAAACCCCAACAGTGAACCCTACTAACCTGGTCAGGTTTATCCACTTATTGTTTTGACTGTCAGACAGTCCTGCTGCTGCCTGCAATGTTGCTCTTCTCATAACATCACTGATTTAAGACACAAAAACTGCTTGCAAAATGCTTAATTTACACATATTGTAATTTGTTTGCAAAAGCAGATATACTGTTAGACTTTTTAAATATTTTGTTAAAAACTTCAATAAATTTTGCCGAGATCGAATGTGAAAATCCCCAACGCAAAGCAGCGCTTAATTGTGAAGTAAACTAGAAAAGCATGCATCCCTTCATCATCTGTTCCCACTTATCCATGTAGCATCAACAGAGGCTCCATCAGCTGGAGAGGGCTGATGCCTCTCTCCAGCAGTCATTGGGTCGCCAGTCCATCACCAACACAGTATTAGTAGCTACTTTGTGCTCAATTTGAAATGTTTTTGGGTATTATGTTTGATATTTAGGCTGTATTTATATTGACTTTTTTTTTTGCTGTTTTTTTAATGGTGTTGTTTAATTGTGTTTGTGCCTTTCAAGTTTTTATCCACCCTGCTGCAAGAAACATTTCCATAACAGGACAATAATAAAGTGAGGCATTTGCAGATATTTAAATGTTTAGCTAACAGTCTTTTTTGGACTGAGGGAGAACCCAGAGAAATTTCAAGGCATTAAATTACGACGTGAAACTTCTTTTAGGTCATATTTGATATATAAAAGACTGTTATAACAACTGAAGTTAACATAGTTGCCTGATTGTGCCATAACATGAAAAATACACAATGCTGCCCTTATAAAGGAAACAAATCTACCAGCTGTCACCTTGCAGCTGGATATATGAATTTCATATTTATTTACAAATAAAACTGTGGTGTGTAAGAATTCAGCCCCCTTTTCTTCAGTAGCAGCTTTTAGGAGCAACACAATACTTGACATTGTGTCATTCTCCAGCAGAACAAGAGTCCTAAAAAGACAGCCACAGACATAACAGAACAGTTCAGATTATTCTAACACATTGATATGCTAGAATGACCTAATCTAACCTGATCACAGACGCTTCCCATATAATCTGACTGAACTTGATCTAGTTAATAAAGCAGGTAGAGACATGCGCTCCAAAGCCTGGCAGCTGTAATTACTGCAAAAAATTTTGTTCTACAAAGCATTGATTCGCTTTTCAGATGTGTATTTTTAAAAAGATTGTTCCACAACAGACTCCATGTTGTGGTTATCTGCAGGACACAAACACCTTAATGCATTTTAAAACATGTTTATTGGTCATATACAAAATAAAGTAAGCTGTTTATCAACAAACGTACAGTATATACATCAATAAGATACGTCGGACTGATGATGAAACAGTTCACTTTCATTATTACCAACACCTGGTCATGATATCTATCTACAAATTGCAAAGAAAAAAAAATACAATAATTTAGTTGGAGATAAATACTTACAAAGACCGTCACATCTGAAGATTTTTTCCTATAGAAAGTACAGTTGTACCGCAGAATAATTTATTACACCCCATACAGAAATATTACAAAACACAGAGCTTCTCATCACAAGGGCTTTTCTGAATACATTACGCCATATTCGCACAAACTCACTACTTCTGTATAGCTTTAAACATACCACTGTTTACTTTTGGAGACATTGAAACATCCTGGCTCCAATGAGCAACCTCGCTTAACCATAGATGGATGATTAATAGGAAAAGAAGCTGATATCAAGGGGAAAATAAGTGAATGTGTTGAAAGAAGAAGAGGAAGAAGTTTTGGTTGGACATTGTACAAGTGATGATGTGGGGCAGCGGGTAGGAAGACACAGCAGCAGATGAGGTAAGTCAGGAGGCTAAACAAACATCGTTATTGATGAAATAGCCAAACAAATGATCAAAGGAATCCTCGGTTCATTTACTTCTATCGATCTGGATTTTGCGGCGGATGAAAGGGCTTTTAGAGTCCAGTGGCGTGATTCAGTAGGCAGGAAAAACATCTGAATGAGTGCTCGCTGATTGGCCGAGCAGGGAGATAAGGAGTTAATGATTCCAGGAGAAATGGATGTTTTGAGGAAGGGCTTGGTAGGCCGCTGATTTGACTCACGCTGCCTTCTGTGAAAGGAGGACAGGGCGAGTGAGGCGGTTAGGAGTGTTATCAGATGTGTCTCCACCGCCTCTTTTCAGCCTCTGTAAATTATTTATAGGTTCAAGTATGAGCGGTTTCTCTGGTTAGTGATGAAATGCCTTATCGTAACAAGGTTGTGACCTCTGTACATGCAGCGGAAAACAAGGCTGGCGTGTCTCACAGCTCGTAAACGCCGTTACGAAGAGAAACCACGCCGCCTGCTCGGCTTGTATGGCTGAAGGTCGCCGCTGTCAGCTGACCGCGTCTGTTGAGGGGAAATCAGGATTAAACCTCTGTAATGTTTGACACCATTGGTCAAAGAGGCCACACACTGCTTCACAAGAAATCCACATGTGGAAGACAACATGTTTCAGGAGAAGCTCCAGTACAAGTATTGGCACACATGGTAAATCATAAGATGCAATGTTAATGATTTTTTTGGATCGTTTATATTTTTTTTCCACCTCCTTTACCATTCCCTCTTGCTTCTTTGTCTAGCCTTGTTTGCCACAGTTTCAGTTGCTCCCTGATTGATTTATTTGGGTTTGGATCAAATGTTTCAGATCATTAAATAAATATAATCAAACTAAACAACCTGGGCTATGTAAACAAGTTTGCAAAACAAAATGACACTCTCAAGCTGACAAGTGGTTTTGTCATTCTTGGTGTAAGCATGACCAGGCCCGGTCAACCGACAGCATCCCAATTGGTCTTATGACTAGACTTTGACTAGGCCACTTGAAAACATTCACTTGTTTGTTTTTTGAACCATTCAGAGGCGGACTTGTTGGTGTTCTTTGGTTTTGGATTTATAAAGCGTTCCAGAAGGAAAGATGTCAAACACTTTGTTTCAAATCTGCTCTTGAAATTTTCTGTTTTATTTCAGGGTTTTGCTTCTTTCTGAGATCTTGAGGTTGGTTTATTTAAGTGCTTTTCTGCTTTTACAAGTCCAGCGGTGTTTTTTCACAGCCCTGAAAATATATTTTCTGACTGTAGACTTGGACAGGTAGCCCTTTTCTATTAAACATTTTCTAACTTATAGACACGCCTTCCCTTTTTAAATGGCATGTTTTTTGTCTTTCCCATTTTGAAGCCTGGATAAGAAAAATCACATCATGTTGATGACCCAAGGTAACAAGAAGTCAGTGATTACCAGAGGAAGTTCCTTAAATTAAGCCACTCCGATTAAAGGTTGGATTTTTAAGAATGAGATTAGATCATTGTTGTTTTTTCTTTCACGTTTTTACCAGTGGTGCCAATAGATGTGAAGGGAGCCATGTGTCAAAGCTTATTTCATGTCCTCCTCTCATTCGGAAAGAAAGTAAAGAGATTTTATCACCGCAAATGTCACAGTTAACTTTTAGGAGAAACCGAGAAGATGCCACAACACTCTAAGCCGCAATTAAACAAAGACAAGCCCACATTGATTTTCATTATCACTTATAAAATGCTTTTTAACCTCGTCACATCACATTGCACCTGCAATTATAAAACAAACGACTAGACAAAAAAACAACAAAAAAACAGCCATGATAGATAGCATCACTCCTCCTCTGAGGCAGGAGTTTTAATTTTACCCTACACCATTTGCATAATAAGTTTCGGTTTAACACATTCTTGCTCGTATAGACCGGATCCTTCACAAGCTGATGGCAGCGTAGAGTGGGATGAAACACAGGCTGACAGAGGCACAAACAGCAGTAAACTCTCCAGTGGAAAACAGAAAATCTCTAAGTTTAACAGAAAAACAAGATCAGATTGACAGACAGAAAATAGGTTGTCACTGACTTAGCTGATATATAATAGTGATTTCTTTTTTCAATGAAAATACAAGTATGATGAAATCTGGATGTAGCTTGATACCTCTGAATAGGTTTCGGTTCAATTCAATAAAATTTGGAGCCGTTTTGGCACAGAGTAAATTGTTAAAAACTGTAAAAATTCTGTAGAAACTGCTTAGTTTTTTTTCTCACTGTTTAAATTAAATTTACAATATATTCTTAAAGGTGGTGGCATGCTGGCTAACCTTTCTGCAAGGAGCAGTACCAGTTCAGGTAAAAGGACGCATCATTGTTAGAGATGCACCAACCATTCAGTCGGTTTCTGCTTCACTCTGTTGTTTGGTTGTTAAAAATAATGGGAGAAAATATATTTTTTCTGTTTGTTAAATGCATCAACACTTAAAAATCCCCACCTTTTCATTGGACCATAACTGTATTAAGACCAAACAGGTTTACTGGTTACTTTTTTGATAAGAGTTGGGAACATATGCTTTGGTGAATGACTAACCTTTATTTTCTGTGGACTCAATGTTGGAGTTCAAAAAAATCCCTCAGATTTTTGTTGAGGTCAGACCTAAACAGTTTCAAATAGTTTTGTCAACAAAAATTTGAAACTAAAGCCTGATCGGTGCATCACTAATATTTAGAACCGGTAATAATCTTTAAGTTGTTTTCATTTTATTATAATAACAGAGTTGAATTGCGTAGACACTTGATGCACAGTTTGTGGTTAGCAAGCATCATAGAAAAGTTAGGGACAAATTATTTGAATAATGAATGAAAATAATCTATAAATCCCTTAAATTTCCTTTTTTTTCTGTAAAACCATTTGAGTCTTTATGCTTTGCAGCCCTGACAAAACAAATCAAAACAAAACAACAACTTACAATTAGCAGGTTGGAACACAAAAATATTGGAAATTGGATTTGGCCACTGAAGCCTAATGGTTTAAACTCAGTAAGTTGTTTGCATAACATTGAAAGAAATCTTTAAAACCAGGTTAAAAAGGTCAACCTCACCCTGACCGACAAACCATTAAATGGCAGAATATAGTTTTTTTTTGTTTGTTTGTTTTTACTTTATAAAACACCATATACACTTACAAATGTAATTTAACTTCCCTGACACTTCCAGAAGATCTTCGAAAGCTAACACAAGAACAACATTAAATATACATAAAATATACAGAGAAAAACAGAGTGCCTTATTCACACAGTACAAAAATAACTTACTGAAGGAGTGAGTTTGATGAGAGCCCCTATCACCAAGTTTCACTTTTCTGCTAGCTTAACTTGAAGGGACAATATTATTAAAACCTCTTCTGCATTTTCATCCCAAAAGCAACACAGGAGCTGAACATAGCAACTGGCCAAAAACAAAAACAGCCACAATGGCCTGCTCAGAAATCTGTTAAACAAGCGAACTTGTTCAAATTCACTCTTTGTAAGTGCAGCTTAACAAATGACCTCTCAGGTCTGCGGCGTGGGGTCAAAGAGCACACGATCAGAGAGAGAGTGCAGACACATAACGTCATCGTCCACTTTTGGGCTGAAGTCTAAAACCGATCAAAATCATAACCAATGAAATAGCTAGTAGTCACCTCGTTACATACCGACAGCACGCCACACGCTAGTCCACCGTTACACACACGTGCCTAATCACTAGAGGAAAAATAAACAAAGCTATTCAGTAGTTAAGCCACTTTTGGTACAATTGCAAAATAGAGAGATCACTGTATATCAAACGGATTTTGTGATACCTTTTTTTTTTCCTTTTTTTTACAAGTCGTTACAAACAATGCAAAGATAATTGTCTTTATAAAATTACAGACTCCACTATACATAGACTCTGAGTAGAGAACACCACGGAGGACTACGTTTGTGGTAAAAGCCTGGGAGAAAAAATAACAACCTGCTAGTTTGACTGGAAGAAGAAAAAAAAAAAATCAACAAGTCAGCCGACCTCCTCAGATCTGAACATCCTGGTAAAAATGAAATAGGAATAAGCCTGTTGTCAATTAACCTAACAGTTGCATTAATGAGTCTTATTAATATGTGATTTTGATGACGACGACAAAAGCTCAAACAGCGCACAGCAAACCAAAGCGCCAGCCGCAATTATTGGTGTTCCTGGTAAAGGTATGTCGTTAGATTATTATGTGTCGACATCAACTTACTGGATGGAAATTAAGTTTTGGGTGTATTTATTCATTAATGTGCAAATTTTAAATAAATGATTCTAAATCTGAGAAAAAGCATTAAAATAAATTCAGATTTTATTGCGGCAGAATAATCTCTTATTAGGGCAGGGGGGAAATCCTACTTGTAATTTGAGAGCATTCATTCAGCACAGAAAAAAATTGTTAATAAATAATTGTTTTGAGCACCCAGCTGTAAATCTGCACAATTATTGATAATCCTGCAGCCCAGTTTTTGCCAGTAGGACAGATTTTCTCCTCTCTTTGTCTTCTCTTCAAACAATTGCTGCTGGAAAGATCAATCTCACTTTCCAGTGGTTCCAGTTAAGCTCCCAGATGGGTTCAATAAACTACGCATGTAGATGTAGATAGTGTCCAATGGTTGCCATGGATACCTGGTGACTCAATGACGCCCTTCTTTAAGAGTAGACTTTAAACTTGAAAGACTTATTGCATGTGGTGGAGACAGTAGCATGGCTAATAGAAATGGACCTCTGTCGCATCGTATTTATATCTCCCAAAAAAACAGAAATGTTTGAGTTTCAAGTTAAAATTTCCCACACATAGGGGGGAAAAAAAATGAAAGAGACTGGGCCATCTTGTTGAGATTTTTCCCGCTCACTAACTCTTATGCGTTTGAGATTATGCAATTTCAACAAAAATTAGAAAATGCTCTTTACACATTTTTACCAGGAGTGCCAATAAATGCTGTAACTACTGTTTGATTCCTGATTGGTCAGCATATATGCCATTAGGTGCAGCATTATATCTGCATTGAATCCTCAGTTCCTCCCCACTTTCTTCTTGGTGCATATCATTATAAGACCAAGGCACTTGCCCTTCCAATCTTTTTCTGTATTAAACATATTTTTCTAGAAACTCTCACGAACCAAAGTTATTTTCACTTTTTTTTTCCAACAGGATATTGTGCATTTGTCCCTTTCTATTTTTGTTAGGTATGAATTGCTTTGCAGTCTCCTCCTACTGAAAAATCTTGGAAGTACAATAAGTAATACTGGAAGCCACTTGCTCTTGAAAAAGGAAAACAGGAGGGAGAAAGAGTGAAAGACCATAGAAAAGAACACAGCTAACTAAACATAGCAATACCAGAACAAACACTCGCCACAGAATTTCACAGAATTCCTGATATATAACATTTCACACACAGAAAATACACCTTGGACCTCATGTGAATGACAACACAGTACAAAACAGTAGAAATACAGTTACCACCATCGTATATTATAGATTTTTCCATTAGTACTTTTCTGCAAAAGTTCTTGGGTGAAACAAGACTGGGCTTCGGTGCAGTCACTGAAATCAGCACGTTACTTTTTTAAAAAATAAAGTATAATTCTTAGACATAGCTGATGTATAGCTTGGGGTTTCCAATTGATGTTCCTGATTTTTCATCAAAGATGCACCAAACCAGCATGGCTAGAGATCTGAATTGACCAATTTATAACTTGATTGGCTCTGATTGGTAATCTGCAAGTTAACTATCGAAAAAGCTGATTTTAGTCTCTATTTTTTAAATGCATCGAAACTATGAACTCCAACTATTTTCAATTAGTTGTATTAATTTGACTGTTTTTAGGGAGTTTTAATAATCAGATATAGGCTAGCAATAAATGCTGTGATGCATAAATAGGGGTAATTTTTTAATACTTTGATTTTAATCTGGATCCAAAATGTCTATCAGTGAACCTGCAGCAAAAAAAATGGCAATCTTTCAAAATCAGAAATTATATTGCCAGGAAAAGCCTGATGGGTGCATCTCTGTTTCACTGTTCAACCTTTTTATTTCAACTCAGCACTAGAAACTTGACATGAATCGAACGCAATTCCCCCAGGTTTTTCTAGTGTTTTCTCAAAATGATCACTTTCAGATTTAAATACGTGACTTTAGATCAAGTTCTCCAATTCTCTGACATTCGTAATCCACATTTTAGCCAAAGGGACCCTGTGAGTTCTTCCAGTTCTCTGACCGGAAGCTTCTTTATGAGCCAATCAACCGTCCTCTGCCTCCATCCTGTCCTTCATCTGCACTGATCTGAGGCGGACGATGGGAACAGGTCGGGGTGGTCCGGGTGGTGCCGCCCAGCTTCTGGGAGTCGGTGCAGGTGGAGGAGAGGGGGGCGATAGAGAGGGAGGCTTACTCTGATGCAGCCGAGCTCCATCCTGTCGCACCCTCCTTCAACCTTCTTGCCCTCAAGACCGCGCGTCCGTCTTTGACTTGACTATTGTGATGACGCTCGTCGCTGTCGCCACCTTCCCCGGTATGAGCGGCCCGATGACCGACGACGGCACCCCTCCACCCCCACCGCCCCCGGCCCTCACCCCAACCCCGACGGTGGGGCTCCGCGCCACAGTCCTGGCGAAAGTTTGCAAGGCTTCGTACTTGGACCTCAGGGCGTCCAGCTCGATGCGCATGGATGCGTTCTCGTTGGCAAGTTTGTCCACCTCCTGCTGCAGCTGCGCCTTCTGCTTCTCCAGCTCCTCCTTCTGGGTGACACGCTTGACCCGGCAGCTGGCGGCGTAGCCTCGGTTCTTCAGGGTGCGTCTCCTCTGTTTGAGCTGCAGGATCTCTTCCTTGGAGAGCCCCCGGAGGTGCTGGTTAAGCTCCCGCACGGACATGGTCACCAGCTCCTCGTCCGTGAGGCTGGTGCCATTTTCACCCGGCTCGCGCTTCACCTGGAGGAAACACAAGGGCAGTGAAAAACCAGATCGAACCAAACGCAACGCTGAGAATTGAGTGGGAAACACGTGAAAATATTGCTTTCGTTTACCTTTAAGGCTTTATTTCCTTTGTTAGTCGTCGTCATGCCACAAGAGCCTTGCTCTTCTGCGCAAACCTTTGGAGAAGACAGGAGAGCATAAAGCGTGAGAAGCATAAAACGGAAGAAACCACATTTTACCAAAAAAAAAAAAAAACCAGATGGAATCAATATTTATCACAGATTAAGACCCACCAGAGAAAAAGGAGATATTAAGCAAAAGCGAGCATTCTGGCCCTGTTGTGGGAGCATGGCACAGACTTTTTGCGTCTGTATGACTGCATGAGTGAAAGTGACAAACGCTTCTCAGAATTTCCCTGACTTCCTGTTTCCTTGTGGTTTCACTCACAGTGCCCACTACCTTTGTACTCTCAAACTCTCATTGGCTGGCTGGAGGCCAATAGCGATGAAACGAGCAAGACACAAGAGGAAGTGGTGAAGTTTGTAGGAAGGACTCCAGAGGGAAGCTAACTGTTACAGTCCCGTTTAAATACAAAGACAGACCATCTCAAAAGATAAGGAGCGCAACGCAGAGAAGTGCTCAAACCGCTCAAATTTATCGCGTGGAACAAGAAAATGTAATGTTTTTTATTTGATAGTGCAACACAACATGGTGGTGAGCAACCAACTGTTAAAGAGGCATGGCTTTCAACTTTTTCTTTAACGACAAACCCGACAACAGCCCGTAAAAAAATTGTCCGGCTCTGTATTGAGCCCTCACGACTTGAAACTGAAATGTTTGCTCATTTTTCTTTGTTAAACACCTCAAGCTCAGTCAGACTGGATGGAGAGCGTCTGTGAACATAGATTTTCAAATTGTCCCATATTTTCTCAATTGGATATAGGCCTGGACTTTGATTGGGCCACTCCAACACAAGAAGACAGCAGAGGATCTTAAGTCTTTTGGAGCCCAGATAGGTTTTCATCAGTGTCCTTTTTGTTGTGATTATCAATCATCCTCATCCAGGAAGCTTTTCTCTCCCTGTAGAGAAATGTGTCCCAGAGCAGGATGCAGCCACTGCCATGTTTCACAGTGGGAGGTTAACCAGTGCATTGATTTGGTCTCATCTGTCATGAGAACCTTCTGCTACATATTTGCTCCAATTTGTGGAGTGCGTGACTATTTAATGTAGTTTTTTGCTTGTGAGACTTTTTGGTCAGGCAAAAGTTTGCGTCACTTGAGCTTCATTACGCTCTGTGACTCGAGGTGGTTTAAGCTCCCACTAACTAGCTGGTAATATACCCTTGCTACTTAGCTAGCTTTTTGGCATCATGGGTAAGTGCAAATTTATTACCAGCTGACTGGACGATGTTCATTTTCTCCACTGAGTGACTTCTGCTGCCAACCATTACGAGACTAGAAGCAAAAAAGTGTGAAGCTCGGCTCTAAGCCAGATGCATAAACCTTGGTTCACAGTTATTGCTGTGCTTGATTATAATGCAGCAGGTTCCCCCAACCTTCTATTTTTAAATATTGTTTTTTTCTGTCTTAAATTTAATACAAGTTGACATAAAAAATGTCTTAAAAAGTCTGAAATTTGACTTGCAGACCAATGGATCAGGTGGATCTATACTGGGATAAAATTACAACTATAAACTCATGCCACGCGGTTCAGATGTTTTATGTGTAAAAGCTTTTGAAAATCCTGCATGGTTTTCTCTGCCACTTTAAAATTAGGCCCCACTTTGTGTGGATCCGTCACATAATAAAACCCTAATAAAATACACTAACATTGTGAGGAAAAGAAAATAAAAATATAAAATTTTTTAAACACCTACTTACTGCATGTTTAAAAAAAAGAAGCAAAATCCCATCTGACGAAATAATACATTTGCTTTTGTCCCAAAGTGCAAACAAGGAACAAAAGGATGGAGACAGAAGTGTGAATCAGAGGTCAACAAAGAGCGAGCGTGGAAGTGCAACAGATGAGATCAGAGCGTGGAGCTCAGTGCTCCAGTGAAGAGCGTCTCCACAGGCTCTCAATGACCAGCTTTGTGTGTGCGCTGGCCTCCTCTCATCTCTCAGGCCTCGGCGTGTGTGCCTGAGATAAAGAGAGGCTATTGTTGTTGCTGCTGCTGCGAGATCAACATGAGACCAGTCATGATGACTCAGCAGATTGCTGATCTCAACCCAACCTGCCCCTTATCCCCTCTCCCAGCCTCCACATTCTGCTCTCTCCTCTGACACTTTATGTGGCATCCACCCCTTCTTCCCCCCCTGCCTACATGACTTTGATGACTGTTTAACACCTTTTTTTGAAATCGGACCAGTGGGCCAAAACAGCAGACGAGCTACGGAAAGGCTAGAGGGGCAGAGTAGAGTCAGGAAGACAGCCAAGTTGTATCCGATGAGCTGCATAACGGATACAGGAGGCACCTGTCGTCGAAGCTTGAGCAGGACGCTCTGCTGTCAAGGCTTACCAAGGTTTTCAGAACGATAAAAAAGTTATGTCATAACGCCCTGAAGGTATAAAACTGTCTTAATAAAGTCAGAGAAAAGGTGCTGCAGTGAAAGAAGTTTTCTCCAGCTGTCGGAGTTTAAAGTAAAGCGGCGCTGCCCCTCCCTCACCTACTGCTGCACACTGCTCCGTTCATGGATTTGGAAACTTCCTTCTTCATGCAAAGAAACTGACAGTGCCTTGGAAACTAAAGGAGTGCCACCTTTATTACGACAACATTGTTTTATTACTACAGTTGCCAAGCTATGTGTGGCATGTCTTTCTAAGTGACGTTTTCAGCAACCGCTTCCTTACCAGAAATGGAGAGGGTGTCATGGTGTTTGCTCTTTCCAGCCAGTTGTTAACTCGTTCAGCTCCTATCTGAGGTTTTACTGGAAATGGCGTCAATGAAGTGGAACGAACTGGAGCAATGCATTGAAACTGTTTTCCTCTTTAGGGATGTCAATACAGGGTTTCAAAGTCATGTTCAAAAATCTGCAGATTTTCCAAAAACGGTTTTTTTATTAATCACCAGAAAGTCAAGTTGGGACAGATTGTGAAAAAAGCTGAAAAAAAATATATCAATGTTTTGTAAACTGTGTTAAAGATTGGGATTCTGCAACAGGATCTTGTTGCAGGTAAAGCAAAACCTTTTCAGGTCTTGAAGTTGGGCTCAGGATCAAGTGTTGTACATTTAGTGACGCAGACGTTGTTCAAATTTGAAGACAACAACACACTTCCAGCAGCAGTCATTCCAGTTACAGTTGCTTTAAATGGCATAAATCAGAGAAAACTGGAGGTCCATCTGATAAACTTCTCTGAGGATTTATTCACGTTTCCATAAATGATGTGACATTTTTTCTTCTACAGGTAAAGGGAATCACTACTGAAAATAACAGAATCTCATAAAAAAAAACATTCAAAACATCCCCTATGCTGCTGGCTGCAGCTTGGCTACCTGCGCAGAGAGCCTGACTAATTACTCAGCGAACATCGGCTAATGTCGGATACCTGTAATATCCAAGATTATATTATATCTAGCTATTCACGCAATAGAATATTCAGTGCAATCGGCACATTTACTTGAAAACTAAATTACTAAATTTAGAGGAGTTTTCTTTTCTTTTCTTCCTAAGTCTATAAATCAATATTATACACAGTTTAATGTCATGAAGCATGAGTAGAAATATGCTTATTTACACTCATGCTTTACTTGCAATTAAAAACTCATATCAGTCCATAACAGAAGAAAAAGTGAATAACTAAATAACTAAAATTTGTTCATTAAAACTTAAGAAATAAGTAATAGAAATAACAGATGCTTCTAAATATTGTTTTTCAAACAAAGTTTTGTAATTGTGTGTTATTCCTGTGCTTGTGTATTTCTTATCAAAGCTCTGCGGTGATAATGTCACACAGGGACATGCTTACAGTGAAAGTAAAAGATTATTCAATCAAATAAACAAACAAAGCTGCGAGTGCGAACAAATAAAAAAACGCTCCTTCTTCAGAGGAAGCGATGAGTTTACACGACATGAGGCCACATGTCTTGTTACATCTTTATTCTTTTGTATCAAAAAGGCAGGGAGCCAAGTGTGTGGCAGCGCGCCTCCCCCACAATGCACCTCTGTCTGTCTGCGAGGCTACCACAAATCCTACACTTATAAATAGCTGCAGATCAAAGAAAAAACAAATGTAGCATCTAATTAAGCGCACACGCACTAAATATGTCAATGCACAGCAATTTTAAAAATTCTGTTTACGACCGCATGACACGTTTAAGGTTGTGGGAATAAAGCAAACGCCGTAGGAGGCTTCATTCAATCCTCCAGCTTTTATTTTATTTATCATGAAACAACACAAACTTCCTCTTAACGAGTTGGGATAGCTCAAGTAACACGTGGCGACTGTTCTCAACAACTGGAGGGCTTCCACATGCGCTGCTGCAGTCTGAAGTTTTATTGTGATGCAGCCTCCTGCAGCTGTAGGTGCATCTTCGCACAATAGCTGCATCAAAGGCAGGGAGACTGAGGGTGGCTGCCGGTGGTGGGGGCGGTGAGAGAAGACAGAGAGGGGGCTAAAAAGGAGGCCGATTTCCTGGCAAGTGCTGGTTTATTTCCCCTGTGTCAAATTCTCCCCCCCCAACACCCAACACCCACCCTCCATCGACACAGAAACAAAAAGCCTGCTGCCAAGATCATGCACATTATCCCGCCGCCATGCCGGCGGGGTCTAATAAAGCACACACATGTAAAATGGTCGGCAGCGCTCAAACGTGCAGCTATAGCTTTTTGGAGGAGAAGCCGACAGATGTGGAGAAACTTTGAGTTCCTGCACACGTCAGAGGTTCCATCCCTCATCTTGGCGTAATTAAAGTTACTTTTCAAAAGGATGTTTTAACGTAACAACAGAGTGTTGCTTGGATCTGAACTGACTGTGGTGCTAGATACAACTGTCACAGCCTTAACACAACACTGCCAGGAAGAAGAACAAAAAGCAGCTGGAACGGTTCCCTCAGAGCCTGAGTGTCAACATCATAGCGTTAGCGATTATAAGAGGAGACACTGAGACAGCTTAAATATGCAGAACAATGGAGACAGGTGTGTTTGTAACGTTTCACCTGCCAACAGCTCAGGAGCACAGAGGAAATTTGTTTGAAAGGCTGCGGGTGGTCGGGCAAAACCACACCTGAAATGGAAAAATATATTAATGAAATAAATTTTAATACAAAAAAGTAACCATTAATATTTTTACATCTACTTAGGTTTTTACATAATTACAGGCCAAAACTCTTAAGCAGATATTTGTTGGTGTTAGATTGTCCGCCCTTGTGGTAACAATCAGAAATACTGAAAATTGTGCAATAATGAAATGTAAACATTTAACGGCTTTGATTGTTTCCATCTGTGGTCACTCAGCAGTTCTGATTCATATTAAGAAGGCTATTTCACAACAACAGTGTTGAAAAAGGATCTTTCTGCCTTTATTATGTGGTTTGTTCAGAGGATAGAATAAAATAACAGGAAAACAATGTCAACAGAGTTGCACAGATTGCAGTTTTCTGGCTGATCTTTAAAAAAGCCTGACCTGCTGATTCTGATTTTGGCCAAAAATATTTTTTTTGTTTTTCGGAAATGTTGCTAAATATAGCAAGAAAGTTGCTGAGTTGGCAAAAGTGGGGTTACTATGGTTAACTGCAAACATGCAGACGTGACCTGGTGGGCTGGTCTGCCAGTCAAACCTCTCACTGCAGAGCAGAAGAGGACAGAGGCTGATATTTAGACTTTGGCCAGGTAGATAAGATCAGTGGATAAGATAGAGTTCACATCTAAGTATCGGCCGATCACCGATCTCTCAAAATTAAGGAAATCGGAGCGCGGCAGGTTTATCGGTGCACACCTAATTATCAAGCTGATCAAATACTAAAATAGAAACTGAAACTGATTATAATCAGTGAAAAACATTATTTACTTTAGCAACAATTCATTATTTTGTTTATATGCTGAAGCCAGTGGTCAACATATAACAGCTAAACTCTGTAACCAAATTAAAAAAAATAATCAAATCAGACAAAATCTTTTCTGTTTTACGTCAGCTTCCTGTAGGTCAGCCACAGGTGAGCAAATGATCGCAAATGTTGTAAATTAGCCAATCAGAAGCTCACAAAGCAATGACATCATCATCTGAGCTTTTCTAAGCTGCAGTTATCTTAGTGTATGTAAACTTCTGAGCTTGAAGAAATACTATTACTAATACTATGAACAACTACTACTACTAATAATTAATACTAATACATTATCTCTCTTTATTATGACATTTTGAAAATAAAAATTATTTTAGTAATCATTTACTGAAACCATGAAAGGTTTAACCTCATTTAATGTCAGTGGAAAAAAAGGCTTACATGTCTTTTTATTCACTGTAAATAAATATTTATTTTCAACTATTATTATTATTATTATTCAATATTATTTTCTGCCTCCTCATCTTTTGATTGTTGTGCTGTAGCATTTTGTCTCCTTTCTGACTCCCAACAAATTATGTATTAAAATCCACAAAATGATTATTTGGTCATCAGTCATCCATCCATTCATTCATCCATCCATTTTTTTAACACCCTTTTCCCTAGTGGGGTCAGGAACGTTTCGGGCGAGAGGCGGGGTCACCCTGGACAGGTCGCCAGTCTGTTGCAGGGCAACAGTCAGTAAAACAAAACTAAAACAGTCGAGCTGTCCGAAATGCTCCCTGCTTGGTTAATTGAAACTTAGTTTCAGACACAATAAAAGTTCAGCAGTTTTTCTCAGTAAACTAAAATTTACAGTTCGCAATAAAAGAGTCATGGTGACATAAAAAACAAAGCATAAGAAGTGATAGAGTTGAATAATTAATATGTGATTCTGCTGCAGTCTAGAAGTTCTCCTAATTAGACCTGTGTATGATATTTAGAAAATCTGGAGTATGGAACCATATTGCAATGATTAAAACGTGCTGACATCATTCACTGCATGTTTTAGCATCAAAACAACTATTATCTCAAACAACTGAGGGTATTTTATGCAGATATACCATTGGCGATATGATTCGTCAATGGTACTATGAAGGTAATAACACTTTAGCTTTTTACTAATTCCATAAAAAAACATAATAAAACTGACTTAAGACAAAATATGTGTTCAAATTCACACTACTATCCTACTGTATGCAACCTCCAGAAAGGTTTGGACCACATGGATGTAACCCATGTTAACGATTATGTGCAGAGTAAAGGCAATGCCATTAATCGTAGGAATGCACAAACACACATTATATCTTCACAAGGACTTTGCATTGACTTCCACTCAGTTTTGACTCATTTCTGCAGCCTAATCCTAACCCTGACCCTAAACCTAGTCATTACCAGTACATCCCTAAAACCAAAACCTAACATAAGTTCACGTCTTAATCCTAAACCTAACCACTAGCCCCAAAACAGAACTCCTTCTTATTGGACCCCTGGAGCAGTGGGTCCTCACATCGTAGAATTTGCTGGAGAAATGGGTCTCAT
Organism: Phalloptychus januarius; assembly: GCA_902982915.1. NCBI lineage: Eukaryota > Metazoa > Chordata > Actinopteri > Cyprinodontiformes > Poeciliidae > Phalloptychus > Phalloptychus januarius. The sequence goes on along the minus strand of CADWAE010000251.1, from coordinate 578,143 downwards.
AAAATCAGAAATAATAAAACACACACACACAAAAATATATACTGTATATATACACACACCTACACACCGTCTAGGGGTGTCCTTCCCATAATGGTTGTGGGGTGATCGTTGCAGAGCGGTCAATGCCACAGCCGCTGTTGCTACAACAGACAAGCTTTTTGCTGTGGCAGGCTGTATTTTTATGGAGCAACTTAAAGAACGCTGACAACTCAAGAGTAGAGCTGCTTACTGTTACAGTGGAGAGACGACACACACACGCACACAAACACACACACACCCCGAGGATGGGACCCAGAGGCGGGGATGGGTGAAAAGGTGAAAAGTGTTAGAGATGAGCAAAATATGGCTTACAGACAAGAAAAGAAAAATCTGGAAGGAGGAGGGGAAAAAACAGGTGAAAGACTGGAAAGGCATTAAGGTGTGTGTGTGGGGGGGGAGGGAGCAGATGAGGACAGAGGGGAGAAAAGAAGAGATGAGGAAGAGGAGGAGTGGGGTGCTGTTGGTAGAGGACTGAAAGAATGCTGACGTCTCCAGAGCTGATTAGCGTTACACAGAGACATCACACCCACAGTTGGGAAAAATGCTGAGTATGGAGGGAAGACAGGGAGGGGGGTGCAAATGACAAGGGAGAAAAAAGAGAAGAGCGAGCAGGGAGGAGGAGGAGGAGGAGGACAGAGGTGGAGAGGAGGAGTGGGACGGCGGGGAGGGTAGAGGAAGGGGTGGGAAAGCGTTTGGGTGAAAATGCATCCTCAACACATTTGTAGGAGCTTAGCTGTTGAGTACCGGGAGGCGGAGGAGAGAGGGATGGAGGGATGGAGGAGGGTTGGAGTCTGCGATATTAAAAAAGAAAAAAAAAGTGAACTCAGCAGCGATCACAACCTCAAATCAGAAAGGTTTTGATCCAACAGCCATGAGACAGTCAGCCACATCACATCAAGAAACTGGCATTAAAAATAGAAACTAACTCAAAACTCAAGTCCTAATTCCAAAGTCACACAGACACTCTTCAGTGTGAACATTGTTATTGAGTGAGGGAATGAATTTATAGTTTCTGTGAGGTGTTTAAAAGTATAGAACAAAACATGTACAAATATGTTGAAAAGGAAACTGTTCTTACTTCATGTAGAAGAATTTCAGTGCAATCAGGCTGCAAGAAGGCAAGAGAGAGTGAGACTTTTAGAAGACAACAGGAAGGCCTAACTAAGAGCAATAGGCTGTCATTAAATCCTTTTGAGTTATTAATTTAAGAGTACAATCCACACAGAGAGACTACTGTTTCAGTAATTCAAGCCAAGCTAACTGCGCTAATCTGTTAGAGGACAGATTTATCTATTCCACTTTTTAAGCCCATTTAACAGTTCCATCATCGGCCCACAAAGATGGACCCCTCTCTCGGCTGCCTCTGGCCATTCAGATTACAAATCAAGACGACAATATATTGCACTTGTAAGGCTGCAAAAATCCAGACATCTAAAGGAGATTTGGAGCGGATCTCAGCGGGGTTATTCTCTTCTCAAGCATCACTGCTACGGAAAGAAATACCTTTGGCTAAAATCCAGGGATTTTTTCTGTTTTAGCATCATGACTCAGCTAAAGTTTGCTAGTGACAAGGAATGCTGTGCACTCTGTAGCGACCCCAGTTAGTTTTCATTACATCCTTGACCAGAAGCAGTTTTGGTTTGTGGGTCTGTGACCCACCTTACTTGGCTGATTAGAGAGAGGGGTGACAGTGACAGTGCTGGGGTGACGTCAACCCCCATGCTGTTTAGGTCCTACAGAAATGACAACAAGGTATCTAAATGGGGCGTCCCTTTTATAACAGAACTCATAACTGGGAAGTTGAAGTAATTTTCCACTTTACCGCATTCCAGTTGTTCCACTCGTTGAGTCGGAAAGCTTTTATTGTTCTAACCATACGCTGGTACCGCTGGGTCACACTGTTACGGCATAAACAGTAGTAATACAACATAACCCTAGTGGGTGCAGCGTTCCAGCTCATTTTCCCGACTTGGAACTTGGAATTTGTAGTCCGAACGCCATTTTTGAATGTTTTGTGATTGAGCTTTTTATTTTGAAGTGTTAGTTAAACCCTGTTTTAAATTGTGACTACTCTCTCACACAGTGTGACATCACCTCTGGTTCAATTACAAATAATGTATATTAGGAGTCTTAAGGTCCTTCACACCAGCCCTGTTTAGTCCGCTTTAATCGAACTCCAGCTCCTTTGCCTAAAAAGTCTGGTTCGCTTGGGGAGGTGTGAATGCGTAGTCAAACTCTAATGTGGCCCAAAAAAGTGAACTCTGGTTCATCTACAAACTAAGGTCTCAGGTCGGTTGAAGTGAACTCTGGCATGGTTCGTATCCAAAATCAAGCTGACTGGAGACCGCTCCAAGAGCAGGGAGTGACTGTAGCGCAAGGAAAATACATTCTGGGTAAATACATCCAAAACAAACGGGAGAGTCTAATACCAGAGGGAGAAATGACTAGCAGATTTTTACCAAAGACAGAAGAGAAATCATACAACTACTTAAATCTGACATTAATCCATTATTGTTTGCATTTAGTGAAGAAGGAAGTTGTTCTCATGTCTTCTTCTTCAGAGGTTTTCGTGTTGTGTCCTTCAGTAGTTCTTGATGCAGCACCGCCACAGGCGAAGGGGGAAGAGTTTTTAGTTTGTTTGACACAAAATAGTAGGAAAGCGACTTGCACCATCTGAAAATGTAATGAATGTTGCAATTTTGGGTACAAATCAAGTCTACCCGACTATCTGGATCCTTAAAGACACAAAGAAATTGGCAAAAATAGGTGATGGCAAGTCAAAGCTTTAAGAAAAACTACAACTGGAATTGGCTACAAAATTCAAATAATTTCTGACATCGACCCTTGTTAGCAAATCGGGACGGTATGAAAAGCGAAGGTGTGGCAGGAGGTCAGAGTGGTAAATATGAGGCTTATAAAGACAGATTAAAGAGCAGAGGGAAGAGCACAAGACTCCTTTCTCTTCGTGTAATGCAGACTAACAGGATAATGAACTCTAAGCTTGTGCGTGTGTGTTGTTGATTCAGACCGAGCTCTAATTAATCTTGCTTTAAAGAACCTTCTGCTCTGGTCACTGCTGCCCCACACAGACAAATTTCTTAGAAAGAGACTTTCGATTTAGCTAGCTGCTCAGACATGGAGGGTGGGGGGGAGAAATAAACGTCCAGATTAGATGCTCCAAAAGCCACCGGGGAGGGAGACGAGTGGGTGTGCTCGCACACAAACAACGCAGCGTTCAGGGGATGATCAAGAACAGATCGCGAGAGTCACAAGTCGTTTGAGATGCAGTGTTTATTGAATTATCCTGCCATAACAGCTGCCTTAACTGCACCGCCTCCCTCAGGCAACTCTCTGAGCAATAACTGAAATCACAAAGGATGGCATCTGAGTGAGGCGGCGAAGACACGCAGCAGGACACAGAGGGAACGGGGATGGAGAGACACAAAGGCAGCATAATGTGGAAAGCGTGAGTTTAAAACCTCAGAAAGCTAAAAAAAAACACAGCTGCTGGCTGCAGTCCCACCTTGCCTCTGCTAAAGAAAAAAAAAACAGAGACCAAAACAAAGCAGCGCTTAAGCTGGCTGATCTAAAGCGGGCTGAGGGTGTTGAGGGAGTTGGTAAATAATTAACGACGGGCACTGTGTGGAGGCTAATTGAGATTAGGAGCCAGATCATAGATAATGGCAACCTGTGAATAGAGAAGGCGCTCGGGGTGGAGATGCAGGACCATGGAGAGAGGGAGAGAGAGCTCGGGAAGCTGCGAAGAGGACACCCGTCTGAGCTGGGAGCGTGTGCAAGAGCAGGAAGAAAATAGGGAAGACATTAACAAGAAGGTATGCAGAGCGTGAAATAAGCATGATAACAGACGGAGAAGAAGAAAACACAGGGAAGGAGAAAAATAACAACAATCTTCACACTTTCCTGCAAGTTAAAAGTCTGCGTGTGTGTATGCGTTTTGTCAAACAAGTGTGTTATTAAAGGCAAGAAAAACTCCTGGCGTCGACACGTTTTTCCCATTTCAGGTAGTAAGTCGGAGTGTGATGACAAATTTCCCAACACAAGCAAAAAAAAACTGCACTGTCAGGGAGTTGAGCTCTGGCTCCCTTTTTTTTCATAAGCACTTTTTCCTTTTTTTTTGAATAGAGAAAGATTGTACTGCTGGTTAAGTTGCTTCCTTCTTTGTGTGTGTGTGTATGCGTGTGTGTGTGTGCTTGGAAAACAAACAGAGCTGCTAAGGGAGAGAGCATTAAGTCAAACCACACGGCGAGTCTATTTCTCCCCTATGCCTACATCCTGGTCAGTGTGGGAAAAAGAAAGAGGGATCAGAGCATAAACGCCGTTTTTCTCTATGGAAATGCTCAGATCTCTATCAGGCATGTTGATGAAAAAAGTCTGGGCGAACACACAGAGACGTGTCTGGTGCCACAGGGAGCTCTGACCTTCAGCTCGGGGACATTCCTGCTACCCATTTTAAGGTTTTCCATCAGCTGCCCATCATTCTGGACGGTATGAGAAGCACGCACACGTACCGCTGCAGCTATGCCGCCTCTTTTTCTTCACTAAGGAGTTCATCTCTTCACGCTACGCAAACAGTCCAAAGCAAAACACACAATCTGCAAACAAGTAACAAAGACAAGGTTCCACACCCTGGTTTTTTTGTTAGTTTTTCAGTGATTATGTTCAGCTTAAATTCCTCAAATTAATATTTGACAGTGTGGTAAAGTTAAATCTGAGAGAGGGTTGGTTTTCACACTGAACTACGATATCAGGAAAACATGCGAACTGACCTGTGAAAATGGGAGCGAAGGTTGCGATGGTCATGTGAACTGAACTGTACAGTGCTAATGTCATTCTGCCCCAGCTTGATTACAATCACAAACCCCAAAAAGTGAGTAGTGTGTTATGTCATGTCTAATAAGTGAACGCACTGCCGCATTGACAATCTCTCTCTTGTGGCTGCAGGAAGGAAACTTAAAAGTTTGTTATTTTCTGTGATGTTGAGGTGTTTAAACAAGAAATCAGAGGAGACACAAGGATGTAAGATACTTAAAAAGTTAGCAGATGTTCAATCTTGAGATGTGTCTGCGATTCATTCAGGCTGCAAGAGACTGAGAGAGAGCAAGACTTTCACCAGATAGAATAGCTGAACAAAGTAAAGAAGCATTGTTTCGTTTTACTCTTTTGGGCTTTTAATGTCTGTCTTTTATTAAAGGGAAATGTTGGCAGCTTTTGGAAAATAAGTAGGGATGGGAAATTATTGTAGCTTTCTTAATGTTACAACAATTTTGATTTATCATCGTAATGATAAACTGTACTTAGTGTTGATTGCAAACCCAGAAAATTAACAGCATTGTGAAGTTTGTCACTTTTACTAATTTTACAAGGTTATTTCTGTGAGAGAGCCCAGAAAGACTGCAAGGAGATTTGAAACAAACAAACAAACAAACAAGTCATGATAGAAATGTTAGCCACCCTCATGTTGCTAAGCAACAGTAAAAGATCCTAAAACAGTTTAAAATATGAAGACTGTAACTGAACTGTCCATTTTAAATTAGTAAAATCCTCTTTTAAAGCAACAGATCTCTCACACACAATCATCACTTCTGCTTCCAATACAAATGAACAAGGAGAAAGCTCAGAAGATTAATACTATGAATGCTGTTTTTACATCCTGATCATAGAAATCACCCTCACATTCTGATCAATGCTTCTCTCACAAGCAGCCATTTCAATGCTTTTTTCCTCAACCAACTTAGATCCAATATAATTTTAAACCATCAACAGACTAAATACAGACTTTTTTAAATCACAATTTCTTTACTTGTAGGAATTCACACAAAATACAGTCTAGAAATACTCCATTTCTAATTGAACAGTTTGTTTTCCAAGCTGAAAAGAAATTCCACTCTCATTTTTCTTTTCCTTACTTTTCCAAAGTTTGATAGTCAATATTTCCTTTGTGTTTTTTAGCCAAAATTTAGTAATCCTTGCCTTTACCAACAGTTTTTAATTTATACAAAAAAGAGAAACGCTGCAGTGTTCATCCATGATAAAATAAAATAAATCTAACTTTAACTCCATTAAACCTCTCTCAATCTTCAGGTTGCAACAGCCTTAACTAAAGTATATTACAAAGATGATCGTTTGCTGCAAAGGGTTTTTCCAACAAAAGCCAGAAGCACATAAGACATTTTGTATATTTCACAGTAGATTGTTGTTGTAAGCACCAAACAATACAGTGCTGGGCTTGCTGACCTTAAATTTGGTTGTAATAATATGTAGTCAGTTTATTCTTGAAGAAGCTGTGCTCTTGTTTAAAAATAGTTTGAATGTATAAATTATAAAACAGACTTTGGAACGAACGGAGAAACTCAGGAAAGCCTCCCGCTCCTTGGAAATATTTTAATGTCACAGGTGACGGTTAAGAGCTGCCACCACACCGAGCGCTGCAGACATTCAGACTTTGTTCCCTCTCTTTTAACTCCTTGGCATTGATCCACAGAGAGTGGTGTTGTTCTTTTCTTTTCTTTCTTTTTTTTTTCTCTTTAAGGTTCACAAATTCATGCCACAATCGGAGACTCGTCACACTGCAGTTAAAAACTGCGGCAAGTTGGCGCATTGAGATGATGCAACTAGTAGACAACCGGTAGTGCGGGTATTTCTGTTACTAGGGCCTTCGAAGCTGTGCACTGTTCACAGGGTCTCGACGCCGCAGGATTGTCACTGTGCACAGAGGGTCTCACGCAGATAGAAACTTCTCGAAAGTGAAGAAAGCTGTCGCCACAAGGGGAGATGTGGGAACTTTGTTCGAGACGTACGTTGATCTGAAGAGCTAAATGAGAGTTTGAACACAACTTAAACTGAAACTGCAAATTTGTTTTCTGTCTGCTAATCCTTCTGGTGCAACTTGTAATGAGGTTTGTCTTGATTTCAGTCTGGTTATGTAAAAAGAAGTTAATGCACTTGTAGAGTTTGGGTATAAGCAGTCTAATTAACGCATGCGGAAGCAGATGAAGTGTTGGGGGGTGGAGGGGAGACAGTGGAGCACAGCAATGATTATGCACCAGATCTGCTTACACCATATTTCATCATTACTGTGGAAAGGAAAAAAACACTCAAATATTGATCTGCCCCACTGCTTCCTTTCCTCCCTGCCTCTCCCTCTCACCACCAAATCTGTCTTTTATTCCCGCGCTTCCATCTCTCGTTTTACTTCTCGCTAACACTTTCTGAAATTTGCAAGCATACAAGACTTCTCTGAGAATCCCAGTTGTAAAGACGATCATACACACGCAGACGATACTTATGAATTATGTTCAAAAACACCAAACTTTCTTGCCTTTAAACACACACAAAGAGAAGGTGGACAGAGTACTGTGAACACCTGCGCAATCTATCGCAATCCAGGGCTTTAGGTGTGCAAGGGCAGGCGCGTGTGAAGTTTTCTTTAATGCGTTCTCAAAACTCAGGGGTAAACAGACCACATCACGCAACAACTTAAAACTGAACCTCAGTAATTAGGTTTTCAGCAAACCTAACGGACTGGAGGAAACCCTCATTTAGACACGACAAGCTTTTCTGGTGTTTAAACTATGCAAAAACAAGCTTTATTGCATTACAGAGAAAAAGGTAATGGAAATGGGTAAAAACACAGGTTAAGTTCATGTTTACAGTAATCAAATAAAGGTATTATTGAGTCTTTTGATTAACTTATGAAAAGCAAGTCTTTCAACGGCGGTCATATTTGTAGGCACTCCTGGTAAAGTTGTGGAAAACGCCGTAAATAAATGCATCTTTTAATGTAGCAGCGTAAGATCCCTAAGCTGAAAGTTTTAGAAAGATTCATTTGAGTTTTAGTGTATGTCTAATTGTTTCAGTAGAGCACAATATTTCACACTAATCAGCAGCCTGGACCATATTTATTTGCCACCTCTCACAGTGATGGAGAATGCTTGGGAAGTCTTACACTGTCCAAAACTCACTGTGAGAGAGTTTGCAGCATAAGGTGCCATGTTGGAGTCACCAGGTCTCCATAACAACCTCCATCTACTACAGGAGTTTAACAGTAACTCTGTGCTTTGGTCAGACAAGACGAACATTTGGGTTTGGCAAATGCGTGTCCATTCTCGAGTACGGTGGTGGATCTGTAACGTGTGGACGGGTTTCTCTTCCAAACATCCTGGGGAAATTATTAGGAAGCAATGAACCATAAACTTTTTGAAACACCAGATGATTTTAAATTCGACTTTAGACATAAGGTCTGTTTAAAAAAGTTGGGGGAGCTGAAGTGAACAGAACAAGAGGACCCAGACTAAAGGCTTTCCTGCTGAAATAAAGTACCGTCAAAAAGAAACATTTGTAAGGAAGGATTTCTTAACCACAGATTTCTCTACAATTTTTCAGTGAGAGATTATTCTAATGCAATGAAAGTTAAGTTTGTTGTAAGGCATTTTATTTGTCTACCAATAAATGTGAGTACCAATAAAGGCAGCCACGCTTTTATTAGCAACTTAAGGACACAACTAAGGTCAAAATTAAACAACTAAAAGCTAAGCTCTTTTATTTCTTATACAGCTCTAGCAGATGTTCCTGAACACCAAAGTTTCTTGCCTTTAAGCTCACATACAAAAAGAGAAGAAGGCTATATTAACAGTATAGCTGTTAATATTTTATGCCATAAATATAAACATATTTCTTTCTGTCTTGTAGAGCAAACACCTGTCTTAGCTGTTCGCCCCGTCTACCCATCAAAGGAGGTTTTACGGAGCGTTTCATCAGCTTGATCCCCGTACACGGAGGGAATTGAGCTGCTCTTTACTCAGACACACAAACTGCTCTGATGTGGTGAAACAGAGCGACGTTAAACCAAATTCAAAGCTTTGGACTTTGTCCTGGAAGGAGGCAGCTCAGGTCAGACGTGGTGACGGGGTGGAAATGAAAGAAGTGCGAAATGTTCAAAGACCAACTGCTAGTAAAATCACTTCCCTTTGCAAAAAAAAAAGGAACTAAGACACGTTGTGTTTTTTTTTTTTTTTTACTTCGCTGCTACAATGCCCCAACAATACGCAGATCTGAGGTTCTTGTAGGTGTTGTATATCTCCGTCTCCTCTTTGCACCCGCTCTCTCTTTCTCACATACACACATGCACGCACAAAAAAACAGGGCAAAGAAACTAGCTGTGGTAAGTAACAAGTGAAAACGCCATCTGTCAAGCGAGAGCGCATTTGCTTCGCCTCAGCATTTTCAGGGGAATGCCTTGAAGACAAAAAGGTCCTTGTTCTCAATCTCTCCGCAAATCCCATCTCTCATTCTTCCTCCCTCTTCCTTCATCCCCCTTGCTCCGCGCGTCTTGCCGCTCCGCCACCATCAGCAAAGTTGCACACATAAGCATTGGTCAGCGTTCAATTACCGCGAACACCAGGGAAGGATGGGAAAGTACTTGACAGAGAAATGCACTTCAAGCACTGATTAAATACTGATACCAAGTATAAAAAGCTAAGCCCCTTAGGTTGTGTGTGCGTACGTTCAACAAGAGAAAGGAAATGGGGGAAAGTGTGTGAAGACAGTGGTGGTAAGGGCGGGGTGGGGGGGGCTTGCTTTTCCCTCCAATACTGATACAACAGTTTCATCATTATGACCCTCTATTACAGTACTTGCCAACTTGCTTACTACATACTTTTGATACACTCTGCAGAGTGCTGACTCTAACTAAAGCTGCTGATATGGAGTCATTAGGGGGTGAAGTTTCTGTTTTTCTTGTGCCCACAGAGCTTCCCTATTACTCTTTAGTGTTTAAGAGTTGCACCGCTCATAGGTTGCTACCAGGCAGCAGATAATGGCCTATCCACAAGAGATCAATCAGAGGATATTCTGTTGCAAGGCATTATAGTTCACTGAGCCGCTTTCCTTTTTTAGCTCAGGTCTGCGTGGTTCATTAACTGCCACAACAGTCAATCCCTTTCTCGGGCTTTTGTTTGTTTTATCCGGGGAGTTACTTAAGGTAAAGCCAATATTTTCAGAGAAACACATATGAGGTTTTCAAATATTATGACGCCCAGTTTGAATAAATGTTTACAGGCGAAAGCATAATGTTCATAAATTATAATCTATTAGATTTTTTCATCTTAAAAAAAGAGAGAAGAAGATTCAGGCTGGTTAATTATACTAAAGTTTATCAGAGGCAGATGTAAGCTTATATCTATCAAGATTTTCACTGTGAAAGTAACGTTTCTAGTCTAACCAAACAAATACATTTTTGTACTTAGTATTTTTTTTAATGAATACAAAATCAATCAGCTAAAAAAAGGCTTGGTTAAAACCTGCTTTTTAAGTCAGTCTAAAGGGGTAGTTCAACTTTTAAGTGAATTCCTGTTAAAAAGTTTCTTACCTGCGATAGATAACTCTCTTTCATCTAAATCCAGATTAATTGGTTCAGAAACAAATAGCTAGTCTGAGAGAATCCAAAACCAAAGTGGACATCACCAACCAAAAAAAACCCCTCCAAGTTGATCCGTATTATAAGAGGAATAAAAGTAGGTGTGCCATCAATAATCTTCATTGATAAAATAACATGCAAAGAGTTTTTCGATGAAACAATGTCCTCATATAAAAGGAGAAGAAAAGACATGTTTCACACATGAAGGTCATTGGAAATACACAGCCCCTAACCTCCATTTTCCATGAAAATAATCATCAGCTTCTTTGTAAATAATAGCTCTGACCAAATATGGAGACGGTTCAAAGATTCATGAATTAGTCAAACTTTTATGCCGTTTTTGAGACTGAAGTAATTTAAGACAATTGAAGTTCTCTTTGGTCTTCACCAATAAACCAGCTGATCTGACTTTACACTAAATGAAAGCACCAACAGGTACCTACTGCATTTATGAGCAGAGGTGTCTTCTGAGCATCATGTAACCTCTTTATATTTTTTATCTTTGTAGATTTTGGCTGCTCGGTAATCGAGTTTTTAGAGCTGTGGACGGCTAATTCAATACAATCTTAAAATGTGGAACTCGACAAAAAACAGAACTTAAATTCTGATGCCTTAAAACTTGACATTTTTCTAAAACACATAGACACATCTCGCCAAATTTGATTTAATTTTTCTGTGATTTAATCACAAAACCGGAGCTGCAGTTGCATTTCATTACAGGCGATATATTTCAGGAGTTTATTTCTAATCATTTTGATGATTATGGCTTGCAGTTAAATGAAAACCCATGTCAGTTCGCTTGAAAAATGGAATATTAAGACCAAAATAAATAATAGCTGAGCTCAGAAATATATACAAATATGTTAATGGAAAATTGAGTGGAAGGAAAATGTGTGATAGCTGAATTGAACTACTGAGCTACATTTTTTTGACAATATTCTAATTTACAATTCACCACCACCAAACTACAATTATCCCACAATGACCAAAAAAGCTAACATCACTTAGACACCAGAGCCTATCTTTTATTCCTCATCACAATATTAACTAAACTTCCCCAAAAAGCCTCAAATTAAAACTGAAATCTGAAACACACATGAATATTACATAAGACTAATTTAAAAAGGAATATTTATCACTGAAACATATCCTGATTTGGTAATGGAAAGGTAAAAGAAAGGGAGCATTAACTTCCCTTAATTATTCATAAATATATGAATAATTAATAAATTATTTTCTAATTTATTAATGTTCACCAGTATAACATTTTATTTTGCTTCATTTATTAAAAAGGGACAATAGATATAAATAACAGGAGCAGTTCAGTTTGTAAGTGGCAGACTTAGCTATAAATAGAGGCTGATTTTCAGTGTTAAATGGAATAAAATTCAGAATAATCCCTTTAATACGTTCATGAAAGCTTATGTCAATATTTATGCAAATCCGGTAAATGAGTAAGTTGCCTGAACAAACGGTCCACTCCTCTAAATAAATGCGACCGAAAGGTCAAAACATGGTGACTAAAATAGTTTACAGTACGATGCAATTTGACCAGCCTCAGCGCACATGCCTATAAAGCGCCAGCGGAACAAACGAATGGGAAACAAATGAATTCAGCTCAAATTCCGTTTTAAAAACCCGCTTCTTCCAACACAGAAATGCTTTAATCATCGCCAGAGAAAGAAAAAGTCAATATCAGCGACATAGCGGAGCGCATTTTTGCTCCCTCGTCACAATATGAGCTGAGCTCCTCTTCCTTCGCTCCAGACCTTTGTCCGCCCGCCTGCCGCCGCCGCCGTCGTGTTGCCATGGCTCCCTCATGCCTCCGCTCCGCTCGCGCAAACGTTGAGAAATAACAACGTTGTGATGAATCAGCATCTCTGCCGCCAGCCCAGCCGGTGTAGCTACAACACCGGCACGCCAGGAGACGAACCCTCCGATTCCACACCTCGCTCCACTCACACTCACGCACACAATAAAAAAGGAAAAATAAATCCTCTCCGCTGACAGACGCATGAGCTGAAGGCCTGTCGGGGGGTGGCTGACACAAAGCAAATGTCAAAACAGCCGCTCCGTCTAAGCTAGCTGCTGGGACGTCTGACAGCTACCGACACTCCGGGATGACAGCCTGCACGTAGAGTCCGATTTGTAGGCACGTTTCAGTCACAGAACTTAACAAAGGGCGAGCAGGCAGCGAGTCAAATAAAGCCACCTCAGGCGGCGCAGGTACCGAGCACCGGAGCAACTGTCCTACCTGAATGTGTCCAGCTTGTGTCCGCCGCCGCTGCCGCCTCTCCGCTAATGAGGTGAGGTGTAGTTACCGCTCCGAGCTGCCACTGACGACCCCTCGCTCCTTTAGTTTCAGCCTCAAAACAAGGGAATCCCCGGGCTGAGCAGAGCAGAGCAGCGTCCCCCCTCCTCCTCACAGTCCTCTAATTCCGACACATAGTTTTTAAGCTTTGACAGCCCACCCGGCTGTCTGGCCCCCTTTGTCTGTGTTATTATGAAATCAGGGGCTGGTCGGTAGAGCGAGGCTGTTCGAGCGACCCAGCGGGTCCGCGGTGGCGCTTGTACGGAGCGATGATGATTCAGCACTACCAGCAGCGCTGGCTGCCCTTTAAACAGCGGCGGGGGACAAGGGAGAGCAGGGGACAGCGCGGCGGCGGCGGCGGCGGAGGCGGCGCGGCGGAGGCAGCGCGGCACCGCGACGGCTGAGGTGGCGGCGCACACTCAGCAAAACACCGCCACATTCAGCACTTTTCTTTTCAGCGATTTCACTTTTGTTTCAAATTAAATCAGACTCACCAGAATTGGAGCCGGCGCCTTCGGAGCCTTGTTGTTGTGTGGACACGGTGTGAGCGCTGGCAGGAGGACAGCAGGGAGTTGGAGAAGAAGCGCTTCTTTTTCCGCCGCCTCACGCTTTCTCACAGGTCTCTCTACATATATCCTCTGCCTCCTCGCTTGTTTTAGTCTGTGGTCGGAGGCGCCAGACGTCAAATGATGTTTGGATCACATGGTTTCATTCATGAAGGATCTACGCAACCCCGCATTTAAAGAGACACACTACTACAGCGTGTTATAACAACAGGCGGCGTGGAAAGTGTGACAAGACAGCTGTGCGCATTTCTAAACTTAGAGGCTTGATCCGACAGCACAGCGCAGACTGGATGGATACAACTAACCAAAACAAACCCTGCTGTTCTTCTCAGGAGCTGTGGGAAATGGAATACAGTTACAGAGAGAGCTCAGGAAATCACAACACCATCAAAAAGTTGCGTTATTTTTTTATTAATTCAATTTGAAAATTGAAAGTTATATATTTAATATAGTCATTACACACAATCAAGCGCTTATTTATGTCAGCTTTTATGGTTATGTCTCACTCCATATGAATATATACAATTCAGCTGCTTTAAATATTGGAGTATTGCACAAAAAAAGATATATATATATATATATATATATATATATATATATATATATATATATATATATATAAATTATTTTGAGCACGTAAATGTTATATTATGAGTAGTCATGGGAGAGACTGCTGATTTGACTGACACTAAGAGAAGTGCTCTACAACAAAAACGTTAATGGAAAGTTGTGTGGAGAAAAAAGATGTGGGAGAAAAAGACGCACAATTAGCAGGGATAAACTGAGAGGATTTTGCCCAATCAAGAGTTTAAACAGATCCATAACTGATTCAAACTACAGATGTATCCAGGACATGAACAACAACTGCTGTTTTCCTCATGTTAATGCGCTCCTGAACCCAAGACAATGTAAGAAGCATCATGAAAATGAACTGAACTGTTGCTGAGTGATCCTGTCATCTATTTAATAAGTACATTTTATCATTTCATTTTTGTGCCTGAGCTTGAACATTTCTGTTTTTTACCAAAATCCTTACTTGTTGGTTTTATGTTGAAATTATATAAGAAAAACTACATTTTGGTTTGTCATCATCTGTGAGCATCCCCACTCAAAATGAACAAAAATAAACAAATGGAATGCATTACTCTGCTTAATCTATGCAATACACACGAGATTCACGTTCTGAATTAAATTACCAACATTTTTTAAACAGATTTCACCTTATTATATTAAGATGCACATGTACTTCAAATAAAAACAAACAAAACCCCAAGAGATGATAAACACGACACATGCATCCACTCAGAAGATAAAAACAATGTGGAGGAATATAGAAATTCGTCATATAGATGTGCCCGCAGGGCCAGGCCAGTGCAAAAGCAAACCGAGCAGCTGCTTTTGGTCCCGAAACCAACAGGGGGCCCCAGAGAGCACTGGATCAGTCAAACAAGCCAGGTTTACAAACTTTACTTCTTGGGGTGAGTGATGCATCAGCAGTATTTGTGCAAAACAAAGCATGAACTCTTGTAGTTAAATTTGTACTTTGGTTCAGCTCTGCTTGCATGTTTCTGTACATATTTTCTTTTTTAAAAAATCATCCAAATTACACTGAGATTCATATCACACATTTTCCACTTCCTCTTAATAAAGGATGTGTGAATTGACAGGAAGGAAAGCTGACGAGTTTCCAGATAAAAGCAAATTAATTTGCTCTTAGTTCTTAGATCTATTTTACATATATTGTGTGTCTTATATTTACATAATCCAGCAGACAATGAGACGTTAGCTCTGTAAACACATTACACAACAATTGCCATCAGTCCTCATTTATCCCAACAAAAACCAAACCAACCTATTAAGCCTGAAGTGCTTATCCATTTCCATTTCAGAGGAATAAATGACTCTGTGTACAAGCCCAGGAAGCACTCAGCAATTATTAGGAGCCTATTTCCTGACAATGACACAGAAATAGCCTGTTTTTATTTACCGATGAACAACTTAGACACAAGTTAGAGCTTTGAGGAGTAAATCTCTGGCAGGTTGCTGAAAGTGGAAGTATAACCTGATGGTGTCTCTAGATCAACTCTAACAGTCTGGACCGTTTCAGTCCAGACATGGTAACACGAATGTAACAACCTGAGAAATATGACACTAAAGTGTTCTTTACCTTTATGATCTAATTAAGAAGAATATGCATTAATGCTCCAGAGTGTTAGTGCTGGGTTTCATGTTGGCTTACATTTATGATAAGTAGATAAAGCTGATATAGTATTGGTTGCATTAGTCATTTAAAAGTATTTTTGCCTCCATCACAGGTTGAAGATTCTTGGCCTGATTCATAAGAAAAAAATTTTTTTAATGATAATGTTCATTTTTTTTACTGTTTTGATTCTAACTGTACAAAGAACAAAGTGTCATTTACTGGTCCTTGCAAAAGCAAACATACCCCCGTTTTACAGTTTGCCACATTACAACCACAAAAGTCACTGTATTCCATTGGGATTCAATGGGATAGATCGTCACAAAGTACTATATGACTGTGATGATGTAGAAAAATTATGTAAAATCTTTTACAAAAAGAAAACTTTAAAATGCACACATGTATTTTGTCCCCCAAAGCTTATAATGTGCATATTTATTACTCTTGCATACTGAATACTAAGTCAGATGCAACAGATAACATCTGTGAGCATCAAGTCTTGCCACAGATTCTCAATTGGGCTTTGACTACGCCATTTATCAAATAACTATGCTTAAATCTAGTCCATCCCATTGTGCTCCAGCAGCACGTTCAGTCGTTGTCCTGCTAAGATGCGAAATTCCATCCTGCTGTCTAAAGTTTTTTAAAGTCTTGTCTGTTTAAACTCATCCATCTCATGACAAGCTTCCCTTTCACTGCTAAAGACATATAATAAAGCAATGAAGTCAAACAAATGCAAATGTTTCTATATTAAAACCAGCATTGCTTACTCATCTCTGCTCAGCAAACAGATGCAACTTAAAAAGTAAGTAAATATACGAGCTTCTCTCAGCACAGGTTTGCTGCTTTGTTTACTAAGTTTACACAAAGGCTGTCGTTTAAAGAAAGTCTGGTTCTGAAGGCTTAAAATTCATCCACAGTGATAAACGTAAGAGTCTGAAAGGATTTCCACAAGGCTATATTGAGCAAAAAAAAAAAAAAAAAAAGCCACTTGGGAGAATATGGTTAAGCTGCTAAATCCTAAAATCTGATCCCTGCACAGAGGTAAGAAAGAAAAAGGTGGTGGTTAGTTTTTGAAGACAAAAACTTTTATATAGCTAATTAAAAAAAAATAAGAAAGAAAAAAAGATGAAATAGCAAAGTTTAATTTTGCATTCATGAGCATAAGTAAATGTTGGAAAACCGCTGTTATAAAAACCCTCTGAGGATATCACAGAACAGCTACATGGTGAACTAATTACTAATTAGTCTATTTCTGAAGGTGCTTAGTCACATTAGATTTTATCTAGGGGTGTCAGAGCAGAAGAGGCTGAATGTAAATACAATCCGCAACTTTAGAACTTTGTGTTGGTCTGGAACATAAAGTCTCAATAAAACACATGCAGTTCTAACATAAAACAGCCCATCGGGTGTGAATACTTTCACAAGACATTTATACAAAACATACAAGAAAAAGAAAAAAATACACACATCGGTACAGACATGCAATTACATTCTGAAGATGGAGAAAACAGGTCTGTGCAAGTTGTCAGTATAGGGAAGCTCTGAATGCAGATTCACCAACTGTGTGGTAACCATCGGAGGTTCCTGTTCCTGTGACCGTTTCACCAGAAAGCTGCACGAAGCTGATACTGTATCAGCTCCAAGATCAATGCAATGCACAGGTCTCCATTTGACACACACGCACACACACTGCTGGCAGCACAGGGGATAACAAACACCTTTTTTAATGTGCATTTCATGTTGGAGAAAATTTTGTGTTTGCAAAAAAAAAAAAAAAAAAGCTTTCCTCCTGTTCACACTGCAAAAACACAAAATCTTACCTAGTAGTTTTAGTCTAGTTTCCAGTGCAAATACTGGTACACTTGAAATCAGACAACACTAACTTGCAAGTAACTTTTCAGCAAGAGATTAGAACTTGTTTTAATTCCTTTAATACTACTTTTAAAAAGTACTAGCAAATAATTTCATCCATAGACATTTTTTCAAATGTTATTCTGGACTTGAAACAATCTTGGTATCTTGGTAACAAGTTCCTTGTAAGTTAGTCTTATTTCAAGTGCACTAAGATATTTTCAGTAGAAGCTAGATTAAAAATACTTGATAGGATCGCGTGTTTCTGCCGTTCACTCTTTATTGTTCCTGCTTCTCCTTGCTAGCAGCCATGGTACTGCAAAGGTCACTGATTGCATTGATTGAATGGAGATGACAGACAGCATCTGGCCTACCTGTGGATAGAAATCTCACGCCAAGCTCCATCACACACACACGCGCACACCCACGTACACACCCTTACAGCTCAGGATTATCAGCATCCGAACTGCTGCCCCAGACCCTCATGGTGTCAGGATGAGTGACACAGAGAGCATCTGCCTCGCCTTTTGAAGGAAGAGCGACGCCTTAAACCGGGAAAAGGTGGCAGAAGTCTAATAATGAGAGGCAAATAGAAGTCTCTCCTCGAAAGGCTAATCTTAACGGACAGTGGCAGGGGCGAGTGTTGAATAAGAGGGGGATTATGAAGACGCTTCAGCAGCAGAGAGAGAGAGAGGGGAAAAAAAAACTACTGCACGCACAAATAAACAGCCAGATTGGACCAAGAGCACGTGGAGCGCAGTTTAATCAAGAGACGCTGGTGTATGCAAGTGAGTTTAAGAGGAGAAAATAACTAATCCTACAACAGCTATAAATTGTCCAATTATAATGAGGACATGGTTCTTCACAAACCATCGCTCCTCTTCATCATTCGCCATTATGCACCTGTATTGCCTGAATACATCCGTGAGCCTATCTCAAACCAGCACAAAGTGGCGGCTGCTAATCCAAAAACGTAGCAGCCTGGAGCACAGGAACGGGTCCAAATATGTAAAAAAAAAAAAAAAGAAAAATGCCTTAAAAAGTAGCACTCTGCTCTAGCTGCTCTCCTATTAAACCACAAAATATTGCTGCTCTTTGTCCTATACTATCAAACTTTTAGAAAACGCTCTAATATTTAGGTTTTAAGCTCAAAAGCAGGCAGACGCAGAGAGGAATGTTTCTGCATTCCTACGTTGCTTTCATGTTCTTGTGAAATCTGTTTTATTCTTCTAAATCTACTTAGGAAAGAAATAAGCTTTTTACTTTTTACAAAAAAAGCAAAGTTTAAAAGTTACTAACTTACAAGAAACTTTTCAGCAGTTGTTT
The DNA here is from genome assembly GCA_902982915.1 of Phalloptychus januarius. Classification (NCBI taxonomy): domain Eukaryota; kingdom Metazoa; phylum Chordata; class Actinopteri; order Cyprinodontiformes; family Poeciliidae; genus Phalloptychus; species Phalloptychus januarius. The sequence goes on along the minus strand of CADWAE010000251.1, from coordinate 559,412 downwards.
TAAGTCAATAATTCCTTAAATATCAATTTCAAAAAGTATTTTATTTTATTTTTATTTTATTTATAAGACTATTTCCCAATGTTACTATTGATTTAAAGCAATAACAACATTGTTTATTATTATTATTTTAATAATAGAGACTGTCACTTGTATCTTGTTAGCATGATGCTTGTACATTAGTTTAGTAATATTTCAAATGTACTGAAATATTTTCACTGGAAACGAGACTAAAAACACCAAGATTGTGGAAGAGACCCTGAAGAAGAAATTAGGGTTAGCTCTCATTTCACTGTGGAAAGGTTACATATAGCCTGTGGTTGCTGACCATCCTTGAAAAAGCAACAAACTTATTGTTGTTGGCTCAATAACAACAAGTTGTTATTGAAAACAACTTGAAAACTCCCCTGATATTTGTTGTATCCATGTAGAAAGTCCTGAGTGACCATTCAGCCCTGCTGAGGGAGGCCATCTAAAACCGGACTGTTTCCTCTTAAAACAGCCAATCACAGCTCACCTGATGGCTAATGAACAGCACAAAAAATAAAAACACGCTTACGCTTTTTTTTTTTTTTTTAAAGCATTTCGGTGCTAATTTTAGCAGGAGAGGATTTGATTGGAAAGAATTCAGGAGGCGCTGACCCACAGCAGGAGGCAAAAATAAAAACACCACAGAGATTCAGAAGGCGCGTGAGGGGGAAACATGTCGTCGTAGCAACGCAGTTAACGCTGTTTACTGATAATTATGGAGGCGAAGCTATATTTAATCCAAGGTTAGGGTCAAGTTTAAGTTACTCCCAAGTGGCAGCATGAAGGTGATTTGATCCTCCTAACTGTTTATATCCCAGGAAAGTTGATTAAAGAGCGCCATGTGGAGGCCAGATTGGAAACTTGTTAACTGATTAGTAGATGTGAAAGTAAAGCTCATAACTGGTGTGAATTTATTAAGTGTTTGTACATGATGCATTTGAATTCTTTCTTCCTCAATGTGAAATGAACAGCAATGATTTAAAAAAAAAGAAATTTGGTGCACGGTGTTTAATTTATTGTGGATTGTTTTTAATCTGCACATGGTTCTATAAAGTTATAGCCAACATTTTTAATATTTTTCGTAGCTGAAAAGTAAGTTTTAACAACATGCTTCTTCTGACTGGAAGCAATCTTGCTAATGGAAGAAACTTACCTTTACAGGCAAACCGCTAATCCGCCATCATAATAGTGAGTTTCAACAAACATGTGAAAAAGGTTTTTTTTTTTAAAATAAAAGTTTATCCACCATCATCAGTGGTCATCGTAACTAGCCTGTGCATTCATGACAGGATTGTTTGTGGTGAACCAGCTGTAGCATATCAGAGAGCAAGTGAGAGGCTATGAGCAACTCATACACAAGATGATTGACAGCAAAAAGACCTGCCTTCTGGCTCTGATTGGTTGTTTCTGACCGAGGGGTGTATTTCTGTAGATGGCAGGAAAACTACTGTGAGAAGGAAAAGGAGTTCGATTTGTTTCACACATTATCCATCTCATATTATACTGTCACAACATAGTGATAGATTTGACAAACATGTAAAAAAAATCCCAAAACAAACCCTATTTATAAAAGTTACATTCTGTTTTAGCTTTAACATTCAGGTTGAGATTTGGAGAAGATCATCCATATAAACTGCTTCATCTGTCCCATAACCAGATGGGATTATTCTCCCGTAGGAATGCACAGTTGTATCCGACCCAGTCAGCCACCGTCACAATTTCCCATCAGATGAAAGGAAATTGCCACAAAAGCAAGAAGTGTTTCAAGCAGACAAGGAAACTGAATGTCAAACACAACAGTGGCAGCATCATGCTAAGGGTCTGATTTTCTAGCCTGGCTTTAAAAAGCAGATGATGTTTGGCAACAAGAATATCCATGTTGCAGAGTAAAAGCTCTTTTATATTCATAAATTAAAATTACTGGAAATAATAATAAAAAAGCTTAAAGGGTCAAACTACAAAAAAATGTCCTGAAGAAAATGTAATGAATGTTTCAGTTTCTAGATACCTTATTTAGAAACTTTACATAACAAACTGTGCTTTTTAATTAGCCTTATTTAAGTTTTATTGTAGCACTTCCAGGTAATTACATCAATTTGCTGAAAAAAAAAAACAAAACATAAAAAATTGTCTTTGGGCTTTCAGAGAAATTATAGGATGACAAAATTCTTGTTACATAACAGAAACAACATTTGTTTGTTTGTTTACAGGTGACAAAATCCCTGATAGATATCATTGGATGATGAAAATGTGTTCAGTCTTTGTTAACTTTAAGCCAAAAGTAAATATCTGAAGAAAATGTGGAACATGATGGAGGCTGAAGACAGCTGAGTAGCACCTTTGATTCTTCTGGTTCTGACTGGACTTGTGTTCATGTATACTCATTGTAGGAGGCTCCAGCTGTGCAGAACACATCTGTGCCTGTGTGAAATGTTTATGTTCCTGGCTCTCGTTATGAATAAATAACAGCAGAAATTGATTTGTTGGTGATTTCAAAGCAGTCCTGAGTCCATTGTTTAATCCTACGGTTGGACGGGGTTGGAGACCCGTTGTGAGTCTGCATGTTGAGACGTGAACCTGCAGCATATGTCTGTCTGTCTGTGTGCCTTTGTCTGCTCTCAGGTTTTCTTTTTGATCCCAGACGTGCGGTTGTTGAAGAGTTTGAGGCCCAACCGGCCGTTCCCGCCGGCGTCTCCACCTACTGTGACTCCGGGCTGCTGCAACACTTTATCCAGGGTGGTTTTCTTAATGGCCGCCGGGGAGATGCGTTCTTGGTCCGCAAGGAACTGCAGCTCCCTGCGAGGAGGAATACATATGAACGCACCCAGTCAGGAGTTGTTTAGTAGAATTTAACCGTGTCAAAAAGATAGCTCACTTTCAAATATTTCACAAATGGGACAAGAAAAAAGTGTGGCATGTTTTTGTATTCAGCCCACTTTACACTGATACCTCCAAATACATCCTGGTGCTAACTACTTTCTTTAATAGTCAGTTAATTAGTAAACAGCAGGGCTGAACCAATTGATTGGATTAATTAAGATTAACAGATTCTTGAAATAATCATCAGCTATTTTAGTAATTGACTGTTAGCTGGAGTATGCAGACTCTAAAACATACCATTTCCCTACAGAACAAAACACTCAGAACAGTAATTAAGCCAAACCTGTACAAACAACACATACATTTTTCATTTATGATACTTTGTTTGTAAATATGTTCAACCCAAATCTCCTCAAGTGGCATAGTTTAACTTCACCTGGTTCAAATTCAGTAAAAAGAAAATCTCACATTAAGCACATTTTGTTATGAAACTATTAATATGTTAAAAAAGACAAAACACCAGATTATCCCTATAATGTATTAGTGTTCAGTCAAGCAGCAAGCTTTTCACATGTTGATGTTAGCAGACGCATCCTTAGCTACTAATGATCAAATATTTACAAAAATAATTCCATTTTGTTGCGTACCAGGCAAGAAAAAGTTTATTTTCTTATGTAAAAAAATTTATTGAATTATTAGTTTATTTGCATCTTTTAATGCATTTCAAATAAGTATCAAAAAGGCTGAAGTGGCTAAATGAAAAATCTGAATTTGATTTAATCTGGAGAGCAGAATGGGCAAAAATGTTGGTCTTCAAGTGCAAAGCTAGAAGAGACGACAAAAAATTTTACTGCAACGAAATGTGATTCTACAAAATTAAAGTTTGCGATGTAATAAAGTGCGAAAAGGTTTATTTGTGTATGAATACTTTAGCAAGATGCTCTAAATTTGGATAAAAACCCAGAAAATTCCTGTTTAGGTATCTCAAATATTTATGTGAAATATACATTTTGTGATGCAACAACCTTACCTGGTCCTGATGCATGAAGCCTCCACTGCGTTGATCAGGAGGCTTCTGAAGCCACCGCTCTCCAAGAAGTGCAGGGCGTGGATGGTGGCGCCCCCTGGTGAGCAGACGTTGTCCTTCAGCTGGCCGGGGTGCTGCTCAGAGTCCAGCAGCATCTTGGCTGCTCCCTGAGGAACACCAGGACCAACACAGCTCTAATAATACAAGCTCCAACCAAAGGAGCTGAAATCAATCTTGAAAAAAAAAAAATTTGTGAAAATGGAAAAAAACAACAACAAAGTAAAATAAAAAACAAAAAAAGTATCCTTTTATTTTTAGGTCAGAATCTACTATACCTCTGCAGTATCATTAATACTGAAAAGAAACATCCCTTTTCAGTATTAATGACATTATTGATCACTGTTCTGCCTCCTAACCTGCAGTGAAACATCGCATGCACAAACATCAGAAAACTCACCAAGAGAGCCTGAGCTCCGAGTCTGACAGCGAGCCTCCTGGGCAGACCCATCTTCACTCCTCCATCTGCAAGAGCGTCCAGGGCTGTGAAGGCCTGGTTAAAAAAAAACCAACAGAAAACACTAAACCAAAGAGAAGTAGAAGCTCAAGCTGCATCACAAATACGTGGGATTCATCTGTACAGTTGATTTATTCATTATGCTGCCCTCTAAAAATTATTGTTCGACAGAAAAAGTCAAGATTTGCCATCAGGAAAAACTGCCTTTATGAAAACATATCATCATCAACTTATTTACGCTTTGGTCCTTTCAAATTCAACGCAACAATATATCTTTAAGATTATTGTTGCAAATGCTGACGGGCAGGGGGAGGAAGGCTATCCTGTAGCAGTCTGCGTTACAGCTATTGTGATGAAACCTCTGACTGAAGGCAGCAGGAAGGATTTATGTTGCTAATATAAAGTTATTAACATCACGGGGCTCCTTCCTGCTTTCTAACAAAACTTTTAACTCAGTCTTTCTCAAATTGAGGTCCCCAGGCCACTTATGGTCCGCGGGCGCCCCCTAATGGTCCGTTAGGTACTGCATGTAGCTTCACTTTGTTCAAATTCTGTTGAAAAGCAGAGCTTCACTCACGTAGGCGGGTCCACTGCCACTCAGTCCAGTCACGGCGTCAATCAGGTCCTCCTCCACCTCTGTGCAGAACCCAACACTGGCCATCAGCTGCTCGAGCAGCTTCCCATCCTCCACCTTTAACAAACCCACACGTGTAATGTCAATGTTCAGCTCAGCCTTTCAGATTATATTCATCATGTTTTCCAAGCAGGAATAGTTTCTCTCTACTGGAGCAGAGCACCGATCCTGCCACTGACCTCTGCATGTGTTCCCGTGGCGTACACGGTGGCGCCCTCTCGCACCACCACAGGAGTGTTGGTCATACACCTCATGACTCTGGGAGCCGAACGGTGCTGCAGCAGTTTCTGCATCAAGCAGAAAAAAGAAAAAAAAAGCACAGCAGGTGTGTGAAAGAGAGTCACAACAGAACTTTAACCAGGTCTTTGAAAGGAAGGATGTGGAAAAGGTTCCTGGTAGTTGGGGAAATGCTCCAACAGCCTGCATGTTTTTAATATCAAGAGCTTTACTTTCTCTATGGAGCTGATGGTAACGCCTGCAGCACAGGAGACGATGACATGGCGGTCTTCGATGTCCGGTCCGATCTCGTCCAGGACGAAGGGGATGATGTGTGGCTTCACAGCCAGAAACAGAACGTCGCTCCTGTTCACTGTTTCTTTGTTGCTCGTGGTCAGATTTACCCCCATTTTCTAAAGGAAAAACCGGAAACATGGGAACTTTGAAAAAAAAAAATTGCAATATAAAAAGGCACACTCTTCTTTTCACACATTTCACAACAGCACACAGCTAAGCCTCACCCTGAGCCCCGTCACTGTGGGCAGGTCTGTGTCTGGGGAGCTGGCTGTGATCCTGTGGGCTGCAATCACACCTGATGATGGAGAAAAGGATGAAGAGACGCCAAATAAGTAGGGCTGCACAGGTTGACGCAAAACAGCAAACTACTAAAGGGAATATCAGTTGATCTGAGGTGACTTAGTACCGGTTCAAAAAGAGCATAATTTAATAAGAAGCACAATATATAAAGTCCCAGTTGTTATGGCGATATCAATTGTGAGCAGTATTGCAATCAGATGCTAAATATTTTTCGCATATTTGCAGAAATCTTTACCTGCAGCAGTAAAACCTTTCACAAGCGCATGAGCCAGCTGGCCTGCTCCAATGAATCCAACGCTCATCCTGGCAGATGATGTGGCGTTCACGACCTGTCCAGAAAAGTACAGATACTGCTGCAGATCAACATCTGTCCTTTTTTAAAACATAGCGGCTTCTATACAGGTTTTCAAGTGAAGCTTGATAAAAAAAAAAGGAAAAATAAAGCCGATGGGGATCAAACATGAGAAAAAATTCTCCAGATAGTCCATAAACACACATAAACATTGTTTAGAAATAAATTATTTTACCTGGGAAGAAACATTACTGTTTGACAGTTTACGTTCATAACAACAAAAGCATGCTTTATTTCATTGTCAGTTCAGAAATACCTTCTAATGAGCCGAAATAAAAGGTGAATCTTTGTAAGCTTTGCTACGGTTCAGTTATACCCTTAACTCCGTGTAATACGATCAGCTAGTTTCTTCCTTTTATGATGCTAGCAGTCCCGAATGTACCAGTTAGCCTCTTGATAGCCCGGGTTTCTGGAGATAAAACTACTAAAAATTAAAAACAGATGTCTTACTGTTGACGCTTCAGCTGGATAGACAGTTGTCGACGTGACCTTTATTTCTCTGGACACGAAAAAATACCAACTTCTAGTGTCAACGTGGCTTCCAGTTTTTCAGTCAACCCCCACGTGCGCTGCGTACGTAAAAGACAGAGGATTAGACCAATCATGAACAGACGATCCGAGGATTTGACCAATTAGAATTGAGAATGTAAGACGTGGGCGGGACTTAATGTTCGCTACGCCCAGTTGCATCATTCCTCTGAGTTTTAGCGCTAAGGCGGATAATGGTCAAGCACAATGATGTAGAAAGTGCTGTTCTGTTTGACTGCAAACCTATCTATCTATCTATCTATCTATCTATCTATCTATCTATCTATCTATCTATCTATCTATCTATCTATCTATCTATCTATCTGTCTGTCTGTCTGTCTGTCTATCTGTCTGTCTGTCTGTCTGTCTGTGCAAACATAAGACTAATACAAACTAATGTACCATTTTATCAGTCAATCAAGCTTTTTTATAGACCATTTCCATACAGAAATACAGAAAGTGCATTAAGCAGTAAGACAGCACAACGAAGACTCTTCATCTCTGTGTTAAAGTTTTCCATTCAGTGCGCCAATTCAAAAGTCATCTCAATGCGCCTCACAGAAAGCCATTTCATTTTAATTAATCATGTAGATTCCAACTAATCCAAGGTTTTAAACAGTGCATTAAGTTCACTTTGTCGTTTAAATTAGTTTAAAAAGTTTTCTAAGGAAACCCCGCAGATTTTATTGAGTCATTGACTTCCAGCATTCACTACTGAGCATGTAGCGACAGTGGGGAGGAAAAACTGCTCTTTAACATAAAAAAAACCTCCAGCAGAACCTGGTTCAGTATGAGCAACTGTCTGTCACAACCATCTGGAGGTTTGAGGAGGCAGAGCAGAGACACACAAACAAAAACAGAAGAACTGATGTAGGAGGACTCTCTTAGCTAAAACAAAGAGCAACTTTTAAGAACCCATTTCCTCGAGAAAATAGCAACAGAACAAACATCTGTCTAAAACAAAACTAATGAGCTGCAATATATATGTTATAGAAATTGTATTGAATGCTAGAGAAGCTGTGAATTTTATAATAGTTTTTCTTTTTCTTTGGTCTGAGTAGCTGTTAGCATGACACCCTCATGTGAATTTCTGATTTCTGTCTGTATTGACTGGTCAAAGATGCTCCATACAAACTGTTTATAAACAGTGAATCTGACCGTTTTTAATTTACATTCCAGTAGAGCATCCTCTTTTTCACTGTGTAGATATTAAAGGGATCAACGCTCCTCCTCTCCAACTACCTCCTTTAATGTCGCTCAAGGCTAAATTTACTCTATACATTAGGAAGTGGTATGTCTGTTCCCCTAAAGTACCACATTTATTTCCTCACAGGAATGCAGACGTGGGGTGGCAGACTGTATGTTCATGTCTATATTTAAAGCCAAATGCAGCCGATGGCCTGGGACCATCAGCTGTTCAGATCCTCTAAGTCAGTCGGACAGGAGCAGAACTTCTTGTTCTAAAGCAAAAGTACAAGTAAAAGTCTAAATCAATGATCTTGTTCACTCTGGATTTGTTTGAGTTTTTATGCTGTCTTCCGTCTGTCAGTTCTGTCTACTCATTTGATTCAGTTTTAACACTCATTTATTTCACACACCCTGTTCCTGGGATCAAATAAATAAAGGGAACAGAAACGTTTTTTGTAGTTTATGCAAATTTATGTAACCAAATAAATACCAGTCAGGTGTCACATATTTATAGCAAAAAAATAGATCTATTAGATAAAAAGATTTATTATCAGATTAACTGAAGGTGAAAAACCACTTAAATTCAGTCCCTTTAAAGCTGTTGCATGTCACTTTTATTAAAAATATATATTTTTTACATATGTTCAAACTGTGACCATCCAATGACAGTACAATATAATAGAAAACCAGTGAAAAGATGCTCCTCCTGCTCCCAGTGGTAGCATTGTCAGACCACTCCCAGTCAAAACAAACCAATTAGTGCCAGGAGGAAGGTTTTTGCACTGTCCATAATGTTCATGCACGTGCTGCTAAATAAGCTAATGGAGGAGAAACAACTTATTGTGGCAGGAAAATTATTTATCATCGGTGACTATACTAATTAGCCTGAGCATTCATGGCAGGCTCTGCAGCTGTAGCGTAGCAGAGAGAAAGAGGGAGGCTGTGAGCAGTATGTACAGGAGCATGACTGACAGCGCTAAGACACTCCTCCCGACTCTGGTTGTTTCTGCAGATGGAAGAAGGCAGACGAACTTGATTTTTTTCCCCATAGATTTTTTCCCATTAATTTTGGATTATCCAGCATGTCATATTATGCTGTAATATATATATATTTTTTTTTTTTGCTGTGGTATGTAGCTATATATGTATAGCTACATACCACAGCTTTGAACTTTGTTCACACCAGCTGAAGCTCTGTGCAGTTTATCCCTTTGGCTCTCCCTCTCAGTCTGACTGACGTACAAAGTTTGCCACTTCTGCGTCTGTCCCTTTTAACCATGACTCAGACTCTGTGTGAGCGCCGAGGCGTGACGTGATGTTGCTTAGTGATAAAACCCTGAGAGATTCCTAAAAATGACCCGAGTGCTGGAATGTATAGAGCTGGCAGATCCAGGAGAAAAAGTCACGACAGATTGTTGCTAGCAGCCACTGAAGGCTTGAGTTGGTGTGTTTTGGTGCATGTGTGTAACGACAGCAAGTCAGCAGGCAGAGAGGTTTGTAGTTTTCAACTGTGAGAAACAGAATCTGAAACAAAATCCAGAAGATCACACTATATGATTGTTAAACAATTAATTAGCAATTTATTGCATGAGGTTGAAGGAACTGTAACTTGTTTTAGAGAGAGAGAGAGAGTGCTCACCTAACTGACCTAAAACAAGAAATGACAGTGATGGGGAAAAATGATGACATTTCTTTTTATACGCTGCTTTTAAATTGAATCTTTCAAATGTATAAAATTATTGTGTACAAACTCCTCACAATTACTCAACACAACCCCAGAAAATTATACCACCTTCTTCAAATTAAACAAAATTGGTGTCAAACGCAGCAAAAACGTCCATTTGTGACCCAGTCATTTTAAAGATATTTATAAACATTTCAGAGGTCATCGAAGGTCAGCCAGCCAGTCAACATTTACACAATCGAAATAAATACAGCGTCAATCAACTATGCTACACATGTGCAGTGTTTGTGCAATAAAAAAGTATCGTTTGTGCTGTTATAATTAGTAAGATTAAAAATAAAGTGTCCAGAGGTCACCAGAGATCAACCTCTCCCTGCTCACACGTTAGCAAAATCAAAGAAACTTCATATTAAGTAATGGTTCTATGTTTGTGCAGCTAATCCTTTGGTAGCACAGTTGACTGGCACCAAATGTGCTTGATTTTGTAAATGTGGCTGGAGGGCAGCTGACCTTGGATGACTTCTGGAAGCATCTATTAATATCTTTAAAATGACGGGAGTAAAAATGAAACACTTTGCCGCACAAACGTAGCGCAAATGTTTGACACTAATTTTGCTTAATTTGAAGAAGGCGGGGCCCAAAAATTAAACGCATAAAGAACATAATCTCAAAGAACAGCTAAAAAGCTCAAAGGTATGGAATAAAAGATAACATTGCTCATAGAAAATTGCTTTTAAAGTTACTATAACAAAAGCACATTCTCATCAAAACCCTCCCTAGGGAATGTTATCTGTCTAATTTTCCTTTTCCATTCATGCCTGCAGTAGATCACACAGAAGTGTTTACTGTGGTGTGGCAGCTTCTCTCCACAGGAATCCTTACATGTGAAGTTGTCATGAATCCACTGAGAAAGAGAGAGAGGGAGGATTCAGAACTGGCAACAATCCACACAACATTTGGTCGAGCCAAAGCCCAGAGCTTCAGGGAGGAAACTGCATCAGCAATCTATGACATCAGAGATTAGTCGTAGACCAGCCGTCCCCCGTCCCTCTGTGCAGGGGACAGCCATGATGGACACCTGTCAGAGCTCGCCCCCATCCGCAGAGCGTCTCTGCTGCTTGAGACGGAGGCCAGCAGGGAGGCAGAGCGCTATACATGAAGCAGCTGCTGAAAACGGGGGGTCTGCTGTGACAGACGCTGTGCTGACACCGACTGCGAAAGCTTTCAGCGCTTTGGTCTCTAACTGTTTGCAATTACACATTAGTCACCGATTTTCACTCTGTAATTCACAAATATTGGCAGAATGAATAAAGCAGCAAATCTCTAAATCACACAGTGACGTCCTCAGGAGTCTTACAGTCAGATTTGAAGAAAGCGGCCAGCTGGTGTTGGATTCACGGCTGGACAGTTTTACAGGATGTTTGCTGCTCCACATTCACTTCCTGAGAAATCAAACTCATTGAAAGTTTTTTTGTTCTTATAGCAAAACACTGATCATATATCAGGGTTTTATAGGTATTTATAAATAACTCTGCCACATTGACATTGTTCTAGTTTAACTCTGGAGATCATTCAAACAGCCAGAGTACATGGCAGACTCTGGTAGGGCCATGTTTGGAGTGTAAACACACAGACTGCTTGGACACATCGACCTTGTTTGTTGTCAGTGTGATAATCACTGGTGTGTTTTCAAACGTGGTTGTTCAAACTGGCGAAAATGTCGTCTGCCTTCTTTCTAAAGACTGTTGTCCATTTTCTTTGTATAAGTTAAAAAACATTCCCAGAGCAGCTTTGACATCAGGAGCTTCCTATAAATGCAGTGTCACTGCTTCAGGATGACTGCAGACGGCTGGTGTTTATTTTCGGCAGTCTGTGAATTGCTGGGTGTGGGGTTTGCAGATGGCAGGGATAGTAGAGATGCCATTACCAGATGCACAACTTATGCTACACACTTTATGCGTTATTTTCATGAACAATCAAACAGTGTGTGTTAATCCACAGACAAAGACTGTAGTACTTGGAGGGTTTCCTTATGAATCTGCAGGTCTGAGAAAGCTTGGGTCAGGAGTGAGTCGGGGGATTATTTAAAGAGACAGGATGTCATTTCTGTGGGGCGCGTCGGAGAGGAGAAACTCCTCAGCAGTTCTTTGACTTGGAGTGTGTGTGTGTCCGTGTTTCAGCAGCAGTGGCCTCCAGGCATGTCAGGATTAGTCACGTTACTTTAAATATCTCACATTGTTGAGATAATTTCTAAACCACGGTTTTTCTTGAGTTGTATAAAAATAGCACCCTTCCTCATTATGTCATAATGTACTTTCTTATTCCCTATGTGTCAGAAATTAATTCTTAGTTCGGTACTTAATCATCTTATGAGGAATATTTATTTCTTTATGAAACCACAAAAAGGCTTGGGACCCTTTAACTCTGTTGGCCATTAATTTCTATTTAATGCTAATGCTATTTAGGGTATTTCTTCTTCCATTTGTATTTATTTTACCCATAAACAAACCCTTTCATTCCCATATTTCATGCTTAATTATTGTGTATCAGTTTATTTGCCATGGTTGTATTTTGATGTCTTACAAATACAAACAGCAACGGGTGTGAATACTTATGTACATGTGATTTTTATTCCCAAACAAACCTTTTCACTTTGTTCTTATGAGGTAAAAAAATAATAATTTTTAGTAAAGCTGTTTTATGAAATGAAAACAAAGTGAGGAGGTGTGGATACTTTCCAGATGAACTGTAAAAAAAAAAAGTTCTAACATGTCATGCATCATGTAATATAAAGGCAAGTTATTTTCTGGTGTTTTTATGTTGCATCTTTGCTGATTTTGGCAAAATAACAAGAAATAATTTCATAAAATTGAAGAAACAAGAAATATTACGTTATTTACAGCACATCCTGGCACTGAACATAAGAAGTATCCTGACTGTTCATGTGAACCTGGATTCATGTCTGTCTAGGTGTCATTATTTCTAGGTGTGTTGAACGTTTTTAGGGTTCTGAGTGGTTCTACACCCGTGAGTTGGTGGGAACACGTGATGAAACAAATCGGATCCTCTGTGAGTACAGCAGATCTGTCAGATAAAGCCCAAAATTCACGCAGGAGAACGCGGCCACCACCACTTTGCTGTCCCAAGCACACTTCCCTTGCGGACACGACGAGGGTCTCCATGGAGACCCATATTTTGAGTCAAAGCAGAAAACCGGCCACACCACCGAGGCGCTCAGATAGAGCAAAACCTCCAGGAAGGTGCACACCACCACAAAGCGATCAAAGGGCATGCACCTCACAGTTTTGGTGTGTTTGCAGACGGTCATCATGACCACCAGGGCGGTTAGAGCAAAGCAGGAAGCGTAGACGACCACACAATAGATTGTGGCGGCGTAACGCGAGAACTGGCTCCCGTTGGCCAGAGCGCCAAAGATGATGCAGGCGATGAAGGCCTGAACCACTTTCAGAAGGCCAGGGACGGTAGCCATGTAGCCCACCACGATCTGGCCCGGTCTGGCCCGGCACAGGGCCACTTCTGCTCCGTAGGCCAGAGTTCCCAGGATGGAGCAGACGGTGACTGCGATGCGGAAATCTCGGACTTCACAGCCTTCGTATGGACACTCAGAGCTGACGAAGAACAGTGGGTAAACCACAGAGGCTGTCACGTACCTGCAGAGGAGACAGAAAGATGGGTTCATCTGTCTAGTTCTTCACGTCATTCAGGTTCAGCAAATCAAGGCAAGAGCAAGATCTTAAAACTGAGTGATGGTGATGACTTTCTAAATCAATTATATTGCGTGGCCAGCAGGTAGGAGACACTGGAAAGGTCACAAGGTCATCACAACTCACATAACATCACAAACACTCAACTTTGGAGCAATTGAGTGGTCGATTGGTCAGTCAGTCCATCAGTCTGAAGGTAAATGAGGGAAACCCAGACATCCCCCCATGGACACTCTCCAGCCAGAGACCAACTTTAGGGGAAGGACAGTCTATACATGCTTGTTGATTTTGATTATCGTATTTGACAAAACATAATGTTTATTGATTGTTCCATAATTGGTATTATGAAATAATATGATGTTTTTCTGATGAAGGGAAGTCTGGGCCTCCCTTCTTAAGCTGCTGCCCCCCGCGACCCGACCCCGGATAAGTGGCAGAAGATGGATGGATGGATGGATGGATGGTTTTCATGATGCAACGCACTTTGAACTGCCTTGTGCTGGAATGTGGTATAGAAATAAACTTGAGTTGAATGTTGGGGGTAAAATCTGGAGATGAATGATTATTTCGTTAGTGGATCTCCAGTGTTTTCTGCCACCTACATGAGAGTGGCGCAGGCAGCCCAGGTGACCGTCAGGTTGTCCCAGGACACCCGGAGGCAGCTGTAGAGATGGGTGGCGTCCAGGAAGAAGACGGCCGCAGACACGGCGAAGCAGCAGCACCAGGCCGCCATGCAGAACACGCCCTGCGACCCACTGTACCCGGCGCTGTGGGTCACCATTGCGATCACAGCACAGCCCATAGCTAACTGGCAGATCCGGGCGCCGCCCAGGGTGGAGCAGAGAGCCCCCTTATTGAGGTACGGACCCCCCTGGGAGTCCATGGCTGACAGCAAACTAACTTGGCGTCCAGAAACAGCTCGACGTTTCAGATCCAACACAGGTTTGTCGAGGATTTTCTTTCTTCAGGACATCTGTGAAGCAAAGAAACAGGGTGACATTTCCTCATATTAAGACTTGCAGGTGTTTTCTGATATTTATATCTTAACTGGTTGTATGTTCCTTCATTTTCTATCCTGTTTTAGAAAGCGTTGTCTTCAAAAACATTTTATGTAGAAATCATACGAGTTTCATAAAGGCGATGTAAAAGTTGAACCACTGTTGAGTCTTGTCTCTTAGATGTACAGCCAGTTATTCTGACTTTGCTTTAGTGAAACATGACACACAACCAGAAATGAAAATAACAATTTAGCTTCAACAAAATGATTCCCAGTCAGTTTTTAGCTGGAAACGTGGCACGCAGTCGGTGGTCGACTGAAGAAAGATGAATATCTCAGGACTTTGCTGAAGTCTCTCCCATTTCTGAATTACTTTCATGAACATCTGCTGCACACAGTTTTGCAAACCTACAAACTTTCACGCATTATCAAAACTGAATGTTGTGCCAGGTTTGTGGCTGCATTGTCAAACTGTCGTCTGTGGTACTTCCTATTGATCCACTGAAAGAAATGGGAGCAAATTGCCTGAAGACCCGATATAAAATTGATCTCAAGTAACTTCTGCCTTGACACAACATTGCCTCAACCTTTGAGGTTGGAGTCATTTTATTTTTCAATGATTCAAATGTCAGGTTGTTTAACAAATTATATATAAAAAATACTTTTCTTCTTGGGGCCAAAACACAATGGATCTAAAATCTAAATTAATGTAGAAAAGTCAACCAAACACCAGATTTGTAGATCATGATAAAACATTTCAAAATGAATTAAATCCTGTAAGATTCAGCTGAAAAACATGTTAATAGATGGAATAAAACAGAAAAAGTTTCATTAAGAAGAATGCATAAATCTGCACAACTTCTGCAGCTCCTCAGTTTCCTTTTTGTATTAGTTTCTGTTTATTTTGCAGAATTTTTTCTGTCTACTCCAATTTTTCCTCTGTGTCATGGTACGTTATGATGGGAATTTTTATCCATCCTCATCCACACTGAGACATTAGTACAAAGGCATTATTGAGATGCGCTATCATTTCTCTGGGCAGATACAAGCTTTAGCTAAAGAAAACTAGTAAAAACTAAAGTAAGGTCATTTTATTTATATAGCAGTTTCAGCAGCAAGGCAATTCAAAGTGCTTTACACAAATTAGAAGGAAATACAACAAAACAAGCAAACTGGCAGATCTGAGAGAGCAAAAGAAGAAAAAATAAAATAAAAAAAATTATAATCCCATGTTTGAGGATGAGATTTATAAAGTAGTAGAGGTTTCTCTGGATTCTTGTTTTGATAATGTTGATAATGTTTCTCTGGATAAATTAACAAGAGTTTCTCTGGATTCTAAATTGGATTGAGTTAAAACCTCTGGATCTTTTTGCTCAAACTATTTGATTCCTGTTTTGGGTATAAACTAAATACTCCTGTTCTGTGTTGCTAAACAGAATAAGATGTTAGGAAAGCTCATGCTGAAACTTCATTTTCCTGGTACAGATTGATGTAAACGTGAATGTTTTACCCACGACAACAAGATACTGTGACAGGATCAAAACAAAGGCTGGGATATGTGTTACGATAAAAGGAGAAAACTGTTTTGAACGACTTCATTCTGGTCTCAGTTTCAGCTATTTCAGCCACGCTGCAATTTATTTTTGTGTTGATGAGTCACAGCATGCCGTGAGCAGGACAGACGCAAGGGGAAACACATTTCAGAGATCTTCTGTCAGAACTTAATCTGGACCGGCAGAGGGATACTCACCTCTCTGCTGACCGATTCCCCTCGGTCACAAGAGGCAAAACGCTCAAAGTTCTTCAACAAAACAACTTCCACAGCCCCTCAGCATCAGCGCCAGGTCCAGACCCGATGCTCAGCGTAGAAAAACTCCACAATCCACTCCAGGTGAACCTTCCAGGAGCAAAATCCACGCTCTCATCTTCTTACTTTTCCCTGAGACACACTCCGCCTCACACACTTTCTCCTCCCAGTGTAGCGAAGAGGGGTCGCTGCTGGTCAGAGGGAGCAGAATGAAAGTTATTTGGGGCTGGGCCGTCACCACGTGAAGAGGTGCATGAGGTTGGGTGTGGAGTTGGGGAATGCAGGCACATTGCAGACCCTCTGGATTTCTAGCTGACCACATGAAGGGGAACATTGTCACTTTAAAATACAAAGATCAGGATTGACATGTGATGATAATTAATAAGTCTACAGGTTTTTGTTAGGTTACAAATTTCTATACATTTTTATTAAGTTTTTATGTTACGGACTAAAACAAAGAGCATAACTGTGATGTGACAGAGAATATTCACTGTTCAATCATTCATGTGAAAATGGAAACATATGCAAACCTACCATGACATGTGGTCCATCTGAACAGGCCAGGAATCAAAGAAAACAGGTACGAGGCTCATGATTAGTCTGGAGGAGCTGCATAGATTCAAAGCTCAGGTGGGAGAAGCTATCCGCAAGGCAACATTTAGTTTTACCATCCAGAAATGCATCTTATATGGAGGAGTGGCAATAATTAAGACATCACAGTCGTTGCATATCTAAAGCGCGAAAATGATCTAGTCAAAGTCCAGACTTTAATCCAACTGAGAACCGTGAGAAGACTTTGTGTCCACAGACTCGGGCTGATTTACTTTGGGGGTTGGTTTCTGCTTTTATGCAAAGACTTGTGACTCTTTCATTTTCTGCTGTATTTTTAAAGTCCTTCCTCTACAAATGATCCTGCATTTGTAGAGACTTCAACCGATCAGTTGAAACCCGATCGCTTTATCTTTATAAGAGCAGAACAGTTTTGGGTAGATCTGTTTTTATTCATGTAACACGGACTACAGCTTTACACAACCATTCCTACTGTAAATACTTTTACAGTAAAAAAAAAAAGGAAGTTTGAGAAAAAAATTAATCTGAAGTATTTCAGAGTCTGATCTGAACAGTTTGTGAAACAGCGATAAGAAATGTCTCAATACACCAACTGATGGCAGAAGCAGAGGAAGAGAAAACATCAGTCTGGATGATTTGGACTATGCATGTACGAGTTGGATGGATGAAAACTTTTACAGATCCAGAGTACAGTTGTGATTCTGGGTTTTATTTAAGTTGCTTGGTTCTCTTCGTCTTAAAAGACGGATTCTCACTGGATTTATCAGTGAAATAATCAATATCTGTTCTGCAAGATTGGGTCAATGAATAAAGAAATATTTAAAGTTTCTTATTATGGCAGTTTGGTCCTCCATAGTGATGTGGATAAAAACAGATATTTGTTTATATTTTTAGGTCTTTGTCTCCCCCTGCTGGTGTCACACAGTCTACCAGCCTCAGTCTAATCCATCAGCTCAGTCAGACATGCAAGGAGCTCCCTTAGTGCTAAAATATAACAATCACCAAATATTCACTCAAAATCTATTAAAAATGTTATTATTCTGTGTTTAATGTCACCTAAAAACTAACGTTGGTAAAACCACAGGAGTCACAACTTTAAGAGAGCAACTTCTCAATCAGTTCATGTTTAAATCATTTAACCTGCTGAAGTAAATGTCATTTACCAAAAACTAAGCAGAACAGTTTCTTCTTAAACTTGCAAACTTGTAGGATCAAGAAGACAGAAAAAGTATTTCTAGAGTGAAGTTAAAGGGCTGGAGAATAAAAGACAAGAGAAAAAACCCTGTTAGTACAAGACTCTTTATTCAATCATCTGCTCATTCCCAACATGTCTCCCTCTTTATCCCAGGAACAAACTGGAATGAAACACAGCAATCGCCTTCAAATTCACCAGTTCAACTTTTCATCTCCATTTGTAAAGGCAGCAGGCAGCAGGTGGGTTCTGGTGGATCAGGACCTCAGTGGAAGCACAGCAGAGGTCTGGATGCAGCTCCGTCTCCTTCAAGGCGCAGCACGCACCTCATTTCTTACCTGGGTAACAAACAGGAAACGGTTAAATACTCCACAGGAAGCTTAGGAATAATGAGCACTTAGATACTCTGGAACCTTTCCAAACTGCTTGGATTTTTTTCACACTGTTCGATGTGCTTTCTGGTTTGGGGGGATTTTATGAGAAAAGCAACACAAAGAAGTGTTTAACAATAGTGGGGAGAAAGGATATACATGGTTTTTTTTTGGCCAATCTGAAAATTGTGGCGTTCGTTTTTGTATTCAGGTTGATTTTAAGATCATGACTTCCTTATGTATGATGCTGGATTGAACATTGCTTTGTCCTTAAAGCTTGGGATGTGATTTTACATGATCCACATGGAAACGTCTCCATATCCTCAACCCCGACCTGTGTGGATGGTTGTAGAAAATATGTTTGTAGAAAATATTGAAGGCTATGTATCATTTTCTTCAAGGCTTTCATTTAATAGAAACAATGGAATTGCAAAATTGTGGGGTTTTTTTTACATTAGGGGAATATCAACAAAGTTTTACACACATTTGTAATGGAAAAGCAGATGGTTAGGAATTAAATAAATCGGTAAGAAAAGTCAATTAACTGCTTTTGAAAATAGACTGACTTGCAAAGTGTCGTATAATCAGGTCTCTCATACATTTCTATGGGAAACCTGATTCCCCATAGAAAATCAGGTTTCCCTGATTTTTACCGGATTGAAATTTAAAGTTTTCAGTCCTGTTTAGTCCAATATTAATTCAAGACATTTATAGAGTGGCCAGACTTTAAATGTGCAGCCCGCAAAAATATCCAACTGTGAAGAAATGGGAGGAAGGAACCAAGAGAGAAAGAAAGAAAGGATGATGGCTAAACTGAAAAATGGATGGCTAGACGGGTCGATACCAATCCAAGGCTGGAAAACTCTTTATTTCCAGACATTTGTGGGAAGCGCAGGAGCTCCGTGGAACTCTGCATTGGAAAAACGCTCAACATGGCGATGAAGGACACCAATAAAACCATGTGAACACAAAACAAGTTGAGGATTCTTCCCTCTTGGCTACGTCGGAGTTCTCCTGACGCGTCACTGCTGGTCCCCTCAGAAATGGACCAACAGCGTGACACACACACAGTCTAGCGCGAGTGTGTTCCCGTGCACCGGTCCACACATGGAATCTATAATCCACATTGAGCGCCCTCCCATCTGTCTTTTTCTTTTAACTTTCTTCATGAAAGAGAAAACAGCCACAGCTGGGTTCAGAGAGGACACACACAGAGATCAGCCAGAAATAAAACTCACAAAAACACAAACAACACGGAGGATGGGGTGCAAACGGAGCGAATACCCTGAAGGAAAACACCAATATGGTGACCAGCAGAAACCCTACGACACATCAGAGGAGCGGCTGCACCAGAGGCTCTCTGCCTGGGTGTGTTTGTTTGTAATACCTTGTGGGGACCATTTTCCTGACACATTCTACGTTGTGGGGACCCGCTGCTCTTGTGGGACCGGAGCCTGGTCTGTTTTTGGGTCAGGGGGTAGATTTAGGACTAAGGTATGAATTGAATTTTGGTTAGGGTTAGGTATGTAATGGATAGGGTAAGATGTAGGCTGTAGAAATGAATGGAAGTCAATGGAAAGTCCCCACAAAGATGGCCAGGCAAACATGTGGGTGTGTGTGTGTGTGTGTGTGTGTGTGTGTGTGTGTGTGTGTGTGCGTGTGGAGTGGCATTCAGGGTGGGACGTGGACGGCCGTTTGGAACCAACTGCTTGGTCCGAACATCCATCCATCCTGATTATGTGAGTCACCAGCTGCTCTGTTCTTTAAAAGCAGCAATCTCTTGAATGTGTTTCGCTGTTCTCAGTTTGTTAGGAGCTTAATGATGCAAAACTGCAGTGATAAGAACTTCTTTCACAACAAGAAAACAGGACATAATTGATCGCAGTGGGATTTTATTTCCATGTTTAGTGTATAATAGTGTTTTCACTCCTTTTTAATGAAGTTTGTACGCTCAATTCAGCAGCAATGGAACACTTTAAACACTTAAGGTCTGATCTACAAAGATTCAAAATGAGCGGGAAATTATGCAAAGAACAAAATCGCGAGCGCAGTAAGAGGGCGTGTTGAACACAACTGATTGACTGACACACGTCGTTCAACCAGACATAAACCTCTACAGATATTTTGTTTTCAAACTCCATTGAAGTTTATTTCTACTATTCAACTTTGCTATCATAAATACATTTTAAAAAAGCATCTGTGCAAAAGGGGGTGGAAACATGAACATTGTTCATTTATTGCGCTCCCCCTGCAATGGCACTGTGCCCCCTGGAGAGGGCGCGCCACACTTTGAGTACCAAGTTTACACTTACTTTTCAAATTTGTTAATATAGACACAAAAGCAGCATCCACCAATCTGGTTCAGGTTTAGTAAATCACATTAGGGGGAAGCGAAGTACTGGACTATTTTCCTCCCAGCATTCTTTGCTTTCTGGTGATCAGCATGTGTTTTGCATATTCATGAAAGCAGACATGCTACAGTTAGAGTGACTGCGATTCTCCTCATTTTGCTGTTTGTGCGTCATTTGTATATCAAGTTTGTACAGGATTTTACAAGTCATATGGTTAAATAGACTGTATTAGTTTTAAACAAATTACAGCTCTTTCTAATACTTTGAAAAAATAAATAATTACAATCACTTAAGATTAAGTTTCTGTTCCTTCTTTTCCGCCTAACATCAGACCAACCTGTTGCCTTCCCCTGTCTGTGATTCTTTCTCTCTTCCTCTTCTCTTCTTTCTCTCCATCCTCTCAGCTGAATGATATGAACTTTGTGTTAATTAGATTTAAAATACAACACAGCAGTCAGACCACATAAGAAACATGATTTTAACTGATATCTGTTAAAATATATCAGTTATGTCTGTTTCAGCTGTTCAGCTGCTTCTGATCAGAACTAGATACGTCACACAACCGCTCACATGTTACACTGACTGAAAACATTTCAACTTGGTCAAGTTCTATAATTTATCGGTTTTATGATTCACCATTTCGGCCAACAAATGATGAATGTCTGCACAACAAAATAACCACAAACCTTCATTTTTCTTGCTCTAATCCATCATGTTAGAGAAGTAGCACACAATGACAGGACAACAGCGACCTGTCATTTTACTGGTTAAGCTAACCTGGACACTTACAGGCGTCCTCTTGATGCACTGACAGAACCTACCTGCTGTGTTTAAATCACTTTGAACCGTTTTTTTGTTTTGTGCCCTGAGAACTTTTTTTTTCCGCCTCTCCATCTTTAGCTCAAGTGACAACATGATTCAAATCGGAAAAGAATCGAAGTCCTGGGGCGCCATGTGTCGAGTCTAACAGCCGCAGCGCCTGATTAGCTTGCACGCTCAACGCAAACCTCGAGAATAACTCAGCGTGTGGGGGGCAGGGGACTGAAGGAGCAGAGGGATCCCTAAAAATAATAATTGGAGTCCCTCTGTTGTCAATTACATCATGCACAAAGTTGTTAAGTACAGAAATAATTTTTGCGCCACCATTTTGGCGCCCCCTAAAGCACAGCACCCTTGTGCATTGAATGTAGTGCTGCCCACTTTTTGCTCCAGTGACTGCACATCCTCTCCTCACCTGGCAGTTTGAACCACTTGGGCACCTTGCCTGGGTCAGCTCTGGCCGGCTTAGTACCATGCGTTTGTGTAGACGCTTCTGGTTCTTCCTGTGCAGACTTTGGGTCAGTGTCCATCGCTTCTGTGGGTGGCAGCAGCTCCTCGACAGGTTCGGAACCGGATGTGGCCTCTGGGGACCAGAGCAGGCAGCTACAGTAAGGAAACAAGAGGCAAAAAACATCTGAGGGAAAGTGTTGACTGAGGCATGTTTGTGTCTGAGCAGAGCTGGATTATTTTCCTTTAGGGTTTCTGCTTTTTAAGACCATTACGAATGAAATTTAAGACTTTTATCACAACAGAAAATTGGATATTTTATATAATAGTAGTACCGAGCTTTTTTGCCCAGAATGTGCATCGTAGGTTACCAACAGAGGTGAGCCAGTGGCGAAGACGAAGGCCACCATTATCAATGAAAGATGCAAAACAAGCTAGCTAGCAAGGGTTTATTAGCAGATAGTTAGCGGTAGCCTCAACTGTATCAAGTCAAAGAACATAATGAAGATGTCTGAGTGCAAACTTCTTTTTCCTGACCAAAAAGACCCACAAGAAAAATAACCTATGAAGAAAACACGTAAATAAGCTCGACAAAATTTAAGACCAGCAATTAACATAATTAAGACTTACAACTGTTCCAATTAATTTAAGACATTTTAAGGCCTTAAAAGTCTTAAATTCCTGTATAAAAAATTCAGACTTATTAAGGATGTACCTCGTCCAGCTGGGCAGCTAAGACGAGGTTAAGTGCCAGCATTGTTCCAGCAGCTGAGGGTCACTTTTAAGGCTCTATCTTTAGAATATCTTTGGAATACTGGGGCATGGTGTGTGTGTGTGTGTGTGTGGAGGAAATGAGGGTGCATGGAGGCACCTGTCATATCACCAAAACCTCAAAGAGATTCCACATACCTCGCAATGGACTCGTTGGCTTGCACGGCTGAAACGGACGTCTCCAGCAGATCTCTCTTTAGGTAAAACTCTGTGGAGTAAAACTGGGTTGTATTAAAATCCTCTGCAAAAACACAAGTATTTATTTGAAGACGGCATAAAATGTGAGTATTAGAGAAAAAAAAAACCTGCTTTGACGTCAGAGCCGAAGTACACCAAAGCACCAGGAAACAAGTCGGCCTGGAGACAGACGCAGAGAGCGAGCGAGTAAACAGAAACTTTCAAAATGTTTGGCATTCTCGTCAATTTCTACAAACAGACCGAACTCCTGCTGCCTCCCGCTACAAGCAAACCAAACGTTCCTGGCAAATCTGAGGCAGAAATTAAGCTCGTTTCCTGGGATGATATATGGCTCGGGGGGGATATGAACCAGCAACCACCGTTCTTTGAAGCGGACCACAAAATGAGCGCCAATCAAATGGTTAGCG
This sequence comes from Phalloptychus januarius, assembly GCA_902982915.1. Classification (NCBI taxonomy): domain Eukaryota; kingdom Metazoa; phylum Chordata; class Actinopteri; order Cyprinodontiformes; family Poeciliidae; genus Phalloptychus; species Phalloptychus januarius. The sequence goes on along the minus strand of CADWAE010000251.1, from coordinate 536,170 downwards.
AAAACACTTTCACCCCTCAAGCTTCACATTCCTCCATTATAGATGGTCCTAATGGTTATAATGGACCAGTGGCAGGAAGATATATCATCAACCGTGTAATTTTGAGGTGAAAAACAGACGGCTGGGCAGGCGGGGAGCACGTCTGTCACCCTAATAGAACAGAAGTGAAAAACAGTAAAAGAAAATGTCTTCTTCACACGAGAAACACACAAAATGGTTGTTGTGGAGGAGAGAACTGCCATTTTTCTTGGAATTATACAAAAACAATGGGATAAAATTGGGACAAAAAGGTTATCTTTTGTCTTAATTAGGATCAGAGTTAAGCAGAAACATCGAAACCACAAAACTGGCTGAAACTTTTCAATAATCCTGATGTAAAAGCTGGTATATTGAAACCAAGTCGGTCATAATTCGCTCCTTAAGAACACCAAGAACTCCAAAATGAGTGATTTATGGATTTATTTAGTTTCCTTCTCGGCTCTAAACAATTGAAAATGCAAAGTTTTCAAGTGTTTAACTTGAAAACGCTTGAAAAAAATTGCCTTTTTTTTTGCAAACAAAAATGGCCATTTCAAACAATATTTTGCTTAATTGCTTCATAACCATGGTATCGCTGGCTGGCTGACCGGGAAACAGGCAGGACCTGAACCAATAAAGAATTTATGGAGACAGGAAGAGACAGCAGAGCCAACAATGCAGAAGACCTGAGGTTTCCATGATTAATGTGCCTCAATGTACATTTTCCATCTTAATTAATCTCATTATTTAGTGAACCCTAGTGCAATTTAAATGAATATATGGATGCAAGCGGACCGGAGACCGTTCCAAAAGCAGGAAGTGGACTGCAGCACAGGGCATTCTGGGTAAATACAAACAAAACAGAAAATAGTTTCACGTTGGAGGAGAAAATGTTTTCCCAATGACAAAATAGAAACTCTCCAGCCACTAAAACCTGATGTCACTCTATTCTGATTTACATCTCATGTAGAAGGAGGAAGTTGTGCTTGGTAGCTTCTTCATGCCGTTTCCTTCATGGGTTCTTGGTGCAGCGAGGGGGGCGAACAGGTTTTTCAATGAGTTTGGATTGTTTGACACAGTGCAGTGTAAAAGCAAAATGCATCAGCTGGAAATGTTGCAATTTTGGTCCCCAATAGAACCGAGTTTATTGGACCATCAGGTGTGGAAAACACCGTTAGTCAGCCTTAGAGGATCTGCAGGAAAGACGGTGGAAAGACGGTCTTAATGGAGACATATTCTCTGTAAAATGGTGCCAACAGCAGGATCTGCTCCACTTGTTGGGTTTTCATGTCTTTTACTTTCCCAGTTTATGCCGGTTGTTTCATCAGATCAAACAACTTTATACAAGCAGGCAATCACAGCGAACTGATGACAGCGGAGCTTCCACATCAAATAGATACAGTAAAGGACAAGAAGCTGTCACAAACCACAACAATGATAAGGACGTATATGAGTCTCTGTTACAGCAGCAGAATCAGGGAGACTGCAGATAATAATAATAATACTTTTTTTTAAAGGATTTTTTTGGTCCTAGTGGCCTTTATTTGAAAGTAGCTTGACAGGAAATCAGGAAACGAGAGAGGGGGGAGACATGCGGCAAGTGTCACCAGGGCGGGAATCGAACCTGCGACTGCCGGCATGAGGACTAAGGCCTCCATATGTGGGTTGTGCTTTGCCCCTGTGCCACCACAGTAACCCTCAGATAATAATTATTTTATCCATTACTCTGATGATTAATCACATAAAAAGTGATCAGGTTCTGCAGATTTCATTTAACAACTTTATATACAATAGAAATACATTACAAGATGAACATATACATTTCTTTTTCAGAAAATAAACATTTTATTGCCTAATATTTAATAACATAGAGCTAAAAGTAGCTAAAAATACTGCTGACATCAACATCTGAAAAACCCCCTGAATCAGCTCTTTTGAATGACTTATCATCAATATAGTGTAGGGCCAATCTGGACTGATTATTTTTAGGATGAACAGATTATTAACAGATTATTTGCCCACTTCAGGAGTTCTGATTCACACACACTTACAGACAAGTTTCTTTTTTATCTTAAAAGCAAAACGTATATACTTTTTGTACAGTTTTGGATTAGTTGCCGCTCTGAGTTTGCCTTTCAGAAGTAGCATTTTTTGAGTATGTATTCTCCAGTTAACGATTAGTCGATTACTAAATTAGTTGACAATTATTTCCATCGTCAGTTCATCATTAATTGTTTCAGCCCTGAAAGAGTTAAATGAGCTGCTCTGCAGTGACACAGGGCAGGTGGCTGCCGGGGTCACATGGGTTTACACATGCACTGTCTTTTGTGTGGCTGGTTGCTAAAATGGGACACACTGGCCTAATTGCTGTCATCAGAGCCCTGTGAGCAGGAAACAATGTGTTACAGCAGAACAACGAGCATTCCTGCGATCCCGTTCACTACAAAGCCGCGCTCCGGAAGAGACGGGCCGGCGAGAGGAGACCTGCGGGTGTGTGAGAGGAACGGACAGAGGGGAACTGAGAGAAAAACACAGGGCGACGGAGGAGGAGGAGATGGAACGGATCCTGATGGGAGAGCGACGGGCAGACGGGCGAGGGAGGGGACGCCTGCTATCAAAGGGCCTCTGGGTTGGGGAAACATTCCTTTCCTGACATGACACAAAGTGATTAAAGTGCACGTTGGGGTGTGTGTGTGAGGCACATGTGCATGGATGTCTGTGTGACATGACAGAGAAGGATTAAAGATTCCTTCTGCGAGTCAAAAATTGATGTATAGACTCAAAAACGGAGACAGACGGTACGTGCCTCAGTGTGCGAGGAGATTAAAGACTTTATTTTTGTGCACTTTAACGCTTTTAAGTCCCTAATGGATAGAGACATGTGGGTGAAGGCCAGAGAGAGAGACAGAGACAGAGAGAGAGACAGGGACCGTCTGGGTGCTGGAGGCTAAACGGAAAGCAACCGTTGAAGTTGGGGTGCAGGCAGGCGGGGAGTCGGGGAGGATGAGTCGTGGGTAACGGCTCGGGAGACGGAGAACAAAGACGGTTGCCGTACATCGCAACATCTGATTTGACTGAGACGGATCCTGACCTGGGAGAGCCTCAACAAAGACATTTCAAAGTTGGCTCTTAAGTTTTTTTTTTTTCCCGAAGGATCGTTATCGTTCGTACCAGCCCCACTGAGGGCTGAATCTTCATCATCATCACAACAAGATAAACTTCAAACAACTCCCCCCATTCCTTTGATTTGCCGCTTTTTCAGGTGTCAAATACGTTCGTAATTCCAACGAATATATTTAAAGAGAAGGAACTGAAGGTATGGGAAGTGAGGTAACTACTTTATAACTTTGACACGGTTCCCTCTAAACTCAAAGGCAACAAAGCATCCTGGCTGCCTACTGCTCCACGTATGTGTGTGTGCGTGTGTAAGATCAAAGCGAGGCCTGTATTAACCCCATGTGCCAGTCTGGGAAAAATCAAGCCCAGCTGGGGTCAAGGACAGTGGAGAGAAGGGTGGAGTGGTGGTGGTGGGGGGCAAGTATGAGTGGAAGTGAAAAAAAAAAAAGGGATGGAGGGGGCAAGAATGCAGAGAAGCTTTGAAGAGCCAGCCGAAACATTTTATAGTGTGTGCTAAGAGAGAGAGAGGGGGGAAGAAAAGTTTTATTTGTTGTTTTGTTGGAGTTTAACTTTGAGGTAAATCAGTCCATTTAACAGCACCAGAGTGAAGGTGGAGGATCTTACCTCCACCAGAGTAGCTGAAGGGTCTTTCAGAATAGTTTTTGGAGGGGTGATGACTGAAAAAGGAGAAAGGTGGAAATCACAAACCGATAATCAAATCAGCAGTTATGGAAAACCTAACTTTAAATATAAAGCATGAATCATTCATTCCTGCACAAGTTCTCACTCCTTAAACTTATTCGCCTTGTTATATTCTAATCACTAATTTAAATGCATTTTGGTGTAACCGACACAAAGTAGTGTGTAATTGTGAAGAGGAAGAAAAATGACAAATGGTTTTAAATTGTTCCACAAAATAAAACTGAAGAAATGTGACATTTGTTTATTATTCAGCCCTCTCTAAAGTGATGGTTGTCTTCAGAAATCACCTAGTTAGTAAACAGAGAACATCTTTGTGGTTTTGCACATTTGAATTGATAACATTCAGTGTCTAAATGTGCAAACATATCACAAAATATTTGAAGTTGCAGTTAAACATGATTGTACAGAATACCAAGGCTGGTTTACTAAAAAGTAAAAACCTGAAAAGAATAGATTATTTCTCTTCTTTGGAACAATGCAGTGCTCTGTGTTGTGTCACATTCTATCTGAATAATGTGCACTGAAGTATGAGGTTATAATGTGTCAAAATGTGGAAAATCTAAAGGAGCATAAATACTTGTGCAAGGGGTTGTACATCAAACAACGCAGCTGTTGACACTGTGAACTTTTGTAAACACTCACATGAAAGATGAATAACTACTTTCAACAAAAATAACAAATATATCAAAAGACTTAAAGCATTAAGTATAATACATCAAGATTCAGATTTAATCAAAAGGTCTCATACACAAAAACTTAATTCAGAGACGGACGGCTGTTGTTGTGAAAGGCATTTCTTTAATTTCCTCTCCCTTGTTCCGACACCCATAGAGGCGGTACGCAGCGAGGCTCTGCAGACACACACTGGATGCAGAGCTTGTGAATGCAACTAAGACTGAATGTACTAAAAAGTGTTGCAGACAAGTCGTAGATAAGATTAGATTGCTGTGAAAATTATGGGTTGAAAGCTGAAACCATGAGCTTTTGCATTTTTCCTCAGATTCTTTGTGGTTTGAAGCAGAATCAGAATCCTGAAATCACCACTGTTGGCCTGAGAGACACATTGTTACCAAGAGCTACACTGCTGCCTTTAAACAAATCTTAGAATATTACATTTTAATCACTCAACTGCTTTAAACACATGACAATTGGGAAAAAAAACTATTTAAAACAAACAAGCATGAGAAGTTAAGATGTAGCAACTTAACATATTTAAACCATGAAAGCATCACATTTTATTATAAGCAATGCTGCTTAATGTGAGTAGCAGTAGAGGATATAAAAACAGCTGTTTTTGTTTGTGGTCAAGCTAGCCTTATAGCACGGCTGACTGCTGCAGGAATTTAGAAAAGCAGCAGTTTAAAGAAAAGATATTGCTTCAAAAGTCAGAAGAATTTCATCTGTTCATTTGTTTTTTGTGTGAGTGTGTTCAGCTGTTTTCAGTGTTTCTGTAGCTGTGGATGTCACGCTAATTTTAGCAAATAATAATTACAAAATCCATCACATCCTGAATTAAGACGTGGAAGTAATTACATGGAGATAAACTTCATCCTGAGAAAACCTCCTCGGTCATCCAGACGTGATCCACAAAAACCACTGTCCAATAAGCTAACAACAGGCTAATCAAAGAATCTCTGCAAGTACAAATTAATGTTAAGGCGATATGATTGCTGTAAACCTAATTGCAATCTGCTGGGTTTCCGCAGATAGATAACTGAGCACCAGAAAAAATATATAATTTTAGCTGCATTGTATTATAACTATGTATTATCTGGAATGTATGCATGCTGCTAACTAGAGTTCAGATCAGGCCTAAAAGAAAGTTTAACACCAATCGACTAATTACCATTAATTATAGGCCTCAGCCGAAGCAAAACCAACACATTGTTTTAATTAAGGTTTACTGCTTTTGTGTTTTTTAACCGGAATTTGAGTAAGCAGTGTAACGCCTCCTTGTTTAACATCTTCCAGCTCCATTTTGTTATTTGTTGTAACCGCAGGGTGAGTCAGATGCAAATATTTGGGGATGAGTGACTGACAGAAGTAGAGGAGAGCAGAGCTGCTAACTCCTCTATGTAGGCTACCATAAGCAGATTAAGAAAGCTTTATATTGGCCCAATCTGACCATCAAACAAATCATTTTGGCCAGTGATTTTTGTTGTTAATTTTTAAATAAATAAACTGACTTGACTAGAAATAGGGCGTAGTGGCGTTAGTGGTCATCCATTAGTACTCAAAGGTGATTTTAAGGTTTGCACAACAGCAGAAACGTGGATTAACGTCTTAAAGGGAGATTTTGGACACATGGAAGTCGTGCGAATAACTAAAAGGAGATTAAATGCCACTTACATAAGTAGAAACTGATCTGAGGATCCTCCAAGTGACTTCTCAAGAAGTGTCTCACTGCACCAACTGGACAAAAAACAACGTTAAAAAAAACAGAAAAAAACCAAGCTATACCTCCATCACTCAGTTTATGGACTGTAACTGATGTTTCAGAAGGAATTTTCCTTCAAGTTGTTTTTTTCCTATGCTGGCTGTCAGATTGCTGTTGCTCATAATCCCTGGAATTACAGACCTGTCTCATTCTTTCCGTCTATATTACTCTGCTGCGGCTGCAGTTATGAATGTGTTTACAGAGTAAACTTCACATTGCAGCCATACCTGTGGCGAGTCAGGTGAAATGAGCACGCTCCAGCAATGTGAACCAACACAAACACACGCACCTGTCTCAAGGGGCCTGAAGAAGCCCTGGAGAACATGTCTGTCTGGAAACAGGATCCTCAGGACCACCTGGAGACGCACAGGACATGCAAACTCTCAATTTCAAAACGACATGATTTACATTGTAGAAATATTTATGCCACTTGAAACTTTGATATTTTGCCAGGTTGCAATCAAAATTTAGTGTGTTTTGAGGAGATTTTATGCGTAGTGGTGAGGTTGAATGAAATGGTCTTTACAAGTAAAGGTGCAGCTCACGTCGGTATTCAGAATCCATGAGCCAAAACATAGTGGAACTTTCTGTTTCAATTACAGAAGCAAATTTGTTTTGGGTGTCTCTAGAGAATGAATTGTTTCCTCTTTTTTTAAGAAAGTGGTGTAGTGTCTGATCAGGACTGGAAAAGTACGGATTCCAGCACCATGTGGAGACGGTCAAAGAACAGATATGGAAAGTGTGTAAATGGAAGAAACTGATGAAAGGAAGACAAATATGTTGGGGAAAGTCAAATATGGTCCCGTGAAAGAGACTGTTTCTAAAGATTTCTTCATGATTCGGCTGGTTTAATACATGTTGCACTTTGAAGTAAAATCCTTAAGTTGCATCTGCAGAGCCTCTTCACAACAGGAGTGCTGGTTTCACTCCAGATAATGTTTTATAGTTTCAGTTTAAACATGTTTGCTGTGCTCCCTACCAGCTTTAAAAAGGGCTGAACTTTCTTTCTACGACTTCTTCACTCTTCCATAAAGGTCAGATTTATTCATCTCTGCAGCTCCTCCAGAGTCACCATCTTCCTCTTGGCTGATCAGCTGATTAATGCTGATCAGCCAAGAGGACAGGCCTCAACCAGCCTGTCAGTATAGTTGGAGACCCATGTCTTGGCAGGTTTTGTGGTGAGATGTGCACAGCTTCCCACCAGCCATTTTGAGTTCGCTTTAATCAAACTCTAATCCGTTTGTCTAGAAAGTCCAGTTTGTTTGGGGAGGTGTGGATGCGCAAACTCTGATGCAGACCAAAAAAGCAAACTCTGGTCCGCCTAAAAACGCAGGTCTTGGTTCAGTTGAAGTGAACTCTGGTGAGGTCTGAATGCCAAAGAGACGGAGACCACTCCAAAAGAAGGAAGTGGACGATAGCGCAGGGCATTCTGGGTAAATACAAATTAAAACAACGCTAGAGTCTAGTGTTAGCATGAGAAATGGCTTATGGTCTTGCAACAAACACAGAAGAGAAATCCCACAAAATCTGACGTTTTTTGTTTAGATTTTGTGAAGAAGGAAGTTCATGTTTTCCTCAGAGGTTTACGTGTTTTACTTCAGTAGTTCATGCTGCAGCGCCACCACAGTTTGCTTGAGGGGTTTGAATTGTTTGAGCCAGTGTGAAATCAAACCCCACCACTGGACTACCAGGTGTGAAAACTCCCAGCATAAAGAGGAATGAACAAATTTGTCAGTCTATTAGAAAACCTAGAAATTCAGTCTGATTTTCCTTTCACTTCACACTTACCCATTACTCCATGTTGGTATGTTACAAAACATCCAAATAAAATAGATGTCAGACTATTGGAACGTGACACACTTCAAGGGTATGAATACTTTTATGAAGCCATGTCGGCCAGAGGAATGTCTGGACGTTGCTCACTTTGGGATACCGCTCCATCTTCTCCTTCATCTGAGCTTCTCTCAAAGCCTTAGTGAGCAGCGGAGCCTCCTCTAATAACTTCCTAGAGAAACGGAACAGAGACAAACACACGGTTCAAATACAAAGCAAGCTGAGGAGAAACAGCCGAGCGTGTGTGTGGCCGCGTATGCGTGTTGTGCATGTCAGAGGCAGAGACAAATTGCTGTGGTCGGCTTAACTCCAGCTTTGGTAATTGCAGCCATCGACATGGTAGCAGCGTCGCAGCGAGGCAGCATGTTGGCGCAGATTAAAGGTTGCGCTCGACGAGGTCTCAACCTGATCGTGTTTGGTCCGTTGACTGGCCGGGCTACACAGAACAGGGTTACTAATTGCTGCCAGTACACTGCATTCGTGGGGCCTTTGTAGTGTGTGTGGGGCGTGTTATAAAAGGAACCATGTTTGCAAACACACACAACGTCTCTGCAGCTGCGGCCCGCTGCGGCCGCATCCAGAGACGGCAGAGTAAACTCAGTCCCATCTGTTTTCAGGAAGTGCTCATAAATAAATAAAAACTTCAAACTCATATTAGGCAGGATGGAAAAAATATATATGAAAACCTTCTAAACACACGCAGAGATGCCCAGCATTCTTCCTGCCTGTGGCCTCACATCACTGCTGCGGTATTCAACAATTAATAGTTACATATTGACAAAACACCACAGGACCACGTGCAAAACCGACTTAATTATCTGCTTCAAAGAGTGCAGGACCAGAAGTCGGATTCAGATGGGTTTCTGCAGCAACGTTTTATTTATTTATTTTTTTAACAATCGGCCGGTTTTGTTTGTTTCCTTCCACGCACCTCTCGCTCTTCAGCTCGGCGAAGCGCTTACGCACGTCGTCCACGGTCACTTCAAAGAACTCGTCGGGCAGATCGGCGTGGTCCTTGGACTGACGGGACACAGAGTCCATGTGGTAGATGAGGATCTCCCTGTCCACTGGCTGGTCAAAGAGAGAAGCGACAATGTGTGACGACGCTGTAACACCTGAAGAAGTATTCACACCCCACTGAACTTTTCCACATTTTGCTACAAACTTCAACCAACACAAAGTGGTGCATAACTGCACAGCGGAGAAGACAATTAGATTTTTTCAGATTTTTCTTTAACAAGTAAAAATTAGAGTTGATCCAACTTTACCCCTAAATATCACTTTGTGTATTGTTTAATCTCAGTCTAAGTTCACACAGCAGGTCTTAATGCTCATTTTTTTGTGTGGTCGTTCACGTAACATATTAAAGACAACTGCAATAAGACTTGTGTGTGAACAAGTTTACTCCCATCATCCCGTCAAACATGACGTGTTCACTCATGCTGCAGACGCCTCGAAAACAATCAGATACGCATCCGGCTTAGTACCACGTATGGAAGTGACTCAGATTTTTTTGGGGTGAGAAGATTGGAATTGGCCGTTCAGATTGACGTAAAAAAGACGGATTTAGGATGCATTTAAATTAACAAAAAAAAGAAAGAAAAAAAAAAAGAAGATTTGGATCTTATTTTCCTGCTGTGAGAGTAAAAAATTCAGCTGTTTTGTGAAGACGTTAGAGGTTCGCTAGAGGACATTAGTGGGCAAACAGTGTCTGCAAACATCCTTAGACACCTAAACTGACCCAGACGGGCAAAGAGAGGAATATTCAGAGAAACATCCAGGAGGCCCGTGGTTACTCTGGAGAAGCTGCAGCAACTAACGGCTCAAGTGGGAGAACGTATCGATTGGAAAACTGAGTTGTACTGTCGACAAATCTGGTCTTTATGGAAGAACGGCAACAAAATAAGCCACTGTTGAGAAATGTGACCAAAAGCGAACCTTTTGGCCCACACTGCAAACTGTTTCCACAAGAAGATGATGGTAGCATCATGCAGTGGCTAAACTTTGTCTCTGCCCTCTCTTTCAGTCAAAATTCACACTTTGGGAATTTGTTACAAGAAATAAAATTCACAGCTGTTATCCATTCAATCTGACTGAGCTTGAGCTGCTCAGCAGAAAAAGAAAGGGCAAAGCTGATAGAGCAATAACTCAAGAGTAGATGCTGTAATTGCAGGAAAAAGTTGCTCTTTAAAAGTATTAACTACAAATGCATTGCACACCTTGTATGTATTTATTTGTAAAATAAAAAAAAGAGAGAGAGACCCCAATCGTTTTTTTTATCGTTTCACTTTTATGTGCTACTTTGTGATCATCTACCTCTAAAAGACACATTAATGTTTGTGTTTGTAACGTGACAAAGTGGGAAAAGGTTTGAGCAGAGACACGCTGCAAACACAAAGCAAGGCAGGGGAAAGAGGTTTAATGATGTTGAAAATGTAATGAATCAGAAGATCCAAACCAGGAGAAGACTCTACATGTGAATAAAGAGAATACAACTCAAAAATAGAAATTAAATGCTCACCTCTAGAAACTCTTCTCTGTTGTCCAGATCCCGGTCCGCCGATTTGACGGTTGCTTTACACTGACGAGACAAAAGTTAAACTTGTCAGTTAAGCCAAGAAGTCTCGTGACGATCATTTCAAGATGATTTTAACCATCCTGACATCAGATGCAACAATCCACCCACAGTTTGTTAATGTCACATTATTTGTAAGTTCTGGCACCTCAAAAATGTCACAACCAAAGCACTAGGCGGTCATTAATCAACTCAATGTTTCCAGTTTGACAGAAATAAATTATTTAGCTTTTACTGACAACCTGTGTAAAAAGTTCTGTGAAAATCTGCTTTCATTCTTTCATATAATTTAATCACAAATTAAACCCATTTTACAGATTTATTTAATGTCACATTTCAACGTCTTGTGCTCATTAAAAGCGACAGAACCAGAGCATTAATGTCGTTATCACTACAAACCCACAATACTCACCTTTACTGCGTGTCACACCTGAACGTGGCACACGATGAATGTGGATTTTTTAAAAACTGTTAAATATGACTCTGTTTCTGGCTCATCAATGGCGTTTCCTCGTTCTACCTCAGAAACAAAATGCTGATCAGGGTGAAAGTGAAACTCGCTCTAAACCGTCTATGCAAAAGACATTTTTCAACATCCTCTGATGCTCCAGGACAGCCAACTTTTAAAGCTGCTCTCCCCTGTTCAGTTAAATAAGACTTTACAGAAAATGCATGTGACTTGTTGCTTGGGCTCACTTTAGTGCTGTGGACTGATTTGGCCTTCTTGGCTTTGGGCGACTGCACGGTCGTGGTTAGAGCCGACAGAGATGAGGATGAAGACAGTGAGTGTCCGATCTCTCCGGCTAGACCCCCGAGGCGCTGACCGCCGCCAGAGAAAGGAATGAAAGGAGCTGCTGCAGCAGAGGAGGCTGGGTGAGAGTTCAACCCCGACGGTCCGGCTTCCTCTCCGTCTTCGACTGCTCTCAGGACTTTGGGTCGAACCACGTCTTGAGGTTTAGCAACGTCATCAGTAATGGGGCTTGGAGCTGGCACAGCGGGGGTTTCCAGTGGCTCGTGTGGATTTGATATACTGGTTGGCACAACTTCAGCAGCAGCCTCTGGAATGGATGGAGCAGAGTCGGGCTGAGGCGATTCGCTGGGACTGGCTTCCATTGCAACAGGTGTGCTTGGCGTTGCAACAGGTTCATCTTCCTCTCCTGCTGCCTGATTCTTTTTGTGTATAAACCTGAAACAGAAAGTGTCAAAATCACATCTCTAAACTTGTGCACTGTTGCTAATTAAAGCAAAATAGAAAATAACATAAAATGTAAACAAACCACAAATGTCTAATGATCACTGTAGAGGCGCCAGAAAAATTCTCCAGCGACCAAATCCAGACACTTTTCACCTTGATCGACCGGTCAGAAACTCGATAAAATCAGTATGGTTTTTTTTGTACATACTGAGTAGAACCAGATGATAGCGGTATGGATGCTGTCATGTGTCCAGCATCAGTAAAAGTTTAGATAGAGCCTAAGAAATCCCAGACACTGTGACTGTGACTGAGCCCGATCAGACTAATGAACCAAGCCCAAAGTAAACCCAATAAATATTTTCTTAAAGATTTTATAGCTTTTGTTTTTAAACCATAATTTGAGGTAGCGCTGTAACTCCTCCAATTGTTAGCTTTTATTTAACATATTTCAGCTCCATTTGGTCACTTGCATTTTTTGACATTATGTTGAAACAACCTGGTGAATTATTAATGCTGCAAAAAAGAGACAACAAGACTTCAGCAGGTAATAGAAAGGTTAGCTGTAAAGCAGCAATGCTGTACTTAGCATCTTTTATTATTTTGTTCTGTTCTGACAAATGTTTAATTTTAAAAATCTGACAATCGTCTGGTAAAATTTAGTGTAGGCTCTACAGTAGATACTCTATGTACATCAGTAAACTGTTGTTTTTGTCATGCTAAATGCGCTAATCGCTAAAAATGGAGCTCCATTAATGATTTTGTTTTTATTTCAAAATAGTACGACCTTGTTTTAAAGTGGCTCTACTTCTAATAAAAATAACTGATTACACAGCAGAAAGGCTAGAAAAAATATATATTCATTGCGCATCTACTTGGATTGTGAAACTCGAGGTCAAAGACAAAAATGAGCCACTAAGTTCTGATTGGTGAGTCATTATTTTCATATCTCAAACAAAAATGTTCTTTGGGGTTTAAATGGGATGAATTTTAACATGTGTGTCTAGGAGTTTGTTATTTTTCTTTAACATTAAACCTTAATTACATTCCAACAGAAAATAAAGTGCAGCTAGTAAAATATTTATTTTGCAAACAGCTGAGGCTGGAACAGAAATCCCAGTCTGTGGTTCGTTGTTTAAACTTAAGAGAAATTTGGACATTCGTTTAGATTCATGCCAGAGATCAGCTAATTGTTTTGAGCTCTGAGAAAGAATGGAAATAATTTTTTTTTTTAAAAATGAACAAAAAAATATGTTTCGATATTTCAGCGCAATAAGTGTTGACGTGTTCGGCCTACCTGACAATGGCGCTTCCACCTGTAAGACCCAGAGACTTTAGAGTGGTTTTCTTTAATGCTTCCTCTCCACTCACCTACACACACATGGACAAGCAGCTGTGTTTCCATAAAGCTGACTTTTATCTCTTGAGAAAGGGAGCGTTAGAGGAAGGCTTCATACCTCGTCTCTCATGTAAACACAAGCAGGAGTGGCTCCAGACTCGGACAGCTCCGACACTCTGCCAGTGTCCAGGGAAGTAAGAGTAAAACTGAGATTAAAACCAAAGGTAACTGGTAATAGCCTTAATTTAACAACAAAAAACAAGACATATCTCTTTTTATTGTTATTCCCCTTCTTAAGAGGGGTTCACTAATGAAACCTCATGGTATGTAGTGGCACACTGCATGTGTAAACCATGTGCTTACAATGTCGTGCAGAAACCAACTAAACATTTTACTATTGTTCCCCTAAATTCCTGAAAATCAAAGCCGACCCTTTAGTCTCTCGTCATTCCCTACATTTTTTTCCCCCGTCAATGTGGAACTAATACACATTTCTTAGAAGCATAACTCTGCTGGCAGAGAATGCAGTGATGTAATTTAATAGAGATGAAGGCAAGTGGACTGCAGGAGCACATGGCACCGCACAGCTGGAACTACTGGATAACAGCTGCATGAGTGTGTGAAAGGTGAGTGATGATGTGTGGGAAAAAGGCTTCGACGGAGGATGTTGGTTTGGCCCATGTTCATTTTTCATGCAACGGCCAGATGAGATCTGCAGAGTCTAGAAAGTATATTCATTTTGTGCAACATCGCCTTTAACCGTCATTTATGTATTCAAAAATTGTTTTAATCTTTTATTTTAGCATCTATATTTTCTGTTATAGATAACATATTACTGTAATTTAATCTCGCTCTAGTGTTTTTCTGTCATGCAACCATTGAAACAGTGTGTTTTAGTTTTTTTATGGTAATGTCAATGAACGATGTCTGTGTTTTTGCACATTTGTGACAAACTGTCTACTTCCTATAATTAGAACAAAGATGACACTTAACACTCATCGTTGAACTAAAGGCTACCTTTTGTTGTATCAGTTCTCCAACAGCTTCATGATGAGACTAATATGCATTAGGCTTCCAGCTAAAAATTATTTCTTTAATTGATTATTTTTTACTATTAATTGAGTAATCAGATAAAAAATTTGGCACATTCTGTAGATTTTTTTTATTAACAATAAAACCTTATGGTAAAATTGTCTTATACAATATGAGAAAATGCAAGTAAACAAATAACTCAATAAAAAAAAAAAATTTCAATTTAGTTGTAAGAAAAAAAAAAAAAAAAAAACTTCTATCAGCAGCATGTGAAAAGCTCAGCCCTTTCTGTTTGACTCAGCATTGATACAATGTAAGACTGATCTGATGACTACATTTTGAATTCATTGGATAGAAAAATGTGCTAAATGTGAGATTTTTTACAGAGTTTGAACCAGGTTAGGATAAAACTGTGCCACTGGAGGAGTTCTGGGTAGAGCATATTTACAGACAATGTTTTTTTTTTTTATCTTATATATTCTTTGTATAGTTTTACTGCTCGGAGTGTGTTGTTATTTCAGCAAATGGCTTTTGTTAGAGTTTGCATACGCCTGTTATAATGGTTCCAGCCCTAACATATGTTTTGAGTAAGGAATTCATTTTAAGCTGTAATGCTCCACTAGTGAAAGTAAATCTATTCTCCTTGGCACTGATGCAATAATTTAGAACATGTTAAAGAAAAAAAGTTAATGTAATTAATTTTAGCTCATCAGCTTTTACAATGTAACATTTAATATTCCTTTCAAATAATTACTTCTGATCTAATTACCAAAACATGTTCAAATTTGAAATAATCTCTCTTTGAGCCATGCATAACTGACGGAACTTTAAAAGTTCATCATCATCTGCATTCCTAACCCTAAATCTGTCAACAAATTGCCACTCAATAAGGGAATCTTTTTGGCTCCATCCTGATCTTCTTGCGTCAGCGCGCATGTTCAACACGCACCTGATCTGAGGGAAATGCGCGATCACTTCCCACAGGCTTTGTCCGGAGGAGAAGGAACCCTGGAGCCGAGAGCCGTCCTCCATCTGGAGCGCGATCCGCACCTGATGTGCAGCGAGCCACAAGAACACACAAGCTGCGTCAGACAGCACACACGTTCCAACTACAACAAACATAATGCAGAAGTAACTAGAGCTCATAAATGTTCAGCATCAGTTCATCCACAATAAACTTCAAAATGAAAAGAAACAAATAAAATACCAGAACACTACTTTCAGGGTAAAACAGGCAATATAAAACACTTTGAAGTTTGTTCCTTTGTCTTTCTTCGCATTAAAGAAGCTAAAAATAATGTTCTGCATTCCTAAACCTCAAGAATCTCACATTGATGAAATCTAAGGAAACGTTAATGGCTCTTTGATCCGGAGCTATTTTTTCCGAGGAATAAACTCTTTGATAATCCAACTTGTTTTGGTCGCACATGTGGGCCTACATCAGCGTGAAAATGAGTAACACACCCGGCAGCAGTGTGAGGCTGATGTTCTTAGTCTTTGAGTCATACTACGGGTTGTTTATGTTTAGTCAACGGTGCTGTTGTCCAGAACAGGGAGAGCGCTAAACGGCGGCTCACCGGGAGAGATGAAAAGAGAGACTTAGCTGTCAACACCAAACACTCACACACAGACGCAGGCACATGCACACAGGCCAGCCTGCCTGAGGTGAGTGGCCATGTGAACATATATAAAAATCTGTGAGGGATCAACAAATCAACCATCCGTCAAATGAACAGCAGTCAACGGATCAGATCATCGAGCTGTGACGTCACAGGAAAGTGAAGCTCAGCTGCAACAAAGTGTGTGTGTGTTTTGTTTTTTTTACCAAAACTTAAAACTTAATATGAAACACACACACCAAGGTGAGATACTAATATAAAGATAAAGTACAAATGTTTACAGGGTTTCCAGCTACATGTTCATAATCAAACTTTTATCTTTCTAGCCTGAGATTTCCAGGGTTTTCTGAATATTTTGGAAGTATAAACACAGAATTTGACTATTATTTCATAAATGAGTGGACAAACAGATAACGGATGTTCTGGATAACTGCTTGGATGGATAGTCAGATAGAGAGATGAACACATGATGGACAATGATGATACCATTTGACAAAATGCAATGTTTGTTGCTTATTTCATAGTTTGTTTACTGTATTATATTTTTATCGTGTAAAAGCACTTTGATCAGCTTTGAGCTGGAATGTGCCATACAAATAAACTTGACTTCTTTAATTGGACAAACATGGGACGGGATTGGGACGGGTAGATCGATTCTCTCACTCTTTCAAATCCAAGCAATGGTCCATTAAACAACAGGAAGCCACTGACTACATCAGTTAGTTAATTAACTGGTTAACAGCTGCAACATATTTAAATGCAGCATCACTTTCCAGTTCAGGCCGTTTGCTTAGTTAAATCCATGTGTACTCTTACTTCATCAGGCAGCTGCGTGCAAAACTATTTATCTAATACGCTCTTTCATTGCGTACATTACAGACCATGAACACCAATATTACTAAAACTAAAATAGGCTTTTTACAGTCACAAATTTTGAAACATGTGGAAGAGCATTGATAAAAATTCCAACCATATGATTAGTATCTGAGGTTTGGAAACATAATCTGTTAATAACTCTGAAAGCAGCATCATCATGACAATGAAACCACTGTTATTGAAAAATAAAACGGTTATAACCTAGCAGTTGCTATTGCTAATAGTAATGGATAATGTTGTAATGCCTTGATATAATTCTTTCTGGACGACAAATTGCTTTTGAACTAACTTTGACAACATCGTAATGGTGAGTTACTGATTTATTCAATAGAAATGATCTAGAGGCAACCAATAAATGAGCATTCGCACACATGGATTTAGAACAACATAAAAGTAATCACAGATCAGTGATTTAAAAATACCTATGGTATATTAATTTCAATGACTTTCTGAATGAATTTCTGAGACTTCTTCAGATTCAGTGTAGTACAGACATTCCTGCCAACAGCCACTTTCAATAACTGTTTGAAGAATCTAAATTAATAAGTTACAACATTTAATTTCCCTTTGGGATTATAAAGCATTTTTAATTTGAATTGAATTGTTTTAGCGTATATAAAATAGTCTAAAAAACTGACACGTGGAGCTAAAATCTCACATGTAAATGCAGACATGAAAACTTACCAATAAGTGACACCTCCAATGTTGCCACTGGTGATGTCTTAGTGGTTCTCCTGATTACCATATTTTAACACCATTTTCCTATTCTTTTACACACTTTTTTTTTAAAGTTAAACGAACTAACCTGGCTGTCAGCTCCACCTTGTTTCCTTGTGCTTGTCACCATTTCCAGTTTTGCATTGTTGGGAAGGTTGGCAAATCTCCATGGCAGCGTCAAGTCAAGAACGGTCCTCTGAAACCTGTCAGCAAGTTCACAACCGAAATAAGAGAGCTGGCTTCTGTAAAAATTACTTACAATATACTAATTACAAAAAGGTTCAGTGCAAAACCTACTTTTATGCACAAAGAAAAATATCCAAGCTTGGCAACATTTTGCAAAAACAACAACAGAAGTCTCCCAAAAGCATCAAACCAAATTAAATTTAATTTGTATTGCACCTTTCAGCAACAAGGCATTTCCAAGTGCTTTACATAATTAAAAACACAAAAATGTAAAGTCATAGAACACAGTCATGTCGTTAATTTCTCAACGACATTACATTTTGCTGTTATTGCACATCAGATTATTGATTCATATTTCATGATTATGTTTCAAAAGCAACTCTAAAAAGCTGGGTTTTTAGTCTAGATTTGCATGTTGTGGAAACTTGTTACGGTCTCAAGATAAAAAAGGTTAATTTTTTGGTTACGGTTCCACCAGGCATGTGTATATTGGAAACATTTATTAAAAATTTTAGAGAGCCTGAGAGAGCAAGATTGCTTAATTTTGGTCTTGAATGTTGTACCTCTTTCCCTCAAAACTCTGCTCTCACATTCAAATACCTCCTGCTTACTAACCAATAAGCTCTGCTCTTCCCAACAACTGTTTCTGTCCTACATGGCTCTCCCACAAATCTTTTCTCCACCTGTTTGCACCCTTTTTCTCATGCTCAATCTTCTACTCTGTGCAGATTAAACCCACTCACTCAGGTCTGTCCTTTGGCTTTCGTGATTTCTCAAATCAAAGTTGTAATTCCTTCGCAACAGGTCCAAACTTTAAGGCAACATGGTGTGACTGTGACATCACTGCTTTATTTGGAGCAAATGACTTATAAATGGAGTGACTATTTGTGATCAAGTAAGACGTTTTTTTTGAGAATATGGCAATGTGTTTATAAGGTGACAGGTTTAACACTTGAGTGTAAATAAGGAATTCTGCTTTAAACTGGGAAATTCTTACTCCAAAAGCAATTTATTTGCAAGAAAAATGAACAGATATTGTCAAGTCAAGATGTGAATTTCTGGAAGACTCCCACCACCTAGCACAGTTGCACAGGTTATAAATTATTCATCATGATTTGTTTTAAGAAAATCTGGCTTTTTAGAAATTACTTTATCTCATCAGATTTTTATAATGCGCCTACCTTCATAGCTTTGAATTCAGATAGACAGTCAGATAGAAAGATATATGTAGTCACACTCACTTTAAACCGTGGTCATTGGGGTCAAATCCATGTTTTTTGCAAACATCTTCCAATACCTGCGAAAGATAAACATATCAGGATTGTAAAAGATCAAAATAAGTCAGATAGGAACAGAGTTATGCTGACTTAATTCGCCCGAAGGCTAAAAACTGATCTGTCACTGGCTAACAGGTGTTAGCCTAGCATGCTAGCTGGAGAACAGTTCGCTCTCGTGTTTTCAGGCATTAATAGAAATAAAAAGCTCCGCGCGCCTGAAAGCACCGCGTGCTCCCTGTATACGGGTTTACCTGTAACAAAGGTGTGTTTGGAGCCACTTTAATTGTTTGTCTTCTCCCGTTTGGAGTCAGAACCGTTACAGCTGAACCGCTGGCTGCCATTGTTTGTAGTGACGTCACGGTGTTTGTTTGAATCAACTTTATTGTCCTCGTTACAGACAGCGCAAAAACATTTTAAAGGACCATTTCAAGCTGGGAGAAACTTGCTTCATAAAGAACATTGTATTCAGAATGTTTTTCTTTCTCTTTTTTGTTTTGCTTCCGATAGAGAAAATAAATATGGAAAAATATTAAGCTGAGCAGAAATTGAGATTGTACACTAATTTGATGAAGAGGACAGGTAGTAGTGGAGGACTGCAAGATATACACTGAAGTACATATATATGTATCCTTTTTCACATTTTGGTGCATTGCATCCTCAAACTTCAATTAAACTGTGAATTTTTAGGTGATAGGCAAGATAGTAAAGTGGTAGGAAAAGAACAAATGGCTTTCAATTTTGATTTACAAAAACCTGAACATTTTTATATGCATTGGGATTCAGCACCCTTTACTCTGAAACCGGTAAATATAATCCAAGGCAATAAACGTCACCTGGTAGAGTTGAGCTGTGCATATTTTAGAAATAAAATTCTGATTACCAATCTCTGCATACAATTTGCATGCATGTGTTATCTCACAAGAACTGAATACAAAGGCACAGCACACTTTATAGACCTTTATTTCTCTTATTTTGAGCCATTACTCTTTCCTTTTCACTTCACTACTCGCGTTAGTCTATCACATAAGGATCCAATAAGGTACATTAAAGTTTGGGGTTATGGAGTGAAAAACTGTTAACGGTTTCAAGAAGGATATATACTTTTACAAGACACCCAGTTCTTTACCACATTAAAGCTGGTTAACAAAAGATATTTATAAAAAAGAATGAAGTTTGCCAACCCCCAAACCAAATGAGATCTTCTGTATTAATGTCTAACATACTTCGCATCGACATCAAGACAAATGGGTATTTAACAAATGTTTGTTTAATTTATTTCTGCAAGCTCTTGCAGATGTATAATGTTAAAATACACTTTAAAATGCCAACAACAGTTTGAGCCATGCCACTAATGACTGGGGGATGAAGTATATCTTACTGTTTTAATAAAACCCAAGCCCATCCATCGGCACGGCATTAGATCTTTGACAGCTTAAAGCTCTTTTTCTTATTTTAGGACATTTAAAAGGAATAGGAAAAAAGATTTGAAATTATTTGCAGCGGCCAAGTAGATTGATCCTGTCAGAGGCCCGACCACAACACAGCAAATCTGTTTCTCAGATGACTTCATGTAAGCACTGGGAGACATCTGACAGATGACCTGAGATGATACCAGAGAATCAAGGCTATTTTCTGCCAGCGAGGATCAAACCGGATCAAAGCCGGAGTCAGAGCAAAAAGACGTGGCACAGACAGATGGAGAGGAGTGAAGGCTCAACAATGGACTGACTGACTGACTGACTGAATGACTGACAACTCGGTCTATATTCAGATACAAAGCCAACAAGAAAAAAAAAGAAAGAGGAAGAGACCTCTGGTAGAAAACTGTCACCATCTGAGTAAACAACCAACAACTTGCTTCCTTCCTCACACAGCAGGACAGAGGCTTTAAAATGTGTGTGTGAGTGTGTTACGGTTTTTTCAAACCTGGTCTGGGTGCTTAAAAACACATGATGTGATACTTGTTCTGATAAGCTCCTAAGGTGATAATCTGCACCATTCTTTCACCTTTTTAATAGTGTGAACAGTTCAGGATTTTCACTGTTCTTTTACTTTTCCGAATCCTGGAAAAGCAGAGCTAGTCTAGTGTTCATGCAAAATGTCTTCCATTAATATTTGTCCCTTTTTAAATGTTTAACATTTTGTTACACTACAACCAACATCTTTACTACGTTTTATTGGGATTTTAGTCCAACACAAAGCAGAGTATGATTGTAAAGTCAAAGGAAAGGGACACACGATCTGAAATAATCTCCAAAAAAATATATATGATACAAATGTGGTGTGCATTTGTATTCAGTCCCCATGAGTCAATGCTTTATCTGCAACAACAGGTCTTTTAGAGTAAATCTCATTATTGCTCTTGTTAGTGGGTGGGATGTACTGGGCAGATTTCATTTCAGTTCTAATTCAAAAATACCTTATTAACCACAGGGGGAAACTAACTGTTGTTGTAATCAATATTCTTTCTACATAGATTTCCAGTAGCAGTCTGTGTTACAGCATTCCTCTGAGAAGAACTGTTGCTACAGTTTCATAAAAAGGATCCTCAGGGTTGTTTGTCATTTTATGAAGAATCATTCTTTGCCCAATAATCTCCAGAGGTTAAACAACACTTTTTTCCCCTCAATGTTAGCAACAGCTTTTCCAAAACTGCAGCTGTCAACAGATTTACAGATCTGTTACAGATTTTGGCAGTGATTAGATTCTTCAACAGCAAAAAGATTAGCAACAAATGTGATATTTCAAGGCCACAGTGAATATACTCATCACCTCCCAGGGGTTGGCTAATCCTTTACTACAGAAAAAAAAAATCACCCTTTTTTGTTTGTTTTAAATAATTTTCAAAGAATAAAGGTAACATTTAAAGGGTTGCAATCTTGAAATACATTAAATGTTTAGTAGTTTTTCAAAAATATGAAGTTTATTAAGACGAAAACTTGAAAAAACAGAGATGTACAATAATTTAACAGCTGTATTTTTGGTGCTTGTGTTTTGTTTTTTTGGCCATAAGGATGTCCATCCATCCATTTTCTGTACATCCTTGTTCCTTTGTGGGGTCTGGTGCCCATCTCCAGCTAACATTCTGGGCGAGAGGCGGGGTCACCCTGGACAGGTCGCCAGTCTGTCGCAGGGCAACACAGAGACAGACAGGACAAACAACCATGCACACAAACACTCACACCTAGGGACAATTTAGAGAAGCCAATTAACCTGACAGTCATGTTTTTAGACTGTGGGAGGAAGCCGGAGTACCCGGAGAGAACCCACGCATGCACAGGGAGAACATGCAAACTCCATGCAGGAAGGGAATCGAACCCAGAACCTTCTTGCTGCAAGGCAACAGCTCTACCAGCTGCGCCACTGTGCAGCCCGTGCCATAAGGATGTTAAGATGGCTTAACACCTTTAAGGAGGGCGCTAGGAGTAGCTGTTGCAAATATTCCCGATTTTTATATGAGCAGTACGGATCAGTACTCAGGACGCATTTCTGTTGTACTGCTTATTTGGCCCTGGTTGACTTTTCTCATGCACTTTACATATTTATTTAATATCGATGGGTGGCATAGGGCAAACATTGACAGAAAAAATGGCAACGAGCCAAGACTAGCAAACTATATGAATTACTGGCTTCAAATCAAAGGTTCACTTTAGAGGCCTTCATATATTAACCTCTAAATCAAAATATAAATACTTAGTGCGATCAAACCTACATGGAACAGTTTGAGATTTATTACATCTTACCATGACATACAGAATATTTTTGTCACGTTTTTTGGCATCAGGTCTAAGTTAGATTGAGGAAAGCACACTGGATTTGGGCTCACCTTTCCAGAAAAGAACCAAAACGTTTTATTTTTAGTTCATGAGATCAGAAAGTCATGCAGGAATGAATGATTGACGAGAGATCTACGTGTCTCAAACTCCTCGCTGACTTGATTTAAACGCGTCCGGTGTCCTCGTCACCTCCAGCAGCTCGAGATCATCCCCACAATAAACAACGTGAAAAGTGAGGTTTCCGTTTTCAGCTCATAAAAAGGCTAAAAATATGAGCACGGAGCTGAAGCGCCGAGGACCCCCTCACACACCGGATTCAATCAGCACTTCAAAGGCTGCGTGAGCATGTGACGACACAACATCAAAGGGACGGAGGGCGAGACTCGAACCCAGCGTGTGGGCGTGCCGGGGCGCGCGAGCGCTCAGCGTGTGGGGACCGACGCCCCGCGAGGAGCTTCAGCCAACCACAACAGAGACCGATTGGACCGCGGGAGAGAGAGAGAGAGAGAGAGGCAGAGAGGGAGAGAGAGACAGGGAAGGAGAGAGAGACAGGGAGGGAAGAAAAGGAGGGAGAGAGGGAGAGGGAGAGAGGGAGGGACGGAACCTCAGATAAATACCCAACTTCATCTGGAGGTCAGGAGAACTTGGATCGGGAGGGAGATAACGCGCTGCGCCTTTAACAGATTTTTAAAGGTTTCCATGCGGAAACGGGTTGATTTAGTGATCCGAATTGATTCCGTGCGTAAATCTTGGGGGCGAATCTGGAAGCAGCCGCCTGTCTCTGAAAGAAACGATGGAGATCCATAATCTGCGCTCATCCAGTCCACCCATGACCCAGCGATCGTCTCCAGGAGGGCTCCATGCGCTTTAACAGGACTTCGCATCTCTCGGTATAGAATGCTGTGTTTGATTCGGACCCGACTGACACATTCGCCCCTGTAACATCTAGACATGAGGTGCCGTGGTGGGTTTCGAAGCTCGGCCGGACTCTCAGCGGTGCGCTCCTGCCTGCTGCTGCTCTTCATCCACCTGAGCGCTCCGGTGGAGGCGCGGCGAGTGCGCGGCGCCCGCGCTCAGACCCGGCGGGTCCAGCAGCAGCAGCCGCAGCCGCAGCAGACTCCGGAGCCGCAGCGGGTGGAAGGACCCGAGAGCTTCCCGCTAGATTTCACAGCCGTGGAGAGCAACATGGACAACTTTATGGTGCAGGTTAAGAGCCTGGCGCAGTCGCTGTATCCATGCTCTGCGCAAAAGCTGGATCAAGACATGAAGCTGCACCTCTTGAGTAATTTGTCAGTGACCTGCAACGACGGCTCGTCAGCGGGGTGAGTGCACTGCAGGAGCTTATGCTTTAGGAGCCAAGCGCCCAGTCTGTGTTGGGTTCCCCTGGCTGCCCCTCATTCCCCTGTCACTCCGGATGCGACCAAAATGGATCAAAGGAACAGATCAGAGAGAGCGCGTGCGCAGAGCAAAGAGACCATGACTGCGGACGCAGAGACCTTTATCCCCCATGTGACCAAGTTTTAAATTCTTTTCATTCATCCGGACCACAACCAACCCAGGGCTAGATTTAAGTAGACAAAACAAATACAATTTGTGACATTACAACCATCATGCGGTGACTTTGTTGTGATTTTTTGTGACGGACCAACACAATATTACTTCTTTTTCGTTTAGCTTCTTCATTTTGAAGTTGAAAGAAAAAGATTCACGACATAAAACAGAAAAAAAACTCTAAAAATTGTCCAAAACTTCGCAGGTTTTTTTGGGGAGAGTCTGTCAGATTTATGCATAATTCTTCTCTGCAAAACTGCTCACAATCAATTAGATCCGGACTTTGACTGGGCCATTTTAACAAATGAGTATGCTTTGTTCTAACTCTAAATCTAAATCACTCCACTGCAGCTGTTTATAGTTGTTGTCATCCTGAAAGGTGACCCTCATTCTCAGGTTCATGTCTTTCCCATGTTCCATTCTGGTCCAACCAGCTTCCCAGTTCCTGTTGAAGAGAAGTAAGCCCACAGCATGATGCTGCTACCGCCGTGTTTCTATTTCTGGGTTCCTTGGTCGTTTTCACCAAGCAGTTTCTGAAGCCTTCACAGAACATCTTGATTTATGTTTGAGATTAAATCAGACACAGACGGACTAGATTTGACAATTATGTGACTTCTAAAGGCCTCGTTGGGTTTCATGTAGGGAGATCAGAATGAAGGCAGCTGAAAACAAACACCAAACTTTTACAGTGTAATCTATTTGTAAGTCATTTCCCAAATACACAGCATTGTGCATTGACACAACAATCCCTCCAAAAAATATATTAATGCCTCGGTTTGCTATAGCCCATAAATATGTGACCAAATGTATCCCATTCTGTAAAAATAATAGTGACAAAAATGTCCTCACTTTTGTGGATCGTTTTTGTTTCCCTAGTAATTAGTCATTAAAGAGTCTTACAGAGTCCCTTATATACAGTACATGTTGGAGTGATGACGATACAACTTTAGTTCCAGAGGTCACAGAAATGTTTCTCAAATGTTACTATTATCGTTTAAAAGTAAAAAGTTTCTATTAACACTGCATCCTTGTTATCGAGTGTGGATGGCTCCAGAGTGTGTGTGTCCTCACAGGGCGCGTTGAGACACACACTGTCTCAATACACAGTGAAGGAGAGTCATTAAAGAGAAACTGTGGTGGATCAGGTGGCTGCATCTTCACTTCTTACCTGATCTGATGTTCTTGTTCAGGTTCTACATCAAGGAGTCCAAAGGCAGCAGGAGGTGGCTTCTCTTCCTGGAAGGTGAGGATGAGCTGAAGGATGAAAGTCAGCCTGATGTCACTCTATGAACCTTGTGTGTGTGTGTGTGTGTGTTTGGTGCAGGTGGCTGGTACTGCTTCAACAAACAGACCTGCAGCAGCAGATATGAGGCCATGAGGAATCTGATGAGCTCCACCAAGTGGCCACAGAGCAGAAGAGGTACAAGTCCGTCGCTGCGTCAGTGCATGACCCCGTGTGTTTTCAACACCAAACCCTCGCCCTCCTACAAAATGACTGAAACGGACTTCAGGAACTGTTAATACTCGTGTTTTTCTTTGTTTTTTTCCTCATCTCGCCCATCAACACACGGGGTCATGCACTTAACAAGCTTTTCACCAGAAGTAAGGGTAAAAAAAGGCCCCTGAATGGTCAGGATTCATGGAAGTGTTTGCGTTTCCTCTTTGCATTTGAGTTAATCCCTAAAAGCCAAACTCTCACTGAATTCCTTCTCAAGTCCCACTAGGGATTCTGTCCAAATCTTCAACGCCTGCATTGTATTCAGTGGCCAAAGCAGGAAAAAGCTATCGGCTTACGTACTTCAATCAAAACATTTTCATTATATCCACAACAACGCAAATAATTGTCAAGACTTGTGTCGACCGTGATCCTCCAATTCATCTTTCTTCTGTTTTCACAGGAACAGGAATCCTGTCACCCGAGCCAGAGGAAAACCCTCACTGGTGGAACGCCAACATGGTGTAAGAGTTTGTCTTTGTGTTTCCTCCTTCTTCCCATTTCCAGTCGGAAGAGAAAACTATTTATACTTGAATTACTAAAGAGTTAAATTTACTGAAGGTGCAAAAAGCAGCTGGTCAGAGATCAACACCAGACGTTTAGCAGGCCCAATACTGAAAAATCAGATTTTTCTTTTTTTACCACAACCAATTTCAGTCACTAAACATTTCACATCAACCACCTTCATGTACTTTAATGCACCTTGTTTGAATTTAACATAATCCAGATGCATCTTAAAGACATAAGCTTTCATGCAAGAGGATAATCTTGTAATCATCTTCTGCTGGATGTAAAACTGCTTCTTCAATCCAAGAGTACAAAAAAATCTTTCACATGTTATAATCCTTCATAAATAGTTGTCAGAACTGCAATCAGACCTGGATGAAAACATATTTTTCATGCAAAAAATATATTTTATTTATTGTTTTTTCTTCTTTTTTTTTGCATGTGTTTTGTTCTGACAGCTTTGGCAAACGAATATAGTGGATCGTGTTGCATTTACTTTGCTAGAGCAGATTGTTAAGGTCCAAAGAACACAGCTGCAACTGTTAGAAAGAAACAACAGCGACAGCATTTAATAACAAAACTTGGCTCGTCAGTCACACTTGTAAACACATTCTCCAGTTTACTGTCCGACAGTCAGATTGCATTATAACTGAACATTTGTCAGCATCAGCAAACTGATGACCTTTAAATCCAGATGTTTTGCCCTAACAGAGTTTTATTTGCCGTTTCCTGCAGTTTTATTCCTTATTGCTCCAGCGACGTGTGGAGTGGAGCCACGCCAAAGACCGAGCACAGTAAGACCCCGTAAATTAGATCAATCACCGTTTCTGAGGTGTACTTTCCTCACCAGCCCCCATTAGTGGGGTTTTTTTTGGAAGCCACAACAAGAAGGGGGGGAAAGGTAGATCTGATTGTTTTTATCCTTTTCAGAGAGCGGGGTGTTTGTAGATCTGTGAGACGGGATTCTGCTGAGGCACAGATCTGGGAAAGGATACTTCTGTTACTTTGTGGAAATTGGAAACATGAACACTCCAGTATTTTGGCCTTTATTGCCCAGATTGGAGCTATTTTCTCATTAAAGGGGATATGAAAGTCCTTTAAAAGGCTGCCAAAAAAGCACCAGAGTGACTTTTAGACCATAAGATACAAAAATCATCTGATCTGGTGAAAGAAGCTTGAACTTTTTGGGCACAACTCCTGTGAAAATCTTCAAGAAGGAAGCCGGCCACCCACCGATTAACGCCATCCATCCCTGCAGCCGGCTGCTGTGAAGCCCAGCCGCGTTGTGCAGCGGAGACGTCTGTATTTCACACAAAGCTTACAAACTGTTTTCGAGGTCAAGGCGATGACGGACGCAGATACATAACAAGCCGAAATCCTTGGAAGCAAAAACTGGCGTCATGTCTTAACATTTTAATAAGATTTCAACTTGAAGCAAAAAGTCCAGAAAGAAATCAAAGAAGCGTCTACAAACAAACAGGAAGGACTGGGCCCAGTCGAGGATTTAAACGGGATCTACATCCTAGCAATCCAACATGGTTTGATTTAATCATTAAAAAGAACAAGGGGCTGGGGGGCGTTTTTTTTACAGGAAAGGCGTGCAAAGCTTTCTGGATGAATCTCTGTGAAGAAATCGAGACGCCAAAGCTGCCAAAGGCGCATTTTATCAGCATTAAATTACCGGTTTAGGTCAGAAGTTCACATGAACTCATCACGGTCATGAATGCCGTCATTTTTGAGTTTTCAAAGGTTTATTTTACAAGTGAACAACGACTTGGTGAACTACATTTGACTGTACTCCACACCGGCTCAAATGTAGACATACACCTCCATAAGCCGTCAGCTGTCAATCTTCTAACATTGTTCAAAGTCTGGAGCAGCTGTCTGAACCGGTCAGTCCCATCGAGTTAAGCACTGCCTCAGGCTGAAGCAGGAAGAAGAAAACCGAGCCAAAGCTGCCATCTTTAAGCTGAGCCGAAGGCTGCAGCTTAACTCATGGAAAACCCACATTACTTCTTGAAAAATTCTTTACAATCATGTGAGACAGCAGCTCTGTTCTTTGGCCATAGCGGTAAAAGGTGCAGCTGGAAGAGGCTTTCAACCTGAGCATGGTGGTGGTGGTGTCATGCTGAGGTTCTGTCTCTCCTTTGATGCTATTGGTGGATTTCACAAAGTGGGTGAAATCATGAAATACTTCTACAGCTACTTGGTTTAAAAAATACTCAATTGTGAAAATGAATAATCACGTTGCATCCATACGTTCTCAGGTGATTACGCCTTCATGGGCTCTCTGATTATCAAGGAGGTGGTGAAGGAGCTGTTGACTAAAGGTCTGGACAAAGCCAAGGTTCTGCTCCTGGCAGGCAGCAGGTCAGTTCTCCAGAGGCCCGTTGTGCTATTTTTCCTCCACACTGCGGTTTCTCCCTCTGAGCTCTCTCTCCGGGTGTCACCAGCGCGGGCGGTACCGGCGTCCTACTGAACGTGGACCGCATTGCCGAGCAGCTGCAGGCGGCGGGCCACAGAGGGGTGCAGGTCAGGGGGCTGGCCGACTCTGGGTGGTTCCTGGACAACAAACAGTACAAAACCACCGACTGCCTGGACACCGCCAGCTGCGCCCCCACTGAGGCCACAAAGAGAGGCATCAGGTCAGCGATGGAGTTATAGCAGAGAGGAAATAACGATGCGTCAAGGCAGTGGTAACTTTTTCTGTGTTTTTGCAGGTACTGGGGTGGACTGGTTCCAGAGAGCTGCAGACAGGCTCACGTGGGAGAGGAGTGGAGCTGCTTCTTTGGGTATAAAATCTACCCAACATTGAAAAGTGAGTCACAGCACAAACCCCCTAGCCTCTCCATAAAACACACAGTGGGAGTCTGACCCGTGGTCCGTACCGCGCAGGCCCGGTGTTCGTGGTCCAGTGGCTGTTTGACGAGGCTCAGCTGACCGTCGATAACATCCATCTGACCGGGCAGCCCCTCCACGAGGCCCAGTGGAGGTACATCCAGAACCTGGGTCAGGAGCTGAGGAGCACGCTGCGAGACATACCGTAAGAGCTGCAAAACGCTCCACGCAGGCAGGAAATAGCCAAATATGGAGATGGTTTCTAACAGGCTGCTGTGTTTCTGATTGGCAGAGCCATGTTTGCTCCAGCCTGCCTGTCTCACGAACTTATCACCAGAACGTAAGAACGTCATGTTGTCTTTTTCATCATTCCACCCTTCTTGAGCAATGCAACTATTATTTTAGTATATCAGTTGTCATGGCAACTGATAGCATAGATGTCATAACTCCAATTAATATTAAAAACGTTTTAATTGGATAAAATGTATTTTATCCAATAAATTGTTTTATTAATTGGATAAAAAAATGGGTTACAGATTTTTCTTTTAATCATGTAAGCCTATTTTATGCAATATTAAGAATACATTAAAAGATGCAAATAAACAACTACATTTTTTAAATATGAAAATAAACATTTTATTGCCCAAAATGAGCATTCCCTGAGTTTGAACTGAGTGAAGCTAAAACTGTAACACTAGAGGGTTGAACATATTTACAGACAAGGTTGTTTTTATCTTAACTGTAGTATGTGTATATATTTTATACAGTTTTGATTTAATTAATTGCAGTTTTAATATGTTGTTCTTTCAGCAAATGCCCTTTTTTGAGTGCATACTCTGATAATAGGTTTACTATTGCTTAATTAGTTGATTATTTCAACAATCGATTAATCATGATTAATCGTTTCAGCCCTAAATGCAACCGCTAGCACTGGCAGCAGCCAAGCATGATGCTGCCATCACCATGCTTGACAGTTGACTCAGAGTTTTTTGATTTGAAAAAGCTCACCTGATTTCCTCCAAACATTTTTCTGGCCACTGCAGACGACCCACGACTCAATCAGACTAGCCAGGGTGAGGGGGTGCAATGGTTGATTTGCTCTCTAAAGGGGGGCGCTAGTTCTCATAAACGTTGAAAAGCCCCGGTTTAAATGTTTTCTTTTGTCTCGTGCAGGTACTGGATGGACATTCAGGTGAAAGGCATGTCCCTGCCCAGAGCGCTCCACTGCTGGGACCGCAGCCTGCAGAGCAACCTGCACCTCAACAGCAGCCACAGCCCGAAGAAGCACCGGAGCCCCCCGTCCAGGGGATGCCCCCTGCATCTGGTGGACAGCTGCCCCTGGCCGCACTGCAACCCATCCTGCCCGACCATCAGAGACCAGCTGACGGGACAGGAGATGAGCGTGGTCCAGTTCCTGAAGCACATGGGCTTCGACGTGCAGAAGATGGCCCAGCAGCAGGGAATGGACCCCAAGAGGCTACTGGGCATGCTCAGTAACGGAAGCTGAGCTGCTTGGTTGTAGCTAAACGAGCGCTGTTGTAGTTTTTGGAGACCAGTCTTTATAAGCACATGGATGAAATAAGAGGGGAAACAAAGAACCTCTTCTTACGTTGATGTCTTGGTGACAAACTGAACAGTGTGAACATTCACAAGTGCCTTGTTTGTTTTGAGGATGTGTAAGTCGTGTACAACCAAACCAGAAAGTTTGAGCTGTTGGAAAGCTTCATATGGGATCAACGTAGATATGCTCCAACTCAGCGGGTGCAGCGAGTATGACACAGGAGCGTCTCAGTGTAAATGCTAATTTATTTCAATAATCCAAAGAATGAAACTCATTCCACAGATCCGTTAGTCAGTAATAGATTTCAGGTGTTTCCTTCTTTCCCGTTTGCTTTCGCTTTAATTGCTGTGTCAATGCGGCGCAACATAGAGGATGTTCTAACGGAGGGTCAGGTTGCTTTGATAACGGCCTTTAGCCCATTCGTCTTCGTCTTGACATTACATAGTTTCTCTACGAGGTTAAGGTCGGGGGAGTTTACTGGCCAATTAAGAACAGGAACAGCATGGTCACTGATCCAGCTTTTGGCATCACTGGTGGTTTTGACAGCTGCCAAGTCCTGCTGGAAAATGAAATCAGCATCTCCATAAAGATTGAGCAGAAGGAAGCATGAAATGCCCCAAAACCTGTTGGCAGAGGCCGCGTTGACTCTTGACTTCAGCAAGGTTTCTGCAGGTTCCACCAACTCAAAATTAAGACTTTTTAAGACCACTTTGACTTAGATTTAAGACCTGTGTCATGACAGAAAATAAAATAAATTGTATGTGTTTGCAACAAATGTGAGTCAATTGGCAAGTTGAACTTCGTCCAGCCAACTGGTGATAAATATGCACTGAGCCATGTTGGACGTTAAAAAGTTAGCTAACTTTAGCAGCTAGTCACTGCTAGCTGCAGCCGCCTTGAGTCACAGAACGCAGTGACCACGTCTGCATGCAATTCAGCTTCGCGTAATGCTAAACTCCAGAGAAAAAATAAAACTACACAGAACAAATAGTCCTTTCACAACAATCTTTAAGACCTCCGATTAACATATTTAAGACAAACATTTTTTTTTCTCAATAAAAAAAAAAAAAAATTAAGGCCTTATTTTTAGAAACATGAATTTAAGACATTTTAAGAATGCTTCACAATCCTAGCAAGCTGCACTTCTTTTTGTTGTTTGTGAACTCTCCACAGTTTTTCCTTCCGATAAACTTTCCAATCGTATGTTTTTTCCAGCTTCCTTAGCATTGACCTCTTTGGTTTCCTTGTAGAGCATGAATGTCTGTTGCAAAACTGGCCATAACATAAAATATTTCTACATTGAAAATATTTATTAATTCATCTCATGTTTCATTCAAATTTTCAGGGAAATTGATATTGGTTTTTCATATCTGTGAGCCACAATCAGGAAAACTAACAGAAATAAAATAGATCCCTCAGTGGGAGATGAGTTTCACTCTTTGAAAAGAAATACTGCAGTAAAAAAAAGAAACATTTATATTCTTGACTAGTTGGGGGACACCAGTATATGCAATAACCTGACCCAATGTGGAGGTAAAACAATGATGACAGCTGTTTACAGCAGCCTGAGGGGTTCTAGCAGGAAACCACTGGACTGGAAACCAGTGAACATTCCCAGTATGCTGCGGTCAGGGGAACTAGGCAGGCCAGAAATGGCACCGATTCCTCTGCTCACTAAATATGCTGCTTTTTCTCCACGTAGAAATAATTTTATGGGAATTATTTACTAATAAAAACAAAATCTAATTGTTCTTATGCCTACAGTTCACTGTACTATTTATTTTTTTTATTGCTCCAATCTGGGAAATTTCTATATTAAGTCTAATTTTTATTTGCATGTTTGTGATAAATACTTGTATGCTTGTGGATCCATTACTGTCCATTTTGATTTTTTTTTTTTTAACAAAAGGTATTTTCATAAACTGTATTCTGCTCACCTGTTTAAGCAAAAATAAACACAGATGCACAGTGATTTAGTAAAATGTAATTTACTTATAAAAGCAGAGTGACAATTTCACTGTAATAAGAAAATAAAAAGTATTTACACCAACACACCCAGAAAACCCAAAGTTTACCAATGGCACACTAATGAAATATTTGCATGAGGAACAGAAAATAGTTCACAGTTGGTAACAAAAAGTGCTTCTTTAAAAGGAGATGAAATCTAAATATTTTTGTTTTAAATACAAAATGCTCTGGATGTTGCTCAGTCAGCTAAAATAAGTCCTATGGTTCTTAAGTCTGTACCGTATTCGGAAGTAACAATGTGCAGATAGAACATCTATAAAATGTTTTCTGTGTTTTTTGTTTTTTTTATCAGTGGTTTCGTACGGCTAGTTTGGTCCATATAAAAAGCTGAATTGATCTTCCGCTGCTGCATGATGTCCTTTGTGTTTTGTCCCAGTTACAAACCCATTGGCTGAAGATTCCTCAGACAATTGAGGAAGTTCATCTTCCAGAAGCGCAGCGGCCTTAACATGCAGAGTCCTGCAGCGGCAAGAAAAAGTGAGCAAAGTCAGAAGTTCATTTCTGTATTCAGCAGGAGGTGCGATAATAAATGTAGGACGAGAGTAAATTTATGTAGCTGTGCATAAGCTGGTCAGTCACAGCAGATGAATAGTCAGGAGCTGCATTACTATTATTTATAGCTGAATGTGCAGCAAGGCTGAACAAACGGTGTCGAAAAAATAAGAAAAAACTTCTTTCAGATCTTAAAGTGACGCCATCACAACACAAATTCAATGCCATGGTCAGATACAAACCGGAAATGAACTTCTTAAAATCTCTTCAAATCTTGTGAAGTACTCTATGCTATGTACTGTTCTCTGTATACTGGCCAAAAATAATTAACAGCCACATATTTGCAGTTCTGTGTGAGGTCCGATTAAATCCACCTGTCCACATTAATGCTGTGCAGGATTACAGGAAACACGCTTTCTCTAAAGTCTGAAGCAGAGCTGATTCAAATCAGACTTGCAAATAATCCCACACACTCCAGATTATTACACTTCCCATGTTTTTAAGAACCACCAACATTTATCCTGTGAAACTTGAGATCATTTTCAGTAGGCTCTTATTTTTCTCCCATCCTGTCAAGGAATTAGGGACGATAGTAGGAAATTAAATAGGATTCATACAGGCCTGTCGCTCTGCAGTCTACAGACTGACCTGACTTATGGGATTTCTCGCTGGGGTCCGTTTGCGCTCGTGGACAGACTGAAGCCGAGTAATTAGGAACTTCTTGTCTTCTCCCTCCTGACCAGAGAAATGAAAGAAAACGGGGAGCATGAGTGAGTCTGGACCGTTCACTGACTTCCTAATTAACAGAGGTGTGTGTCCAGGCAAAGCGCTTACATTTTCTATCTGCTCCTGCAGTAAAGCGATGATCCTCCTTTGGCCGTCCACCACCTGACTCTGGAAGTAAATGACTATCCTGGGAAGAAAAAGACAGCAAGTCCCAAACATGCAGACTGTAATTAGACAACCTGCATAATTACAGCGAGTTAGAAATGTAAGTTTAAACAGCATATTCTGTTCGCCTGCATCATCCTGCTACGGTGTGGTTTTTAAATGAGTGTGTGTTTGTGTGAGAACTCACAGAAAGATGGCCGCTCCCACAAACAGGAAAAGTGGATTTTCCACCAAATAGGTGTGAGCATCAGCCAGAAAGTACAAGTTGGGTTTTTCTTTAACCAGCTCAACAATCCTTTGTTTCCCTGCCTGGATCATGGTTTGGTTCCCACGGAAAGGACCACATGAGCCTGAGGATGGGAGCCTGCAGACAGAACAAAAAGGACAAAAAACATAATGCCGACATGTATTTCTATTTTTCTGCATTTACACAAATATTACCATAGAAACAACAGTCTCTTTTTGAGGCCAAAAAACATTTTGAGATTGTTGTTTTACAAAGGTTGCTTTGACTAAAAGTGACTGGGTTGATACAGCAATCGTTGTTGCCTAAGACTTTTACAATTTTTATGGGTTTTTTTTGTTCGCTTATTTCCTTGCATTTTGGCAGATTGTCCAAAATATCCTTCCTTCAATCTCAGATTCTCTTTGCTGTCACTTTTGTGCTTGTGACACGCTGCTTTCTGGGAAATTCATGGTCCATCACCAAATTCCTCCTGAATTGTTGGACATTTCTGATTTGGGGAAGGGTTTATTTTTCAGGAATCCTCTTTAGGACCCAGACGTGAAACTCGCTGGATTTTCCTCAAGGCACCTGGACCTCTGTCCCTAAGGTTTTAAATAATGGCTGATTGCGGTAAAATGTTACTAGCACCAGTTGCTCTGCCTAAGAAAAACAATTTTAGCAAGTTTAAAGTGAACATTTTGCTCCTCTAATTCAGGGCTAACATTAAAAAACATCAAAGCCCTGCTCAGAGGTCATTTTGTGGCAACTACTTGCATTTTATATTATTTCCACACATTGAAGTTTCAATAAAATCAGTAGGAACTGTAATGTTGGTCCCTATTCTGTTTTGTTGGTGCTAGATAATATGATGTGCGTCGTCAGCGGCGATAAAGGCGGCTGCGTCTCGGGTCGTGTCACGGTACCTCCACATGGTGTAGGTGACGCACACGGAGGCACCGAGGAAGGAGGGAAAGCACAGGAGGGTGATGAAGATGGTGGTCATCTGGCTGACTCTGTATGCCCTGCTGGGGGCCTGACAGTTCATCATCACACTGCTCTGTGGGAAGGAAAAGACAAATGATCAGAGGGGTCAGAGGTCACCTGGAAAAACTCAGAGCTGAGTGTGTGAGAAGCACGAATGCTGTGCAATACAGTGCTGCAACTAATGATTGTTAGTAATCTATAAATCTGCTATTCTGACGATTGATCGATTACTAAATTAAGCTGATGGTCATTTCAATCATCGATTAATCACGATTAATCAGGGTCATACCAAACAAATGCGAACGGTAAAAAGCTGTAATAGAGTAGAGTTTAATCTTAAATACCATCTTAATGTAGAAGAGCAGCAGCAGTTTGAGGATCTGCAAAGCAGGCAGGAGAGGAGTGAAGAGAAGACCCAACCTGGAGAGACCAAAACGGACCTCAGTCACCACCGTCACAGCACTCTGTGTGTTTATACATATGTATGCTAGCAACACGGCCCGTACCAGGCTAACGTCTGTCCATAGATGAGATCCAGGACATTCTTGGCGATATCAAAGCCTGGTCTTCTGTTTCGCTTGAGCACTTTGTCAGAGAATATCCTGCAGAGAAGCAAAGAGAGGCGTTGCTCATGTGAAGTTAGCAAGTTTATGGCTTCAGTTTGTCCTAATTAAAACAACAAATGCAACAGATGACATTATTATAGCTTGTAATAATCAATATTATATTTAAAGCTTTGGCTGACTATTTCTTTTAGTACATCTATTCTGATGAACAAATGACCACATTCTGCAGCTTTTTCATCTAAGCCTTTTTATGCAATATTAGAAATAAACTAATAATTTAGTTCCTTTTTAAATAAGAAAATTAACATTTATTGCCCAGAATGCAAGAATGTACCATTCATTTCAGGCATCCATTGTAGCAAAGGATGCATCTGTGCATTCTGGTAAAAATGCTGTACAATTATATTGTGATCAACAGTTGGTTAACTTTCTTTATTTTATTTTTTACATGTCTGGTCACAAACATGTAAAGCCAAACCACATGAATCTGGTTAGCTTCATGTGTTAACCAGCTCATATTGCTCTACAATATTAGAAACTGGCGATGCTCTCCTAACTCATAGATTAACTTTTTAAAATCACAAATTAGTGGCAGGTTGCATTAATAAAATATTGTTCGTATGACCTTCAGCCTTTTGGATGATTTGCAGCCCAGCACCAGCACTAAGGAGGAGCCACCCTCCAAGTGTGCTTAATGCAATTCTAATAAAATATTCAGAAGGAGGTTTTTGGATTATAAAGTTTGCTGGATTCTTTAAAAAAACAGCATTAAGAAATTCCAGCTGTTAACAATCGACCCACCTCCAAAGCAGCTCTCCAAACAGGGTATCCAGCAGAGTGAAGATGAAGTCGATGATTAGGAAGCGATAAAGCTCCTGACCAACGAAACTCTCCCAGCACTTGAATGTCTATGTAACAGAAATGACACAGGATAAGCAACTCATTCCTCTGCAAGAAGAAATCGTCCTTCTCGAAAGCAATCCCTCTCCGATAAAGTTACCTTGTTATTGGCGCTGCCAGCCACCCGATTCAGCCAATGAAAGCAGAGGACTCCCAGCACGCTCACTTTTAATATCAAGTTCCTATAAAACACAGACCAAAGATACTGCATGTTCTCTTAGCACTGAAAACAATTTTGATACGATTCGACAGGGATCCCACGGCTCTTACCGACTGAGTGAAACAAACGTGCGCAGAGATGGAGAATTGTACTTCTCCATCCAGCCTGTGAGCTGGAAGAGTATCGGTAACATCAAGTTGATGAAGGAGACGAGGACAGGCAGAGCCAAGAGGCTGGCTTCTTTTAGTAACCCTGGATCCCTGGAAGCATTTTGTGCACCTATCTGCTGCTTTTTGTAGAGAGGCAGAAAAGATGGAGAAAGTTACTACGAGGTTTTAGTCTCACTGTCACTCAGACGCAGAGATTCATCTGTTGACAAGGTTTTATACAACCTGATTTTATTACAGGTCAGAGCTAATGTGACATACAGTGTCCATATTTTCACCATTTGTTATGTTGCAGCCACCAACTTCAATGCATGTGAAGCGACAGACCAACACAAAGTGGTGGAAGGAGGGAAGGTAAATTATACAAGCTTTAGGTGAAATGAGACCAATAATTTGACTTTTTGGCTGCATGTGTTGCTGCAAATTAGGATTTCACTCCATGATGGTGGCAGCATTATGCTATGGGGAGGCTTTTCATCAGCAGGGAAAGAAAGATGGTCAGAGTGGAGAGGAAGTTGAATGGAGCTAAACATAACACAGAAGGCTTTAGGTAAATCTGTACGCATGTGGGAGGTTTTATTTACACCATTTGCCTGCCAACTTTAAATAAATCTACTACAGAACTTCCTTTTTGACCTTTTTTTTGTACCACAAACCCACGATGCATCAAGTGCCTATTTAAGTGAAATTCAACTTTAGTTCAATTATTCTTTTTGGTTTTTATGGACAAATAGTCACTAAACATGTGAAGCTATATAACATCCTGGTGAAAGTCTGGATTTAAATCAAAGTGGGAAAGTCCAGCTGGTAATAAAAATTAATAGCTTAGAAGGAAGAACAACATCCTCCTAGATGAAAAAGATGACAGAGAGAAACAACAAAACAGTTCCCATTGTAATTGTAGTGAAAGATTCTCTACAAATCATTACTTCAGACTCTCCAGATTTTTGTTTACAAACAAATTACAAAACCAAGTTTTATCAATTATGCTCCATTTTGTGTTTGTCATATAAAACCTTAATAAAACACACACAAAAGGTGAAAGTTAACTCCTCTATGTCAGGCTAATTAAATTGCCAAAATATTTAAATATATCCTTCATGCAACCACTTGGGGGCAGTATCAATGAAACAGTAAATAATGATTATCGGTTTGTGAAGCTGATAGCACAGAGAAACAAAAACAAATCCACTCAAGCTTACTTTTTTGTGCATATAATCTGAAAAGAAGTAAATCCCGGCCACGCATCCAGCGGTCACCCCAAGGCAGAGTATCCAACTCAGGCCATGAATCATCAGTCTGATCAGCTTGTCTAAGATTGTACCCCTGGTCCGCCTGTGATTTGCTTCTCCCAGCAGCTCCTAGAGGGAGAGGAAGTTGGGAGTGGCAAAATATTAACATCCAAAACAAAGCAAGAAAAGGAAACGGTGACGGAGGGCCGAAGAAGAAGGAGAATGTGTCGGATCATCACACTCCCATCGACCCTTTAGATGACACCGTTGGAAGGGAGGATGGAGAAGGAGGTGGTTTTATAAACAAAGCGAGTTTACATGTACCTTGAGCTGGGTGCAGATGTTTTCAGACAGCAGCTTGACCGAGCTTCTCTTGATGACCTTAAAGTCCCATGAGCAGAAGACCTTCATGGCCAACATGCCGTTAGACTTGTCGATCCTGAAGCTCTGACCAAACGACTTTGACATACTGTCGGGAAATAAAATGTAAACGTTTAAGTCTCTGTGTTAATTTAAAAGGTAAATTCCCAATCGTTCACTCAGAAAACCTCACCTGTACACAAGGATGATGCAGGTAATGAAGAAAGATAGGCCTATGGTGAAGAAATATGCAAGCGGCATGTTGTAGGACAGGGGCTGTGAGTCGCACTCCGGTCTCGGAGGACTGGTGGCGTTATTCTTCGGACAGTTAGCCGCGCTGCTCGGCAATGTGTGGTTACTGTAGTATCCGTAGTACAGCAGGGTGTTCGAGAAGTAGCCCTGAGGCAGAACCAATGTGATTCAGACAGAACCTTTCAAACTTTATTTTTGCTCAGCGTGATTAAACTACAGTAAAAAAAAAAAAACTACAAAAATAATTTGTGAGGAAAACTGTACCTGCAAACACATGGATGGGCACATGTCAACAATAAAAATAAGGACATAAATGGTTTTATTTATGTACATAAATGTATTTAACTCGAAATGTTTCCACTGGCTCACATTGGAGATTTCTGATCAACACAGGAAATCTCACAAAAACATATTCTATCAACTTTTCATGTACCTCCTTCTCCACAGTGATAACATTTTAAAGTGAAGGAAGATGGAGAGCAAAGTCCAGTGTTTTAAAGAAGTAGTGCGAATAATTACAAATAAACAGGAAAAAGTGCAGCAGACACGGAAAGACCAAAACTGGAAGATGGTCTTATTAACATTAGATAAGAACCAATTATGCCTAATAATACCACTTGTATCTCCACCACTGATGCAAAGTTATGGATTACTCAATAGTCTTTACACTGCTTACATTCAAATCCATTAAGGAAACAAAATCAGCTGACCGCAGTGAAACTTTCATATAAATTAGCTCAAGAGTCAACGCTGTTGTAAACTAAATATTCACTGATTTGATCGGGAAATGTCAAAATATTTTGCAGCATTTATGTTTATGTTCCAATTTATGTTCCAAAATATTTTACAAATCCAGCTCCAGCTGTACATTTTCAACTCATTTTAGGTTTTAAAGAAATGCAGCATCCTGTTGGTGCCTGTTGAATCCTTTCACACACATAAAACAAGCCGTCAGTGCTACAATCCTCGACTGATCTTGCGACATCAATCATGTGTCAGGGTGGAACCTTTGAGAAAATAATCACTTTACTTAACAAGGAAGACTGGGCTGTTGAAATTATCAATAAGTTTGTTAGTTGCAGCTGTCTGTGGAGCTTGGCAAGTCTACACAAGCTAAATGAAAACCTAAAGAGGGCGAACTAACGAGAGGTTTGGCGGATGTTCCTTAGAACTGCTTACCCCTCCGGTGAGGAGCTCCAGTCCAGTGAAGGACCTTCCGTTTTCAAGCCGCTCTGGCGGGTACACCGCCTGCGGAACCACCAAGAATGAACCCAAGACCAGAAAGAGGAAGATGTTGAAGAAGAGGAGAGTCTTGAGGAACAGGAAGTAGGAGAGGACCCCGGAGCCGAAGCGCCCGCTGACTCTCTTGAGCGGCATTTGCCACAGATGCAGGGAGTGCAGGCAGGATAAACAGCTGTACCAAGTGTGCCTGAGGGCCTGAGAGGAGACGGAGAAACAGAGGCAGGTTAAAGTCAATGTTGAGGTTTAAGACGGAACACGTATACTTGTGGTTTCGTGAGTCAAAGCTCGTAACTGCTTGGGCAGCAGAGCAACTGGACTGGGCTGACAGCAGAACCTGCAGGAAACGCCCACCAACATCTGACAGCAAACCAAGAGAAATAATTGAAATGTCATGGAAAGAATTCACATTTTTTTCCTGTTTTCAGAGCATTTCTTTATGCACTGTGTGTAGAAGGTACACTTTTTGGAAAGGTTGGAGAATATTTTTAAAATGTATTATCCATCATCTCACCTCCTTAGCTTTAATTTCCCTCCCAACTTCACCTCTTCATACATTTGCTCAACACTGACAATGCTATGATGCAACTCTTCTCTTCAACAGTGAAATCCCATTAGTGCTTTTTACTCTGATGTAGCTTACTGATAAAACCTGAGTAGCAAGTAGTCCAGTGTTTCATATATAGCAGATTATGCAGGACTTCACAATTATTCAGCATGTTGGTTGTCTGTGTTCTGGATATCTGCTTAGATTTTCCTTCTTGCTATTGTTATCAAATGCAGAATTAATAGTAATGCATAAGAATGCCCAGAAAACAGAATCAATAAAGAGTCGCCAGATCATTTTAAATTAAAAACAATCAGAATGAACAAATGAGGCTGCCGGAGCGCAGCGACTCATTTCATGACCTGATAGCGAGAGCTGTGCTTTCGCCACTGAATATTCAAAGCGAATCTTCCCCTGTAGGAGTGAAGAGCACAGTTCCTGCAGCAGCATCTTGCACCAACACACACTCTTTGTTAGACCACGTGAAGCACACACTGTTCAGCAGGCAGTTTAGAACATAAATTA
This sequence comes from Phalloptychus januarius, assembly GCA_902982915.1. Taxonomy (NCBI): domain Eukaryota; kingdom Metazoa; phylum Chordata; class Actinopteri; order Cyprinodontiformes; family Poeciliidae; genus Phalloptychus; species Phalloptychus januarius. The sequence goes on along the minus strand of CADWAE010000251.1, from coordinate 494,953 downwards.
TGGCTATATAAATAGTGTGCATTATTAATATGAGCATTTTCCTTGAGAGGGGTTGCGCTGTGAAAGTTTGTTGCTGAATATAAGCCTGTGGCTGGCGTACAAAACGCTACATGTAATGGAAAATTACCATTCCACACCCTCTGTGCACCATTCTTCAGAATGGACAGGAAACTAGCCAGGCGTGATGGGAAGAAGTGCAACAGAACAATGACCCCAAACACAGTCAGAGCAATGATGAAACAAAAGCTCAATGCATGTTCGTGTGTTCAAATGGTCCAGTCAAAGTCCAGATTTAAATCCGAATGACTGAGAATCTTTGGAAAGAGACAAAAGCTGAAGGTCATGTGTGTGCTCCGTCCATTTTGAGTTCGAGTCATTTTGCAAAGAGGAATAGACAAAAATGCCGGTGTCTAGATGGACAAAGATGGCAGAAACATTCACTAATTACACACACGCGCACCCCCCACCCCCACACACACACCCCCACAAATTGGAGGGAAATGTACCCTAAACTTTTCAGATAATTTCCTTTTCATCCATCCATTTCCTATACACCCTTGTCCCGTAGTGGGGTCGGGAGGCGTTGGTGCCTATCCCCAGCCAACGTTCTGGGCGAGAGGCGGGGTCACCCTGGACAGGTAGCCAGTTTGTTGCAGAGCAACACAGAGACAGACAGGACACACAACCATGCACACACACACTCACACCTAGGGACAATTTCGAGAGGCCAGTTTACCTGACAGTCATGTTTTTGGACTGTGGGAGGAAGCCGGAGTACCCGGAGAGAACCCACGCAGGCACAGGGAGAACATGCAAACTCCATGCAGGAAGACCCCGAGCCGGGAATCGAACCCAGAACAGAACCTTCTTGCTGCAAGGCAACAGCTCTACCAACTGCTCCACTGTGCAACCCCCATTTCCTTTTCATGAGTGCAAATTACTTCCGGTTGATTACCAAGTAAAAATCCAGAGGAATATAGTTTAAGTTTGTTGAAGTAAATTGAAAAAATGTCAAGTAAAATTGTTATGAATACTTTTGCAAGGTGCTGTATGTATGTCAGCATGTATGCATTGAGGTTAAATCTAACAGATGGGGGGAGAAACAATAATTTTATTTTTAATAAGGTTTTATTTTTAATAAGGTTACTTACTAAAATGATGTGAAATTTCAGATAACTGCAACAGCGAAGATTACTGCTGGAAGGTGTTTGCTTAGTCATTTTCAACGTCAACCTCCTGATGAGAGTCAGAAGGGAAAATTACAAATATTCTCAGCAAGATAATGGAGCAATAAAGACAACAGCAAATAAATAATAACAAAGTACCTGAGGTATTTTTTCTCAGACAAATTCAGAGGCATTTCTTTGAGCATCCTCACTCGATCAACCACCGACAAGTCCTGCAGGTTTTTCACCAACTGTTCCTGCTTCTTCTCTGCAACACGTGCAGCAGGGTCATTTTACAGGTTATGCTTTATTCCTGACAAACGGTTTATTCGGCGGAGACGTTTCTGCACCTGCTGAGTCTGTAGTGTCCACCTCCACGCCGTAGCCTCGTATGCTGGGTCTGGCGGAGCGAGAGAAGTCTTTGATGGACGCTCTTCTCTGCGTGCGTCTCCGAAGCTCGATGGTCCTGTTGTAATACTGAGAGATGATGGCTCCCCGGCTGCGGCCTGGAGGATGAAAACGATCCGGTTGGTCAGCGTGTGGTATAATTCATCATCGTGTTTCAACCAAAGGCATCTCACATTTGCAACAATATAAAATATATATATATATTCTGATCTGCCCTGTGATGAATTTTCACTTGGTTCACACATTTCTAGGGATGTTTATGCAAGTAAAAAGGAAGCGATAGTGTGAACCGAGAATGTCTGACTTCTCCTACGTGTTAAATTAAGCTTGTCTTGCTCCTCCAGTGGGACAGCGAGCCGTTTCCATGACAGCCAAGAGAAATCTCTCCTCTAACTCTGGGGCTATTCAACGTCCATCTCCCACTGGTGCATGTCAGAAAGATGTCTCCAGGGAAACACTCAGAGCTCAACCCGCCTTAGCCGAGTTGTTCTGATATGGAGGTGCAACTCAAAAAGTTAAGATTATTAGTAAAACATGCATTTATTTCAGTAACTAAATTAAATGAATTTCATAGACTGGTGTTATCAAACTTTTCTGATGATTTACAGCATACAGGTTATGAAAACACCACATTTAGGAGACATATAGAATATTAAGTCAGACCAACGAAAAAGAAATAATACAGAAACGTGAGACTGATAAAAAGCAAAAGAGCTACTTTTATTGTGACAAATTAGTCTCATCGGTTCGAATATTTTAGTGAGATGTTCTTGAACGTCCTAAGATGACTGAGTTCCAAAACTCAGGTCAAACTCCCATTTTTCACGCCAGATAGTAAAATTTATCATTTTTATGTCAATATGTGAATCATTTCTCAGTTATTTACTTCGTTATATTTGATCAGGCAAATAGACGTGTGTGTCTGCTTTTAAAATAAATGTTTTTGATACAGAAATGTCTTCCTACTGTGCAGGTTAGACACTGAGCTGCTGTCTGAGGCTCCTTTTGCAGGAATCCCTGAATCAATACGGTCTATATTTCATAATCTAAGTTTAACTCCTTGAATTGAATTACTGAAACTGGAATAGATGATCAATTACTTAGATGAGGCTGTAGAATACACATGAAAAAAAAAATCTCAGAGGAATCAAACTCAATGATTACAAGATAAATTGTAACATGTGACACAGTGAGATCACTTTGTTGGTTTTAGACACAAACCAACATTTCTATCACCCCATCTCTGAAAACACGCTGCACCACCTGACCTTCGTCTGATAGGAAGGCAAACTGCTTCCTCATGACACTTTGCTCCGTTGCAACATATCGGTTATTTCCTTAAATGTAAATCTTGTGGCACCGGCGACGCCAGCTTGCGTGCTTATTGTGAATTAAGCAAATAAGTGAGAGGAAACTGTTATAACTGGCTGGGTTGGGTGATATAAAGCACTTCTCAAGGTATGTTTACAAACCACAGCCACATACAATAAAAAAAAAACAGTGTATCAGCTTTCCCCATACTGAGGCTGGGAATGACAACACTTTAAATACTGCTGAGGAGACACATTTTCAGAAAGGTTATTTCAAATCAGCAATGTGAGAACAGTCTCTCCTGGGTTTGTCAGAGGAACTGAAAAGCTCCTGTCGTTCCAAACTTATTTAACCGGTACTGACCGATGGTGCGGCTCGGCATGGAGGAGAGGATCTTCAGGGTGGCCGAAGACCACTTATCCTTGAGGAGAGAGTCCGTTTGTCTTTCATTGTCCTCTTCTCCAGTTTCATCACTTCCTATCCTCCATCCCCGATTCTCAGAGGATGACAAATACGCCACATTGTCTGTCAGAGTAGACACACACATGCACACAATGAACAGAAAAGAAGAAAAACTTTTGGCTTCAAAAAGTGAAAAAGTTTCTTTTAAAGAGCAAGATATATTCTTCTCCATTCTATATATAGAATATATGGAGAATATATCTTGCTCTTCTACTATTAGAATGAAGAGGTCTGTCAGGTAACCGCAGCAAAGATTGCTTTCATTATGTACACAAATAATGTTTTTGTGAAATATACCGAGTGGATGTGTGGCCGCTTTTTAGTGACAGAAAACGGATGGGTTTAAGACTCTTGCTACAAACATCATCCGTGCAGGAAACATGGATGGTATTCGGTGGACTCATGTCTGCTCACCCACCGAAAACAGTCTCTGCTGAAAACATTTTTTGTTTAAGAACGTGAAAGAATTAGAATCTTAGACTTGAAGGAGCTGAAAACCTGAGGGTACGTGCACACCAAATGCGTTACGCACATCAAAAATGCGTCTGACTCGTCAAGTTTGACGTGTGTACACTTTTGGTGTGTTCATACCAAATGCGCTTTGAGCATCAGGTGCATCTGGTTTACATTCAAAGTCTAGGTGAAGCGTCGGAGGCATCAAATGCTCCAAAGGGTTCAAATCGCCCGCGCTAGTTGCTCGAAAAGCGCAGTAACGGCCCTCGATGCGCTTCCACATCTTTACGACAGAAAAAAACTGACCAGAAGGTCAACAGATAAAACATTACAGTCGCTAGGAGCATTAAGTGTATAAAATGAGAAAATACAAATTAATAATTGATTATTTTTCCTCTGTCAGCACAAATTTTCTACATATATTGGCAAATCCCACCGAATCCACCAGATGTTCCTCCTGGGTTTACATTTCTTTTCTGTGTCCGAAGTAAACCGGCCAAATGAAGGAGAGAACGTTTGTTTCTGACGACTTTGCTTACTTTCCTCCCATCAATCATATGTGTAACAATAGCTTGAGGTGATTTTTTTTATGGCAAACAATTATTTTCCCTCTACTATTCCTCTTGGTTGGCCACTGTTTTATGCTCTGATACACAAGTTTGGTGTTCTAAGCAAAATGCTCCAAAGCAACGTGAGCTGTTTTCTCAGCTCTCTTGTCTTCATTTTTGATCAGTTTTTTGCATATTTCTCAATTCACAAGCAGGACTGCAATTATAAATAGTTATATTTCCTTCAATTTCCTTGTCAATTCTCAGGAAGAATCTCCAATGGAGTACCTCGCGCCTCGTCGTGTGGATTCCCCTGCCGATGCTGCAGCTCGATGGCCTCTGACAGTCCCTCCTTCTGACTCTGTTCTGCAATCAGCTGGTTGAACGAATCATGAACCACTTCCTCGTCTGCTGGGCTTCTGACAGAGGAACACATGGATTAAAAGTGAAATACAGTTAGGTAGGCACAGGCTGGATGTTTCAGTACACATTGGTGGGTCCTTTGAAAACAGGAAAAAATACTGCAGATAAAATACAACCAATCAGAAACTCAGTGGGTGGAAAATGCAGTGACCACAGTGTTGAGTGTTTATGTGGTCCTCCTTCTTGATGTACTGTAAACAGGGCCATCTGTTGTTCCATTTGTTAATAAAAGGCCCAAAGAACAGCAAGTCAATTTCCATTGAAGTCGACTGTGTTTTTTTTTTCTCTATACAGAGACCACAAGGAGGAAACGCATTCAAGCATGACTTTGTCTTCCAGGAACGGACAATGAACTAAATGTCAACAACAGATCGCAAGGAGAGAGTTCAATATGTCCCTCCTTTACATTTCATCTTTTCTTTTCATTCTCCCAGGCGATTTTGTTGAGACAAACTCCACCAGCAGAGTGAATGAACAAGACCCAACATGAGAAACCAAAAGGGGATGGGGGGAGACACTTAATGGCAAAATGAATGAAAAGAACAATAACTAGGCTTACTCCAGTCCAGCTTCCACTCTGGGGTGACTCAGGTCAAAGTTAACACTTTGAGCCATTCTTCCTCTCTCACCCCGTCGATCTCAAGGGTGGTCACACCCTCACTTGATCGGACCTGCACTCCACTCCCAGCATGGCGCTCAGTTTTTCCTAACCTGTAGAAGGAGGAAAAATGTTAGAGGAGGATGTGTGCTTGAAGTACCCTGGAGCAAAAACTAAAAAATGCCAACAGTCTTCTTTTCACTCCAGCACTTCAGTCGTGTCTCAACTTGTCCTCAGCTGGTTTCACCAAAAACAAACAGAAAAGACTGACTTCACGTCAACCACCTTGGGTATTGTACTTATTCTCTACATTGTTGTGCAACAGAAGTAACAAAAGTAAATGTGTAACTACTTGAAGGAAGTAGATATTGGTTTAAAGCTGTAAATATCTTAATTTTTCCTCTGTGATAAGAATGAGACGATAATGAGTCATGTTTTCATCTTGTCATGATGGACTACGTCACTTTATCCAGGCCGATAACAGAACTATTGTGGCTGAGAACGGCAGTCACCACCACAGAAGTGAATATTTATGAGAGAACGATGACGACCAACTGGAAAAAGGATCTTTTGTGGGACATTTGGACAGAATAAGTTGCTCTGCTACAAATCTGGCTTTGTTTAGGTGTTATTGAGCGCCGTTAAAGGTTTCATCAAACATCCAGAGAGAATATGCCCCGTTGCTTAAATGCATCGCAGATGTGAACTTAAGCATTAGTGAGGAATTTAAGATTCAACGAAACTGAGGCCAGACGCGAAATAACGATCAACAAAACCTCCTTACAAGAACAGTCATCAAGAGAAGGGAAAGAAAACAATGTCTGTACAGACAATAGGTCTAAATAACTGAGGACTAAGACTCAGCGTTACAATAACTTTTTGGTCTTATAAAGTCTGTTGATGGCAGTTAGTTAAGTTGGACAGCATTTTATTTTGGGGAACCGGAGTAAAAGGGGGGATAATGCAAGTTTATATATAAAATAAATAAATACAAATAAAAACAAGATGTAATTTTCCTTCCACTTCACAATTAAATGTTTTGTGTTAATCTGTAAAATGCATTTGCAGCAGGTTTAAAAGTTTCTTAATATTGTGAAGGAGCGTTAGGAGTCTTGTGTTTAGTTTGAAAACAAATCAGGATCAGAGTTCCTATCTAGATCTATACTTCAGACATGTCTGTAGTAGCAGACACTACGAAGTAGTAGACGAAGAGGAGGAAACTGAACTCTGACTTTTGCTTTTTTGTCTGATTAAAACTGGTTGAAGTTTCTCAGTAAGATTACTACTAAGTCAGTAATCTGACTTGCTATATTAAGATGTTTCAGACAAAAATTGAGGAAGTTGCTTTCCTGTTTTAAATGTTGCCGTGTTCTGATACTGGTCTGTTTCCAGACCAAGTATTTCAGTTTAGGTATTTTCCGATTCACTATAGTTAACAAGTTGAAACTTATACTTCACACAATAACTTTTAAAAAAATGCACATTTTATTTGGACCAGGGTGGCTCTTCTTCTTTTTAAAAAGATGTCATCAACAAGTTCTTCTGAGACAGAAGAAGAACTGTAGGCTGATTGCACTTCTTAAGAGCAATCAGCAATTTCTTCCTAAGAAATTGTTGATGAACCTTCTTTTTAAGAGGAAGAGACTGTTTTAAGTTAGAAATAGAGGATTGACATACACATTGGTTAGTCTTCGAATGCACTATCACATTATTCGTTACTGGACACAGTTTTTGCTAGAATTTAGGTCTATATACTAAGCTCAAACCCGACAAGAACTTTAGGCTGGCTCCAAAGAGAAGCTGCATCTCAAAGGCGTGTTTTACACAGCTGAATGGTTGCCGTGTGAGATTGAAAGATTTTCCAAACATGCATGAAAGAATTAAGGTAAAACTCTGTGTTGTCTATGTTTTTGATGTGGGGAAAATATATATAACACAATGTAAAGCTAAATAAAAGGTAATTTTACTTAGTACTGCCCTTTTAATAAGCCTGCGATGCATACACAGAGAAAGACAAATGAGTTAGAATGAAAACGTTGTGTCTAGTTCCACTTTTTCTAGAAAAGGAGCACGTATTTTGTTGAGGAAGGAAAGAAAGAAAGAAAGAAAAGTGCAGATGTTCATTAGGCTGTTACAAGTGTAGAATAAATAAATGTGCAGGCAGCTACACCCTGCTCAGCTCCTATCAATCACACATCCCAGGTCAAAACGGAGTTATGCTAATTAATGTGCCCTACTTAATGGTTGTCAACTAACAAATAAAAGCTTAATTAAAATAATATGTGGGGCTCCACTAAACTAATGCCATTCAATCATACCAACACTGACACTAGTTCAGACTTGATTTAATCTGTCAGCAATTAGTGATTAACATGTAAATGCAGATTAGCTAACCTTGGTGGAAAATAAAAACTATAGATTTTTGCATTACAATCACCGTGTGAATTCTCAACAGCGAGTTTTGTTTTCCCATGTCTTTATTTTGTGAAAACCACATTAGAAGAGTATAAATCTCCTCCATAAATCTGCAGATTTATCATTCTGTTTCACGTATAACACATGGGTTTATTTCCTTTGATTACTGAAGTAACGTTATGTTGAACTGAAACAAGGTAAATAGACTTCAGTAAAAATTAACAAGCACTAATCATGAAACAGCAAAATGAGCTGCAGGTTCCTCGACTCAGCCAGTAGTTTTGAATCCAACAGAAATAAAAGGGATTACTAGATTATCACTATCTACGCATTAAAGATACGCTTCAATCCATTATCATATTTTCACTCCAAACATTTATGTCTCCCCCCTTTGCCTTAAGTGTAAAAAAACACAGAACCTTAACCATCAGAACTGAATATACTGAGTTTAGTTTAGGTGGTGAATTATGACCACAAACTAATTCAAATTTAAGCTGAGTGAACTGGAGAACTTCAAACTAGTTATTGTTGAAGGCATTATCCATAATGGAGCTGACTAATCCGAGTTTCAAATTTATGAGCTTTTGAAGAGCCGGTCTATGTGCTGCCTTTCAGGACGCCCTGTTATGTTGATGCATTCAATGCCTCATCCACTTCCTGTTTACATGAACTAGCAACAAGGAGAACAGCAAGTTTTTTTTATGCAGATTTCACCACTTCATATGTCATAAGTTTTTATTTAAGACCAAAATCTCCACAGAAATGTACAAACGTCATCCAGTAAACTTGTGGTAAATTTGCACTTATCTATAATAGACGCAAAAAAAAAAAAGAAAAAAAAAGCTGGTTGGTTAGCAAAGGATTATTAGCAGCTAATTAGCGGTAGCCTCAATCGTTTGGGTGGAATTCAATATTTCGCCTGACAGAAAAATCCTGTGAGAAAAAAATATACATGGGATGAACAAAATTAAGTAGTCCTGTTAAGACAAACCTAACACATGTGACTGACATATGCTTTTAAAGCTTCCAGCTTACTTTTCAAAATTAACTTAAGACATTTAAAGGTCTTAATTTTAGACACATGAACTTAAGACCTTTCAAAGATGCCCAGACATCTTTGCAGATTCAATGACAATCTCAGAAATAATTTATTTTCTAAATAAAAACATCTCGTCCAGAAAGGTTGTAGCAGGTGTACACAGCTTTTAGCAAAAATAAAAAACAGAATAATTACTAGAGAAAAAGTAATTTTTCTCTGGACGAGCTAGACTTTTTGTCATTGTGGATGAAAATATAAACTTTTCTACATACCATTCTTGGCGTCAAAATATCTGGGAGTCAGAAGCTGCTATAAAGCTGGACATTTTAACTTTCAGCAATTCTGTCCTGTAGCTGTCTAGTCAAAGCTCATAACCACATTCATAAAAAAATTATGAGGTCACTAAACAAACGTTCTGACAAGCTCATCGATTTAGAGAAGTCTGGTGAAGCAGAGTGAGTAAATACTCAGGTCAAGATGTGACCTGTACCTTGTACTCAGCACTACTACACTAAGATAGACCATCAGCCTTTTAAAGTGTCCAATCACAGGTTGTTAGATACACAAAGTAACTTACTCTGTCATTATAACAACATGCACAAGGTGCTCAGCTACGTCTATGCATGGGAAGGATGTTGTGAGATAAGACAGACACCCAGACCCTTTTCTCAGGGTGAAGGTAGTGCTGGTTGAGTCCTCAGTAAATAAAGTTCACACAGACATCGGTGGAGCTCTGAATATCCACCAGGAATATAACCAGTTTGAAAACGTTCTTCTGAAACTTGTTTTTCTTGCAGTTACAGATTTTCCTTATTACTCTCTCACTAGAAGGCTTTTCCCATTACCAGACTTTTCTAGGATCATGTTGCACTTTTCTTTTTTTTTTTTTTTTTCCATATTCCGAGCGTTTTCTGTACAGCTCAGGACATAACAGTCCTCTTGAGACCCTACAGTTAGAGGCGGATACTGTGGGAGTGGGACACAGCGCATGAACAATGAGTCAAAGTTGAGTTCTGCTCCTGCCAAATTAAATATACTTGAAACAAAGAGAGGAGTGGTCGACTACCAAACACAGATTAGAGTTTAGGCTGGATTCAGACAAAGATGATGGAAAAAAAAAACCTCTTGAAAGTTGCAAAACGTCCATTTGAGTGGATTAATGCAGACATCCAATACTAAAGATCAATCTATTTCATCGTAAATATGTTTATTATCCAGAACAGAAGCCAAAAGCAATTCAGTCAGCAGCATGGGATAAAGAAAAGGAAGGAGTTTGAAGTCATTTGTCCTGTAAACTCTGACCGCTTTAGACAACTAGAAAGGCAAACAGTTCCCACAGCTCTTAGAAAAACTACAAACACATCCAGCTGTGCAAGCACAGTTCATTTCACTCGGGTTTGAATGTGCTCACCATTCTTCAGGACATTAAAGCTGATAACATGGTGTAGAAAACAACAAAGAGGCCACAGAAAGCGATCTTAAAGGGGCTCAATCAGATGGCAATCTAAAGCAAGGAGGGAAGAACGGACAAAGCCACAACAGGTCTAACTTAGACTAATGCGCAGCTTCTAAACTAAAAGAATTCCATTTAAAAATATACAACTTTTCTAGACTGACATTTGTGGAGTTACTACCTAAAAGTGGAGGAAGTAATTTTGACTGGAAATAGCTCTTAGGATACAGAAGATTAATATCGTCTTCTGTTCTAATGCTAACTACCATTTTGCCAAACAAAGCCCTATCATGGGCCATTTCTACCAAAGTGGTTCTGGTGCTTAAGCAGAGCTATTTTTTTTACTTTTTGTGGATAATCACAGTGCAAGGAGACAGTTTAATTACACAACACATATTATTTATTTCAGCATCTTCACAAACAGAGGCCCTGTTATCCCCAGATTTATTCTTAAATGCAATTTTTAGCAATTAGTTGTGTTTCTGAATGCTTCACAAACACAGTCAAAGGATCTGCAGTAAGGGATGATAGATTTTGTGCTTAACAGAACTTAGGCACTAAATCCCCTGGCGGCATCAAAAGACAGACGGTGTTAAAGAATTCAGTGTGAATTTCAGCAAATATCTGTGAGCTAAGCTCTCTACGCAGCGCAGTGATCTACTTAAAGTTCAGGACAAGTAATGTCACAACATGAAGATAAGAAAGAGTGAGTTGTTGCTATGCTTATGCTAATGCCTTCAGTTTAGCACTGGAACCAGTTTAACAGAAGAGGAGTCAGACATCAGCATCATCAGCAGTAACCTGATCACTGCATCGCTGCCATTTATTAAAAGCTTCAATATCTAATAACTAAAAAGCTACTTAGCAGTTTTCTTGAGATCTTAGATCAGAACATTTTACATGTTACACATTGAAAACTGAGCAACATAAAGACCCAAGAAAGTCAGGATTTAAACACACACACAAGCATGTATATGACACCTGTAAAAGGTATTTTAATGATCTTCTTTCTCAACTCTCTGCCAACATACTTTCATGCTGCAACATCTAAAGTCAAGTACACACAGCTCAATGGGATTATCATTCTATTGCAGTGTAATCAGATGCTCACGAAAAGTCTATTTAAAAAAACAAAAAACAAAACAGATCTATAGCCCGTTGATGTTGCAGTGACCTGTCATCCAAACCAAGCATCTGTTGACAATTACCAAAAACAACAATGTTTTTCAACGTTGCAGGAATCCAGTTACAGTTTAAACTTCATACTGAACTCTGCTCCAGACCTATAATTGCCCTGACTCAGGGGCAGGGGACTCTAAATTATAGGTTTGCTGTTAAGTCTTTCAGAGATACTGAACTGAACGAAGCAAAACGTTCCTGTTGTAAACAATAGCAGAAGAAGAAGAGGGTAAAACAAAGCTACCTGCCATCACAGAACAGGAAAACTCGCTGATCAACTCGGATTGTGAATCTGAAACCTCCTCCGCCTAATCAGCTCCAATCTCCGGGCAACAATAAAGGACAGTCTCTCCCTCATCCTCAACACGTATAACACCGGCTCTCCTCCGACTCCTGCCTGTTAAAAGTTTAACATTCGCCTAAACTTTAACCAACGACCAGCGGCGGACAACGAGACAACTAGTTTTAGACTCTTTGTCAACCTGACACTGTTTTAAATAACAAAGTACTCGCATTTTACACGTGAATAAATAAAGAAGTGGCGAAATAAAGCACATAAATGCCAGTTTAACCGAGTCGGTGTTTAACTTACCCAACGGCTAACTTGACAACCAGATCAACCGCCCCACCAGTTCGCCTGTCAGTCAAAACTGCAGCATAGTGCCAGCAGCGGGGCGGAACCATTAGCGAATTGGCTTTAAATATAAAAAAAAACCGATACAGGTTTAACACTGGCTTAAAACCACGTCTATTTGTTTAAATATCCAATGTAGACGTCGAAGAGTTTCAGTGTATTTTTGTTTTCGATATCTTATTTTGTTAGGTTATCGATTTAATGTAAAGGTGACCCCCGCAGAGCCGGCGACAATGGTTCGGTCCTTTTCAGACTACAACTTACAAACACGAACTGAGGCGGAATTTAGTTCAGCAACCGTGAAACCTGCTAGCGATAAGTCTTTCACATAATATGAAATGACTCATGTCTGACCCAGAGTTGTATGTGACACTGGGCGGAACTACATTTTGGCCCCTCTTCCTGTTAAGAACATCCCCACCCTGAACAGGTTTCAGTAAACAATCTTGGAGAGAGACCAAGTTCACGGATAGCTAAGCTAACATGTTTCTGGGAACACACCGAGCTCAAACTAAAGATTATGCTATTGGCATCAGACTTTTGTTTAAAGTTCTTTTAAATCTATTTTTTTAATCAAATTATATCATCAAGGATGGCTCAACAAACCTGCTGCGCTTATATTGCAGATACGGTGTTTTTGTGGAAGTTACCCACTTTTACCACCCTAATTAATGTTGTTGAGCCCCTAATTGTGATATTTCCAAACCAGTCAATGATCATTTTCAAATGAAAACAGGTGTCATTGGGTCAAAAGGACCCAAATGACATCTGTCTGTCAGTTCCTGATGTCTGTGCTTGAAAAATGTTTATACAAACAGAAAGAAGAGCATAATTATGTGAGTAAAATTGATAAATTATTTCAAATAGAATCTGAAAAGTATGGGGTGTTCAACCCACCAAAGTACCTCACCTGGCTCAATGATTGGGGTTATTGTCCAGCTTAATGGGCAGATTCATTTGAGCAACTTCTAATTAGTGTGGATCAAATTTATAGATTTATTTTAGTTTTTTGCAGAAAAAGTTGCTTTTTGTATGTAAAAAAAAAAAGTACTTGACCAGCATATTTTTTTCCACACACCAATGAGAAGGTTTCCTGTCTTTTATTGTGCTCCCATGTGTAGAAAGATGCAAATACTTTCTCTGCCAACTCTCCACTTCCTCTCCAAGTACTTTGAACAACAGCTCGACAACTTCTCCCCTCTCTGTTTCCATTCCTTGTCTCAAAGCTAAACTTTAACATCCCTCTGTTTCTGGCCAAGCAGAGTGCGTCTTTGACAGTTTCAGTAGAATGGAAACCAATCATGTGGAAACAGCAGCTTAGAAATGACGTTGATACCCCTTTAGAAATGTATTGACTAGAAACCTCAAATGTCTTTATGGTCTCCTGAGAGTGGGTGTGGAAAGCCGTTGTTTCATCACCTCCTTTTTTTCCCCATCACTCAGTGGCTGTAAACAGTGAACAGCTTCCCTGAGAGGATGCAGTGATGTCGAGATATGGCCTAAAAAGCTTGTGATCTACTTTTCTAATTACCCGGGTTGAAACTACTCACTGCGACTAAGGACAGAGCTGGAACTTGTATTAAAAAATTCAGTTTAAGATGATTACTACTAACCTTTTTGTTGAATTTCAACAACACATCAGAGTCAGTAATGAGTCAAGATGTTTGCGTACATCAAAGTTTCATCTCTTTGCTTCCCTAAATCTCTTTGTGCTTTTATCCTACCATCCCATTGTGTGTGTTTGTGCATTTCTTGTCAGATGAACTCAACAATCTGTATCCTGTCATGTGACTTCCTACAATGCTCTTCAGCCTCACTGTGGACCAATTCTACACCTGCTCCACCTTGAAGAAACGGAAGCAGCCTCAGTAGAGTGAGACAGAGTCGGTCAGCTGTTCAGAAGCACTTCTGCATGACGTCTGCTGCGAGGCGTGAAGCGGGGTGTTTTGATGCAGAACTCGGAAGTGACTTTTCACTTTTTTGAAACTTTGAGTTGCGGCTCAAGCAGAGAGGTCGACGATATGTGTTGCTTATGAAGACGGACGGCTTAGTTTGCAATTAAAGAGGAAGTGCAGGAGGAAAATGGAGGGCCAGAAAACGGTGAACTTCATGAGACTCTTGTCAGGTAATAAAAGCCTATATTTTTCAACTCGGTGTGTGACAAAGTGGGATGAGAGAGCTTTTGTTTTATAAAAATATGTGTGAGGCGATTAGCTCACAGCCATAAAGTTAACAGGAAGCTTGTGTTTTACACTGCTTCATGAAACAAAAGTTTATGTGCTGGGCTCTCTGTTGAGCTGGAAAGTCTGTGTTTAGTCATTTTCAAAATTATACCTTTAAGTCATAACCTAAAGTCTATTATTAAACATTTTGGCTACCTTTTCTGCTTTTAATCAGAATGTGGCTGAAGATGATGGAGAGGTGCTGGACTTTGACTCGGTTTCTTTCTTTTTAGTTGTTCAGATGTGGATTTGCTGCTGAGCCTCTGATTATTGTTTTTTTTTTAACCAGGCTTCAGCTATTATTGGACAGAGACTTACACTTAAGCAAATAATCTCAGGAAATTACGCCAAAGATTGTGATTTTTGAAAAGGATCAAGACTAATTGAACCTTTGGCAGGACTCTATGTTGTTAAATTGCTTTAGCCTGTCCCAGACTAGTGCCATTATCTATCTGAAATAAGTAAAAATGTTGTTCAAACCTGAGCTACAGGGACCAACTTCTCATAAATTTCCCTAAATTCTGCAGAAATGGATTTCTGTTTTGTATGAATTCAAAATACATTGTGCTGATTTACCTTTTGCTGTCCTAACAGATGAAAGCGTCAAGTCCATCCTGTCGTCAGACTCATGTGAGTACTACCAGACAGAGATATTTGACCTGCTGCCCAGTGTCCAGGCTGTCCGGTCCCAGCAGGACAGCTATGATACGCTGAACAGCAGCGAGGCCTACCAGGGTGGCCCGCAACCCGAGAAGGCCTTCAGCACTGATGCCCAGTCCAGACCCAGAGACAAGCTGTCTCTGCAGCCACTGCGAAACCTGGCCATTTGTATGCAGGGCAAGAGGAGCGCAAGGTGGGAACAGTTAGGAAGATTTATGTTGTTTTTTTTTATTCTAAACTTGTTTAAAAACTTATAGAAATACTTTTCTAAAAGTGGAACTTTTGCAGTAAACGTAAAGTAAAATAAGGGGCCACAACTGGCACTTGATTTAAATATTATTAGTTGTTGGTGCTATGAAAAACAAAATAAAAAAAAACATTCTTCAAAGTAGACCAAAGTTACTGTTTTTTGGAAAAGCATATCTTCAGTTTTAGTTCCGTGCTGCCAGACTACAGACAACCATTTTCTAAACAAACCTAGTGAGAATCTTGAAGCTGAAGCGACTGCTGTAGTTCTGGACGTACTCCTGCTGTTGAGTGAATTTCAGACAGTTCAGAATGTCCAGGATTTCGTAACCGTGGTCAGAGCACAATGTGATTCAGTCATTTGCCAAAGTAAAGATTCTGCGGTCATTTTTCTAAGGAGCGGGAGGCTTAGAAAAAAACACAAACAAAATGTGTCTTTACAAAACTGAAACTGAGGAGTAAATGCATTTATACTCTCTTAATTATTCTCTGACCATGAAAAAATAAACTAATTAGAACACAGATAAGCATTTCTTTTCAATAAAACTTAAAATAACCGCAAAAGCTGTTGAGCAATATCCCAAATATTTTCTATGTCACACATAGCTCAACTATATGCTGACATTCCCTAAATAAAAAGATACAAAACCCTTCCTTTCCTGTTTTAGATGATGTTTCACCAAAATTATTAGTATTTGCAAAATGTCTGAATAACGTTAACCTTTTCAGATCATTGCTTCAAGTTTCTTCAAATTCTGCAGTTTGCAGACATTTGTGATTTAATATAACTCTAAACTGCTTGAGCTTCCTGGAAAGGTCAGGCTCCCCTTAAAGGATAAGGTGAGAGGTTCTGTCATCCAGGTCAGAGTTCATTAAATTTACTTAAACTAAAACGTTTTAATCTCAGTGATTTTCAGTTTAATGTTACACATATTTCAAGCTCCAGTTTGTGTCCTTTAATGTTTGGCTGTATGACTTATTAAGCATGTAAAATATACATTTGCTGTTAATTAGGGAAAGGAGGAAAATGCAGATCAGCAATATTGGCTTCTGGGAGTCATGGAGGCGGAGCCAGAGCATCAATAGGAAGAGGGTCTGGGCTCACATGAGGGAGGCGGGAGCCAGCTTGTTGCCTTGGAAACACACACTCCACAAAATTCAAGGTAACACCGGACAGAAACTTTGAAGACCTGCATGTCTTTTTCGCACCTTTTGATTCTGTTTTTGTTATTTTTCAGGGAGGTTTGGGGTCGGAGTGAAGTCCTACTTTGTGTTCCTCAGATATCTGATCTACTTGAATCTGCTGCACTGCGCTCTGATCGGGGGCTTCATCCTGGGGCCCACAGGATTTTATGGCTCAAACAGCAGAGGTATAGTTATATTAAACTCGCCTCTGGTATAAAGTACCAAAGCATAAATGCATTTGGGACATATGTGGAGATAAATCTCGGTTATTTCACAGAATGGTTGAGATTTGGTGGAAACGACTCTGTGTTAGACTTCCTCCTGGGAACGGTAGGAGTTATTATTCTGTGCATGAATGCTAATTGATTTAGACATGAAGAAAAGCCACGTAAACATATTTTAATGTAAAACAAAAGATACCAGCTATATGCCGCATATGAGCAAATCTTTTGCTTCTTTTAAACCAGGGATTTCTGGCTCGTTCGCCTGTTTACTTTGGCTTTTACACCAAAGGCTCTCTGGATCTCGACTGCCTGAACACTCCCTTGCTTTACCTCGCTGGGATCCTCTGCATCATCTTTCTTAGTCTCATCATGGTGGTCCACAGGTTAGTAAGCCACAGCAGTGCTGCAAAGACGTCAATCATCTTCTGTTTACATGGGATCTCAAAAATGTGCCTGTTAAAAATGCCAGACTTTAAAAATGAAACCCCAAAAATTCATTTTAAAACTTTTACCTCTTATAAAATGTAGCTGAAAAGCAAATGTTGGCAGGACAAAATCTGTGTGACTTGATCAAAACAGTCTCTTTGTCTAGAGGTGCCTCTCACGGGAAAGATGCAAACTTTTTTTACCTACATTATGTAGCTATAGTTCCACAGAGAGGCTAGTCTCTGTGGAACGAGACTAGCCTCGTTCTTGCGCCTCGTTCCCCTTAAGTTTCTCCAAAAATGATCAAAAAAGGTGCAGAAACGTTCTGAAAAACAGAATGTGCTCCGGTCCGATGGGCCTCACAGCCAAAACAATGCGCTTCACCATCAAACTCGCAGTAAAGCATGGCGGTGAAAGCATCATGCTTTAGGATTACTTTTCTTCAGATACAACGGGCATTTTTTGGGCCAGGTGAAGGAAAGTGTGAGCAGTTCTGATTCAAAACTTTCAATTCAAAAAAGCTACAAATGAAGAGAGATTTTATTTTTCTGCACAACATTGAGTTCAATCATTTACCGGAGGAAACTGACAGTTTTAAAATGTTCAGAACTAAATATGATGGAAAATGTAGGAACCACAGGTTCGCTCTCAGTTTCACTGATTTAGAAAATTTTTGCTATATAGTGAACAAATATTGTCAAATCAAGCTGAAGTTAATTTCTGCAAGATTATGTCAAATAGAAGGTGGAAAAAAAACAATCACTTTTTTCTACATCCCACAAACCTTCAGACATTTAATCCTTGGTGTGTTTTTACTCCTCTTAAAGAACAACTGTTGGCTACAAGCACACCTGGATGCTTGAGAAGCGAACCAGCATGAATGTGAGCTTTAAGGTTTTTTGTGGCTGGGACTACAACATCCAGCATTCAAAGTCTGCAGAACTCAAGCAGCGCTTCATCAGGAATGACCTCAAGGTGAGTGAGGAGACACACCTGCAGATAGCAGCTTCCTGTTCTGCCGTGCTCACACCAGCCGACCTGAGGCTTGAAAACAAAATGGAGGCAACACACAGTGTGCATGACACAGTACACTAACTAAGCACCCACAACAAGCTCTGTTGATGGGACCTAATGCATAGCAGAGAGAAAGGGGAGAGGGTGTGAGCAGTGCATACACATGTGTGATTAACAGCTCTAAGACCCTCCTCCTGGTTCTGACTGGTTCTTTCAGAGAAATGGCAGTAATGGTTCTGGGAGGAGATGGAAGACTCAAATGATCTCTTTCATACCAAACTATCATGATATGTAAAAAAACATATTTTTAAAAACTTACTGCAGCTTTAAAGTATTTAATACCTTATTTAAAATAAAAAAAAAACATTGCAAGAGGCAAACAGTCCTCACTGGGAAAGTATTTCTTCCCCTTTTAAATGACACGTAGCAACATTTAGGTGTGATCTTTCTTACTATATAAAAATCACATCAAAGGAAGTCACTCTTGTTATATTATATTAACTGTAGCTCGTTGACCTACAGTTAATATAGACATCTGTGCTGCAAACACCTCTTTTGCAGCTTTTCCTGGAGGAGAGGAAGTTCAACTTGAAAAAGGCTCAAAGGACTCTGGGGCAAAAGCTGCGCCTCTACCTGCTGAGGTTCATCCTCAACCTGATTGTTTTATTTCTGCTCGGTGGAGCTTTTACCGGCATCTACTACTCCACAAACATATCCCTCAAAGAGGTAAGGATTTCAGCCTGAGGTTTGCAGCAAATATATGAATAAATATTGTTTGAAAAAATTGCTAATGTCTGGCTGTTTTTTTTTTTTGTAGTCGAACGAAGTTTGGATTCTCAAGCTGATCCTTCAGTATCTTTCTCCCATCACCATCACCTTTGTGCACCTAATCCTCCCTCAAATATTCTGCAAGATCTCATCTTTCGAGGACTATTCTCTAACCGTTCAAGTAAATGTGACGCTTGTGAGGTGAGAGGCAGAAGGAGACAAGCACCTTGTAAAGGTCACACACATGTGGCCACCAGGCCTCACCGTGTCTTTTGTTCAGGAGTATCTTCTTGAAGCTGGCTTCCCTGGGAATCTACTTATTTTTCATCTTCAAAACAACAACACCGGTAGAAAATGTAAGTGAAAGTGAAAGGAGTAGGTAATATTTTACCTTCATAAAACCAACCTGATCTGAGTTATTCTGTTAAACTTGTCAATGATTTAAAGATTTAGACTTTATTGGCATAGATTCTGGGCGCCGACTCCGGTTTGACTTTGGTTTTTAGCTCTTAGTAAATTCTTTGTTTCAAAAAACAAAAAAATTCTCTTTTTAATTAGATTTTTTTGTTGTGTGTGTTTCTTCGCAGCGTCTGTGCAGGGAAAACCATATTGGCATACAGATGTACAAACTGTGCATCTTCAACTTCCTCACCACTTTCTGCAACACTTTTTTTGTGAGCTACCCCAGGAAGTGGGTTTGCTTGCGATCACTCAGTTTCTTTCATAGTCATTGTGATGATTTCTACGGAAAGCCCACGCATGCGTGATGTTTTTGCTGTCGGCTAAGCAGGACAGATTCATTCTTCTTCTCTGTTTCACCAAGTTGGTGAATGTGCTTGTGTCCCTGCTGTTTGGCAGGCTTCTGGAGAAGAAGCGTCCAACATGCTTGCTGGTCCGGCTGTTTGGGAAGCAGCGGTTCCTGATCCCGTTCAAAGTGCTGGATCTGGTCTACATCCAAACTGTGTTGTGGCTGGGAGTCTACTACTGCCCCCTGCTGCCTATGATCGGAGGAGTCAGCCTGTTGGTGATATTCTACATCCAAAAGGTAGCGAAACAAGATATTCACACGATCAAATAAATTGATGAGGCATAACATTATGACCCTGATTGGTTTGTGGCTGTGCAGCCCTACATTCAACAAACTCAGTTGCATTTTCTGTCTCATAAACGGCAGAAACCTCTTTGACGTTTTAATCAGCAGGCGTTGCTGCTGCTCACCACATCCCATCCACTGAAAGGCTTCTGTCATGAATAGATAATCACTTAAAAGTTATTCACTGCACCTGCCGGTGGTCGTAATGTTATGCCTGACTAATGCATCCCACTTGTGTTGTTAATATTTCTAATGTAACTTTTTAAAAGTCTAACTAATGAAACCAGGAGACTGGATGGCAGGCAAACATATAGTTTTTTATTTAAGTACATATGATTGAAGATGTTTCTTGTTTCTTTACCACCTCCAAAGCAGTTTGTTATGACACTAAGACAGGAGTCCTTGTGTTCACAGCTGCTGCTGTTCTTGTTTCGTAGAAAAATCATACAAAAATATTTATCCTCATAATGGAGATACAGTAAATCTAACCTTTTTCCTAAACGTTTAGGACAAAAAAAATAATCGAAATTTTACTTTGTGTAATTGGTTGCAACGTTTTGATCTATAGTCTTAAAGCACTATAGATCGGTGAAGTGGGAATAAAACTCATCACTCCATGTGTTTCTGTGCGTTTCTTCAAGTTTGATGTCCTGCGGTGTTGTGAGGCGGAGCAGCGGATGTTTCGAGCCTCCAACTCTTCGGTTTTATTCCACTTCATGCTGTTGCTGGGTCTCCTCATGGCTGCAGCCGCACCGATCATTGACTTCCACCTGGTCAAGGGAACAAACACGTACACATTGTTCCATTACTCTCAGTATTTACAATCTGATACCATGTGTCTCAGGAACAGCTTTCTATCTGAAATAGATCAAATTGTTTTTTTTATTAACTTTTTTGACACAGATTTTCTCTCTGTTTTCTGCTTCAGGGTCTCCTGTGGTCCGCTGAAAAATGAAACTGTGCTTACCGTGACAAACACCTGCGTGAAAAGTCTTCCCAACTCAGTCCAGAACGTTCTCAAGTACTTATCCTCACAGGCCTTTGCTCTGCCTCTGCTGCTGGCTGAGGTGTAAGTTACATTAGGCTTCATCTTTTATCACAACCAGGAATGCAGCTCTACCTGTTTGAAGAACATTTTACTACCAACAGGTGGGAGCAGAACATCCTGAACATCTCTTCATATTGTTACACATTTTATTGAAATTTTAGATGGAGAGCAACATGAAGTGATTCAGTGGAAGCAACTTCAGAAGTGCTGATTCAAAATGTCTGAATAAATAGAGCAGTTTCCAGATTTTTATTTGTGCAAAAATTTCAAAAACTATGTTTCCCCTTTCTTCTACATTATGTGCGATGATCCACTTTGTGTTGCTGCATCACATAAAATCCCAAAATAATCCATTGAAGTCTATTTAGGAATGGGTATTAATAGTTTTACAAGCTGTCAACCAGGTTGTCTGATTCTTATCCATCATCTCTGCATTAATCTGATTGGATCCTCTGGAGATTAAATATGAAATGCAAATGTAACATATTGTGTTCTCAGCATCATCCTGACGTCGTATGTGTCGCGGGGACGCGCCAACCAGAAGGCAATCGAAAGGCTTAAAGAGATGCTGATTATGGTAAGTTTCCAAATAATTTTTAACTATTTGTATGATTCTTATAGCATATCGATATAAAGTTTACCTAGTCTTAAAAAGTGGGTAACATTTCACATTTCATTTTAATCCTGTTCAATGTCAGGATTAGCATGACGCAAAGAAAACTGAATATTTGTGTGGAACGTTCGGTTCATTTTTGTGAAAGAAGGAAACATTTGTTTAATTTGGCTCTCATCATTTTAACTTTTATCTGTCCTGTTTGTGTTAATGCTACATGCTTTTTCTTGCTGTTGTCCTCCAACAGTGCAGCTCAGATAAACGGTTCCTGGTGAAGCAGCATGCCACCTTGCTGAGGGGTCCTAAGAACCCAAGCAGAGCCCGTCCTGCTGCTGCTGTGGGACAGGAAAAGCCCCTCCCTGACGCTCCCTGACGCTCCCTGACGCTCCGTGGCGCTCCCTGACGCTCCCTGGCGCTTCCTGACGCTCTCTGACGCTCCCTGGCGCTCCCTGGCGCTCCCTGGCACTCCCTGACGCTCCCTGGCGCTCCCTGACGCTCCCTGGCGCTCCCAGTTTATTTTCATCTGGAAATGACGGAAAACAAGAAGACATATGTTGAATTGTTCACAGAGAAGCACAGTGACCTGTTGAAAGTGACCCAATCCTGTAAAAAAACATTTTCAGATTATTCTTGCAGCCTTCCTTGCAATCATTTTACACACCTATGTTAATGCTAATAACAGTATACAAGCTTCTTGAAGGCCTTTTATCAGTGTTAACATTGATGACATGCACATTAATCTCTCTATCTGAGAGATAGAGTTTGGTATTATTCCTAAATGTTAATTTAATATCATTCGAGAGGCTGTAAATGTTTTATTTGTGTGTTTATTAAACTTTTTTGCACTAATTGCATGTTTTTCTTGCTCTTTGTATGACGTCATAGCAAAACATGCCCTCTGTTACGTTATCTACACACAACATATGTGTCCTAGCACCAGGCCTTGACTCACTCCTACACATGCACATGCAATGAGACATACATGCAGAAAGGACCATGCCAAAGACGCATTCATAGTCTTGTTATGAAGAACCGTCTCACTTTATATTTGCTGCCAATTCTGGGTGAGTAATTTGGGAGTTATTAAGATCTAAATGGTTTATTTACTGGGCTGATATTCTTCCTGTCTCATGTTGATTTGTTTTTTGTTTTGTTTTTTAAGCTCTGAGTTTGGCCGTCACAAAAGGTAAGTGTGATATGGAGCAGTGTTTACCATCAACTAGTGAAAACTCTTCAAATACTTTGGTGCACTTTGCAAATAGAGTAAAATTGTGGCAAAAAAAAAGGTTTCAGGAAGACACAACATTTTAATGCTTCTATGGTGAACTGGGAAAACGGGCGAAACTCTGGTGTTTTAAAGGGATTATGAGAAAATATCCAGTCAAAATGTTACATTTGGATTACCGACTTGTTGAGTTCACTTTGGCTTGCTGATCATCAACAAAAAACAAAATCTAATTGTAGGTGAGTAACCGCTAGCACCTTTAACACTGCTTGTAGCGAGGGTTGATAAAATCAACCAACTCAACCAACTGTGCTATGGAGGATTAAGGATTATAGTTGCCAACCCAGTACTAGCATATCATGAAGTGGCAGGTGAGCTTAAGTCCATAAAGGAATCAAATAAAAACAATAATTGTTGTACATTCATCAGGAAGAAACAGGGAGACAAGAACCGACTTTAAAATATGAAACCAAAATCAAGACACGTGAAAGATCAAAGATCAAATACACAAATTCAAGATAAAATCCTAAAACTTTAAAACTTTAACACCTGTAATCAACTCTCTTGGATGGTCAGCAGTTTTCTGCACATTTTGATATAATGTGATCGTAAATGCATACTTTTCTTTGGGGGTAAGTAACCATCACCAGCCCAAGGAGACGTAATTTCAAGAACAATTGTCCTTTCACTGCAGTCAGTCTGCTAATTTCAACTCGATCCTTCCACTGGTTTGCCATAAAGGTTTTTTTTGAAGATATATACTGCATCTTCTACAATAAGTTTGACTTGAATCTCCAGGTGACCCAGGTTCTCTCCGTCCGGTGCTGTCTGGCCCTGAAAGGGCCTACCTCAACACCAGGGTGGTCTTCCGCTGTTCTGCCCCCGGCGTGACCTCTCGGGTCGCCTACAGGCTCATAAGGGATCGTCGTTTCGTGGTCGCCACAGAAGTCAGCCATAAAGGGGACCAACCTACAGCGTTTCCAATAAAACTCAAAGCAGCTTCAGGCGGCTCATATCAGTGCAAGGCATTCGCTGGAGGGAAAACAGGACTCAGCAACAGGATCAAACTGACTGTAGTCAGTGAGTATTGGACTCATCTGGGTTCTACTGAACATTCCCAAGCTTCACACTCAGTCTAATGCTCTTACCTTATTTATTTCTAGCTCCACCATCAAACACAAGAGTGACCTCTGAGCCCTTTCCACCAGTTGCCTATGAGGGGTCACGAATCGTCCTGAGCTGCGACGCTGAGCAAGGTTCCGACCTTAAGTACACCTGGCACTTTAACTGGAAGGAAGTGACCTCATCGACCGCCGGATTCATTATCGCTGAGAACAAGCTTGTGATGGAGGAGGCGACTCTGGACCAGGAGGGAAGCTTTAGCTGCGTTGCTTGGTCTGTGGTGCAAGACATCAGCAGGTATTCAACCAGCGCAGAGGTCAAGGTGACAGTCAAAGGTAAGCGCCAACAAAACGGTATTTCATGCACGTTGCATGTCTTCGTATGAAGGGTTTTGTCATGATGTGTGGTGTTGAAGTCGGACCTAAATGCAGATGTGGCAGAAAGTTGATTTGATGAAATTGATAACAAAAAATTATATATACAGTATATTAAAAAAAACACAGGGAGCCAGAGTAGAACAAAAACACAGGAAGTAGGCACAAAGCTGCCAGGATGTAAAGGGAAAGTAACAGGAGGAACCAGCAAGGAATGACTGAGAATGTAGTAGTAAAAATACTGAGGAGCTTGATTACTAAACAAGGAACAGATGGCTGATTGGAAACAGGTTTCATGTATGAGAGGAGAGAGAGAGAGAGAGAGCACTAACATGGGAACTGGTAAAAAAATAACAAGACACAAGGAATAAATAAACAGAATTAAACTAGAATCACTAAGAAGGACTAAAGTAAAGCAGAAACGAGGCTGATCTAATGAAAGTATGAGTCTAAGGTAAACAAAGAACAGTAATCAAAACTAGAATCAAATAATAAAACCCTAAAACAGCCCAGGACCTGACCTGGGTCTTTATGGATTTGTTGTGTGAAATTGTTGGTTTGCTTGAGTTTCTTCTAAAATACATCCTTTCTCTCTACACATTTATTTCTCCGTCTGTTCCTCAGTCAAGATCTCAAAACCAGAAATTTCCATCTCCATTTTCAAAGTCGGGGAGAATTACCATGGAAATGTGACCTGCTGGTCCTCAAGAGGAAGTCCACCTGTGAGATTTTCTCTGCTACTGGACAACACGGAGGTGGGGTCTGCTACAGCTGCTGAGTCCCTCGCCGCCTGGTTCGACGTTCCTGTTGTGATCGGGCTGAACATGGGAGAGGCCCGGTGCAGAGGCAGGACGGAGGTGCAGGACCTGAAGAGTGAGGCCCTCGCTCTGGAAGTAGGTGAGATGTGTGTTCAGGATTAACACTATTCTGTGATCCATAGTCCTGGTTCGCTCGTTGATGGGGAGCCATTTCTTAAAAAATCAGCATCAATCTTTCTCTGTGACAGGCTGTTTAGAGAAAGAAATGTGAATAATAATTTGTCAGTCATATTCTCACCATATTATTTACACATTTATAAGCGTGAGAGATCCGAACTAAATATTTAACAAGTAAAATATTTAATTTGCAAATTAAATATTTAGTTTGGAGCTACAGATTCACTCAGCAAAATAAATATTTATTTTGGAGTTAAATGTTTTGCAAACTAAATATGTAGTTTACCAACTAAGTCTGAGCTAAATATTTAACTGGTAGATATTTTCAAACTAAATGTCTTCTAAACTGAATACTTGAAAGTTAAATATTTAGTGTACTAAATATTTAACCTGTGAGTTGAATGTTTAGTTTGAAACTCAGATTAATAAAAGTATGTGGAACAAGTTGAAAATATGACTTTGAACAATGAAAGTCCATATTTTTTCTCTATGATGAGCTAAATAAACCAAAATATTGCAGTTAATTTTTTACTATTATTTTACTCTGCATTCAGCTCATAGCCTTCCTGTTGTCCTCTTCCTGTGTCTCCAGTCCCAGTGGGAGCTGACGTGAGAGTGGAAGTGGACTATCTGTACACCGCTGAGGCCAAGCTGACCGCTGTCAGGCTGCGCTGTCACATCAGTAGAGGGACGTTCCCACTCTTCTCCTGGCTCTTCAACAACTCCGTTCTTCTGCCTGAGGAAATTCGGCCTCAGATGGTCCTGGCCCAACAAAAGCAAGTCCTGATCCTCACTCAGCTCGGCCCAGAGGATTCTGGGTTTTACCGCTGTAGGGCTAGAGACAGCTACGAGGAGTCTGGGTCCTGGGCCCAAAGCGCCGCTGTACTCGTCCAAATCACCGGTGAGAAAAGATATTTATCAGAAATGAAAAGTTGGTGATGCACTCTTACATTTCCCATCATTATCCCTGTACGGTTTTAGGCTTTTAGGTTTCTGAGTCTGCGGTGAAGGTTCACCTTCCAGCAGGACAATCTTAAAACAGAACCAGAGCTTTATGATCACAGCACATTGATGTGTTAGAACGGCCTAGTCCAGTGCTTCTCAATTCCAGTCCTCAGGCCCCTCTGCTCTGCACGTTTTAGATGTTCCTCTATTCCAGAACAGCTGATTCAAATGATTGCATGACCATCAAGTACTGCAGAAGCCTGTTAATCACCCAAATATTCAAACCAGGTGTGTGGCAGCAGGGAAATACCTAAAACATGCAGGGCAGGGGGGCGTGAGGACTGGAGTTGAGAAACACTGGCCTAGTCAAAGTCCAGAGCATTTGTGGGAATATGCACTTGAAAGCCGATGTGTTACAGATTTTCTCCATCCTATCTGATTGACTTTGGGATATTATGCAGAGAAGAATGGACCAAAATGTCAAGACGGGAATGCTGGACACAAATGCACACCACAAGCTTCACATTTTTATTTCATAAACAAAATCAAAAACCATGTATTGAACTTTGCGGCTGTAAAAATGAGCAATTTTAATCCCAGTAATTTTTTTCTGCCTGTTTTCCCCCCAATCAGAGGAAAACCTTAACTTGATGGCTCAAGCATCACTCTGCACTGAAACTTCACAAAGTAATAAAACAATACACAACACTAGTAATATACTCCCATAAAGCCATGATGTGTTACATTAACGGCTTTGTATCTTCTGACCCGCAGAGTTTTTTACTGGAGTCATCACCTTAGTCTTCTGCTGCTTCTTCCTGCTGATGCTGGCAGTGGCTTCAGCCTGTGTGTTCAAGATGCTCGACTCACCAGGTCTGTGCAGCAAAGCATGCGTGCAATCTGTCCGACTGAAATGCGGTATTCATTTGTTGCTCTCTGCATGTGTCTTATTTGCAGCTCCTACCAATATTTCTGCCGCTAAGTAAGTTTTTCCACTTAATTTAAAGTCATTTTATTGTTTCTTTGATTTAAATTGCCTTTTTAATGCGCCTGAAATGCATATCTTCTATGATTCCAGCCCAACACCATTTCATCTCTCTGAGCCGGAGTCTCAGATGTCCCGCCATGTCCAGAACCAGGTAAACCTGGAGTGCACCAGAGTTAATGAACATGTTAATAGAATACTTTACATCATGCTTTTATTTTTTATTTAAAGCTGCAGTACCAGCTACATTTGATCTGCAGAACTTTTATAAAGTGACACAGAAGTAATCAATAGAGGGTGCACTTACTCTGTGGACTTAAGTTTACTAGTTGTTGGTCTCTGGAAAGAAATGTTACTAATAAAATTAGTGGAGGTCCTTTATTGTTACATTTGATTAAGCAAAATTATTATGTTTGCGTGTTTTAACGTCAATTCAATTTGTGCTTTTTCCTGTAATGACCCGTGTGTCGTGTCTGCCGGGTCTCCCTCAAAAAACAGATGATAATTACAAAAAACTTGCTAGTTAAATAAAGATAAACAAAGAATAACAAATAAAAGTTTTTAGAAGTATTGGAAGTAAAGTAGTGCACTGAAAAAAATACTTCTCTGTTATTTAGGTTATAGCTGCACAGCCCAGCATTATTTATGGGCACATTATTATTATTATCACTATTATATTTGTAAATACATAACATAAAATATGACTGCTCTGTGCAGCAGATGTTTGTGAACTCGTTGGTCATCTCTGACTTCCTTGTTTCAGCTTTTAACCACTCACCATCTTGAGGTTTGCTTGCAGGTTGAACAAAGTTTATATCAACCAACTTTAAACTTCTTCCTTCAGGCTGGTCTTCAGTCTTTCAGCCCTAGATGCTTAAAATATGCCCTACATCTTAGAAAGTGTGATTTTGGCTAAAGTATAAGCTTTTGTTCGGCAGTTCTTCTTTATATTTCTCAGTTTAATCAATGGATGCATGTTGCTCAGTTTCTAGAGCAGAAAAACAACCACAATGTGTCGCCACCATGTGATGACGGCTGACACGTGATCTCTGGGAGCAACAGCTGCAGGAGTTACATGCAGATCTGCTGATAGTGTTTGGGTTCCACAGACCTGACTGCATTTGCTGAGTAAAGCCTGTTTTATCTGTTAGCTGTCACTGGAGTTTAGGGAAAGCAGGACGATCTGTAAGCTGCTGCTGTTCCTGTTGGTGCTGCAGCCACCAGCAGGAACCATTCAGTCGACTTTTTATAACTTTTTTCATACATTTCATCTTTGCTATTTTTTAAAAACTGTAATTAGATTCTTTAAATAGTTTTAGTTGGATTTGAATGGATTCTAAAAATAACTTGTCACCTGCATAATTAGAATTACATGTCATATTGAATTATATGTTTTGAATAGTTCACATTTATTATTTATAAATTTTATATATCTCATATATATTTAATTATATATAATTTCTTTTTTTTTCCATATTATTGTCGATATGTTTCCTTTGTAATTTTAGGATTTCTATTTTTGTCGCCTTCTGAATGCCTTTTTTGTCAATTTGATACATTTTAGTTTTATTTTTAATTTTTTTTCCACTTTTTAAAAAAGTTTTTGTTCCACCTGAATAATTACATTTTGTCAAGTCGCTCACGTAATTTACTTATATGTTATAATTCTAGCTTAGATTTTATTTTACTTGTCACCTCTAAAATTAGATTTTTTTTGTATTGTACACTTTCATTTTTAATGACACAAATAGACACAATTTTCAAATATATTTCTGAAGGTCTTTCATTTTCTAAAACATTTGAAAAGGGAAAAAAATATATTTTTCCATGACTTAATGGGATTGCACTATTTTTATTTTATTTTTGTTGATATTTTAGCCTGTGCTCTATTCTGGCTCCAATGCAAACTCTAAACTTTACAATCTAAAAAACATCTAACTTGTAAACAATAAAAGGCATACTAATTCTGTCTTTGTTTTTGTTTCAGATCGCTGAAATCTCCGTATGAAAACATCCAAGCAGGTCCTGATTCATGCTAATTATTATTTATGTATAAAGTAACCAACTTTCTGTTTCATTAATTTGACATGTTTCATAAAATATTCTAAGAGTAGGCTATTTGTGTATAAGGAGTGATAAAATGTGTTGAACCACCACTGTACTTTGTAATTTTACAAATAAACTCTAAAGATATAAATGTGTCCATCCATCCATTTTCCTACACCCTTGTCCCTTACTGGGGTCGGGAGGGTTGCTGGTGTTTATCTCCAGCTATCATTTCGGGCGAGAGGCGGGGTCACCCTGGACTGGTCGCCAGTCTGTCAAAGGGCAACACAGAGACAGACAATTATGCACACACACACACACTCATACCTAGGGGCAATTTGGAGAGGCCAATTAACCTGACAGTCATGTTTTTGGACTGTGAGAGGAAGCCGGAGTACCCGGAGAGAACCCACGCATGCACAGGGAGAACATGCAAACTCCATGCAGAAAGGCCGGGAATCGAACCCAGAACCTTCTTGCTGCAAGGCAACAGCTCTACCAACTGTGCCACTGGGCAGCCCGATATAAATGTGTCTTTTCATCAATTAAGTGAAAAGAAAACAACGTTTTCTCGCCTCTCTGTGAGTCTAAGTGTGATTCAGTGACCTGCGGCAGGACGGTTTTATTTCTCCCAGCTTAAGTGACGCTGAAGCTCAGGAGGCGTTGGCCTGCAGCTCTATCAGTCGCCTGCACATTTCTTCCACTCTGCCTGTAAGGTCATCAGACGCACAGTTTCATCCACCCTGTTACAACTGCCACTTATTCCATCCGATTTTACACCATTCAAAGCCTCCAGCTGCATCAAACACTTCAACATGTTTGCTTCTGTGTTTTTGGTCATCCTGGGTAAGTGAGCCGACAGAAACTCAATTGAGTGTCAAGGATTTTTGAAATAATTTAACATTTCATCTGATTTCGCCTGCATTCCTACAGGGTTGTGCTGCTGCACAAAAGAGAGCAGTAAGTACATTTTCATGGTTATTGGTGTGCCGTCCGGTGACAAAAGCTGATGGCTCTGTGGGATTTCTTTTCTTTTTTTTTTCCAACAGATCAGTTCCAACTGGGCCGGCCACGACTCCACGGCCCTTCGCAGGCTTCTGTAGGAGATGTCATTTTCTTTGCATGTGAAATTCCCAACTCAGAAAATAATGAACCAATTCTTCTGACATTATACAGGTAAGAAAAGCCAGATTACAGTAGGAGTTAGATGAATTCAGAGAAATAAAGCAACGAGAGACGTGTTGTTGTAATTCCTGTCTTCAGGAAGGATGACCGTAAGCAAATCTTTGGAGAATACACCCTCTCAGCCGCAGAAGAGATGGGAACATTTCACCAGGTCATCAAAGCTGAACATGAGGGCTACTTTGAGTGTGTGGCCAGCGCACAAAACAAGACTGAGACAAACAAGACTGTCAGCGAAGCACACTTCTTAAGGGTTATTGGTAAGTCCTGGTGAGGAGGAGGAATTATGCATTGTTTAATGCATTAAAAATAGTTTTATTAAAATAACAGCAACAGTTGAACTCTAGTTAATTTCACTCATCGATGACATGAATGTCTTATTTACACACACTTTGTCAAATTCAGTTGAATAGAATAGAGCTTCCTCTTATTGTTCCTCAGTGGGGAAATTCATCTTTTTTTAACGCTTTAGGACACCCCACAGCAGGAGGAATAAATACATAATCTGATCTTAACACAAGTATTCAATGCATCAAAAATACACAAACTAAATACATCCAAATTAAGATCACATCTCTGCATGTTGTTACTTAGTTATTGAAGTGCACGTTATTTAGGTTTTATAAAATAGGGCCGCACTGTTACAATCACAAAGTCGCACGGTTTCATGGGGAACAGTTTGAATAATATGATTGAAAGAGTCTTGTTATGATCTGCTAAATAAGAACCAATAAAAAACAATTCGAATACAGAAGCTCGAAAGATAAAATCATTGCATATTCTCTTTTCTGACAGCTTTAGTAGTGACGTTTATGTGTGTTTTTTCCCATTTGTTTTGCAGTGCCGGTCATCGGGGCTGCGATTGTTTACACGGGTCCGACAGAGATCTATGAGGAAACCAAGCTGGAGCTGCAATGCAAAGTTGATTCTGGAAATTATGTTTCCTACAACTGGTTTCTCAATGGGCGTCTCGTCTCTCCGTCTCCTCGCCACTGGATTGGAGACAACCGGTTAATAGTCACCAGGTCAGTGATGGCACAAAGCATGGCTTAGGACCATGAAGAAGTCCTCTAAGACTGCAGAGGTGTATTATTGGAGCCTTTTAAACTACCATCTAATTCTCCAAATGTCAATTGCCTTTCGAAATTTGCAGCAGTGCTGAATGCGACTTATTGATTTAAAAATTCAGAACAGTTTTTATTCTTGATGTAATTCCTTAAGACGTCTGGGGTCTTTGTGAGGAAATCGTTGCTTTTCTGGTTAATTTTCCGCCTGCTGTGTTTGTGGCTGAAGGCAGGACAGCTGATGTGACAAAAGGTGTGAACTGCTTGCATTAGCTGCATTTCATGACTGTTTTTGCATCTGCACTTATTTAGTGAAATCTGCTCCACAAATAAGAAATATTTCAATAATGAAAAACAGCACAAAAAAACTGATGCTCTTTGTGAAATACCTCACATTTTTACTCCTGGTCGCTTTAAAGATCCTACATGTCAACATTTGCACTTTTACTGAAGCAAGACTGAAGTTTAGCTGACGTAGTTGGACTCAATCTGCGCTGCAGCTTTTTCTGTCGTTGCTGCCGATGTGTAAATATAATGACATCTGTTTTGGTGATAATCTGTTTCGGTTCTCCCTTCCTGAAACGCATAAGAAAGTTTGAAAAGTTGCAATGATTCAAGACTTCTGCTTGATGTTTTTTTTTTTCCATCATTCTTTGTTTCATGACACATTTACCAGAATAAGGCTTTAATAGCAAAGTGTTCCAGAAGTCTTTGTTTGCTTGGTTAGAGTTAATATGATCTGCGTCTCTCCTAGAGTGTCCTCCAAAGATGGCGGCTCCTACATGTGTCAGAGTAAAAACGTCTTCAACGAAACGAGATGGTTCACCTCCAACAGCTCAGACCTCGTTATCGCCGTGAAAGGTCGGAAGTCATCCGCAGAATGTGCTTGATTATACTGTGACTTGCAAACGCGGCTGAACCACTTGAACTACTCAGATTTTGTCGTGTTACAACTAGAAACACTAATGGATTCCATTGGGGAGATTTTTTTTTAAATCAGTTCAGTCTAACCTACTTCTTTCAGAAGTCATTGGTAAAGTGAGTAATCTAATCTCAAATCCATTCGTTCTGTGAAGGACATTTCTGATTCGAGTGCAATTCCAGTCAAATGCATTTAAAATGTGGAACAGCTTAAAGGGGATTAATAAGGCGCCACATTTCAGCCCGTCCTCCTCGTTTCTGTTTCCTCAGTTCTGGTGTCGACCCCTGACATCTCAGTCACCGTGGTGAAGGAGGATGACGACAGCTATTCGGCCAACATCACTTGCCAGTCTGAGAGAGGCGATCCTCCCATCAGCTTCTCGCTCTACATGGGCAGGGAGCTGATGGCCATGGAGAACGTTACAGAGAAACACGCCACGTTCAGTCTTCCAGTGGTCATGGACCAGCACTCTGGGTGGCTGCAGTGTCGGGCCAGCAACGGGAACCAGACTGAATACAGCCAGTGGTTGCCTTTTGAAGTTGGTAGGTAATCGTGTTAATATAAAACTCTGCTGTGTGTTTCTTACTCTGTGGATCTGCAATAAGTACTTACCAAAATAAGTGTTACATGCCAAAAAAAGAACAACTTTATCATGAAAATTCCAAATTTTTTGCCAACTTCCTGCTGCAGTTAGCTGTGCTGCAGCACACATGCTATCAGCATTAGGAGTTTATGGTATTACTTCTGTGTGTTTACATTCATTGGGAAGCATTTTATTCAGCTATGTGCTGCAGATGGAAGAAACCCAATCCGTTAAGATTCGTTCTTTGGGTTAAAAAGAAAACAAAATAAGCTTGTTGTTTTATTGTTTTTGTGTTTTTAAGCTTACATAAAAGCATGCAAAATCAAAATGATTAAAAAACACAGTTTGATTTGATAAAATATATGTTTTTTTTGTTTCTTTCTTTTTATATGTGATACTGGAAATGGCGGAAGATGCCAAAGAAGAATAGCTTACAGGAGATTATTGCACTCGTATTATCAATTACTTGTACGTAGAATGCTAAATACATTTTGTTCAGAGTTCATGAGCTCTCAGAGAGATGCATCGACTCTATTAAGACAAGGATTTCTGCTGGGTCGGGGTTTGGTATAAGCCGATCAACAGAAAACCAGAACTGCACATACAGTTTAACTCAAACTGAGATGGTAAAAGTGGGCAGAGCAGAAAAAGGTCAAAAAGGGTCAACGGCTACAATCCCTCTGACTTTGTGTGTCTTTTAACCTTTCTCTAGTGTCAGTCACTGGCCCAGTGACGGTCCAGTCTGAATACGACATGGGAGATAACTATGCCGTCATTGGACTGAGGCTCTACTGTAAGGCGGCAAAAGGGACTCACCCTCGTTTCCAGTGGTACCTCAACCAAATGCCTCTTGGTGAGCAGGGAAGCTTTTTCTATGTGGTCGATCTGCCGCCAAAACAGTCCGTCCTGCTGCTGGCCGTGGGCAGAAGGAGTTCTGGAAAGTACCGCTGTGAAGTGTGGGACAGCTTCGACAACAGCACGGTCATAAGCAGCAAAGGGCTTTACGTGGATAAAGAAGGTAGATGCTGAATGTTGCTTGAGTCAAAGTCTCCTTGAGACGAATCTTTGACCAATTTTCCATTTTTCTCCCTAGTGCTGAATCGACTTCCGACTTTAGTGGTGGCTGTGGTCTTTGGCTGTTTCGCACTCCTGATTGTCCTGGTGTTGTTTTGTTGTCTGTCAGGAGTCATCTTCAGTACGTTCACCTGATTTCATATCTTTGTTTTCCTTTGCTGTGAAGGGGAGAGGCTGAACATTTGTCCGTTCTTCTTTCAGGGTGGAAACGGTCTCAACAGAAGTCAGAGTGAGTTTTGGTTTTTATTATTTATTGGAAAACGAAATTATCTAAAATATTTTTTTTCTTTCTTTGGAGGAAAAGATAACGAACGACGTCATAGATTCAAAGTGAAAATTAAAACGTCTCTATTCCAGTTTTTCTTTAGTGTCACAGCCGCGTTTAAAACAATAGATCACAGTTTTTGAAGTGAGGTTTTGTTAAAATATTATAAACCATAGATTCGTCTCTTACCATGGATTAAATACAGCTCAAACACAATTCATTCAGAACCTCCCTCATTAGTTTTGACCTTCAGTATGAGAATAAAGTGATGGCGGTGATTTGGAGTTACTAATTGCCAGAATATTTTTTTTTATGAAAAGCCATTTAATGAGGAAGATGCCGTTAGTCCACAAGCAGGATAAAAAACCAGGTTACAATTGCAAAATAACTCAGAGATAAATCTTTTGATTTTTGCAAACATGTCTTGTGATCTAATGAAATAGAAACTACTCTAAAAATGTTCTGGTGTTTCGCAAACAGACATAGTTTCGCAATCTTGACTGACCTAGCTTCGTTCAAAGACGAAGCTACACTATATTGTGTGCTTTGTTGCTTCTTCTGGGAAAAAAAACAATAAATCTGCTGCAGCAAAAGTAACCATTTTACCACAATCCACACTTTCCACTTGAGCTCCAGCCGATAATAAATACCCTGCATGTCGTCATCAGACTGTAAATTTGTTTGGCTTTATTTTCCCAAACGAGTATGCAGATCATAAGTGTCAAGAGCTGAAACTTACATAAAAGCTAACAAGCTAACTCTGTTTAAACTCACTATTAGATCGAGTTTTGCAATGGACGAAAGACTTGTTGTATCTGAGAATGAGATGGTAAGTCAGCGTTCCTCCAAACCTGAAGGTTTACATCACATCACACCACCAGCCTAAATGCCCGACATAAATCTTCTCCCGTAGGACTGGACAGAGTACAACGAGGACCCTGACGTGGCGAAAGCACCAAGAGAAGAAGAACTCTATCAGGTGAGAGCATTGTTCAGTTCAATATTCGGCCACGATTAACAAATATTCAAACTATTCCTCTCATGTCCTGGTCAGGAATCCGAAGCCTCTGAGGACGAATGGACTCAGATCGAGCCGGAAAGAAGGAGACTGGAGAATGAAGCTGATGAAGACTGAAACTCAACACTTTAACTTTAAAATAAATGTAGTTTGTAGTTCATAATCTATGCCCTGATGTCATTTTAATTTACATATTTGCAGTAATATGATGTTAAAGGTGTTTTTACACAATAAAGCAGTGTCTTTTAGTCAAATATCTTGAACTCTTTCTTACATTTGTAACATCACATCAACTTACTTACTTGAGATATTACACAAGTCTACATAATAATAATAAAAATAAATAAAAATACATACTCAGCATTTGTAACTGTGGTTTGCTGTTGAAACCTGTCAATGGATGTGCAGGAATTAGATTGCACTGAAGCATTGACTATCCATTCCA
The DNA here is from genome assembly GCA_902982915.1 of Phalloptychus januarius. Taxonomy (NCBI): domain Eukaryota; kingdom Metazoa; phylum Chordata; class Actinopteri; order Cyprinodontiformes; family Poeciliidae; genus Phalloptychus; species Phalloptychus januarius. The sequence goes on along the minus strand of CADWAE010000251.1, from coordinate 459,180 downwards.
GGGAACGGGAAGAGTTTATATTTCTGCTGAGTTTGCACTTGGTTTGGTCATATTTTTCTGAATGTGCGGCACCAAGCAATGTTGTGCAACTAACACGAAGAAGAAGTTAAACATGTTGAAACTGAATCATCCATGTTCACAGTTCATCATCTAAAGACTGGTAACCAGCTTAATGGTTGGTTTCTGTATTTGAACTGCCTTGTTGTTGAAATACGACTTAAATTCACACTCCCCCAACACAAACTACGCTGCATTAACTTTTCAAACCAGCTCACTGGATTGTTTACAAGAAATCTTGAAGAAAAACTAAGTTTTCTTTACCAAAGTTGAGTACTACACAAATAAGAGCGCGGAAGTCAAGCTGACCAGATGTTGCTGTAACTCTGGTGTAAGGTTTTCAAAAAAACACTGCAATGTGTTTGTGAAAAAGCCACATTGACTGTGGGCCCTTCAGGCGCACCGGCAGCTCCGCCCCTCTGCGCGCCGCTCCCCTCCTCCTGGTGCGGCTGACACTTCAGGGAAACGCTCGCAGGAGGTGGCAGCACTTTTTAGCTTTGCTTCATCTAAACCCACACAGGCTGTCTTCTCTTGTCCGGGGCATCGGCTCCACTCCCAGGGTCAGACATGGCGGAGAACGGAGGCGCAAGCGCATACGGAGCCGCGCTGGCTGGAGCAGGCTTTGACTTCTACAAGTTCGTCCGACAGCCGCAAACAATCGTGCGAGTCCTGAGCTGGGTGAGTCAGAGGTCGGAGGAGCTCAGGCTTAAACAGAGCCGGTGGATATTTTAACCTAATATGTAAACAGGTGGTCTGTGGTTGTAGATAAATAAATAAACTGGAGAGTTAAAATCGGTTGTTCGTGGTGCGTCTCCAGCAGGCGTCGTGTTTTTTTTTGTTTTGTTTTGTTTTCTTTTCTTTTTTTTGCAGCCTGCGTGACAGATCAACACTAAAGACAAAAGGCAGACAAATGTCATCTTGATTTTCACTTCCGGGATCAACTGAGAGTCTGAACACTGCTGTTCATCTCTGACCTTAACTCTGTCCTACTTCCATGTTGTGCAATAGATGAAAACGATTGTAGCTTTACCTTGAGGCGCTTATGAGGAGAAATTATGGAGAAATTCATACTCAACGGGTATTCTTGTGTGATCACCTGTTGCTAGGTAATTTTATTAAATGTAAATTCGTATAAATTCGTATTACTGTGTCTCACGAAACACAGTAATATTTACTGTAAGCAGGGCCTAATTCAATAGAGCCAGTTTTGGTAGCATGATCTTCACGGTTGTTAGATTATGATCTTTTTTTTTTTCCTTTTTGCTGAAAATGTGACCTTAACTATATTAACCTAAAAGGAGCAACACAGTCACTGACTCTGACCAAACACACAGCAGGAGATGTGGAGGATGCAGTTAAAGCGCTCTGTCTGTGCCCAGGGGTCAAAGGTTAGGTTACAGGAGGGGCTGTGACATCATCGTTGTGATTAGGTTTGAAACAGTTAATTAGATTAATCGTGATTAATCGATTATTGAGACGACCGTCAACAAATTTAGTAACTGATTAATCGTTAACTCCTCAAGCGCTATAGTTTTAACTTCACCTGGTTCAAATATATTAAAAGAATACTGCTATGTTGTTGCATTTTAGGCAATAAAATGCTTTTCTTATTTGCAAAAGGAATTTAATCATTTACTTAATGTATTTGTAATATTGGATAAAAACAGGTTAAATGACAAAAATGTAGAGTACGTACATTTTTATATCAGTTTAATCGTCAAAATAATCAGATTAATCGGTTCAAAAATAATCAATTGCGCAATTTTGAGGCCTCTAAAACCACCTTCTTTAGTCTGACTCAGACTTTGAGTGCAACAGTTTCCGTCTCTCTGTCCTGAAGAAGCTTCCTAGTGGAATAAAACCATCCAAACTCACTTTGTCTAGTAGTGATACTCCTGAGAAATGAAATCCTCCAGATTCACAGGAGTCAAAACACGTATTTTAATGCAGATAAAGTTTTGCATTCAGGCTGTCAGATGAGGGCTGAGAACAGAACATGCCCTTGGCTGCCATCGTTGTTTATGTGCTTTGGAAACACAGTGTGTCTGTGTGTGAGGGAGACGATGAGTGTGTTGCTGTAAACAGGGGCTCTAAACGGGCAGGTAAGGTGATACCTCCCCCCACCTGCTGACCCTTTCCTGTTACTCCTGGTCAGCTACTGCTCTCCCTGGGTAAAAGCAGAGCATGCTTGCTGCGGCTGTGTTCAACTCATCTGAATTTCCTTCATACCAGATCAGAGTCTATATCTGGTGATTTAAATCTAACTTTAATCTTGTTTTTTTTTTTTTTTGGAAACATGCCTCCGGGTCAAACGATGTGCTTTAGTTTGTCTAGGATTAAGAGAAGTCACCATACGGTGGATCGTAGTCACTGGATTGTAATGACTATTATGATCTGAAATGAAGAAAACCTGCAAAAGTCAACTTGTAATGTTTTGGACAGTTCATGCAAGCATAGTTTACCTTTTGTAGATTTTTAAAAGTCAGAATTATTACTTCTCTGAGCTACAGGGAGCCGGTGTAAGGACCTTAAAATTGGGGTGGTTTTCTCTATCCTCCTGGTTTTAGTAAGAAGTTTTGCTGCAGCGTTCTGGATCAGCTGCAGCTGTCTGATTTCTTAGTTTTTTTTCTTTTAAGTCAGATCTGTGAAGACACTATTGCAGTAATTGATGCGACGAAGCAAAGCACTGAAGAAAGAAAACACATGGAGGACTTTCTCTAGATCTTGCTGAGACATTTAATCTTGAAAATGTTCTTCAGGTGATAGAAGACCGACTTTGTAATCATCTTCATGTGCCTTTGAAGGCTCAGATCCGAGTCCATCACCACATTTTGGGGCCTGATCTTTCTAACTGTAATAATAGGGCAGCAGAGACTCATAAGGCTGATGAAGGGCCTCGCCCATGGACACAACGACTCAGAAAGATGGAGTGGGGATTCGAACCCGCAACCCGCCGGTTACAGGTCGAACTGCTACCACTGTCTCCTGTTAAGTTCAACAGAATCAGCACTGTGGTTCTTCCACAGTCTGTATTTATTTGGATTGAACACTTTAACGACAGCGGTCCCAGTAATGGGGTAACCACGGAAACCGGACTCAGACGTCAAAGCGGTTTGTCATTGTTAGGAAGCTGTTTAACTATTAAAACAAGTTCTTTAAAGGTCTTGGTGATGAATGGGAGGTTGGAAATAGGTCTGTAATTCTGCAGATTGCTTTTTTTTTTTATCAAAGGTTTGAGAACTGCTTTTTAAAAAAAAAAAAAAAAAGCCAAGGGGAAAACACCTGATGAGAGGGATGTGTTTGACAGGCTGACCTTTGTGGGTCTGGTATCAAGACAGCAGGAAGAGGAGCTTAATTGATTTATAATTCCTTCCAGTTTTTTTTGTTGTTTTTTTTTTTTGAGTTCGTAGATCAGTATTGTCTCCAGAGTGATATTGATTGGACATAATAGTAGTGGTGGGTTTAATGATGTAAAGATTAACCTTCTAATTTTCAGAAGTTTTCCTGTTAGAAGCAAATCCATTGCAGTCACAGGAAGGTTTGTTAGTCACTCAACTTTGGCAAACAAGACACAAGCAGGGTCAATATTTTATCAATGATTTCAGAGAAGAATGATTCTCCCACATGCTTCAGGGTTAAGTGACATATGTTCATCCTTTCTTTCAAGAGTTTGCAGTTAGGATGAGTTTTCAGTCATTTTTGTTTAACCTTTTGACAATCGCTTTATTTTCTTACTAGAAGTTCTCCATGTGGATTAGACAGGGTGCGCCATTTTTAACTTATTGAGTTAAAAATGTTTAAAGTTGACAGGAAATTTGAAAATATCTCTTGATATTTAGGCATTATTGGAAAACTGGACGATTAATGCCTAAACACCAACAATAAAGTCTTAAAAAAGTCAGTAATAAGAAAAAAAAGAAAACCAAGATATATTAACAATAATAAGCCTGGTGGGAGCACAACTAAAGCCTGGCGGGCTGCCAGGCTTATAATACACTGAATGAAACCCTCTGGGCATAAAAACACAGACATTTACCAACGTGCTACAATTCAATAAAGTGAAAAAACGATAAACAACAATAAGAACAAGAGAACAAAAAATAAGGTTGAAACAGAATATAAATTTGTAACACAAATTGTTACTATGAAAGAATCACAAACTCTTTTAGAGTCAAACGGCAGGGAATAAAAATGAGTTTTGAGCAAAAATTTAAAAGTCACAGCAGTTTTAGTGGTCCGTACATGTAAAGGTAAATCTGTTGTTTAGTAAAGCCAGTTTAAAAGGTTAGTGATGAATAATTTATCAGCTGGCGGTTGCTTCAGACAGGGGATAAATCTGAGTTTAGATTTTTAGACTTGCATGTTTTTAAAGAGTAAACCACGATCCTTTCACGGGAAATAGTAAATGTACCATCTGTCCTGTCATACACTTTCAGCTTCAGCCTGAACCTCCATTTTTCAGCTGCATTCTCCTCCCCTCTCTGTTCCCATTATGAGTGTTGTGGAGGGAGCTGGTGGCATCTCAGGAATCACATGGCAAGCAGCTGCACCCAAAACGAGGTCACGTGGTGCAGCGAGTAATCAGAGCGGATAGTGGCCGACCGCAACCACGGGGCAGGAGGGCGACGGGAGAGGCATTTAAAGTGTCGGCAGTGAGAAACGGGGCTGTTTGTGACGCAGTTTAATCTTGTTATTCTATTACCTGACTGTGGAAAGCAGTCAGGTAATAGAACAAGATGATTTTATAGTCCTGCCTCCCATTGTCGAACAACAAAACATAAAATTATGTTGCTAATATGAAACCTAAGCAAATTATTTTGCATAAAAATTCAGTTGAATTCAGTTTTTTTAGACATTTCATGACTACCCGAAGCCTAAAATAAGGTGTAAATTGACCTTTTGTTTTAGCTTTACATCATGTTATGACGTTATTTCTTCATCTAAAACGTAAACAGAGTGCTGCTTTGGTTCTTTCATGCATGTTTGAGAAAATCCTCGAATCTCCCATGGCAACCATTCAGAGGTGCAGCAACGGTTGGTTCCACAAAGCACCACCCATTTCCACAAAACTCCTCCAGACTAGCGGCAGCAGCAATTAGCAAACACCTGGTGGAACTGCACTCCGGCTGAGCTCATCATATGAACTCCATCTCCATAAAACGCTCCTAAGAATAGTTGTAAGCTGCAAAGTGTCAGAAAGAGCAGGAGCTTTTTAAAGACAGAGGCCAGTTTTAAAGTGGCAAAGCCCAAAAACAAATTCATTCTATGTTCAGTATTTTTATAATGACTGCCTCTTTCTGTTCTCTTCTTTGTGTCCCTGAAGGTGTTTGCCCTGGTGGTGTTCGCCTGCATCACCACAGAGGGGTATGTCAACTCTCCTAACAGCTCCCAGGCAAAGTGCATCTTCAACCAGAGCGACTCGACGTGTCAGTATGCCGTGGGAGTCGGGGTGATCGCCTTCCTGGCCTGCATAGCCTTTCTCATGCTGGATGTCTACGTTCCCTTTATGAGCAACGCCCAGGACAGGAAGTACGGTGTCATGGCTGACCTTGGATTCTCAGGTGAGCGGTGAACTTCGTTAGGTACTACAGCTGCATCAATCAGTGGAGTTTTTTGTTGTTGTTTTTGTTCCCATTTTATATTTAGCTGCTCAGACATCAACACATGCAGTAAGCACGGCTACTGCTGACTGGGTGATTTGTATTTTCGGACCATTCTCTCTGCACTCAATAAATAGTCAAAATTTATTGACTCACTTATTAAATTCTCACACCGGTCCGCCTCGCACCACAAGCCACGCCACAACCGAAGTCAGTTTGTTCTCCTGATTTCCCCTTCATATTTGAAGATGTGTACCTAATAAAGTGGCCGTGTAAAAGTGGGCCGTGAGAGGAAGTTGGTTAACATTTTGCCCTTTTTTTCAAAAGGGAAAACTCCTCCCTCTCTGCTCGTCATCAGCTCTAATCAGGTCGACCCTCACATAAAGACCAGACCTGCTGCTTGGCAACTGAACAGACCAACAGCATCAATATCTATGTCAATCAATGAGTAAATCAACCAATCACAGCCGCTAAACAAGAAAGAAACAGGAAAACAACAATCACACTCTGTACTTACTGCGAATCACATATCATTGTAACTTTATTTGTATTTCTGTTATATTTAGGTTTTTGTCCCTTCCTGAAAGTAGGCAGTGAGACTAAGTCCTTGTATAATATACAACATTCGCAACCCAATAATGCGCAAAATATTGTAATTATACTTTTACCTTTTTGCAGCTTTGCAGGTTTTTTGTTGTTGCTGTTTTTCTTTCTTTGGTCTTAACCTTTTTAGTCATGAAATCTATCCCACTTTGGGAGATATTTTGCATTAGTTTTGTCAGTAGATGATTTAAGTATCCTTTTATTATCTGCCTTTAGTCTTTTGTTAGGAAATGTGGACATAACACTGTTAATTAACATGCTCCAGTAGAATATTTCTCAAAGGTGTCAAGGTTTGACCTGGAATAATAATCTGTCACATTCCATAAAGTCAACTGTATTAGACAGGGATCAGAACTGGAGTCAGTGGGAAGAAGGTGTAAAATTAAAATCTCCAGAAAATCACATGTTAAATTGCATTTTAGAGTTTTTTGTTTTTTTTCAATTATTATTTGCCTCTGATTGATTTATCAAAATACATCAATATAAAGAGAAATGAACTGATGCACCGCATGGATACGAAATGGAAAAAAGAGCAAATTATGTTTATTGTAATAATAATAACAATAATGGAGGTTGGCAGCCAGCAGCCAGCTGTGTGTTCCTGTTTCTGCTGTGGTTTTACCTCGATGTCAATATTTAATGAATCTTCTTCTGTGGAGCTCGATCTCCCGGCATCATCAACTCCTCAATATAATAGTGAGTTTTTCTCTGCTTACTTACTGCGAAGGAGGGCTGAGCGGCGGCAGGATGACCTGGCAGATTCTGATGAAATGCGCGCTTATCAGCTGCACACAACACACTTCACAATCGGCCATTCTTCAAGCAAACAAAGACATGTTAGTTTGAGAAGAAACAACAGCTTGTGCTCAGCTGAGCAGAGGGATACACTTTTAGCTGTTGTTTCCAAGCAAATGCTAGCTTGCTCTTTATTTCAGTTTTTACTTTAAAAAGCAAGTGACTGTTTTTGATGCGCTCTCTCCATGTCTTCCAGGGCTGTGGAGCTTCCTGTGGTTTGTGTGTTTCTGCCTTTTGGCCAGTCAGTGGTCTCACACTCTTGATGTCAGGGCGATTCCTGAGGACGCTGCGCGTGCCACCATTGCCTTCTCGTTTTTCTCCATCGCCACATGGGTGAGCACAAAGGCCACTGTGTTTGCTTTCTTGACGTATTCTCAGGCTTCCAGCATTGGTTCGCAAAAACATTTGACTCTGAGTGGACTGGTTGACGGTGGTTGTTTATAAGAAAACATCTCTAAATCATCTACATTCAAGGCTACGGACTAACCTGGTTAGGAAGCTGATGAAAAATTCTGACCAGATAATTGTGTGTGCATGAATTTATATTTATATGTTGTTTAGTAACTGCTGAGACCTTTTGTTCTGAATAGAGACGCACAGACCCAGCACTCCAAATCTTCTAGCCAATTTGTCCTTAAAGACCTAGATCATAACAATATATAAAATGTTATTTTTTTTAAATATATTTCTAGCCATGACTGGTTTATTTAATTTAATCTTACCAGTTTGACAAACTGTTGACATTTTAAACCACCTATTGCATCCTTTATTAGTGGTTAGCATGGTTAGCATCAGTAGCTTCCATGTGTCTCCCCAAGAGAGGTTTCCAAAATAGGATTGCATTTCCATGTCCAGCATTTTCTGCAACAAACAGAGGTTGAAAACTCAGAGATAACGCAGTCAAAGCTGCAATATCGTTCTTGGGCTTCTTATTACAAGTCTTGTTAGTTGTTGTTAGTTTGTCTATATTTTAATACTTATAATAGCTAGTCCTATTTGCACAGTAACAACTTCCTTATTGAAAGCTGCTGCTTTTTGGTGACCCGGTAGCGCTTTGTGATGCTGTGTTCAATGACTGAAAAAAAGATTGGATTTGAAAGAGGTTCTTTCTCCACTTTACTCAGAAAAGGCTCAAGTTTTAATCATTTCTCTCAAAGCTCTTTCCAAACGAAAGGTCCTGAGTCTCTTCTGTGTTCTCTAGCAGTGTTCTTTCCTTTTCCACATCATTGTTTCACTTCTCTCCTGATAAACGAGTCGTGTTGTGAGGTTTAGCTTTTGCCTCTTTATGACCTCATTGGTCGCTCCTGTGGAGGCTAACAATGGTGTTGAACTTCCTGTCGATAAAAAAAAAAAAGAAAGACATCTAAGGTATGTTGGAGGCCAGGCACCCTCTGGATATTTTTGGAAGCTTTTTTTACTTACCTAACCTGTTGAGCAATAATGGCTCAATTTTTCTCAGGTCTTGAAAATGTCTTACCTTGCATAGAAAACACAAAACATTTACTGAATAAACACAACTCTAAATCTAAATCTATAGACCTCTTTAAAACCAGTTGGTAAAAACAAACGCATGTGAAATCGTTGCTTATTTAACTCCTTAAACTCAATCATGATTTATCTGCTGTGGCCATTTTGTCCTTTGCTGAGAATATCTCGTTGCCTGTAGCAGGTCTCCAGTGAAACAGAGGCAAAGCTCTTCCTCTGAAAGCTTAGCAAACAGGTTTGAAAGAACAAGACGTCTCTTTGGCCTTAGTGTGATAACCGCTTTCAAAGTCAGCAAGTCAACATTGTCTGACTTCCGTGTGCTGCTGAGAGCCGAGTCTGAGACACAAAACACAAGAATTCATTTCTAGCCCTTTCAGCGTTCTCTATAAATAGTAAGATTTCATGTGTTTATTTACTTTAGTGAAATGCATTGTGATTGCTAATAGTCTAATTATTAATTGGGATGCACAGTTATCATTCTGTCTGTATTTGCATCCATAAATGTGTTTGTTATCAAGCACATTCCTGCTGAGTAAGGTTTAATGCGGATCAGTTTGCTGAACTGCTAATCTAACACTAGCATGCTTAATATTTGTTCTGATTGCTTCATTGCTGGTCAAATTAATTCTGTGCAGAGTAAGATTGTTTTCTCCTGCTTCATGAGCATCATGCTGTGCTTTATGAAATGAAACGACGGCTCTTCGCTCAGCAAGAACAGCAAATAGGCAGCAGCAGGTTACATAGTACAGATTAGATGAGAATCTGCAGCAGCCATAACAGTCGTTAATAATGGAAAAAACATGGGTTGTAATGGAAAACACAAGTTCACACCCAGTCAAAATAAAGTGTTCGGGTTGTGTAACCAAAAAGGAACCATGACCTTTAGCAGGAAGCGCAGATGTTCCCCGATGGCCAGCTGCTGTGATCCGAACTCTGCTATGTTTATTGGTGTCCCTTAATTTTGACTGAGAAAAGATTTTACTACTAACTCATTGCCCATCATTTGAAATGTGTCCAGTGAATATTACTGCTGGTTGAATCAGACTGCCCTACCAGTCAGCAGTGAATTTGGATTGACCTAAACTGGTCTAAGATCCATGTTCTGTATTTACTTCAATAGCGCTAATCTATTAAATAAATTAGCGCTATTGATGTATATTTCTGAAAACATGGACAAAACTGTAATTCAACAACATCCACTTCTATTGATGTCTCCTTTGAATAACACTGTCTAAAAAAGTGTTGCATAAATGGGGATACACTTTCAGGGATTTGAGTGAGTTTGACTAAATGACGTCACCAGAGTTGTGTGATATCTGGGACAACGAGACCTGCTGGTTTCCTGGTGTGAATATATCAGCTTTCACAGGATTTTACAGATAAGTTGAAACATGTTGGTGTCGGATGTCACATGATATCTGACGCCAACACTTGCATAGTCACATTTAGCCTCAATGGGCTAAAGTTTCCGGCTTCGTAAAAGCATCTTTCCAAGCTTTCATCCGCATTAAATTTACCGTCTTTGATTTATTGCTGGAAAATAAGTAGATGACTTGCTAATCATCCTCTCCTCCTGCAGGGAATCCTGACCTACTTTGCCCTGGGCCGTTTCCGTCGGGGCGTGGACGACGTCAGCATTCCCGCCTACACGGAGCCGGCCCCGGAAATCCACACCCCGTACCCCCCGACCTATGCTCCCACCACCTACACCCCCACCACCTACACCTACCCCAGCACCGTCCCCGAATCCCAGAAGCAGCCCCCTTTTACCTCAAACCTCCCGCCGCAGGGCGACACCAGCTACCTGCCGCCTAAATACTGACGGAGCGGAGGCGGGTGGAGGGGTCTTCACGGATGACGCGGCAGAGCTCTATCGTATCGATGCGGTTTTACATTCAAGTCAACACACTGTTCAAAGTGTCCGGGAGGACGTGAGCCTCACGGCGAACGCTGTTTACGCCAACAGGCCTGAGATCAGATCTGAAGACACTGAAAGAGGCTTGAGCAATGTGACCTTTGACCTGTGTGCAAAAGCAACATTTACCTCAGACGAGCTGAACCTGCAGGGGAGACGGGCGTTGCAGTGAAAGCAATCCTGTGTGGAGGAGCAACAATCAGTGTGGAAGAGGCCAAATGTGCATTTCTCTTTATTCTGAAGACGGGATGGTCACGTTCCCAATTTGTTTTGATTTTCAGGATTCTTCTGTTTCTTTAAATGGCTCAAAAAGCTACAGTAATATAATTTACCAAATGGGTTGCAAGGTTTGTGGAGAAAAAAAACAAACATCCTAATTTAAGTTGTATTTTATAATCATGGATTCTGTAAAAGTAACACAAATCCTGTGATAAGTAATCAGAAAAGGTTTTCCTGTTCTTTGCTGCTTAAACTCATTAAAGCCATAATGATTGAGCATTTCCACCAGACTGACTGTACTAACTGTAACACACATGTGTTGATTTGAAAAGGTTTACATGTGTTGGACTGACCTTTGAACTTGCAGCTAACTTTCTGATGGAGAGGGAGGAGCTTGGAGATAGCGCAGCACTTATTGAACGAGTCTCTCTGAATGTTTTCTTCTTGTGCAGCATTTCTTCCTCAGTTGCCCAAAAACAGAGCAACAGCATCCTTCCTTGGTTAAACACTGACATTTTTAGTTTTCTGAGATGCGAGGGGTTTCTTTGGTTAACAAGCTTCAAAGGTACAACTACGGATAACTAAAAACTGCAGGAGTATAAACCTCTCTGAGCTTGCAGCTAATTTGCTTTGTAATTTTTTTCTGTTGCACTGTGTAATCTGAATTTAGACCTGTGAATATATTATGTTTTTCTTGAGTCATCTGTGAAAATAGTCTAGTGACATCTGTCATTTTTTCACATAAAATGTGCATGAATGGTTCAGAGAAAAAGAAGAGGAGACTTTGTTTGCACTGAGAATTGCCTTGCAACATCATTCTGGTGGTCAAAGACAACAGATCCAGGAGAGTTCCCCTGCAGAGGTATTCATTCATACATCCCGTTAAATCTTGCAAAGATACTCTGGAGTTCTGGGGGTGCAGGTTGTGGGAGGATCGCAACTAAGCTGGTTTGGGAAGCGAAGCATTTAAAATGTGGTTAAATCTTGTGGTAATATTTTTGAGCTGAAACGGCTGCGTCAAATGCTGAAAATCTAGTTCTTGGATCTGCGCATAACGTTGAACTGTGACGTCTGAACCAGCTTCTTTTAATTTCTCACTTTAAACTGCTTGTTTTTGTTTTGTTTTGGGGGGTTTTTCCCAGAAGTGGCGTAAATGATGTGGGCCTAAAAGTTATACGCCCAAGGATTTGTGATTTACTGGATAATTGTAGCAAATGAGCTCTGAAATATGTGTAAATAACGTGCACCTAGTTTGATTCTTGCTTTAAAATAATAAACAAGTGGTTAATTAATGGAAAAACATCGACATAGCATGTTTTTAGTTTCCTCTGGTTGTGTATTCAATGCTAGCCTGGCAATAATCAGCTCCTTGTCCTACTGTTTGCTTCCTACAGAAGATCTGGGATCCTAGTTTTTGAGAAACAATTGCTTCCTGAAGACATGGACAGCTTTGAGGTTGCTAATCTCAATTGCTAACGTTTGTCCGTAACACGTTAGCCACCAAAGCTAACCGGAAATTGCCTGCGCTGTAAACATGATAGAAATTCTACGGAGAAATCCACCTCAATGGGAGAAAGCCCAGAGAGAGCAATGAAAAAAGGTGAGAACGATGAAGTAATAAACAGTAGAATCGAGCAGAGATGCGTAGGAAGACAGTGGTCAGGCTAACTCAGCATAAAATCCTGAGATGTCCCGAGAAAGTAAAGAGTTTTCTCCAGTTGTGTGGAGATTTCACATGTTGCCAAGCACTGCTGACTGAAAGAATGCCACTATGCTCCATTTCAATAATGTCTGGTTGTAAAAACTTAAACTACATTAGTGTGGATACTGAAGTAGACCCACATATCACTACTTTACTCAGCTAGCTGCAGGCTAGCTACACAAGCTAACTACATGAGCTACTATCAGCTAATTATATTTTAAAAATCACGTCTAACATTCTGTATTTTATATTTTTTACTGTATTTTGAACTTTTGATAAAGTTCAAAATGTCCAGTTTGGTGTAATGTACTTCAACAGAGTTCAGACTTTAAATTCAAAACCTATGAAAACCACACCCTGTAAAGGAGGATGAAAGCAACTTAAGAGCAACTAGATGAGGAAGTCAAAATCTGTTTCTATTTCACAAACATTACATTTTCGACCCTGCTCACTGCAAACCAGCGGCTCACTGCAATGCGGTGGGTCGCTAACATTTAGACTGGTTATTTTTATCCTCACCTTGCTGCAGTGGGGAGTTAGATTACACATCCTCGGGGTGAAGAGGTCAAATGAAAGTGAAACATATTTGAGTTTCCTGCAGCTACTGTCAAAAATGGTTGGACCATAAAGCAATAAAAGTGTCAGTTCTAAGTTTATTGTACAATTTCTGACTTTAAACACAGAATAAAACAGATGTGTTCTGGACTTGAGAGCAAAATGTACATTTTGCTTAAAGATAATTTAAGATTTGACATCTGACAAGGCAATATCACAATAAAAATATCAGAATTAAACAAAAAGGTACAGACGTTAGGTTTATAAAACAGTAAATTGTTGTTACAAATGATGCAGATATTAAGTGTCTTTTTAAGTCTTTCAAGTACCCAAACCGTCACAAGTGAGACAAATCTGAATATTTAGTTGCTACTTTAAAACAAAAAAAAAAAAAACCCAAAAAAGACGTTTTACACACTTTTCACACACAGCAGATTGTTCAAATTGATGCATCAAGTCTTATGTTTCCTGCTCAGAGGTGCAGAGGGGAGAACAGTTTCCGGGGAACGTTGGGGTCGGCGAGTTTTCCCATCGGGACGTGAAGCGGCGTCTCATTCCTGACAGAGGAGCTGTTCTCTTTGTCCACCACCAAACCGCCGTAGCACTTTCTGCACACCGCCTGGTACTTGTCAGCACCGCCGATCACTTCCACCTGTAGAGGAGGAATAAATCCAGCTGTGTTTGATAATGAAATGCAATTCAATCTGATCCATTTCAGACCAAGACTCAGTCAAGCGATCCGGTCCGTTTGTCTGGTCTCCTCACCTCCTTCTCTGCTCCGAGCCTCTTGGTGTAGGCGGCTTCTTTGTAACACTGCATGCAGACGGCGTGGAGCTTCACCACACTTTCTGCCAGAGGAACCAGGTTCAGGATGTTTCCAAAAGGCTGGAAGAACATGCACATGTTGCAAACGTTCAGTGTGTGAGAGAAAAATCCTGAAGGAAAACACAGAACAGCTAAGAGATTATAAGTAGCATTGTCCTAAATATAAGAAAAATGTATCAAACAGAACGCATCCTCACTCAGAGGTTCTGTGTTTAACTGTGTCCTTTTCCTGGACTGAGCCACTATCGAACTTGATGATTTTATTTCTGGCTGCCTTTCCTGGACTGAGCCTTGGATAGAGACAGTGACGTCTATAACTATGTATTCAAAGTTTTAGCTGGTTTTGGGATATAATGGGATGGTATCTCAGTAGCATTTTTCAAAGAACTGAAATTTGGTCAACATGCCAACTCTAGAAGAACCATGAAATGACTGCTGAAGTCATAAAAGCCAAAAACCTTTGGACATCCAAAGAGGTGGCAATATACCTGGTTTTTATTTATGTATAATTGCTATTCTGTTAATACAAACAAGAAAAAGAGAGGCAGGAAGAAACAAAAGACAGCATAGAAACATGATCTAGCGCTAAAAGAATGGCGACTTAACTGCATTACAATCACAAGAAAGGCACTATTGTGTTTGGAATAATGAGCACACTCGTTCATCTACTGTTGCTGCCGATTGTTTAAAAAAATAAAAATGAGTTCATTGTGTGGGACGTTTTGCAACATCTGCCCTGCATGAGACAGCACCCACCTTCCTCTGGAAGGTCCCGTCCAACGCAGCCACGATGACCGTCTTCCCTAAATTGGCCATCTCCTCACAAAACTCCACGGTGTCTGGAAACTACATCCAGAAAACGGAGCAGATTAGATACGGGTCATTGGTCTCACTCACATGGAATCCCAACATTTTTAAACCATTATGACAGCAATGCAGCAAAACAAGACAGTCTCCCCATAGAAAGTGCATTTGAGTCAGCGCTTTTTAAATCTAACCTAATTTTCTTTTCTGGATGAAGATGGAAACGGCAGATGGTTGATCACTGCAGTGAATGGATTTCACCAGTTTGTCTTTGAGATTATATTTGCTCTCACTTGGCACAGAATAAATAAAAATGAACTAACCTGTATTACAAATATCTGACCAAAACCAGGAAAGAGGCAGAAAAGTTACCATGTTAGATCTGATTTCAGATCCAAAACAACTAAAGACAAAGTTGACGCGACATGATTTAAATGCCATTACAGTGCAGCACCTTTAACACTGGGCTTTTCAACATATTCTCCATCATTTTGTCTTCCAGTTCTCCTCTCATCTGTTTGCTCATCTCCGCCTTGTGGCTTTATTTCACAATTCACCAGATGATGACTAGCTCACTTCTCGATGGTTGATTTCACAACTTTGCACAGTTTGCTTATTTCAGCAACGTTGGAGGGTTTTGAACCGTCTGAAGTCATACCACAGCATCTCATTTGGATCTAAAGGTGTACTTTAACTATGTCAGTCCTAACCCTTTGTTTGTTTTCAAGTAATTCAGTGGTGGAGTTGCTGTTGTGCTTCAGATCATCGTCCTGCAGCGTAACTCAAGAGCTGCTGAGCTTAAGGTTGCTGACGGATGGAGATTAAAGAAATGTTGACCAGATCCAGGAGCAGCAACAGAACCCCAGATAATGACACTACTACCTCCGTGTTTTGCCTCTCAGAGTGCTGTTCTTCATCTGAAATGCTGGTTCGGTTTTACGTAGATTATCTTCCAAAAGAGTGACACTTTTAACTCGTCTGTCAAAACACAAAAACGTCTTTCTTCCCCACATGGGAAATGTTTGTGGAGCCAATACAAAGGTGTCAATTTCTATGAAGGTGACTGAAGGTTAAAGGAGATTCTTTGCAAACAAACTTACAAACTGTCCTTCATCAATCCCGATGACGCAGGCTTTCAGAGCGCTGGAGCGAACGTCTTCCAGGCAGGTGGCAGGCACGGCCTCCATGGTGTTTCTGCAATGGCAGCAAGATTCAACAAAAAACGTTTTATTATAAAATGGAAACTCAAGGATTTTCTGCCTTTAACTTTCTGAAACACAGCAGTGGTAGTTGATTTTTAAATGCATCTCAGTAACCACAGTTATGACATGGCAAAAAATAAAAAATGTAAATTATTAAAATGAATAAAATTTACAAATTGTCAAAAAGTGCATATGGAAAAAATATGAAGGTGCGTGGTTTTACCTTAATAAAAAGATTGTTTTGTAAATGTTTCATAGTGAAGTTCATTCCACACAAGCTTGATTTGATGCAGTTTATTCTGCTTATTTTGTCATCTTTTACTAAAAATGCATCAGGGACTGAAATCAATTATTATATACAAACATTTGTGTTTGTATATAATAGAACATTGTAGAACATTTTTCTTTTTTTTTCGTTTTGATGGAAGACTGTGGTTGTCGTTACGACTGAAGGTCAGGCCTCAAAGAAAACCAGATGCTGACTTCAGCCTGGAAAAGCCGGGTCAGTTTCTCTCTGCTTTTTATGAAGGATTTGACAAGCGGTTCTGTGACAATGAAGTATTAATAACTATCAAATTTAATATTTGTTACTAAGCACATTCATTTTAATCTGGTGGTCAGACAGGAAAAGCTGCTACAACTGAAGAACGTCACCAGCAGGGGGTCAGATCAGGCTCAGTTATTCTCGCCAAACTATTTTCATCAGCAGCCAGTGATTTCTGAACATTAAACTGTATGGATAAAGCTATCATTTTCATGAATCTCATATTCTTCATCGCATCAAGTTTTATACTCTTAGATAAAAAATATTTCTAAAATGAAAATAAAAACAGAAACTTACTTGTCATGTGTGGACACACCCGAGTCTGAATACCGGATGTCTTTGGCATATTTGATGACCAAACATTTGTACTGGGCCACCTGGAAACGGCGCACTCTTCTCATCAGTTCAGTGCTGCAAAATCATTCATTAAAAGCAGAAAAATTAATACTGTGACCCAGACACTGGACAACAAAGACATATCTTTACTTGCATTACTAAGCAGCACAAACATTTATTAGATTAGCTTTCATTCCATTATATAATAATAATCATAATAATAATAGAACTGAGAGTAAGAGGATGTGATTATAGTTTAAAATGTGCTGAATTTGGACTGAAGTGTCTGGAGATTGAAAACATATAGTATAGCTATTGTGTGCTTTGCAGAAGAAAAATGTGAATGAATGGGAGTAGAGTAAAGAAAGCAGAATTGGCGGGATGCTGATGTTTAAGCGGAAATCAAAGCAAAGATCGTGTTTCATCCTCATTTTGAACATTGCGGGCGGGTAAAACTGAACAAGTAACGTCAATGAAAGCCAAGTAAAAATCAGTTTGTGGTAAAAGTTATAAAAGAATAACTCACCTTTTGCCTGAAAACATCGGCCCAAATATAATCTAAAAACAAGAAAAATTGTATAACTGTTAAACTGAGGAAGAGGCTTAGTTTCCGTTTTACATCTACAGCTGAATTTTAATCAATTTTTGATACATTATAGGTTTTCTCCAGCTGATACAAACCTGAATCTGTCCTCGGGATTTCCTCGGTGAGTTTTGTAGCCTGATTGGACAAACTGGCGAGTCGAAGAAGTCCATTTTGATTTAAATACACGCTTAATAATATATTAATATTATATATAATATAAATACAAGTTAAAATAAAAAGATGCTATACTCCTTGTAGTTGCTAACAAAAGGATGTGCAGAAAACTTTGAATGCGGCGCGCTAATGCCACCCATTTATTCTACAGCTCCGCCTTATTGTCACGTGCCACTACGGACCAATCAGCTTCAGCAGTTGTGCAGGCTCCCGCCACTACTGACCAATCAAGTTACAGAGCGTTTTCATTCCCTCTGCTTTTTTTTTAGTACAGTATGACGTTTTTGTGGTGGGAATTGTAGATTCTTTTCAAGATCCGATTCACTTGGCACACTTCACTCGAAAGAACCGGATCTTTTCCGATCTTGAACGAACTCTTATGACTATCTGTCACAGCTATTCTCAGATAGATGAATGGATTTTCGTTTGTTAATCTAATCTCTTCACAGCAACTCCCAGTAATCCTTACCAAGAAAAAGAGAAACTTAGTGTCTACAACAGAAACATCTGAAACAGGCATAGCAGTTAAAATAGAACACAAATAATGCAACAATAGAGGGCGACATGTTCTCATAATTTAAGGCTTTGTAGAAAATCTATGTAAACAACATATAATTTACAAGGGCTTGCACAGCTGGGGCAACAATACTAGGTTGAATATTAGATTACATTACATTCTGAGTTCGTGTAATACATCTGCAAGTTGAGAAGAAATGAGAACAGAAACTGCCACCGCTCCTCTTTAGGTTTCTCTTCCCCTGTTGTCAAAACTTCAGCCTGATAAAACACAAAAGGTGTTGTGCAGCTGATTCAGCTGTGAACAATGTGTTTACACAACGAGACTCTGCAGTCTAAAGTTCAGATCTTCAGCAGATGGTGGTCAGATTTATTCCTTCGCAGCAATCTGAGGTATTCTGTCGAAGTAAACAATGCACTGGATGGAAATGAAGAAAGACGTAAGAGTTTTCACTTGATCTGTTTGTGCTTTGGCTGCTGACAGGAGACAGAAGACAATGTGAAGCAGGAGGAGTTCAGATCACTATGTGTGATTTGACTGTTTAGGGATAGAAGCAAATAAGGTTTTCATTCTCATTTAAATTACCAAACAAAGGGAAAGTTTTATGATTGTAATATATTTATTTTAATTTATCTGCTTCGACAACCGTTGATCAAAGGTTCCCGGTGATCAGACGGATGACTTTGCTCAGTGTTTTTATTGGTTGCACAAAGTATTCAGATTAGACAACCATGTGACTCTGTAAGGTTCAAAGTATATATTTTGTACAGTAAAGAACAGTAAACAGATGTAACCACTTTCATCCCAAAGATACAAATAAATAAATATTTAAAATAATTTAACAGTTTGAATTCTTCTCAAGAAATGAGAATGGATTATTTTAGTTGTTTGAGAATCACCTTTGAGCTAAACAAAAAATTTGATCCATGCTATTTAAGAAGTCTGTTTGAATATTCTTCTTCTTATTATTATTATTATTACTATTATTATTTAGTAGTAGTAGTAGTATTAACATTAACAACAGTCTTATAAAAAATGTAATACGTGCCGTTCGGCCGTGTCGTCAGCAGAGGGCGCTGTTTGTTTTACATATTCCTCCCTGCCTAGTGGTGTGCCAGCTCGCATGGCGGCGGAGCGGCTCACAGCAGTGTCTTTCTGTCAACAGGAGCTTGAGAAGCAGTACTCACCCAGCAGGTGGTCCCACAGGATGGCGGCAGACGACGTGATCAAGGCCCACGTCCAGGCTCTGAAGACAGGTTTGTTTGTTTATCGGCGACACGGTAACTTTGTTTTTAATCCGACGGGGCTACCGGTGTTGTGCTCAATGTTGTGCATCCGTAAATCTGAAATCCCCGTCAGATAGTTATGAATGACTTTGGAAGTTTGAAGCTATGTGTGTGGGATTTTTTTTAAGGCAATGCATGTAATTTTATTAGCTTAAAACACGCTGTTGAGCTAAAATATGGCATGTTCAGCTACACATGTCCAGCTTTTTATTGTTCATAAATCACATAGTTTTGAATTAACAGTAATTGCATATCCACAGTTTGGTTTAAAGGTTTGCCACACACATATGCTACATACATATTCATTCATATATTACTAAGAGACGCACCATTAAAATATGACTATATTATATTATATTTTGTTTTATTTGTAGTGATTAAAAATGTTTTTATTGAAGATCAAACGTTGTAAGATTCTCAGGACAGACTATGAGGAAAAGACTTGTCCGACAAGTTGTAAAATTTCATTGCACAAATTTTTTTTCCAACCTGTCGCAGTGAGAAAAGCACAACTCTAATGATTGGTACATTCTTTACAAGGAGATGTTACACTCCAAGGTAGTTTGCTTGAAGCCTAAATCAAGTTGGCAGGTTTAGGAGGAAAACCCACACCTCTCTCTTTCCAGTTTTCTTACAAGTTCTTCTCAGTCCATGGTTGATATATCGTCTCTATAGTGCCATGGTGCTCAACTGTAGCACTTGGGTTACCTTTAGTGGTATTCAGGACAAATTTGCTGGACAAATGAAAGCAAAATTATTCTATTTATGGTGTTCCCTCTGAAGGAGTGACCTCGTCCCCATGGCAACCAGTCTGAAGTTTAAAACCTGGTGGAGTAGGTCAAATGATGTGTTCAATGACCAGGATAACTACTGTTAGCAGTGCAGGCTAATAATAAGGTATTTCTCTGTTACTTGTGCAGCCAAACACTGTAACCACAATGTGGTCAGATCATGTTGTTTGTTAAAAAATTAATAAATACAAACCATTTAAAATTATTTATGTACTTCCCATATTGATTTAAAACATTTAATTTAAAGACGGATTTCCCATCCTTTTCTTTTTCTTTTCAACTTTTGAATCACGTTTTCTCCTCAGGTACAGAGCGAGCCCGCAGTCTGGCTCAGACTTTAATCAATGTTCCGTACGGAGAGGCAGATGGAGAGAAACTGGACGTGTACATCCCCAAGACCGCCTCTTTGGGTATGAAGCCATCTTCCAGATGTCCTCAATCTACTCCCAGATAACTAATAATAACCGGCTGCATATTTTCTCTTTCAGACGTCAACCTTGTTATTTACATCCATGGAGGCTACTGGCAGTTTCTCAGGTACTGCTTCTTACTCAATGCTTTATTTTCTAATGTAAATTAAGACATCATGTAAAAAAAAAACACAAATCTTTGCAGCAAAGAAGAGTCTGGATTCATGGCTGTCCCACTCGTTGATAAGGACGTGGTTGTGGTTGCCGTTGGCTACGACATTGCCCCCAAAGGTAGAGTCAGTCATTTCTGATCTGTGGATAAAAAAATAATCTGAGGAGATAAGCTGGAAATGTCAGCTGTGCGCTGCGCTTCCCTTTAAGGCAACATGGATCTGATGGTGTCCCAGGTTCGCAGGAGCGTTGTTTCCGTGGTTCAGCAGTATTCTCATATCAGGTAAAAAAAGATATATCAATAGCAAAGTTTGAAGGAAGTTCACCATGGTGGACGTTGTTTTCAGTAGAATCAGCTCCAGTGTGTTAAATAAGCTCTCTGTGGTTCCTTATTTAGTGGTCTGTACCTGTGTGGCCACTCTGCAGGGGCTCACCTGGCCGCAATGGTGCTCTCCACCGACTGGTCCCAATACGGCGCCACACCAAACATCAAAGGTAAGTCCCAGAGGATCAGGTTGTGCATACTGGTGCCTTCAGAAAGATGAGCTCAGAAATATCCGGTTGATTTTTATTTGCTCACTGTCGCTCTAATTTTCCTCCCAGGCGCTTTCCTTGTGAGCGGCATATACGACCTGCTGCCCATCCTGCCCACATACGTCAACGAGCCTCTGAAGATGACAGAGTAGGTTTCATGTGCTGGTCTGTTCTGATTCCCTGGAGTTGTTGCACATTGCTAACTTTGAAACTGCTGACAGAGATTGATTTTTCTGTTTTTCTAGATGTATAGGCAGAGATCTTAAATATATTCTAGTGTGTCTTCTAGAAAAATCTTTCAGAAAAGTAGTACAAAAGATTAAAATATAAACTTACCAGCTATGGGAATCATAAACCAATGGCCCTTTAAAAAAAAAAAAAGAGTTAATTATTGATAACTTTCACCTCTTTGTATAGTCCAGATTCCAGACAGTTTTAATCTATGGGTTTCAGATTGAGTCAATGCATTCTGAGTTTAGAGTTCATAATTATAAGAAGTGATAAAAATAAGAGTTTCAGATTGTTGAATTAGTTAATTAAAGTGGGTAAGGCCTTCCAGTTACCCAAGCTTAAAGCTTAAAAAAGAAAACGCAGATCTAGGTTTTAGACGTTTTCAACTCCTGCTGTGATTTTTCATGTCCTGATTCTCCTTTGAATGGTGTTGGGTCATGGAGCATCATGTGGGAAGCTGTGGTGGTAAATGTCATTGTTGGCATCTCTGTAGTTGCGTCGTGCTGGTGCCAGTTGGAGCCTCATTCCTTTGTGTCTGCAGGGAGGTGGCGGTGAGAAACAGCCCTAGCCAGCTGGTCCCTCAGCTCAAGCGATCCTCATCAGGCTGTCACATCGTCGTGGCCGTCGCCCAGAACGACTCGCCAGAATTTCGCAAGCAGTCAGAGGAATACTACAAAGTTAGTGGCCACGGCTGAGAATAAATACTGCTGTAAATGATGCAGCTTGTTTTGACTCATCGATTGGAGCATTTTCTCCGTTGTTCGGATTTTCATGCACAATAGAAACACATTTTTGCCTCATTCCGTTTTGAAAACATCAAGCTGCCACTCTGAAGTGAAACCAGACATAATTGCTCTCGTCACTAACTTCTATCTTACTTTTGTGTGTTTTTAAGACTCTGGAAGCAGCAGGACTGACCGTGACCATGGAGGATGTGGCCAACACAGACCATTTTAATATTATTGAGCAGCTGGTAGATGGAGACTATCACCTAACCAAGGTACACGCTCCCCTCACATCCTGTTACTTTGTATTCATCAGTGTTTAGTTGGATCTGAACATGAGTAGATTTGATTTCTTTACCCTCTCTTGTTGTGAAAAAAGGCGTGCAACAAGAAAATGCAACATTTTCTTGTTGCATTTTCACAACAAGAAAATGCAACCGGATTCCAGGTCTCTCTTGCATTAGAGACCTGGAAAAACATTTTTTCATCCTGATCCTTTGAAACCAGTGTTAATAAAATAACAGTTCTCAAATTCTCAATTTTATTCACAACTGGGCTTTGACTAGGCCTTTCTTGTTAACTTTCATCCCAGACTTTTGTTGCCACTAATAATTTTTTTCAGGATTGTCCCATTTTCCATTTTTATCATCATCAAAATGATTTTGAACTAATAATATAAACACTCAATCAAATACAATTTGTAGTTGTAACCTGACAAGATGTGAATAATCCCTAACTCTTTTGCAAGTTAACATATTTTGTCAGAAAGAAAAGCTTTGAAAGACCTTAAAAAGACTAGAGAACTATTGATAAACAGCACTTTAAGGTATTATTAAAAAAAACATTAAAACTGTACTTTAAATTGTGTTACACCTGTAACAAAATGTAACTATCTTTCATGATAAACTACTGTCATCATTTATGGTTCAACCTATTGATAAAACATATAGCTATAAGCTATATGTTAGCTTATGGCTTGTAACTTTGAAACGTCAAAGCTGTAACCCTTCACTTTAATGCTTTCATTTCTCTGTAGCTCCTCCTGAAGATGATGGGGAAGAGCTGAAGTGTCCAACAACCTCTGATCAGTCCCGGCTCACCCACAATGACAAAATAAGCATTTCTTCAGGGTTTCACTGTGGTAAATGCTCTTTTTTTTTTCATTTTGACAACAATCCAGGTGACATCAGTTGTTCTGACGATTTAGTTTACATTATTTACAAATGTTCGTAATCAAGAAGTCCTCAATAAACTTTGGATGTTTGGAAAACCTTCGCTTCACCGCAGCGTATTGTGGCAGAATTCACTTCCATTGCTGGACTTCTGTGAACGTTGTTGTCGTGATCAAGCATGACACCTCTGCACATTAAATATTTTTGAATGGACTGTTACTTTTGACATATTTCCGACTGAGTGAGTCTGACTGATTAATGTTGTTTTTCTTTTTTTTTTCTTTGACAATCTTCAGTAAAAAGCTATCGCGTATCGTTCAAAATGAAGGTAGCGTTTTACGTGAACCTCCAGCTCTAGGCTGAGATCTGAGCCGGGGGAATCCTGATGTAACGCATGATGATGGTTTATAGCTGTTCCTGGTCCTAATGTATAATTGCAGAATTTTGATTTGCAAAACATGAGGTTTTGAAACTGAGATTAAAATTGAACTGTAACAGTGACCCTTTGATTTGCACTGCATATTGTAGCATCGCACATCATTTAACAGTATTTACACCACGTTCTGCTTATCTTTGTTGTAGAAAATAATAAATATTTATATTTAAGAGAACATCTGGTCAGTTGTTTCTGTTTGTGAATTCAATTCGGGGAACGATGTCAGACAAAATGAGGACATTGTAGGTGGCAGTTCCAAATCCAGTGGGATTTGTTGCTGTGCTTTTTACAATCTGTTGATAACCCTATTCTTTCTAACCATCCACCTTACTATGACTGGAACATAGTCACATTGTGTATTGTAGAGGAAAAATCAGATGTAGAAAAATAAATACTGTATTCCTTCAACTTTTTACATCTTTTAGGGAAGCCGTATTTAATCGGAAATTGGCAATTAGGCTAACAACTAATTTAAAACAATGCATTTCTCTTTTTGTGTGGAACACAGTATGATGTGTTCCACTGTCAAATCTGATAAACGCTTTATATCAGCAATGTTTACTTAGTTTTATGTGTATAGAGGATATTTGATATAGAAATCAGGGCAACTCTGGCCTCTTGAGTTTCCAAGTTGGCATTCCGACTTCAGTGGACTTTATTGTTATATTTTTGACTGGGAATATAACAATATATAATTGTCTTGAGTACAAACAAAACATAGCAGCAATGGTTGTGACGCTAACCACTATTAAAATAAAAACCTTCAAATATTTTTAACAACGTTGTTGCTTTCCTCAATAATCTACTGTGTCAAATTATATACAAAAAATTCCTCTGTACATTATACTGCCCCTTTAATAAAAAAAAAGAATGATCTCATTCTTGATTTAATTTGTACTTTAAATAATTAAACAATTACTTTTTTTTATATTTCGACAAGGGTGACTTTTGAATGCCTGTTAGCTGTTTTTGTATATAATTTAACAACGTGGCTGGTAGAAACCCTGTGGACACCATGTTTTGTTTATGACGTTAAAGAGCCGTGAGGTGCCCTTACTCTTACTGTAGGGAATCCCAGCAGCTCCTCCGGGGTAGGAGGAGACTGTCAGCGGCCAACAGGGCGTCGTGAGAAGCCTCCACATCAGGTGAGCTGCTGGGGCAAAAACGGGAACATGGGTCGGGTAAACTCTGCAAGTTGACGACCAGCGTCCTTCGTGAGTCGGGGCGAAATGTAAACCTTTACAATAAGCTTGTTGCTAGCTGATGTTAGCCGTGTGGCTAATAAAACGTCTGGAGGTGATGTCCGCTGTATGACATAACTTTCCGTCCGAGTGAAACACTTGGACATGTTCGGACATTTCGGCTTACGGTTTTAGGAGCTTATCTGTATTCATTTAAAACGGCTAATTCTGTCTGTACTGCCAAAGTTTAGGAACCTTTAACCGGCTTTTGTAACCTCACACTTCCAGTTAATTCTCTCATCGTTTACACACGACAAAACAAGGGAGGTCAGGAGGAAGAAAAAGAAAAACGATTGACGGTTGAGATAGTCTAGCATAGTTTGCAACACAGCTAATTTGCGACATTAACTGCTGTGAACGCTTCGATGACGTGACTTTGTGCCGGGTTACGTAACGTCGGCAGTTGACGTTATACTTACGCCACACTTGAATATGAACGAAGTTTTTGAAAATCCCCCGTATGTTAGTAGTTAACAAAATATTCAAGAGAAACTTAAAAGCTATTTAAATGTATGACTATGTCTTCTTAAAAAAATGTTTTTTAAATTTATATAATCTTCAATCTTGATCATTCTAGACCACAGAGCTTCTACCGTTCAAAATGCAACAATAAACCAAACAATGAATAAAATATACATTATTTTTCTTTGTTTATGTTACAGAAATATTGGGGAAAAAGGCTGCATGTAAATAAAAAAAACTATGGAGAAATATAAACAAACAGAAAAGCAGTTTACAGAAAAGGCAAGATTTTGCAGTTTTGTTGTGCTTCTTGAAATGCTTTAAATTAAAATTTAGTCTCATCACTTTCCTTTTTGTGGCGTTGTTGGGGTTTACCATGTTGCCTTTACTTCCTGAGAAAGAGTCCACTTTTATTTTTCATGTCCCTAAAAATAAATTCGAGGGGATTTAAAATGCGACTGTTATTGCATTTTGTGGGGGAAAAAAAAAAAAAATCTTACATCAAATTTGTATTCTTTCGGGTGAATATTTAAAACTTTTGCATCAAATTCGTCTAGATGTTCTCTTATTTTCGGCAGATCTCTCTTATCAACACTACAAATACAGTTCTTAATTCATTACTAAGGAATCCAAGTTAGTATTGGCTGTGAAATTTGAGATGGTCTACAAGAGGGTAGAGGAAGAGACCTGCTGAAATCAATTATTCATGCGAGTACGAGGACTGAACGAGCGAGTTTCTTTGAGGGATGTGAGCAGAGCGTGACGTGATGGCAGCAGCCTGTTCAGGGGAGAGGAGGCGAATAGTTTAATTCTTCATACGCCGCACAACAATGTCGTGATTGGGTCTGTGGCGCAGGGAGGTGGAAAACATTGGTTATGTATTCACCAACGACAAAACGCTCTCTTTTTTTTTTTGTTCTGTCAAGCCTTGCGTGTTCAGTTTAAAGAGTCGACAAGCGTGAACACGTTCAGAGAGAAGCAGCGGATGCACCGGGGCAATTATGTGATGTAAGATTATCTGTTCCACCCAGGTGGCTTCTTGGCAGATATTCATGTGAACCCTTTTTTTAAAAAATCTGGTAGAATTTAGTCAGTAAAAAAAAATATGTATATACTTTTTGCTGTTAAAGTTGTTTTAAAATTAATATTTTGCTTAAAGTGCATATATTTAAACTGTCAAATCTTGTTTAAAGGATTCAAAATGGCTGGGAAAAGATTTGCTCTGTTTGTCGCTGTTTAGAGTGACATGTAGGATCACGTTGGTCCAAAGCAATAACTTATCTCTTATTTCAGCAGGTTTCACCTATTTATCTAAGTAACTGACAGTTTGTTGAGAATAAAAATCTGCTAAATGTTTTAAGTTGTCTTAAAGTACCTCACAGGAAAAACAGTAAATTTAAATCGGTGTGTCAAGGAGGGAGAATTTTCTATAACAGATTAGTGTGAAAAATTATAAAATGGATAAAAACGTGTGACAAGTGTATAATCTTGACAGCAGCTCAACATGTTAATAAATGAAGGCAGACGGCAGTGTAAGGGTATGCTGGTTCTGTTCCTGATGGTTTGGTACGTTCGTGAAGTTCTGTTCCTATTCGGTATGCAGTGTGCTCAGCCCAACAAAGCCCTGTTGTGAAGCAGGAACAATAGGAACAAGAGCCCATTTTAGCAGCTTGCCCTCCTACCAGTGGCTATTCTTCTTCAGCTGCTATGCAAGTAGACTCGAACTTCAAAAACCTCAAACTTGTCAACTCGGTTTTACATTTTGTGCAACCCTGCTGATGTTCCTCTTTGTTCTTCTTCTCCAGGGAGTGGAAGTTTTCATCTCCAACTCACAGCTGGCTCCAGGGATGAACCCGACACTTCCATGAACTCCTTTGGTTTCGCGGTTCGAGGCTTTCCCCTGGCCTTGGCGTCCATGACACAGACCACTGCCTCCGACCTCCGCTTCCATCCCAGATGGAGAGCAATAATCGTGACCACCCTACTGGCCTTAGTGCTCATGCTGTACCTGCACCGGAGCGTAGGGAACACAAACACACCAACCAGAGGTAGTTTTCAAACTCGCAGAGAGGAGGATGTGCGATCACAAAGACTCTCTTGGTGTCTAAAGAGGAAAAAGCCCTACAATGACACATACCCGTTGAGCCCACCAGAGAGGACGCCGCACGGCGTTCGCTACCGTATAGGAGTGATTGCCGACCTGGACACGGCGTCTCAAAGCTCCAAGGGTCAGACGTGGTTCAGCTACTTGAAAAGAGGCTATCTGACCGTTTCAGAGAGTGCAGACAGCCTCAATGTGGAGTGGGATGCAGACACAGTCACCTTGGAGAGCAGTCTGGCTGAGAAAGGACGAGGTACGTGGCTGAAATCCTGCTTCTCGTATGGATGTGCATGTTCGTATCAACATGTGGTGCAATGCCGTGCCTGCAGGTATGGAGCTGTCGGAGCTGGTGGTCTTCAATGGTCATCTTTACAGTGTGGATGACCGCACAGGTGTGGTGTACAGGATTGAGGGGAGCAGAGCTGTTCCCTGGGTGATACTTCCTGATGGCGACGGCTCCGTGTCTAAAGGTCAGTGCCAAGGCTGAGGAACGCCAAAGTCTGACGACAATTCCTTTTAAGAAAAACAAAAACTGAACGTTTAGTCAAGAACTTTAGTACCTTCCAAATGTATTCATACCACCGGATCTTTTCATGGACTATTGTACATATGAATATGCCTCGATGTAACTATTTAGGGTTGTTGTCTTGTTGGAAGGCAAATTTCTGATTTAATCTCAAGTCTTTTAGATCTCCTAACAGATTTTTTTTCCATGCACTTTGCTCCATCCTTCTTCCT
The DNA here is from genome assembly GCA_902982915.1 of Phalloptychus januarius. NCBI lineage: Eukaryota > Metazoa > Chordata > Actinopteri > Cyprinodontiformes > Poeciliidae > Phalloptychus > Phalloptychus januarius. The sequence goes on along the minus strand of CADWAE010000251.1, from coordinate 430,963 downwards.
TTTAACTCTAAGCTCTTCCTGATCTCTGTCAAAGAAAAACACCCTCACATTATTGTGTGTTATTTTTTCTGTTTGTAAATGATCGTATGTTAGGTAGGCACATTTGATTAAGGTCAACCAGGTGTTGTTGATCAAAAGAGTTGTTTGTGATCGCTGTGCTGTTGTGACTCAGGTATGATAATGTTGGTTATTAGGACTGTTTGTGGAACAGTAAATGCAGTCAGCGATGAGAAATACATTGGTGAGACAAACACTGCTGATGTTATTGGACTTTCATAAGTTTTCATTCATATCAGTGGCATTGGGTCAATTCCACCCGTTGTCCACCTCAGTAGCTTCAAGCTCCCACACAGAGCGATGTATTAGTTTCCGTACATATGCAGCCATTTGGATGTTTTATTTAGAGGTACCAGAGAACAGGAATACCAATCCACAAAACATCACAGAAAATTGTCTGTTGAAAACTTGAAAATCAAGAATTGTTTTCCTCGCTTTTGACTTTGGCTCTCTAGTTTGAGTTGGTCTGTCACACAAAACCCCAAAGCTGTTCCGGTATATTCCAGTCTGTTCTTGAAGTGATGAGTGGAAGAGTGAGGAGTACCTTTCCAAGGAATTGTTTGTAATTATATTTAATGCCTTCATTTTCTGTGCAGGATTCAAGGCGGAGTGGCTGGCAGTGAAGGATGAGCACCTGTATGTCGGAGGTCTGGGGAAAGAGTGGACGACGACATCCGGGGAATTCGTCAACAATAACCCCGAGTGGGTGAAAGTGATCGACTATAAAGGCGGCGTGGAGCACGAAAACTGGGTGCCTTATTACGCCGCCCTGCGTAGAGCTACAGGGATCAAACCACCAGGTGCATGTCTGTTATTGATACCATATGATGGTTGCACGTAAAGACTAAAAAGTGTGGGACCTAAACCTGGGCCTTGTGGAACACCAGTTTAAATTATACCGCTTTGATGAAGTATTACCTACATTTACAAACAGAAGTTCTTGTCAGGATTCATGTTTTTTCCTGAAGTCATGTGTTTTACTACTTTAATACGGCTGGTTTATATAAATACGTCAGTTCCTCCTCATTGAGCATAACAATGGTCCATTCATTGGACTTAGGTGTGCCGCAGCAGGAAAACATTTGAAGCATGCCGGCCTGGGGGTCACCAGGATCAGAGCTGTAAAACATTAGGAGCAACTTTAAATCAAAAGCTGCTAGACCACCACCCAATTTATTTGTAAATTAAACATATTAAAAATGTTTATTGTAGGAAGCAGAATGTATTAAGTTTGGACAGCACCTGCAGTGGGGTAAAGTGTAAATGAAATCCTCTTGCTCTTTGCAGGTTACCTCATCCATGAATCGGCAGCTTGGAGCGAGCGCCTCCAGCGGTGGTTCTTCCTCCCTCGCCGTGCCAGCCATGAGCACTACGAGGAGGCGGCCGACGAGCGTCGAGCCACCAACCTCCTCCTGTCCTGCCCAGCAGACTTCAGGCACGTGACCACGCAGCGCGTCGGGCCTTTTAACCCCACCCACGGCTTCTCCTCCTTCAAATTCGTTCCCGACACCGACGACCAGGTCGTCCTGGCGCTGAAGTCGGAGGAGGACGCAGGCCGGATTGCCACATACATCATTGCTTTTACACTGGACGGACGGCTGCTGATGCCCGAGACCAAGATCGGAGACGTGAAGTATGAAGGGCTGGAGTTCATGTGAAACGGGGCAGAGTGAAAGTTTCATATTCCATTATGCAAGAGAGCATTGGGGTAACAGCAAGGGAAAACATTTTCTGAAAGCGCAGGTGAAAGGTCAACGGAACAACTGTGAAAAATGTACATCTGCTGATGCCTCCCGTCAGCAAACACTAGAGTCAAACCTACGTCACCTCAGTGCTGCTAAATGTTTTTTTTTATTTTATTTAAGTTTTGAGAAGAGACCCGATTAGAGTTGAATCTATAATAGCCTAAAAAGTTAAATAAACTTCAGTTGAATAAAGCCCATTTATTTAGCTTAAATGGGGTTTAACATAAAAAAAAATGTAAACCCCATGAATGGAGATTTATTCTTTTGAATAAATATGTCTGTAGATATTTACCAGAGTCAAGACATTCTATGCACAAAGTGTTATCATCCCATCGTCAGGCTCTTCACAAATGTATATTTTCATTACTTTTTATGGCCATGTGCAGTTCTTATCAGGAGTTTACGTCATCAAATTGGGGCGTCTAATGATTTGAACTTTAGTTCTTTCAACTTGTTTGATTTCTTTGCACTGATTATAGACGTGATTGGGTCGAGGTCAGAACCATTCCAGAAGCTTGATGTTGTCTCCTTTCACTCTAAATCGTGTTCTGATGTGCGGGTGGATTCATTTCCTGTTGGAACCCAACTGTGTCCAAGTTTTAACCATTTAGGTCAAACAACTAGGTGGCGGTCTTCTGTTGTTGTGTGCAGTGCAACAAAATGGCCACACAGCATGCTGTGGCCACCACCATACTTGACTGTTGCTATGGTGATCTTTGGTTTGCACAAAGCCTCATCCAGAACCTGTTTGAGCTTGTATGTTTAATGACGATCCTGTGTGGATTAAAAGTAATCCAGAGTAATTTCAGATGTGCACACCCATTTCTTTTTTTTTATGTAAAATATGTTTGAATAATCACTCCACACTGAACAAATGGCTCAACTAAATAATTTGTTGGCACAGCATTCCTACTTAGAATGACTATTCAAGCTTTTGACGGGAATTTTATTTTTTTATATTCCATTTTCAGTGTTTGATATGTATAAATTTGCCTATGAATCACACATTATGAGCATATTACCTTTGTTTTATTAAAAAAATCTACAGGATTTTCATATTCAGACGCAGTGAAAGCACATCTCTGCAGCGTCTCTGAGCCGATCACTCAGGTTTCAACAAATGGAGAAAGAAAAAATAAGTGTCCTTAATCTTAAATCAAGTCCTGTTTTACTGCTGAGGAAAAACTGAGCTTTGTCATGTTGTTTAGTGATCCCGTCATGTGTAGAGCAGACATTTTGGCACCAAGAAGCACGGTTACTTTATGAGGCAGGAAGTTTGTACATCTTTATTTTCTTGTCCAAAGTGAAACGTTTTTTATACTTCTAAAGCAAGAGAACAAATTAAAAAAGCTATTTAATCAAAGATTAATTCTTAATATATTCCCTTTGTATTGTCTGAATGACAAATAAAATTATTCTTTGTTTAATTGTCTTGGTGTGTGTGTGTGTGTGTGTGTGAATGTGTCGCCTTGATAAATGTCCCTCTATAAACTTAGAAACGCTAACGATTCACTGTGGAGGTTTCCAATTTATTGAAAAAATACCCTTACAGAGACAACAGTGACTAAATCAATTCTGACGTGCTTACGAGACGAAGTGAAAGACTTGATTCAAACTGATGAGCGCAGATTACCAACATCCTAAAGGCTTTCACGTTACTGGAACTCTGTTGCCATGACGACGGCATCCAGAGGCAGACTCTTGTCGGTGGGAACGTGCTTGAAGGAGCCGAGTTTAGAGTAAAAGTCGAGCATCCTCCGGTCGCTCTGCCTCAGCTCGCAGAAAACTCCTCTGGAACCTGAAGGTCAAACAGAATAATCGTCTGTCTTTGGTCAAACACACTGCGGGTAAATTACAAAATACTTTCAACTCAAGAGTACACGCTCAGGCAGTTTTAAATTTAAGGTGAAGATGATCAGGACCAGAGGAAGTAGCAAAACTGCAACATGAAAAAAACAGCCATGCAAGAAATTACTCCAGTAAAAAAAAAGTATTTGGGAGAAAGACTACTCATATACTCAAAGCATCAATAATTTAATATAAAAAAATACCTAAAATGAACCAAAATATCATTTTTGGAAATTTTTGTGTTTTAAGGACTAAAATGAAAATATTAAAAAAATAATAATAAAAAATTTTTCTAAAAAGATTTCAAAACTTCAACAAAAACTCCAGACAGTTTGAACTGAAACTATCTGGAGACTTTTAAGTTAAATCAAGCTAATTCTCCATTCAGTGAAGTTACCCACAGTGGGATGGGTAAGAGAAGCAATACTTCATACTAGTGAAAATACAGAGTAATAATACTCCTACAAGTACATTTTTTCCCAGAATGTTGCTCCAGTAAACACAGCTAGTTACTACCCAACTCTGATCATAAAGCGAAGCTGCAGGATCGGAGCCTGGCAGCTCCTCCTGGGTGTAAACCTTTCGACTCAGAAGGTTTGAGTCTTACTGATCAACTTACCGCTGCTCCTGATGGAGGACAGCAGCTGAGTGACCATACGCCTGGCCGGGGACGGATCAGTGACCCGAGGCAGCACTTGGACAACAACCAGGGAGGGGTAATCCTTTAACAAGGTGTCGCTTCCTGGCCTCTGCAACCACAAGGCAACATTCGGTCAAGTCACACTTTGTTTGTTTCAACCAACTGTGGCAGAAACTAAAACTGGGACCGTAAGTTTGGACCACCTGCTCTGGCCCTGCAGCTTGTCTGGCATCGGTGAGCGCCAGCGCATATCCACAAACCCCGATGTCGTCCTCCACAACAAGAGCGCACTGTGGAGACGGGGCGATGTCCCCCGAGGACAGCCTGCGGACGGCCAGCAGAGACACATCAAGACCCAGGTCAGAGGTCAAGAGGAAATATTTACAGCACAAACACTCATCACTGACGGCTTGTTCTTGTTTTTTTTTATTTTTGACATTTTATGATTTCAGACCTGGGGATAAATAACTATCAAGATATTAGCCTGATATGAAAAGTAAAAAAATATAACAATAAAACTGGGTAAAGTGAAGCATGGAAGTATCCTTATGGAGGAAAGAACAAAGAAAATTCATCTATTATCTTCTCAAACATGAGCACTTCTTCATAAAAGGAAGAGAAATTATTCTGCCCCAAATTCACATCTTTCAAAGTAAAGCTTGTACATATTTAGGAAACAAATATCTGTGTTGGCTTTTTTTAATTTTTTTTGAATGATCAAATCTTAAACTGAACTATATTTCATATCTGGTTTGAGAATAGTTAGCCACTCTTTTGGTCCCATTTCCCCAAAACCCTTCTCATTTATCTCACCAACATTTTAACCCAAAGGAGGTTTAAAACAGAGACAAGGAAGAAACAAAACCAGCAAATATTTCTTACCGGTCACTGATGAGTTTAGGGCTTTGTTTCTCTCTTCTCTGCATCTCCTTAAAAATCTTCTGCACCTCAACCTGACCGAACAGGTTTCATGTCAGATCATATTTTAAATGCAGCCCAAATGGTGCCTCAGTGACGGACCTCACCTTGTCGTCGCTGCAGTAAGGACGGATGCAGTAAACTGCAGTCGAGGGAGGGTGTTTAAACAGATCCCTGTTTCCATGTCCTGGAAGCATCCTCTGCAAATTCAAACTCCAGCCGTTTAACTACGACTTTCTCCAAATTCAGTTTCCTCGTTTCCTACAGGTATTAAGTGATTACCGAATATTATTTTGGAAGACGTCATTCCCTGGTTTGGTTACCTGGAACTCTCCGGAGAGGCCTCCTCTGAAGCCCCACGGCTCCGGATCGTCGGTCAGTATCTGAGCTGAGGGTTGATCCTGACCCCCTGTAGAAATAAACACACAGTATAAACAACACGCTTCTCTTTAACAAACAGCAAATCACCAGCTATCGCATACGGTTTTTATAATTTTGGTTCATTTTAATACGAAAAGTTTAGTGGAAGGAAAACATTTGGTTACTTAAAGCTCCAGAGGAAGAGCTTGAAGTCCAGTGTGACGTTTCCACAGTCGGTGATGATTTTAAGTGCAGTGTCATCAGCTGGTGTTCGGCCACTTTGTTTTTTGAAGCCTATTTCTGCTCCAGTTTTATGGAGATGCTGATTTCATTTTCCAGCAGCACTTGGTGCCTCTCCAAACTGCCCTGACCTTTAACCCCATAGAAAATCGGTGGGTTGTTGTCGAGGGAACTGCAGGGCTGTGACCATCCTGATCTTGGAAAACATTCCCAATTGTAATACAATTTTTTTTGGGACACCAGTCACAAAGAATTGTGTTTTGTATCACTAAATTGCACTAAACTGTACCTGCATTTAATCATATTTTCAAATTTATTGATACTCTTATTGAGAGGAACAATAGTAAAGCTAAAAAGCCTGACAACATGGACAGTTTTGGGTGGTTTTAGACATAATTGGATATATCTACATTCTTATCGTGATTTATCACAATAAATGATAAACGATACAATAAACACCCAACCCTATGGCCTTAAGCAATGCCAACATTTTTAGAGAAACAAAAGTTTGGATTTTTTATCAACACACATAAAAACTTTAAATGTAATAATGTAAAAAAATATATATAAAATAACTTTTGCTCATTCTGCATCCTGCCTGCTATTTGTCCTTCCAGGAGAAAAGATTTTCCCACCGAGAGTTTTAACGTAGGCCTGAGCCAGTCCGACGCCGCTCTTGATGTCGCAGATGTAGTTGTAGAGGTCATACAGAACGCTGCGGTTCGGGACGTTGGACAGACGGTTGAACATCTGCACCACTGCATCGCACATGGCGCTGAACTTTCCTGCCCGGCCGCGCCACTGAAATCAAAAAGCAATGCCAATGTAGAGAGCTGGGATGCTCCAGGAAGTGTTTAAAAACCCCTAACCTGCCCCGCCTTCCCCTACCTCTTCAGTCTGCGTTGCGGCAGCCTCTCGGTGGGTTCTGAGCCAGTCCAGCTCCTCCAGCATGGTCCTGGCCGTGGCCCCGTGCTCGTACGGCAGGTAGAAGAGCTCCGACAGCAGGTTCAGGTCGTCCAGAGTCAGCGGCTCGGCCGTGTACAGCGGGTTCTCTCCTGGTCCGGGAACGTAGAGTCCCTCACCCGCGTCCGTCTGCATGGGCTCCTCGTCCGACAACGCTTTTCTGAGGCGAGCCGCCCGACAAGCACCTGGAGGCATGAATCGATTGGACTCCTGTCCCGTTGGTTTTTCTGAATTTTGAGTTCTTGGAGGTGAACTCTGGCTATACTCTACCTCCCGGCTGATCTGCGCTCATGAACTCCTGCAGCCAGTCCGAGAGGGCCAGAGCCAGGGCTTCCTGAGGGCTGTAGCCTGGGGGCAGGAACAGAGAAGGTCGTTCTGAGGGTCAAACTACACTCTGTTATTTAACCGACACACAGATGTAGCTCATTCAAATGACGATTAGAGATCAATCCAGACTTTTTTTTATTTTTTTCCCCCCTTTCTTAAAAAGTGATGGATTTTGCAAGCAGTCTTCTCATTGTCTCAATCTTAAAAGTGTCACTCTGGGCAAAGTTACTTTACTTCCTCTTCTTCTGCAGACATCATATGTAATAAAAGCTCACAGGATTATAATACCACTAATACCAATAATACCAGGTTTTAACAGAGCGTAAAGCACAGCCGCTGTTTCCTTCTCTAAAGGGAAAAGAAGCGTTTCGCTGCTCTCCCCCTCTGCTTGGAACGCCCTGAACTGAAAATGTCAAAACGTGTTTCACTGAACGCTTTCCACAAAACTTTAAAACACCAACCGTGCCCACTGTGTTTCAAATCTTGAATTGCCACCATTTTTTTTACTTACTGTTGTCACAATTACTGAGCTTTCCTGTCAAATTGTTCACCTTTTATGTATTTCTACTGTATATTTTTGCTATTTTTGCCACACTTGTCTTGTCCACCATGACATTTGTTGGCCAGCTCATTCTTATGAAAGAGGTCTTGAGCTCAGCTGGTTTTTACCTGGTTAAATAAATGTTTATTTTTTTTTAAAAACACTGTAGGGAGGATGTTTATGTTTTTTGTTTCCATAGACATAACCTATCCCATAACCTGTTCCATAGACATTTAGCCAAGACAGTAAGACTCACTCTGTTTATGTATTATCTGTGGGCTGGAGGAAAATCTAATGAAAGCAATGAAGCTTGCTTCTCCAAAAAAAACACAATTTATGAATACCTTAGCTTCAAAGAATATCCAAAGCTTCAAAGATTTTTGGATTTTCCAATCTTCCTTAAAAAAGGGTGGTGGGTGTTTGTAGCAATACCTGAAGACTCTAGTTTAGTATTTATATACATAGTGTAAAATGTTCAGTTTTTTTCCCCTTATAATTTCACTACTCCTTAATGGTTTTAATGAAGAAAAAAACAAAAAGCAGAACTCACCCATCTCCACATCACTTCCTCCTTCAGTAGCTGAAGATCTGCACCATGTTGCCAAAGTGTGGATGGCCACGAAGTTGAGATAAAACTCACAGTTGGGGTTTGTGAGCACGCCTCTCAGTTTAGGAATCAGCTCAGTGGGTCGGTCCTTTATGAAGACGGAGTAAAGCCAGTCATTAACGGCTCTTACAGGGAGCAGAGCTGATTCTGCTGATAAATACCTTATAGGGTCCCAGGAAGAGTCGCTGAGGATCGTAGTCATTGGCGTGAATATTGTCCCAGATGACCGGTGCCCTCTTCAGGACCGCCGTCACCTCCTCTATGGATTCTACTGAGATTTTGTTGGACACCACTTTCGGACCTGAGAAACAGCAGCAACAAAACAAAAACTGAATAGATGATCTTTGATTAATAAACGTGAAAACATGGAAATAAACCGACTCTAGCCTCACCAGTCCACAGTACGTCAATCCCAGGCAGGAGCTTTTCCCCAACGGTCTGCAGATATGAGGACTGAGGCACATTGGGCTTGCAGAAAGCAGCGCAGTAGTCTGGAGAGCCAAAACGAGTCAGAGGCAGGGGATAAAAACATCCCATTTAAGCATTATTTGCCGTTTCAGAGGATTCTGACCTGTTGGGCAGAAGAGGAAGGTCTTGGCGTCCCTCAAGTGCTGGTACACCTCGTTGGTGATGGCCACCTGGGCGTGGGCGAAGGAGCTGAAGGCCTGCTTGTCCACTGGACACATCTCCGTCTCAATGTCATCAAAGAGCAAAGAGAAGGACCTGCAGCCGAACTCCTTCACCTGAAACACAACAGCTGTTGAAACGCTCGCTCAGCAGGATGAACTCACCCAATCTGAACGACTTTGGCTGCTTGTTGCCATCATACAATCAGGAGCTACTGCACTGTGAATATACTGACTGCACTTGTTTACAATTTGATGAAATAAAAACTTGTTGTTACTGTTAAGTAGGTGGCTGCAGAAAGATGTTGTTAATCTGCCAGTGGATTATGAACATAATTAGCTATTTAGTCTGTGAAATTAAAGAACTTCAACAGCTAAATCAGGAGTGTCCACTGTTTTTGTCACATGAGCCAAAATTGTGGAGTCAAAAGTAGTTGTGGGCCAATAAGAAAAAAACAAAACACAAACTAAAAATGAAGGAATAAAAGTAATCTAAGTTTTTTTCCATACAAAATGATTATTCATTGTAGATCCAATACTTCAAAAGCCATTTCATACATTTGTTGCATTAAAAGAAAGGCGTCTAGTTTTCAGTTTCTTTTGCGCTCAATTAAAATGTATTCACAGTTATAAAAACAGTATTTGGGTCACTTTCTTTCAAAAGGCTTTCTTTATTTAACCAAGTTTAATAAATTCAACAAAAGTTGATTTGGGTGCAGGAAGAGCCTCTGTGTCACTGTGGTCCTACTTATGGTAAAACCTTTATTATAGAAGGACAAATACTTTGTGCAGTACTCAACGTTTTACGCTGTAAATGATGCCAGTAATAATTTTAGCGTGATTACTAATAAAAAGTCTCCACCTTTGCCAGATTTGAACAATATGATGTACAATGAGCTGAAGAAGAGTGAGTGCGGAACAAGAGATTTGAGTCTACAAGGAGTAAAAACAGCACCTTCTAAAAGTATTCACACCTCAAATTTTTTACAGTTCTGTCGATCTAACTTTGGCTTCACTCACAGTGTGTTTTTGAGGTTTGTCTTTAAAAGCTTTGCACACCTCAAGAATGAGGATTTTGCTTGTTTTTCCAAATACAAATCCCTTGGACTGTGGAACAGGTCTGCAAACATGATTTCTTCAGCTTTAAGAGTCAGATCTGGGCCTTGACTGGGACATTCTAACACAAATATATGCTTCGATCTGAACTAGCTCAGTTCTCTGCCTTTAAGGTTGTCGTCCTGCTGAATGCGAAGCTAAAAACTCCAACTGGTTTTCATCCATTACTGACTTGTGTTCAGCTCCATCCTCCATGTTTGTGGTTGCAATATGAGAATAAAACTTTGAGCTGGGAGGACGTTTATGCGCTGTAACTCAAAAGGTATAACAACTAAAGGTTTTATGCTCACTCGTAAAATAAATCCTCCGGGAACCCATAAACTAGATACAGTCAGTGGTTTACATCTAGCCTGCTCCAAAGTCCTACCTGATCCAGCTTCCTCTTCAGAGCTGCGACCTCACTGGGGTTGGAGAAGGTGATGTCCAGACCCGGAGAGATCGCATAGATGAACTCAACCTGATTCTTTTCAGCTGCTGAAATCAGGGCCACCAGTTGCTCTAGGAGAAAGGAAAATGATGGAGGCTGGGTCACTGACATGTCTCGGCAGTTTCCAACACAGATTAACTTTAACACACTTCCTGATAAAGTCCAAAGATGAGATCAGGCAACAAAAAGCATTTTTGTAAGAATAACGAGGCAGTAAAACCTGAAGATTAGACGATAGATTCAGAGGGTTAAACATCAAACTTTAGTCTGAAACGTCCCTGATAACAAGCAGAAATGCACCAAGCTTAGTGTTTAAACATTGTCTCCACAGAGATAACGAGGACTCAGAGTGGGACTTTGAAGTAGGCCTGCAGCTGACCCTTGAAGATGGCCGATTTCTGTCTCTGGTGGATTATTTCTGTGTTGATGTGGCCACACATTTAGGGTCATTAACCTGCTGAAAGATCAAGTTGGTGCTCCCTTTAAAGCTAACTATCAGGGGCTAACAGGTTTTCAGCTAAAAGAGAACTTGGCCCACAGCATCACAGATCCTCCGTTGTGCATTACACTGACCATGAGGAGTTTTTTCACAACCTCATTCTTGGAAGATCAAAGCTGAACTTTTAGGCTGGGCCTTAAGCATTCATTGTGAGAAAGTTTAATCTTGTCCTCTGGGTGTAAAGATTTAAAAGTTTAAGTATAAAAAGTTTAGAGAACAACCATTTTCTTGTACACTTTTCCTGTCTTCTAAAGACGAACACACTAATAAACGTTTTTCTTGTCTTGTCTTTCCCATTTTGAAGAGAAATTGTGCAAAAGCAGAAAGATACAGATTTATAATTTATAGTTTCTTGATATATAAATCTGGAATAAAAATGCTAAGTGTAGCATGAGTGAAAAACAAAATTGTCAAGATGGGATTTTTTAGAATTGCCAATTATTCTACTGTAAGAACAGCTTTGTTTAGGGGTTTTCACAAACTTTCACCAGTTTCTCTAAAGTGCCTTATAGTTATGAGAGTGCATATCTGTGTCACACTGGCGACCTGAACAGGGTGTAACCCACTGGTTATGCTGGTACAGACAGTGGACGGATGAGACTGACCTGCCTCCTCAGGGGAGTATAATTCTCTCCAATACATCCGGTGTTTGTAGTCGTCCTTGGGAGCATACAGGTAGGTGTTCAGACCCCACTTGTGCTCCCTGGGGAAAAAACAAACATGGTTCAATTACAGATTGCTCTGCAGATATGATGAAGTATGCATTGCTGCCTCAGTGACACAAAATCCTTATATCTTGCATTAAATGCAGTTTTAAATTTCAATATATGATAGAACCATGCATCCTTCTCCCTCAGCTGGGTCAGACATTAGAAAGGGCTCATAGGGGCAGTAGCCCAGGGCCACAGTATTTAAGGAGACAATAAGGATAAGTTTTTTAATGTATGAACGCATATTTTGCATACTTTGCATTTTAGATAAAACTCATAAGCCCAAATCATGAATTATTTGAGCTTTTTATTTTTATAAATATATTCAAGAATTTGAAAATCATAAATGTATAGTCAGTTTCTTTGGAAACAACATAAGGTTATTGGCTGGACTTCATATCTGCCAATGTATAGTACTAGCTTTCTTTCGTGGATGGGGGACCAAACAGCTCTAGCCCAGAGCCCACAACCTTGTGAATCCGGCCCTGTCCCTCAGGATGAAAACTCTGCCTCTCCCCATCAGTTTTGTTTTAGTACACCCACCTTTTAAAGAGCTCTGTCCTCTGCTCCATCGTCCATGGCCGCCCATAAAACCCTGCATTCAGCACATTCATTCACATTATTGCCACAAACAAATAACCTACTATAAATAACATAAATAACAAGTCAACTTAGATGCGTCTCTAAGTTGACTTATTAGTCCGATAAATCCACGAGAGGAGTCTAATATATACCAGGATTGATCAATCATCTCACCTTCCACCACCCCACTAATGAAGGGTCTCTCGTCCCTGCCAGGTGTGGACATGTCCTCGGTGTAACGCACAGCCTTCTCGCCTCTTGTTCAGATGGAGCTTAAGACGGAACTGGCATTTCTCTGCTCCCTAACCTTTGCTTTCATCCACAGGTTTATGACACCGCCTTATCGCAGCATGAGTAAACAGACCTGCTTCACCCAGCTGTACGGTTGCTGTGCACCTTCACACTCTGAACGATAAACTCTCCTCCGCTCTTCCTTCCTTTGCTAACAGCAGCAGGTGTTATGGCAAGTCGTTTTGCCATATTTCGTCAGGCAGCCGTTAGGTGAGCCAGCCATTAGTGATGACGTAACGAGAGTGGGAGGAGTTTCAGTTGAGACTAAGTTGCTAGCAGGGTGCTAGCAAACAGTCAGAGCTACAATTTAATGGTTTAGGAGAGGTCAAACTTTTATGCATCTTTTAGATAGTGGAAGCATAATAACAGTTTTAATAAAAGTGAATATGTTCGCATTTTCAGCTTTCTGTCTCCATGATAGAAAAAAAATAAAACCAACATCTATATTCCTACATCTGATTTCTGAGGTAAATGAAAGGGAGGCAAGCAGATATGATTCAGGAGGGAGACCGTAGGGAGAGGATCAATAAAACATCTTTATTTTGATATAGAAAACTTTAAACATGTAACTTTGTGTGTTGGAATGTAACAAACATGCAATAAAACATATTCAGTGCCAGAGCGCTACATAATGATACTGTTCAATATTCCACCTGAAAAACTGCACAGTCAGTGCTGTAATGTCATGGACAAACCAATAAATTCACACTTGTTCAGCTTATTCATTCAAACCTGAACACACCCAAATTAAAGTAAAAGTAAACAAACAAAAGAAAAAAAAGACTTTGCTACATTATTGTGAGATTGATGCTCTGGGCTCCAGAAAGTGTCTCTGGATGATCTTCATCCTGGTGCTCCACTCGGCTCTGCTACCTCTTCAGTCCTCTCTGGGCCTGTTTCAGCAGCGAGTCAAAGTCCAGGTCTTCAAACTTACTCCTAGGGGGCGGCGGCTCTGCCTCTCTGTTAGCATCTGAACAATAAGGTCAATTTAAGTTAAATTTGTTTAAAATTCCTATTTGATTCAAAATATACAAAAGATGTTTGCTTTGCCTTTTAAGCTGCAGTATGTAACTTTTACAAATAATATATATTTTTACATATTTGTTGAAACTGTCACCATGTTGTGAAGCAGTTAGAACCAGGCGGAGGGTCTTAGCAATGTCAATCAGGCGTGTGTATGTGCCACTCACCCATTCCTTATTTTCTGTTATGCTACAGCCTCTGCTGATGACGGAGAAACAGTTTTCCTATAATGGTAAGTTGTTCCTACGCCATTAGCACGTTGAGTAGTGTGTACACGAGGTTGATCGACAGCGCTAAGACCGTCCCCCTGACTCTGATTGGCTCTCAGTGGAGCATTTCTTCAGATTATCTGTCTCATACTAAACTGTCACAAAATAACATTTTAACAAAATAAAAAAAGTTAAATACCCCAGCTTTAATGTTGGGAATTAAGCTAAAAGAAATGAAAGTGAAATGTCACTGAACACAGGGTTTTTTTTCCAAGGAGGAAACGCTTCTCACCCAGATCAGCGTAGTCAGAATTACAAAACTGCCTCCGACCACCGAAGCAGAGGTCAAAGGGCAGCTCATCGGGTTGTCTCAGCTTCCCGCCGTTATCGATGGCTGCAAACGCATCCTCTGTGCTGTAGAACGTCACAAAGCCATAGTGGTCGCTGTGGGGACCAACAGCTTCATGTCAATGCTGTTTAACAGGAGAAAGAAACGAGGGAGAGCGACTTTGAGAACTGACCTGCCGTCTCTGAAGTGAAGCGACACGCACTCGACCTCTCCGAACTGAGAGAAGCGCTCCCTCAGCTCATCATGGGTCATTGTTCTGCGGATCCGGCCGACGTACACAACCCTGCGTTCGTCCTGGGTCACATGAATTAACATACTTTCAGTCCGCTGAACAAAACCATAACAGTATGATAAGGAAGAAAATGTACCCACTATGGCTTTAAGTTTCTGAATCCTCATCTCCCGCTCTCTGCTGCGCCGCCTCGACTCCCTGCTGCTGCAGCGAAAGGAGAACACAACAAAACTTAAAACATGAAGCTCATTGTGATTGTTTTTAACACACAGCTAGCACTGTGTAAACCTTTACAAAATTTAGAGAATCTTTTACATGAAGCCTGCCTGAGGTGAGGACGACTCAAGACTTTTACGCATTGCTGTGTGACGAGAACTCATCAAGAAAAGTAACTCACGTAGACACATGCCTCCGGCGCCCGTGGTATATTTGTGGAGAAGACGATCGGGATCTGGACCGGGACCAGGACCTGGATCTTGATCGGGCCGCGCAGTGATGCCGGGGAGGCGAGGCGCAGGAGGACGGGGAAGACGAGCAGGAGCTGCTCTGTGAGCGCCGGCGACGGATCCTGGGAGGAACAACAACATTAAGTCAGAGAAGGCGGCTGTGGCGGTTACACCTGAGGACAAGAGACAAGGAGCACCTGGGTCGCTTTGAAGAGCAGGAGCAGGACGAGGAGCTGGAGCCAGAGTCTGAGCGAGGAGATCTGATCCGGTACCTCCTCCTGCTCCGTCCTCTCCCAGGAGGAGTCGGTGGAGGCGTAGGGAGACCGCACAGTGCCGCCCTGCTGTCGTCTCGGCTGCCCCCTCTGGGTGAAAACCGCAGAGCTTCATCTGTACTCATGTCCGTCTCTGAACCCGTCCTGGTTTGATCCGATCGAGGGTTCTCTGAAACATGGTCCGCCGTCCTCTCTGGTTCTGTGGCGGCCGCAGCCAGCTGCTTGGTTTGTGGAGGACAATAATCCACAGAACTGCAGTAATCATGATCGCAGCACAAGTATGCGTAGATCTGAGCCGAAGTGTGAGCGGCGGGCGTCTCCAATTGGCTCATCCGAACCTTCCTGGTCGGGAGCGGGCGCGGTTCGATGATCTGAACGAGTTTCAGAGACAGACTTCTGCATCTAGTGGGAGGGTTCCTCTGGGAGCTCAGGACCACCTCTGTGTGCAGAGGCTCGGGGATGTCCAACGAATGGGTGTCTCTCAGACCGTCTCCAGGGCTCGCCGTTTCCAGCAGCCCCACAGTGGGCTTCAGTGGTGATGTAGAGGTCAGCTCCTCTCCTGCAGGCTCAGGTCTGTCTAGGCCCACCTGACAGTTTGATTTGCTGGACGAAGACAAAGCAGCAGGAACTGGCTGGGGCCCGTTACTACAAATGCCGTTGTCTATAGCTGAAAGAAAAAAGGAGAAAGTGAGAAGGTTTAACACAAACAGAGCAAACAGAAATATTCAAATTTCTTCTCCTTGAAGAATCTTTAATAATTTGAGTTGCCACAACATTTAATTTCCTCATGGGATCATGAGGTATTTTTTATTGCATTTCAACATAAAACACAGGACAACATTTCATGGAAAACACTATAGATACTATAGATATAATGCTGTACAATTAATCTAATTGATTTGGACATCTAACTGGTAAGGATTTATAGCAGGGTTGAGTTATAAAAACAATGTCTGAAGCTCTGTGAGGAGTAGCCATGAATTCCAAGGCTGACTCTGGGGGAGCAACAGAGATCAACAGCTCAGGTGGAAGAGTCTCCTGGCAGAAAAACACTCAGTGACTCTCTTACAGGAAGAGTCACTGAGTTAAAATCTTAAAGGAAAGAAAAAGCTTGTTACCTTTTAAACCTGTAAATATTTCTCTATGCTGGGACTTCGCCACAACAAGGCATCAAAACTGTCACATTTCTGGCAGCAGAAGTCAGCCAATGGAAAAAACTAACAAGCAAGTATATATTAGCAGCTAGTTAGTGGTAGCCTCCAATCTCAGAACACAATGAAGATGTCTGTCCATTACTCAAACTTTTGCCTGACAGAAAACTCTCAAAAGAATTATATATATACAAGATTAAATAGTCCTGCCACAACAAAATTTAAGACCCGTGATTAACCTTTTTAAAGACAACTAAAATAAATTTTAATGCCATAACCCTGTAATTAGGTTCTCAGCCCACCTTGTGTTTCCTCAAACTGCTCCAGCAAGCTGGTCAAGTCAGCAGCTTCAATACCTGAAAGAACAACAAACCAACATGAAAGGATTTATTTTTTCCTGTAAACGTCATTACATTTAGTTTAAGATGTAATTTGCCTTGATTTAGAGAAGCTGACAGTGAGGTAAAATGTTCCCTTGTGAGAAGTCTATAAAATAAAATCTTTTGTTTTAATTAAATCAATCCAGAAACTCGACCTAGTCTTGTTTTTCTCTGTCTCGGATGAAGTGACCCATCCTCAAGAGGCTTTACCTGATTGATCGGCAGCACTGTTCTGTCTGCAGTCATTCTTGGGCGGTTCTGGTTCCGTAGTGTCTGTAAACTCCTCCTCCTGTGGCATCATGTGGCCCCCCGTGGGAAGCTGATGGAGGAGTGGTATGATGGCGGTAAACCCAACGCCGGCACTCGACCCCTGCTCTGCTCGGCACAGGCCGTCTTCCTGAGGAGATTCAGGGTCAACACGCGGTGGCGCCTCGGTCAGCTTGGCGTTTACTTCTTGAAGCAGCGGGGTGTCCATGGCATTACTGTCCTCGTTGAGAGGGGAGGTTCTGAGCTTTGGTTCTGAAGATCTCTCATAAAGTGCTGGGGATTCATTTTGGATCTGTTGTGGATGCTTGTTGCTGTGCAGTCTAACAAGGACCGGGTTTGGAGGGTCGCTACTGACGAGCTTTGGCTTCTTCACTGGACTTCTCCTGCTGTCTGGTTTCCTGCCGCTGGGTGTGGCTGAGTGCGCAGACGGTGGGCTGGTAAGGGAGGTTCTGGGTTCAGGTTTTGAGCTCTTTAGCCTCCTGTGATGTAGATGGTTGTGTTGTTTAGCCTCCTTTAATTTAGAAACATGTTGGGTGAACATGCTGAACTCAGCTGCTGTGTTTGGTCTATGCAGGGGCAGGATGGGGGGCAGCTCTTTGGGCAGCTCAGACACAGAGGGCCACCTGGTGGTGTAGTTCCTATATTCCTCCCCCGGGGGTCGTCTATTCAGCCGGAGCTGCCTGTACTCTTGCAGGCTCAGTGATTTGGTTCTTGTCTCACCTTTCTTCTTCTTCTCTTGTTCTCCATTGTTTCTTTCTGAGGGCTGTGCTGAAGGTTGAAGTGCTGAACTTGAAGGCTCTTTAAGCGTTTTCCTGCTTTTCTCCTCAGTATCTTCTTCCTCTGATTCCTCAAACGATGCCACATGAATAGGACCAAAGCTCACCTTCTTCTTCTCTCTGGAAGTCTTTCCATTTAGCAGAACACTCTTCAGGAGTGAACCATCTCCTCTTCTTCCACCCTCTTCCTCCTCTTCTGACTGTTTTGAAGGTGCCTCATCTTCAGACACAACGTTTACCTCTTCGTCACTGTCTTCGGAGGGCCGTTCGTACCGCCACACCTCTTCCTGAGAGAAAAGGGACTTGTTTTTCCTTGGATCGTCCTCCTTCTCCACATGCAGCTTCAAGCAATAGGGATGCATGAGTTTCACCAAACTGACGAGGGACGTTGAGGTGAACACGTCCACTTCCGCCTTCGCCCTCCTGTTTTTGGAACAGAACAGCCTCTGGTTTTGTTTCTTTAGCATCTGGGGGCGACCATTCCTGTCTACTTTCTGCTCCCCATCTGAACGGGTTCTCGAGGTTTTGTTTGGTGGTTTGGGTCTTGGTCGAAGTCTAAAAGAAGGGGAGGGTTCCTGAAGAGCAGGAAGACATTGAAATTGAGGGTCAAAAATAGTTTCTCAGACAAGAAAAAAAACTATAGAGAAATAAAACCCCATCAACAGCAATTAACAAGGTCCTGGTAGAAAGTCAAAGAAATGTGCATTTATGCCAGCTTTTATCAAAGTCTAATCCATTTGCCTACAAAGCCCGGTTCGTTTGGGGAGGTATGAACGTAAAATCAAACAGCACTCCTTTGTTTTTTTACATTCTGTGAAGAAGGAGGTCCACTAATGTCTTTTTCAGAGGTTTTAGTGCTGGTTCCTTCAGTGCAGCGCCTCCACAGGTTAGGAGGAGAACAGGTTTTTCAAATGGTTTGGATATTTGACACAATGCAGCGTGAAAGCCAACTGCACCCGCTGAAAATGTAACAATTGTTGCAACATTGGTCCCCAACAATCAGATATAAAACACATCGTTAGACACAGAATTGCTCTAAAAATGGTGGATTTCCAGGCACAGATTTGGCTTTTCAGCTGGTGTTTGACAGCGTTTTTCTCATTTTCCTCCCAACTTCCTATTTTATATCGGCCCTTTCCTGAGTGCATTTGCACAGTGGAACAGTGCTGTTTATGTATGTTACATCCACAGACAATAAGCATCTGCTTCCTCCCGCTGCAGGAATGTCTACTTAAGTCTTGTTCAGCTGATTTTCGGCATAAACTTCTGGCTCATCATGCTGTCACAGCGGTAACGCTTTATTACCTATATAAAGTCACTACAAAGTCCACGGGAAGATGTCCGTGTAAAAACTTTAAAGTGACTTTGTCTCTGCATTCTGCTCTGGTTAGGATTGAAATCTTGTGTTCTTCAGCAGGAAATGTGTGATTTCACAGCAGCAGCCTTGTGAAACGGATCTATGACCACTTCAGAGTCTGTGAAATATCCAGAGCAGTTATGACTGTTTTCTTTTGTTGCCTCGGAGCGATTACGTTGAGAAATATTTTACTTTAATGGGCTGCTAAAAATAACTTTGAAAGGAAACTTATTTCATGGGCTGCCCAGTGGCGCAGCTGGTAGAGCTGTTGCCTTGCAGCAAGAAGGTTCTGGATTCGAATCCCGGCCCCGGTCTTTCTGCATGGAGTTTGCATGTTCTCCCTGTGCATGTGTGGGTTCTCTCCGGGTACTCCGGCTTCCTCCCACAGTCCAAAAACACCCACCGTAGGTGTGTGTGTGTGCATGTTTGTTTGCCCTGTGTGTCTTTGTGTTGACTGGCGACCAGTCCAGGGTGACCCCGCCTCTCGCCCGAAACGTTAGCTGGAGATAGGCACCAGCAACCCTCCCGACCCCAGTAAGGGACAAGGGTGCAGGAAAATGGATGGATGGAAACTTATTTCTTAACACACTTCAACAATTAATTGGAGTCGTTTGTTGTGTCAATATTTCACCTCAGACATAGAAATGTTAATATTAATCTTTAAAAGCCCAAACTGAATATGACATCAATGCCCCGCTGTGATTTGGTTTCTCCCCACCTGAAGGCACGACTCGTCTGTGTGCTCTGCCCCGTGCAGGAGCTCAGTGTTTGGCAGGACGTCAAAGGGTGAGAAGATCCCATTGTCATCATCATCCTGCCCCACTCGGTCCAGCATCTCAGTCAGGGCACACAGCAGGCTCTCATTTGCTTCCTCTGCACCGTTATGGCTCTGAAAGAAAGAAACCAAAGTCTGCACTTAACCGTCTAATCATGTCAGTGCGAAGGGGAGAACTATTTGGTAATAAATGTCAAGGATAGTGAGTGTAGATTCTGTTTGCCAACGTAAAGTTTCACCTCATGAAAAATGGCAGAGACGCCTGAGCCAATTGTAATATCTTCATAACATAGTTACAAATTAATTGTTTTCTTGAATGCCTGCTGTTCATCACTAAAAAGATCCATAACAATAAGTTATGAAGGGAAGACATTCTGGGTTTACATTATCGACATGGATTTCTTCAGATATGGCAACCTTTTACGAACTACTTTAACTCATTGAGGACAGTTACGCCAGACTACATATAAGTATTGTCGTTTCTTTATGTTTGTTTTGTCCCATTCTTATTTGGATCAGACCTTGAGATAGGGATAAGTTACAAGCTGTTTCAAATTGATGCCTTGACTTGTATATTTATTTATTTTTTAATACCATTTGTATCTGTTGAACCATATGTCAAACTGCATGTCAAATTTAATAAATAAAGATGAAAATATTACATTAAACTGCAAAATTGAAAGCAGAAGGTCAAATACTTTCATCAACAAGCTTCAACTCTGACCTCTGATGAAACAGTTGAGTCCTCAAAGATGGCCAAAATGGAGTGGTCCACATATTGACTTCTGCTCAGGACCAGCTGGAAGCACACAAAGGAAAAACATCTTCAGGATTACACAGCCAGCAAACAGCACACTCCTTTCCCTCAAGTGTTGAGGGGATCCCTAACAGAGAAAACTGCCTCTTCTCCAGAGGTTTTAAAGCAAAACAAACACAAAACTCCCTGATGTGGTTACATTTTATGTGTATTTTTCACCTGTAGTCAGAAATTTGCATTGGAGTAATTGGTTAAGTACTGAAGGCTTCAGTTTTAAAAACTATTTTCTAATAAATACATTCATAGAGGTATAGAGGACCCCCTTATGAAGGGGAGGGGGAGTCAGCTGTAGATGTAGGAGCCCAGTAGTACCGTAATTAAATAAATACAACAAGATAATGGGCATTTCTAGAAACTGTTTAAACTTGTCAATAAAAACAAGTATTGTTTTACAATACATGTGAAATACAAGTGTATTTCCCTTTTTAGTAGGAAAAATTTGCACATTGTTTTGGGGGAGTTTGAGAACCGTCAGGGCGACTATCAACCGGAAAGACGTTCAAAACGAGACTGACTGCTCCAGAGGAGAGTTCAGCCTTTACTCAGGAACATCCTGTCCTCCTGTTGTTCAAACGTGTCTGCCACTTTTAATACGCGCTCAGTCAAAAACGCAAAGGTGTCATGGAGCCAAATAAATATCGGCAGAGTTAAGTGTACTACTATTTAGGTGTTAAAGCCGAGTTAATTGATCCACTTTAGCCATCTTCCTGAGCTCTGCCTCAGTAGTACTACAGCCACGTGTCGCCATGCGCGCATGTGGCCTCGCGGACCCGCGGAAACCGCCTCACGACAGCGGCAAAAAACGCCCTTGTACCACTAAATTGATGCCAGGTTATGTAAGGCGGGGAACAGGTACCTCGTTGAGGGTGTTGCGGGACGGAAATTCGCTGTTGCCGGTAGTTAAATCGCTCTCTTCGCCCCTCTTCCGCGCCGCCATGTTGCTCCGCCACATGTTCCGCTGGCAGGCCGGACGGAGAGACACGTGGTCCACTGGCGGGAAGCGAGCAGCCGCAGCTGATCTCAGATCAGGTTGTAACCACCGCGTTCATTGTGAAGAGCGAGGCGGCGTATCGGAGTCTGACTCTGGGTCAGCTGTCCGGCTTCTTCCGCACTGCTTCGGTTTTATCTGCTAAAGTTGAAACACATTTTCCCCCTAAGATGAAAGACTGAATATCTGCTCATTAAAGAGGTATTTAAAAACAGCCAAAACACATTATAGTCAAGGACGAATGTATTTAAAATAAAATTTAAAAAAAGAAATATAAGAAAAACCTGATAGTATTGTTTTTTGATTGTAGACAAATTGCGACCTCTGCTGTTAAATTAGTCGTCAAATTTTTTAACACTAGATTTGATAATTAAATTTTAATTTTATCTTAATTATTATTATTAATTATTTATATTTTTGCCCAGTTTTATCATTTTTTTCTTGTTGTTTAAACGGGACTTTATTCAAATATTCATTATTTATTGTCTAAAAAGTGCAAGTATTTAAAGTATTCAAGTATTTACACACTTAGAGTAAAGACCATTCCGTTCAATGGATAAATGGATTAACTGAAGGAATAAAACAATGAAACATGCCAAGTATACAGCCCACACAAAAAGCGACAAAGAACATTACTAGTTACACTTCATAAGAAAATGTTATAACCCTTTCAGAAATCTTTGCAAGAAAAATGTAAATGAAAACCAAAGATAATTTAGCTCAAAAGTTTAAGTGGAGGGAAAGCTTAGATACTAATAAACTATTAACTATCATGTACATATAATGTGTGCACAGTTAAATGGCAGGTCTTTATTTTTAGGGGTTAATCACATGCTGCTCTCCAATAATCGAAAATGTTTATAAACCTAATTTGGACATGTCTTTTGTAAAAACACTACATATATATACAGACATGAAAAGCTTTCTTTTATTATTCCTCCCATGTTATTATGTTTTAAGTGCACATCGAGAGCAAAGTCAAATTCCTTGTTTGTGAGTTCAAATCTGACCAATAAAGCTGATTCTGAATAGTTGCTCAGGTTCTGCTGAAGTTTTATTTTCAAATTAGCATGATTAGTTTGTTTTCGAAAGAGCATTCCTTCTGAATCAGTCGTGTAGCTCAATTGTTTACTTGAATTGAATTAAATTGAATAGAAACTCGCTCCAAACTTGTGAAACTGCTTGCTGCTCACTTTGGCCACTAGATGGCGGCGTTGTACAATAATGTCGCATATTTTCCGTTGACCACACAAGTTGTAAATAACTTCGTATCATGAAATATGATTGATAAAGCCCCTCTTGATGTTACACAGCTCCACCTGATGAAAGTCAGTTTTTAAATCCAACGCATGTTCACACCATTTATGTCAGCTGGCTATTGTGTCCAACATGATGTCTTGAGCATACTCTGAGGAGTTGACCTTTTTGCTAAGAGTCATGGTGGAGTCAATGCCTGCATTAGCAGGGAAGGAAAAATAGCCACAAGTTCATATTTTAAAAGGTTAAAACGTGTCTTTTTTTATTTTGAGCCGCTGCGCTTTGAGGTATTTCAAGCATTCCCACTCTTTGAGATGTTAGCCTTGTGTGAGTTTTCTTCTGCTCAGATCCCACATCAGTCTTCATCCCACAAACCACCTCCTGCCTTTTGGCGCACATTACTGTCTGAAACGGGGCCAAAACATCCTCCAGCGGGTGAGGTGCTGTGTGTTCAGGAGTGAGCATTTGAGTGTGTATATAAACCTGGGGGTGGTATGCGTGTGTGTGTGTGTGAGGGGGGGAGATCAGTGTAAGTAGGTTACCTTACTGCAGCATCCGGCACTCAACTATCATGTCAGTACATGGTCCCCCACATGCACAAATGCATTTAACTGACTCTGCAGTCACTGTCCCATTTTTCCACTGTTTTTTTTTCCACAGGAAATGTAAAAATTCACCCACTCAGTGCCATTAAGCTCCAGAAAGAGTGCCATCTTGGTCTGTGGTGAGGGAGGAGGAGGAAGCTTAAAACAAAGCTAAATCATTCCTCTTCTCTCCTCCTGTGTGGCTCATCCCTTTTTCTCCCTCTTGACCCGTGGAAGGACTCCTACGGCGCTCTTTTGGCACGTCTGAATTTTTTAAGAACCCTTGAGCTCCGAGGAGTGAGGTTTATGTTTTCATCTCCCAGTCTCACTCACACTTGGCTGCATTTGTGAGGTTTTTTTCTACGTGCCTTCTAGTCATCTTGGCTGCTCAGTCATGCAATGTTTTGTGTGTGCACTTATGTGACCTTTCTAATATTGTGGGAGCCATGTGTTTAATAAAACAAAAAGAAAAAGGCGAAAGCACTCTGATCTTTAACTCCACACCAGGGGAAATAAACCCCCAACTCGTGGGGCTAATACTACTTCAAGCCAGCTAAGTGAGCTGCCTTTGTCGATGTTTGATTTTTCTCGACTTCAAGTGGGCTGTCTTCTTCTTCTTCCGTGGCAAAGAGGAGGAATGTCCTCCCAGAAGGCTGAGAGGACATCTGTTAGCGAGAAGTGACAGTCTCAGAGAGATACGGGAGAGGGAGGAGATCAGGGACGTTTTGTCACGTTACAACCACAAACATCATCTTGATTTAATGGGATACATCAACTTAATGTGTAAGAGTGAAGTGGAAAGAAAGCGAGACATAGTTTTAAAACATTTTTTGCACAAAAATCTGAAAAATGTAGCATAAATAAGTTTTGATTTACCCCACTTTACTCTGTTTTTTTTTTTTATTGGCCTGTTGTAATATTTTAAGTTTAAATGGCACATTTTCATCAGCTGTCAGCAGAAAATCATCACGATTAAGAGAAATAAAGGTATTCTAATTTATTGAAAGGGTCTGTAGACCTATACTTTGATTGGGCCATTTTGACACATGAATATGTGATGGATCATAAGAAATTGTTATTATTATTATTAGTAGTAGTAATAGTAGTAAAAGTATTAAACTCAAAAGTTACACAAAAACAAATATGCTGAGCTCATGAAAGAACTCATAGAAACAAAATTTAACTCAGGTAAAAGAAAGAAAAGAAACCCAACAAGTCATGAACTTAAACCAAATGACAGAGTAAATAAATACAACAATCACTAACTAAAATGATACTGTTAGGTTTGTTAATAAACAAAAAAATCTAATGAAGGAAGTCAAAAATATTTCACTTAACATAGAAATGTTTAGCAAAATGCAAAAAGCTACTTTAACCAGAGAATCCCCACTCTCTAGTGGGAGCTGGCGCTGCAGGAGCTGTGCTCTGGTCACCATCTTGTGTCTGTAAACTCTGGGGTTAAGGGTCAAGAAGGGATGCAGAGCAGAGAGAAAATCTGCAGACAGAGTAGCTGAGAGATGAATTGGTAGGAGGCAGTGACTTACAGGTGTGTAGACGCGCCTGCACACACACGCACAGCCACTCAGTGTGGTAACAGAAACCGACATCAATAATGTAGCTGAGAGAAACAGGATGCAGATTCAGCCTGAACACAGGAGTTAACAGACTGACCGTGAACAGCCTGTTAGTCTGGGTTCTGCCCTTAGGCCGGATGCACGCTGCATTTCTTAAGCTAATTAGCCAAACACAAACACTTACACTCAAAAACTTGCTAGAAAAAAAATAAACAGCAAAAAATGTTAATGCCGAATTGAAAACTGCTTTCAAAAAACAAAGCAACCAACAAATAAAAAAAATTTGACATAATATAGGTAATTGCACCAATATTCACTTCAATTTATAGACTGTATATACAACTGCTGTAGACCTGGTTCTTCATCTGTCAATGCTTTATGGGAAAGTGGCAATGAGAAAAGCACTGTTGAAGAAAACTCATCAATGCAGGACTAGAGTTTGCCAAAAGGCATCTGGGAGACGGTAAAGTTTGTTTGGTCTTTTTGACCATCAGACAGGACGTTATGTTTGGCAGACAACAAACACTCGGAGGTATTCTTGTTGGTGTCTTTTTCATCACTTTCCTGCTGTCTAACCTATTTTTTCAAGTAGAAACTGGAGTTCATGTTTCTTTTGATTGTGACAAGTTGTCTCGTACTTGAAAAAGCTTAGCAGCCACAAACCACCACACCATTTGGGACTGAGAAGTTCTATTTATAAAATGTTCAGGGAAAATTACAACATTTTCACTGTATCCCATGAATCCACTGAATACTTTACCGAAAGACTTGACTCGCCAAGTGTGAGACAGATGAGTTTACCAAACTGATCCCATTATTTTTCCTCCTGAAAGAGTTGTGGAGGTAATTTTGGCAGGGAAAGTTCAACACTTTTCCTTGTCTTCTCTGATTATAGATTATGCATCTCAGTGTGATTCGCTGGGGGTCACAAACCATTTCTAGGCTGAAAGATGTCAATCTGACAGTACATTTCTCCTGGTTGGGGCTTTTCAAGATGCTTCAAGTCATCAACTGGGGATAACTTGATAACTTGGTAACAAGTGGGGATAAAATACCCCTTGCTCTCTCAAGTTTTTTCTACCCATCAATGACCACATCTCCAAGACCAGAAGATCTTTTCCATGTTGACTAAAACAACATCCAGCGCAGCTCTAATTCAGAAAATTGCTGACTACCATCATTTATTATTTGCCTAATGGTCACCACATGGAAAGAATCAATATGCAAAGCATAAACATGCCTACGACTTTAAAAAAAAATCATAATTAATGTGAGTCTAAAACTGACATATTGCAAACTTTCTGCAGCAGCTATTCGTGCTACGTAGCTAAGGTTAGCTTGTAAACAGAAAGCTTCTTCCTCTTTGATTCAATCATTTTGTCTGTGTTTACAGGCTTTGATTTCCTGCTAACGGGCTGTTCAGATGTGTGTGTCTATGTGTGTGCTTGTAAATCAATAATTATGGTAAGGTGTTAGACAGCTTGCAGTGTATGCACACATTAATCTGAAAGTATGAAGTTGTTTCTATGAAACTGCTAATGTAGGCACATGTATGTGTGAACCACAGCTTTCATGTATTAAAAAAAATGTGAGTGTGAGTTGAAGCTCATCGTGCTTGTGCTATCCTTTTTCTGCCACATTGCCATGGTGACAGTGCCCTCCCGGGGTAATGGGGACGAGTGCGCCAGAGCTATTTATTCTCTCTTTCTCCCTCTTTCCTTCCATCGTTCTTTCCATCCACCCGTGGCCCTCTCTCTCTCTGTCTCTCTCTCTCACTCTTCCTCTCCTGCTCTCTTCATTTTCTTCCACCTCTCTCCATCTTCCTTTGCCCTCTTCCTCCTGCAGCCTCACCGACTTTCCATCTCCCTCCTTTCTTCCTCTCTGTGATTGGCTTAACACTCTCTTCCTCAAAATGAGATAGTGCTTAATGAGACAGAGGGTGAGGAAGAAAAGGAGGGGGTGAGAAAGAGCAAGTGTTTTTCTTTTTTCACATAAAAAAGAGGGAAGGGAGAAATTCTGGAGGAGGAGATTAATGCAAATTTGTATTTCTTGTTTTATGTGAAAAGAGAACATGAATGCACACCTTGTTCTTGCATGTTTTTATATTTGGATATTTAGCCTTTTATTATTGCAGGAGTTTTGATTCTGAATATCTGAATGGGAAGAGTGAAGTAAGTTTTTCTTTACTTCCTCTAAAAGTCTTTTAGAATATTAGATATTTATTCATCAACACTCTCAGGGTTTTTAGCTCAGACCATTCGAATGTCCTGCCACAAAATCTTACGTATTTTTTTAAGCACTTAAGTGTAGACAAACATAAAGTAGTTAGTAGTTGTGAAGTTGAGTGAAAATTGAGGACTTTTTTATAAATTAAAATTGGACTCCACAGTTTGTATTTCCAATCCCTTTACTATGAAACCACTAAATAAAATCCCTTGCACCCAACTGACTTCACAAGTCACCTCATTGCATTAGTGTCCACTTGTGTGTAATTTAATTGCAGTATGAATGTGGCTGGTCTATGTTGACCTCAGAGGTTTATTAGAGAGCATAAATGAACAAACTAAGCTGAAATAGTTAGGTTATAAAACAACATCACACAGAGATCTGTTCAATTCATATTTTAAAAAAAATAGAACAGATTTGTGTTGATCAACCACATGAAATGTCAAAAACACACGTTGAAGTTTGTTGTAAGTTGACAGGAAGTGAAAAAACAGTTTGAGGGGTACGATGACCTCAAGGGCACCGTTTGTCTGGATTTTACAGAAAAAGGGTAGAGCCACAACAAACAAGCATAAATCTCTCCTACATTAGAGAGGTGTTCAAGTGCAAAAAAAAAGAGAGCTGCCAGCAGATATTTGATGCCCCTCTGGACATTTATTTGTCTTAATCTCTCTGCCAATTTGCGTAAACCGAGAAGAAAATAAATGCCTGTATCTTTAAAGTTATCTTTAAAAAAGTCCAAATAAAACAGATGTGAGCAATTTGATGAATTTGAAACAAATATACAGATACATACCTACATGTACCGTTAGTGAACACATGGAACAACCTGTCCAGTCGGGTGCAGGGACATGACTACCAAGAAAAAACAATCAACTCAAAACAAAGATTCAGTTTAGGTGCATATTATAATAAAAATCTTAGGATGGATAAAATGACAAAATTATTATAAATTGATGAAATATGGACTTACAACCTCTTTTAAGCTGAACTGTTGTCATGACAAGCAAAATAACAAACATCAGGGCTTCTAGATCCAGAAATGCTACCTTGGGCCACACACAATGCAATGTAAAAAAAAAAATTTCAAAAGGGCACCTTTTTTCACCAGAGGAAAAAAGTGCAGGTGCTCTACCCCCACCTAGCGTCTATCTGTGCACTTCTCTGTAAAAAAAAAAAAAAAAGAAAAAAGGTAGTTGAATCATTTGGACACATTTTGAACAATAAAAAGACCTCACAACCAACTCTCTGTCTCTCTCTCTCTTTCTCACATGAACAAATTCCAGCATTTAACCAGAGAGGGACAAATGAGATGGTGATGGAGGAAAAAATTAGACAGGAGACGGAGACGGCAGGAGGGAAAGGTGGAGCGGAAGAAAGAGTAATAAGGGAGGGAGGGAGGGAGAGGGGAAGGAGAAGGTGGGAACGGAGATAAATGGCTGAGGAGACGGTGAGATGAGTGAAGTCAGAGCGCAACACTGTGTGACACACTGCAGACGGGAAGACTAACGGAGCGAGAGGAGCGGAGGGGTGAGGAAGAGGAGGCACGTCACACCCCTCCTCACCCCTCCCTCTCTCTATTTTCTCCCCCTGCCTCCCCCGCTGTGTAGCAGACCTTTGCTGGATGGTAACAAGCCACTCGGACGGCTGCAGGACACACACACACATACACCCCCTCTCTCTCTCTCTCTCACACACACACACACACCCACACACACACAAAAGACAGATTTCCTGAGGATTATGTCATGCATGCACCTCTATGTGTGTTGAATAACATTCTCTACATATTTTAAAGGTAAAAGAAAAAAGGGTTGTTCTCTGAAATCAGCCTTCGGGTCACTTTGACAGTCCTCTCTCTCTCTCTCTCTCTCTCTCTCTCTCTCTTCCTCTTCCTCTCTCCTCCCACCTGAGCTGTAATTTGCAGGGCTGATGAGGGTGAGGGCAGAGCAGAGGCAGGAGCAAAATTCGCCAGACACACTAACACACACTCTCTCTCTCTCTCTCTCTCTCTCTCTCTCACACACACAGACAGGCGGCTGTGCAGCTGCGCCGTTTACAGCTACAAACTGTGGGAGAATCTGATCCTTTTGTGCGAGTGTCTGTTTGCTCTTTCCTAACCTCGTCTTTCCCCCTCTTTTCGCTCTCTCTCTGTTTCTCTCCACGTCCCCTCCTCTCTCTGTGCTCCCTGTTGGTGTATCGGTGCGTGTGTGTGTGTGTGTGTGAAACGTGGGGATAACAGACGCTTATGTGAGCAGCCTCAGTGGCTGGCTGGCGAGAGAGAGGGAAGGAGAGGAAAGGGACAACAGAAGCCACCACCATCATTCTGATCGGATTCACACCAGACATGTGAGAAGATGTCCGTGGGCGGCTGCGCGTGTCCCGGTGAGTACAGCGCCGCTGACTTTATCTGCTTGG
This sequence comes from Phalloptychus januarius, assembly GCA_902982915.1. NCBI lineage: Eukaryota > Metazoa > Chordata > Actinopteri > Cyprinodontiformes > Poeciliidae > Phalloptychus > Phalloptychus januarius. The sequence goes on along the minus strand of CADWAE010000251.1, from coordinate 401,365 downwards.
TGTTGTTGTTGTTGTGGTTTTGGTTGGCGAGTGCATCTGGGGGGGGAGAGAAAAAGGAAAAATGAGGTGAAAGGGTGCCCCTCGGGGGAACCTGAGGTCCTGCTTGCAAAGACTCATGGGAGGTTGACCTCTCTTAAAAAGTAGGGTAGATGGAGGAGCAACATGTTGTCTAGTTTCAGAGTGTGCAATGGAAAGGAGATGGAGATCTTTGTTGGCCTGCCCATATCTGAGCATGAAGTTGCTGCTGTTGCTATGGAGCCACAAACGCAACTTCTCCACTTGTTCTTGTCGCTTCGGCAGGTAAAAAGTTGACGCTCCTCCTTCGATTTGCGGAAGAAGGGAAAGATCATGTAGTGTGACATTTGCAGGGCAAAGCTCAGTGGCATGGATCAGAGGCATGCATGATTGATTGCTGCACCTACTCCCCCGCCCCTACCACCACCAAGGAGCTATTAATGAATGTTTGATGTCTCACGGCTCTCATGGGAGTTTGTCATTTAGGATCCATGAAGAGGCTGATGAGCAGGAAGTGGTGGGAAAAGCAGATTGGATTAGAGAAAGTGTCTGACATGAGAAGCTCTGATGCATTTATTTGTGTCTATCATTGTTGCGGCATCTGTAACGATGATAGACTTACTATGACTTTAAAATGTGTTGACACAACTTTGGTTTCCCACATTTTGTCCTTTTACAGCCAAACGCTTCAATGCATTTCACTGGTACTTCATGTGATAGACCAGCAGAAAGTACAGTACAAATGAAAAGTGAAAAGAAAACAATGTTTTACAAATAAAAACCTTGAGGTCAGTTATTTTTAGAACCATGTTTAACTTAATTTATGGTCTGAAAATTAAGTTTCAGATTGTAAAGGAAACGTCATTTACTATTTTTTATTTATTTATTTTTGCATAATTGGTCAATATCAGAAGAGCATTACACATTTTCTAATTGTCTCACAAATTTTAAAACTGGATTTAATTTTGGCTTCTGATCCAAACCCTATGTGTCTGCAGTACTGCTTCTTCCTGCTGGAAGTTGAACATCCACCTCTATCTCAAAACTTTTACTGTTTTTTTTTTTTTCTTTGATTGTCATTGTTGTTCTCGTCCAATTAAATCATCTTTCATAATACTCATCCACAGCATGATTATGCTACAATCATGTTTCACATTTTACTGATATTTTACTTTTCACTCATTTATAAAGTTTTGCAGGAAGTTTGGTTTTGGTCTTATCTGACTAAAACTTGTGGCAAACCTTAAACAGGATATATTTATATATTTTTCTACTATGTCATTCTTCTTGACACTTTCCATAAAGTCCAGATTTAGAAATCTAAAGGTTTCTCTGTCAACAGATTTCACTACCTGAGCTGTGGCTCTTTGCAGCTCCCCCAGAGTTGCTGTGAGCCTCTCTTTTCTAATTAATTCACTCCTTGCCCCGCCAGTCACTTAGGTGGGCATCAATTTTTTGGTAGGTTCACCGTTGTGTCATGAGCTCTATGAGACGTTCAAAGTTTGGGATATTGTTTTACAACCTAAAACCTGCTTTAAGCATCTCCAAACCTTCGCCCTGATTTACAAAGGCTGATATTTATACTGGATTTTATTAGAGTAAATTCACAACTATGCACCCTTTTGTGTTGCTCTGTCACAGAAACTCCCAATAAAACTTACTTCAGTTTGTGTTTGTAAAATAACAAGACATTTAAATGTCACATTTGTATGAATACAGTGTAATACTAGCTGCATTTCCATGAACCATATAATTGCGCAAATTGGAATTACAAAAATAAATTATCTTAACGGAAATGGGTCAATTTAGAAGAAAAAACAATTATTTTTGAGTATAAAAATTTGTGTACTTTGCAAAACTGCAATGTAAGCATTTTTTCACTTCACACGAGTCATGTGATGAACAACAGAATGCTACTACTGACAGAACAGAAAACGACAGGAAGTGGTAGAAGGATGACAGCACCTTATGTTTTTAAATGTTTTAATTCATTCACATGTGATTTTGATTGCATTTCTGATTAAAGGGAAATGCCACAATTGCAAAATTATGTTTTCTCAATGTTAGCGGAATATCAAAAGCAGTTTTGAGCACATTTGTAATGGAAATGCAGCTAACGTTTACCAAACTATTATACGTTATAATTATTCATATCAGTACTTGCTGCCTGGGTTCCACGTTACTCTTGTCTCTGCCTTCATGTGAATCATTCGTTGGTTCTACTTTCCCAAATTATAAGAGGATAAATCTGTCGTCTAACCAATGCTGCCACAGGGAACTGAGAGCAACCTATCCATCACATCTCACCAAACTGATAGAAGAATGATGTCCGAGGAGCAAAAGTTGTGTTTGGGTGACAGCAAACTGATGATCCTTCTCATTGCATTAACTTTAACCAGTCTGAGGAGAACAGAAACAAGAAGAATTAAGGTCTCGAAATAAACCCCACCGCTGCTGAGCCGGAGGCAGTCTATTATTAAGTGTTACAGCGATTTATGTAGCACCCCTGATAGGAGGTGCAGGATGTTGAAATATAATCCTGACGCTGAGAATCTATTCATAATCATGACAGATGTGCCTTCATTTCTGCAGTTCGGTGTAATATTTAGCAGCGGGAGGGGAGAAAGTAAAGCACGATGGAAGTTGTGTGAAGGTGGCCTCGTCTCTTTCCCCCTCCATGCAGGACCACAGCAGCCGCAGCGGTCAAACCTCAAACAGCCATGCCTGTGGATGAGGGAATTTACCCGACAGCTCATCTGGGATCACGTTTCCCGACTTTAAAAAAGATGTAACCCTAACCGGTCCCATGTTCTTGAGGTTCTGGAAACTCTTTAGCTGGCAAATTATTTCAGAATGGAAAGTTAAGAGAGAGCAAAAACTGAGAAGCAGTGCCAGATTCTTCTTCTGGGAGACTGATTGTGAAGGCTGGACGATGCAGGGAAGTGTTGACACTGCGATCAAAACAGACAAGGATGCGTTCTCCAGAGATACACAGACAGAGCTGCATGGGGGGGGGGCATATACCTTGCATCAGTGTAAGCTGCATGCACATGGCAGCCTTCATGCAAACGTGTGTTTTCAATCTGTGTGCAGCGCCCCGTGCTACGAAGGCAAACGCTGCCACCTCAGCCGTTAAACGAGCCTGCGTAGCAGAGGCAGGAGCGTTTGTTTAGAACCGAGCCTCCTCGGCTATCTTGTGGTCGGATTGCATACTTAATCAACATGGTCATGGAAATTTCCAAAAAAGACATATGACTGCACTCATTCTCTGGTGTTCCCGCTTTGTTTTGTTGCTTCAGCTTCTCTCCTTTTGCTTTTTCACCAGGTTTTTGGTTCAGTTTCAGAAAGAAAACGAGTTTTTTTTTTTTTTTCAGACACTCGCAAATACAAGTAAGAGCTTTAAGCTGGAAGACAAAAGTAGGGTTTTCATTTCAGGAGTGACATGCTTTGAAACAAGGTGTTTGGATTTATACAAACCTCACCTGCACTCACTCACACACGCCGAGGTAACTGAAAACCAATGTAAACACGACCTCCAAATACAGAACAATCATCTCCATTCATTCTTGTCAACTCCAGATGAACCCCTGGCTTGACCCAACAGAGGAGCTGGTTTAATTTGCACATTTATAGCCACGTCAGTTCTTCCTCTCTGCCTTTATAACACTGAAAAGAAATCAAAGTAGTTATGGAACTGCTTTTACATTCAGTCACTCTACAGCTACAAACTTCAAAGTGCTTTATAGGGACTGATGTGGTGGAACAACACATTTCAAATTTGGTATGGGAAAGAAAATGCACATGTAACATAAAACTCTAAAAGGAGTGCCATGCATTTGATTCAGCACTTTGCAGGACTACTTCTTGTTGAGTTTCCAGCTTGAAGTCTTTTGTGGTTTGTCTCTACCTGCTTTGTATATCTGGAGACTGAAGTTTTTGCCTATTCCTGTTGGACTTTCTTTGACTTTGAGTAGGCCATTTCAATGCATGAATATGTTTCAATCTAAAACATCCCATTACAACTTTGACTCTAAGTTTAGGGTCGTTGTCTTGCCAGAAGTTGACCTTTTACTTCAGTCTCAACTTCTATTAGGTTTTTTTCCTGGATCGTACTCAAATTAGTTTCATCCATCTGTCCATCAAATGCTGCCACCACCATGTTTTCATGTGTGCAGTGTTAAGGCTCTCCCAAACTTCATTCAAAACCAAGCAGTTTATGTTCGTATTCTCACACACCTACCATAAACGCCGCATGGACGGGTTGACAACACTCTTTCTTCAGTATACGTTAAACCCCTAAAGCATGTAGGGAAACGGTGAAGGAGAGAGCACCAAACAGCCTCTTCCAGATACAATGAGTTGGCAATTTCCATCCAGCAATTTTTGGGCATTTGACAATCTTTGTGGGCATTTTGTGAAGAATTGCACAAATGTTTGTAATGCCCCACTGTGTTGGATAAGAACTATTTGCATTTGTTGCAGAATCAGATACTGGAGATAGTGAAAGCAGACTAGTTGAAGTGAAAAATATTTATTTCTGTCCAAGTGCATTTCTGCATAAATCACGTCCGCAAACCTCCGACCAATCTCACAACAAGCTCTGCGCAAAATAGTTTGACGTGGACCTGTTGTTGAGATGGAGGATGCTTCCCTGCGAACAAAATGACACAATTTTCATCACGTGTCTATGTTTACAGGAGTTGATTTTGAGGCTTCAGAAATCGGCTCTTATATGGGAAAACCATTACTTTTTTGCTCCCCATTATATATCAAAGAGTTCAGTTATGGTCTCATCTGAACCAAACCTTCAAATGTTTGGTGCGTAACCCACATCATGACTAATTACAAACAGACTTTGTTCAACTATGTCTTTCTTCTATGAAGGCAATTTTTTTGGACAACACACCAAAAAATGGATTTATTTCTGTCAAGAACTTCTTCCACCCTAGTTGTGGATCTCTTGGCCACTGCCTGGTCAGTCAGATTAGGTGGACAGCCTTGTCCTGAAAGGTCTGCAATTATAAACCAACTCAACTTTAAACATGTCCGCAACTTTGACCTGTCTGCCATGTTTCTTGGTCTTTGTTGTGATGTTTGATCTTTACCTCACAGAACACATAGTTTAAAGGTGCATTCACAACCTGTTTAATCCACGTTAGTCAAATTGTAGTTTATTTACCTAGAAAGTCCAGTTTGTTTGAAGAGGTGTGAATACACAATCTAATTCTGGTGCGAACAATTCATTTTTTTCGTTCTGTTGAGATAAAAAAAAGTTTACTCTGGTGCAGTTTGAATGCAAAAACCGGAAGCGAATCATAGTGAAGGCATTCTGGGTAATTTAAACCAAAACAAACATGCTAGCCCAGTGCCAGCAGCAGAAATGTCTCATGGTCTTTGTACCAACAACAAAACAGAAATCCTACAACAGCTAAATTCTGACGTGATCTTTGTTCACATTTTCTGAATGAAGAAGTTGCACTCATGTCCTCTCCAGAGATTTTTGTGTCGTTTCAGTCGTTCTTGCTGCGCCGCCACCACAGCTGAAAAACTGGGTTTCTAAAAGGGTTTGGATCGTTTGACACAATCCAGTGTATTAGTTACACTGGAATCCATGTAGTGGTGTCAGAATAAGCTGGTCCAAATACAAAAGCACACCCCACTTTTCAGATCTTTATTTGGAAAACGGGGTCAAACCATGCATCTCTAACAATTATGGTCTATGTTGTGTAGGTGTACACCAAAAAATCCCAATAAAGTCCACTGAAGTTTGTGGCTTAATGTGAAAAAATTAATAAACATAACCACTTTACATGGCTTTGTAGGAGAAGGGCTGCTCTGGAAGAATATGACAAGGAACAATGCATGCAAAATGATAAAACCCGTCTTGAGTCACTCTTGTTCCTCCTCTTGTTTACATTCCTGAGCGGTGTTCGACACAGAAGGATCCTCCCCCTTCTTGTGTGGGCTCAGAGGGGTTTGTGTGTGTCTGTGTGTGTGTGTGTGTGTGTGGGGGTGTGTGTGGGTGTGTGTGTGTGTGTGTGTATGCACAGGCAGCATGTGCACCAACATGTGGGTGACATAAACAGAGGCGAGAGTGTGGGAATAACTCCAGTGAATAGTGTGATTGTACAGTCGACTCCACGTTGTTGCAGATGTTTCGTCAATCTGAGGTCAATCTGACTCTTTGTTGACCTTCCAGGACCCTCCTCCCTCCACCCCCGCCCCCAGACCTTTCCAGCACAGCCCACCTTGTCCTCTGCAGTATGCATCCACCTCCATCTTTCCTTCCATTCGCTCCCTCTTTCTTACTCCTTTGACTTCCCTGATTGCTAGCGTATGTCGGCTGGATGGGCTGACTGGCTGGCTGGATGGGGGGAGGAGGGAAGAGACTGTGTGTGCCCTCTCATGCAGAGAGTCACATGGTGTCCCTGATTGGAGGAAAATGAGTAAAGACTGCAGCTCTGGCTGAAATGGCAACAGACAAAAACACACAAAGGCTGAGCTGTTTAAAAACGGGTTGCACAACAAGAGAGCCTGAAGAGGGGGAGGAGGAGGGTGTGACAGAGGGGAGGAGAGCAGGAGGGAGCAGACACCGAGGAAAAGATGTGGATTAAGAGAGGAAGAGGAGGGGAGGCAGGGAGGGACGGGAGGTGGGGAGGAAAGGTGACGGAGGAGGGAGAGGGAGAGAAAGGCAGTGAGCGGAAGAGACAAGTGGGAGATGAGCCCTGTAGGAGCGCGGGAGGAGTGGGTGAGACGGGGAGTGAGACTGTGTTTCTATGTTTTCTGCAAGGCTGAGCGCTGACGTGATTGGCTGAAGGGGGGGGGGTAGTAATGTGTGGAGGGGAGAGAGAGCAGACCTGACTCTGAGATCAGAGACAGACAAAATGGCTCCCAGAGAACAGAGAAGCAGCATCAGGGCACTGTCATCTCCACTCACACAGCTGTCAGCTGACGCCACGCTCACATCTGGCACACCGACACAGGAAAGAGGCTGAGATGATGAGGAGTAATCCTGATCGCCGGCTTCCTGCAGCACTTTTTCTGTTTTATTATTGTTATTATTTATTAGCAGAGAGATAAAAACACACTTTAATGCCACGCCACCTCACAGCTGACCCTTGTTCTAATTTAACCCCTCCACCGCTCCCCTCGGTGGTGCGGCCTGTTGTAACATGTGACGCACTCGAAGCTGAAGTTGCCCTGTTGCAGAGCCTCTGTGTTCGCCTGCCAAAGAAAACCCTGGACAGGGAATTCACCCAGTGAGAGTGGGGAAATAATATACTGTGGGGCAGGATGAAAATAACAACACGCCGACTCTCTGCGGCCACAAGAGGGCGCTGCTGTCAAAGGACAGCATGAGGTTGGAGGTCAGCTGGAGTTTTTCCTCCTGAGGATGTGCTGCTGTCAGTGACGTTGAGTCTCTTATATTTCTGTTTAAATTGTTTTGCTTTATTAGGCTTTGTCAAATGACTGTTAAGTTCTTCACCGTGTTGGTTCATTTCAAGAACATACAAGCCTTAACTATTTCAATGTTTTGTTCTCAAATATTCAAATTTTTATAAATTTGAATATTCTTAACAAAAAAATCTAGAAATTGAAACCTGGAATGGTTTTAAATTTGAAAGATTGTAAAAACTTTGCTAATATATAAGACTAGCATAAATCATCCATGAATAAACAACATTTATAGAATGATTCTGAGCCTCATGCTAAAATAAATCTTTGATTTTATAGAGTTTTTAAAGTTTTAGGTTTGATGTATTACGTTCTCAAAGTTGCTGAAGTTTAGCAACAAGAATAAATAAATTACCAGCTTTCTTCACAGTTTTGTTTCTTGAAACATTTTTCCTTTTTTTTCCTTTGTGTTTTTTGAATAAATATAATTACTCAGCTCACTCAGGCTCATTACGGAGTAAAGAGAGTCGACTTATTGGTTCAGTGCATTAACGCTAATGGAACAGAGCAGCCAGACATTAACAGGAGCAAAACCACAGGAACAACAGCACTGCAAAAATATCTGTACATTAGCCTATAATATATTTCAGACATTTATGCAAGCACACCAGATTTCATATTTTGCTCACTTTAACTATTCCCACCATGACCTTTGAAAATGATCTTGTTGAACTTTTAGTTTTAGTCACAGCAACGTTTAATCCAATGGCATCCAAAGCCTTCAAAATATCCGTATTTTCATCAATCTTAAGTATCATATTCAATGAGTGCTTTCTAAAACATCTCAACGTATCTTTCTACATTTTCAAAGAATTATTACTTTCAAAATTACATTGCAGATTCAGATTGAAATTTTAATACATTTCATTTTTCTTATTGCCTACAAACCCTAACATGGCTTCTCTCTGATTGGTTGATGAAGTTGTCGTGACGACTCCTTCCCCCGACGATGCAGAGGTGAACTGAGGTCTAATCGCCCTTTTGAGATTCTGTTGCGATACGTGTTTTTTGTTTTGCTTCAAACGCTTTGTCACTTTCATCTAATTTTTGAGTGAAGTTCAGACTTTTGCTTTTCCTCCTCAATTTTCTTGGAAGCATTTTTTTCTTTATGTTCAGCTCTGTTCCTGATTAATAGTGAGGAAATCATCAAGCCATGCAGCGAACTGAACCAGAACCTCACCTCGGGTGCTTTGGTATGATGCTGGTGAACTCATTCGCCCAGTCTGATTTTAGAGCAGATCAAGAAGAGATTTTACCATCAGCTGAGCTGCAACACTGCGAGACTGATTCCAGACTAATTGATCAAAAAGTGGTTTGCGACTTTTAGTGGCAAAATTTGTGTCTCCTTCGCACAATGGTTTTTGAACTCAAAGTTATATGCCAAGAAATCTCTCCTTAAACACCTGAAAAAGCTGTAATCCTTGGATAAAAGTTAAAAAGTTAAACATTTAATTATTTTGGACATGGATTTTTTGATAGCTAAAATTCCCTCTGTTTTCTCCTGTCAGTGCTCTTGTTTGTTTTGTTTGTGTTTCTTTACTTAATTTAATTGTTATGAAACAGATCTTAGTATGATTAGTCATAAAATAATTCTTTATTGCATGTTTACAGTTTGACTGACGGTAAAAAATAATCTCAGAAATATTCATATTTTTTTCTTTACTACATGTAGTAAAAATAAATCAAATGGAGAGTCAAGTAATAAATACTGAAACTCCTCACGATATTGCTGCAGCAATTTTATTTACTTTGAATTTTGATAGAATGTTTCTAATATCACGGTAACATTACACAAATGAATTAAGAAATCTGCATGCCCAAATTGAGTATTATGTTTCACAGTCTGATCACAGTTTGATTGCTTTTACCCTAGAAGTGTTTACTCTGTTCATCAGTGATGAATTCTACGTGAGTGCTTTTGTTTCTTCACATTATTTAGTAAAAGTGAAGAACTTAAGCCGCCGAATGTTTAACTTCTGATACCCACTGACCAGCGAAAGAAGATTACCAGAGAAGTTATCTGTCGTGTGGAGCAGTGGGATAATCTGGGAACGTGCTTGAAGGGGTCACTGCACTTGAGGAAAGAAATGTCCTGTTTGACCAGGAGCAACTCGTATTTCCATTTCTGTTTCTGGGAAAAAGAAACGGAAAAAACAGCAGTTAGCAGAAGTCGGCTCGGATCAGATTAATCAGGACAGTGTCCTGCAGTCAGAACCAACACGAGGCTGTCCTCGGATCCCAGCTGAGGGGAGGGCGACGGGGACGGTTGTTATCAGAAGCTGGGCAGATGCATGTGGCGCTCAGTTTCCTGTTGACGAGCAAGTGGAAGTGGCATGCTGCACACATTTGCACATGTGCACGTGGCTGAATGCGCGTGCGTGCATGCACACATTAACACCCAGTGGCACACGCACATATGCACTGTAGGCACCCCCCACACCCCCCTTGAAGTGCCCCTGAGCCTCACAGTCTGGACATGGGAGATATCAGAGAGTGGGAGAGGCATGAAAACACAGCGTCTGAGTCAGATCTGGGTATAGCTGTGAAAGTGCATTTGTAGGTGACAAAATGGCGATGTCAGAGCAGCTTGAGTCCGAAGGAGGTAAGGTTTTGTTTTTTCCTGCCTTATTCTCATAGTCCTTCTCGTTGCTGATTTGTAAGTAAAAACACCTGGAAAACATCAGATGCATTTAACTTTAATTTGTCTTATCAACCAGAGCAGTAGAGAAAGAAAAAGTTCAGGCCATTCCAGCACGGTTATTTGATTATTCCTGGTTATTCAGCATCAACTTGTGCCAGCTTTAATCACTTCACAGACATGGATTTATGGCTTTAGGTGTGACTGTGCATCTGGAAGTGTAGCTGGTGAAATGAAGGTTAGGCGTCAGTGGGTGGGGGTGTGTGGGGGTGTGTGTGTGTGTGTGCCTCAGTGCTTGGGGTGCTGGCTGAAGATAAGGCCGACCCTATGCCTGAGAGCGAAAGAGACGGTGTGTGTAAGCCCTTCAAGCCTTATCCCGGCACACCTCCCACCCCCACCTCCTCTCCATCACTCCGCTGCACACGTCCACCCCACATCCGCACGCAGCGGGGATTAACCCCGTCATGTACCATTTCAATGGGGAAGCTTGGGAAACACACACACAGACTCACACAGGATTAACTCTTGTGTGTCCATTTCCATGGGTTTCTTAGCCGGTTGTGTCGGTGTAGACTGCTAGAGTTTCCATGGTGACAGGGCCAGTGAATGTAAGATAGGCAAATCCACATAAGTCACCCGCAACAGACACTTTGAGCTACTATTGACTACAGCTCCCCTGGTGCTACACTCACAAAGATGCTGCCAAAGCACTGACAGGAGGCTTGTGAGCTGTGAAGTGCTCATGAAACAGGCTTACTTTGGTCAGAAGCAACAAACATAAAGTCAGTTTGAGCTTCTGCTGCTTGCTGCTGGTCAGGTGAGAGACGAGGCTTCGAGCAGATTATCCTCTATAAATGAGTAACACCGCAACTTGTTATATATTTGTTTTCTACACAAGAGTCTGCAAAGGTAAAACTGTATACTGTGCTCAACTCAGATATAATCTGTTTTAAAGTTTAGATCATGTTTGCTTGTCTTTACTGGAACAGAAACAATTGTTTTAATGCAACAAAATAAAATCTACACACATATTATTTTTAAATGTTTACTACATGGTTTGATTTTTAATTTGCACCTACTACTCTGGAAAAAGCAAAAAGTGAGTGTTATAAAGAAAAATAAACAGGAGTCTAGGGCATTTTGCCTTTTCCTAATATAAATGCACAAGGATCAGTTTTTACCAAAAATCTAATATTGATAAGTTAAAACATAAGCAACTCGTTTGCAGTTGTGCCCTAACATTAGTTTATTTGACGCAGAAAATATTTATATCCTCAAATGTCAAATTTTTGTGTCGATTAAAAGGCAAACATTTTATTGTTTTGAAAAAAGGAGGCCTCACAGATCTGAGAAACAACTAGATCCAAAATAAAGAGGGTCTGGCACAATTCCCTTGTTAAAACTAAGCTGTTAAACTAAATTGTTTTCTGTTTCTTGGACTAGCAAACTGTTTATGGTCCAAAACAAGTTTCAGTGTGATTTATGTATTTATCCAAAGGCAATGTTAGCATCTTTGCTAACAATTATTTAAAAATAAACAGAAGTTAAACTAAACAAAAAAGAAATCTGGAGAATAAAATTCTAAAGATGAGTTAAACCAGCAACAATAAAAACATTTGTGAGCAGAACAAATGCATTTTTGTTTGTTTATTCTTGAACCACATTTTTGTTTTTAAGAAATGTACTCAACTAAAACTCATTGCTGCTTTAGTGGGTTAAAGCAGTGGTCATCTTAAATGTGTCACCGTCTGAAAGTGATTGTTCAGCATTATTTATAACCACACTTATTCAGTTGGACAACACAAGTGGTGAAAGCCAGACCACACAGTAACGCTCTCCACAGAGATTTAATTGCATGCTCAGTATGAGTGATTGCAGCAAATTTAACGCTTGCATTGACTGTTGCCTCTGTGAGCAACAGTCAACGCTGCATGCTCATCCACGAGAAGTGATAGCTGCAAGTCAATGACCAAGGGCAGTCCACTGGGTTTCCTTAGAGCAAAAAACAACTTTTTAGCCAATTTGAATAATAAGCTGAACTTGACTACATTGTTAGATAGATAGGATCAAATGGAAATGATGTGCTTGGCTTGGAATATGTCAGGTTGGACTGAATTTTCTTTTTCATTACTGCAAAGAGCTTTGAGATGACATGTTGTGAACTGGCATTTTACAAATAAACAGAATTTAATTGAATTAGTAAATGGCTAAAAAAAAAATCTGATTCCAGCAGCTTTTCCAGAGGAAAATTGTTTGGTCACTAAAATAATGAGATCTTTTCTAACATGAAATGAATAATTATTTTTATTTGGTATGCATAAAATAATTCCTGCAAATGTCTAGTTTTCTGTTTTAAACCATGGCTCTTAAAGAGTTTTTACAATCTTTTAAAGTCGTTGTCTTTTGCTTAAGTTTTTTTTTTTAGTCTGGTCTCCATACCTAAGTATTTTCTTTATTAAGCCACCCGGCTCTCATCTATTAATTTATATAAGAAAGTTACCAAAGCTCAACTGATGAGTCACTTTTATAATTTTTCAGCACTTTCTTGTTCTTATTTTTTATTTTAACAAAAATCCATGTCTAGTTTTCTGTTTGCATTCACAAAGAATTTCAAAGATGAAACAGTAGACAGACATTAATTGTAGTTTTGATGATTCTCAAGCAACTGTTGCCTAAAAGCTCTGCTATTAGGCAACAGTTGTTGCTAAGAGAAGGAAATAAGTTGAGTTCAAAATGCCGGGGGTCAGGACTGAAACGCCATCGGAGTTCCTTACGTCAGTGTCTAATAGTTATGTTAGGTCGATAGAAATCAGAAGGAAAAAGCTGCTGCTTTGTGACACCTTACCTGGAAACTGATGCATCAGTTATTTGTCAGAAGGACCTCATCAGAAAGAGGAGGATGGTGACCTAATTATGCAACAATTAGGCGTAAAAAATTCTTTAGCAACTCTGTCAAATGGGCTGAAGAATGTGGCATGTCTGATTCAAATTATTATTAATGTGTGTAAAATAATGAGCAGTGTGTAAAACATGGTGGAAGATGTGTCATAGTGTAAGGACTTACACGTGTTTCAATAGAAAATACATGCAGAAAGGAAGGTTTGATTATTTATCATGCATATTGAAACATCTTAGTGAATTCATTGATAGCAAAAACAAAATATTTTTCTTACGTTCTGCTTCAGAAAATCTAAGAGGAAATCTCCCTTAAGCTGGAAATCTCTCACCAATTCCAATTTCAAAATCCCATACAAACATCTGTATTGAAAGACTGCTTATTTATACCACTAGTAACTTGTATTTGAATAAATCTGTCAGTCTTGAAGCTGTACAACCTATAATTTTGTATCTGAAGGGGCCAAAGGCTCATACAACAATTAGCAAATTCCCATTTGTTACAGATTTTCAGCAGGAACATGTTATTCCTAGATCTAAGTCCCAACTTCCAAGGTAAATTAAACTGAACATCTGGCCTGATGGAAGCTGGAGCGAAACATTTTTGAAGCACTGATCTAACCTGGCCATTGCCCTTCTATGTAAATTCGCTTGATTTTCAACTCCCTTCACTTCTCTGTCTGGACTTCATCCCATTGACTTGGATTTCGCTGGTAGAATTTCAACTGGACAGAAGGTGAAGTTGTGAACGACAATGTTGAATTTCTTTAGAATTGAATTCTGCCTCTAGTTTTAGCAATGGCAACGGAGGAAGTGGTGAACGAAGCCATTCAGTCCTTGTTGACCATGTTTCTAAATATTGAATTAACTTTAACAGCTGTCTGGTTCAGCTCGCCACTTCTCTCTTCCCAGTGGTAGATGGTTGTTTACAGGCTAGTGTAGATCAAATTGATAAGAAAAACAGACCCAAAGCAAAATAAATTATTCAGGGTTTTCCTTCAGAAAAAAAGCTATATGAAATTTAGTGCTAATAAAATCCCTTTTTTGAAAAATATTTTTTGAAGGCTATCTCCTAACTGTGTAACCAAAGCAGGACCTGTACCAAGTTGAGCTTGTTTTCCATGTGACTTCCCTTCATCCCTGCTTGGAGTTATGGTCAGCTTAAGATCCACTGACAGCATCTTAAGCTGTCGCCATGGAAAGTGTCTGGTTTGCAAACTTCAGGTTCTCCATCCATCCATCCATCCATCCATTTTCCTGCACCCTTTTCCCTTACTGGGGTCGGGAGGGTTGCTGGTGCCTATCTCCAGCTGTCATTTTGGGCGAGAGGCGGGGTCACCCTGGACAGGTCGCCAGTCTGTCGCAGGGCAACACAGAGACAGACAGGACAAACCACCATGCACACACACACTCACACCTAGGGACAATTTAGAGAGGCCAATTAACCTGACCGTCATGTTTTTGGACTGTGGGAGGAAGCCAGAGTACCCGGAGAGAACCCACGCATGCACAGGGGGAACATGCAAACTCCATGCAGAAAGACCAGGGCCGGGAATCGAACCCAGAACCTTCTTGCTGCAAGGCAACAGCTCTACCAGCTGCGCCACTGAGCAGCCTTACTTCAGGTTCTCATCTTTTCTTATTGCAGATGATTTTGTTCTGATGGCTTCCTTAGAAAATGTCTTGTAGTTTTTAATTGAGGTGTTCTTGGCTAACAGCGAGAGGAACTGGAATGAGAATCAGTTCCTCTAAATTGGAGTCCATGGTTCTTTACTGGCAAAAAATGATGGGCTGCTACATCCTGCCTCAAGTATCTCGGCGCCTTGTTCACAAGCGACATATGATGGGGCTGGAAATGGATGGATGGGCTGGGACCTGGTCTGTTGTAACACTGCAGTGCTCTGTTCTGTAGCGGTGAAGAGAGAGCAAAGGCAAAGGGCAAAGCTGTTGAATTACCAGTCCTATATAGTTCATGACCGAAAGAATGAGAAGCAGCAGGGATGAGCTTACTCTGTGGCATGGCAGGACTCAACCTTAAGAGATCTACATTTCATTTCTATACCCTTCACTGCAGATCAAATCATCCTGTATTCAGCAACTGGTAACAGACGGATCAACAGCAGAAGTGTATTCCTACTATATAAAATACTAAATAATTTTTTTTCAAGTGTACAAAACATTTCACAACTATTACACCTTCTGTTTTTAAATTCAGCCATGCATATGCTTGTAAATGTGAAGGTATTTCAGTATCTAGCCTTTAGCTCTTTCTGGCTGGTGGCAAAAATGGGATACGTGGCTGACAGAACATCCTCTTCTCCTGACTATGTCAATGTGTGCACCTCTTCTTGCACTTCCAAAGAAGTCAATAGAGGTGGTCCAGACATCTGATCAGGATGCCACCTGGGAGTTTTCTGGGTGCGCCAACTTGAAGAAGACCCCAGGGCAGACCCAAAGCTCGCTGTAGGGACTTTATAGCAGGAAAAGCTGAGGGATTACCCAGAATGAGTTGGAGAGTGTTGCTGAGGAGACATCCAGGCTTTCCTGCTGGAATCTCACTCTTGTGAATGGATCTTGGTGAGCAGAAGATAATGGATGAATGAATGGAAAGTCTTTCAATATGCTGTGTATTTTCTTCTATGTCTCCTGTCACAAACCTGTTAGATACAGAAATGAAAGGTGGCCCAAGACATTTGTGTTGTATTGCATCTGCAAAGATTAGGAGGCATAAAAATGTAGAAAATCGTTTGCTTCAGTCTGACCCTACTTGTTCTTTTTATATTTCAACCTTGGCCATATGGGTGGGATCTCGCTGGCTGTGATCTGAATATCTGATTATAAATTGAGGCGATTTAAGCCGATTTAGAAGCCTGTGGGATTCTCCTTTTGGCTTAGCATCTTTGTATGTGTGTGTTCATTAATGTGTGTGCGTGTGTGTGCAGTCTGAGGAGAAACTTGCAGAGAGAAAACTTACCCTGTTGATGGATCTGCCTTGTCCACCTTGGAGACAGTTCAGTGTACAAACTTTTAAAAGCAATTAATTCAAACCGCTTCGGTCTCATACCTTCTGTGAAAGTTTAGAAGATCTTAATCTTCTTCAGACTGATCGTGTTGCTGCATCAGCAGTGCTTGCATCACACTGAATGAGCCCACTGTGTACGGCCAGGGCTCTCCGGCTGTCCCAGTTCGGCTGTTGGGAGCAAGCTGATGTGCACTAATTAGGCAAACATGAAAACCACTTTGCAGTCAACATGATCTTTGTTTCCACGCAAAATTTCCAGTCAGCTGCATTAGGCCAATTCTCATCTGTGTCAGTTAGGAGGAAGAGATGGGATGCAGGGAGGAGGAAGGGGAAAAATGCTTACCAGACAACCTTTATGTGCAGTTGTGCATTAAAGGGGGAGGTGGTGGTGGACCAGGAGGAGGAGAAGAAGAAGAAGAAAAAGAAGAAGAAAAAAAACGGGGGGAGAGGGTGGCTGACTGTGCTGGGCAGAGAAGAGAGGAGCAAATGCATTGCAGACGGAAAGGAGGAGGGCCTACAGCTATTGTTCATGTCCTCCCGTGAACAAAGGGCTCATCGGGGTCCGTATGTAAACCCACAGCAGGCTCCAGTCCACGGACAAGGCCTCATGCGGGACAAAACATAAAACTACCGACTCTCGCAATTTCGGCCTTATTCCGCTGTTGTCTCTCGGTTTGAGGAGATTTTTATTGATCCTGTTGGGGAAGGACGTTTTGTTGTGTGGGTACGTTGCATCCTGCGGGCCTATCCGTTTTTACGCACGCAGCGTACACACGGTCTATCATCACGGATCTGTAAACATCAATTTTCTGATTGGACTTCTTTGCAGGTAAAAGGTCACTTTTCCACCGAAAGACAGTTTTTCTGCTGTGAAACGCGACTCCTAATGCAATTAAATATGGTTAACGGGCACGCGCGGTGGAAATTTATCGCCATTTAGTACGAGATTTGCCGTAGAGAAGGAATATAACGTCAAGGCGTTAGCCAAAAGGCTAAATGCTAACGGCTAAACTAGCCTGCCCGTCAAAGGCCTGCCAGGCAGTGTTGTAGTTGTGAAAGGTGTCAGGGTTATTTATCTTCTTTAACTTGGTGTGTAAACGAACTTTACATTTGATACAAAATGTATAGGTTTTATATTTTGTTGCAGATATTCCCAGTTCTCTTGCATGTAGGTCTTGTAGCGTAGCTTAGCTGGTGGCTACGTGCTAACATTATGCGATGGCTGCCTTTCTAATTGCCTTTGTAACCAATTTTTTTTTAACTTTACAGTGAAATGTTTGAGCAGCGTAAAGTTGAAATAGGCATTGCAGGCGCATAAAGTGTAACAAAAATGATGGGAAGGGATATAAAAGTGTATGATTTGGGTAGCTTCCAAAATAACGCTAATAGAAACCACAGTGGCCGTCTGACGAAACAAATCTAAGAAAAACAAAAAGTAAGGAGTGTTAGTAGTTATTCTGGTGACAGGAGATCAATGCTATTAAATCTGGACTGTTTAAGGCGTCCACGCCTCTTTGGGGTAGGATGTAGGTTGAAGTTTGACGCCATAGTTTATGTAAAACACATGAACGTCTACAGTATGTATACATACACCGTATGTAATGTGTTGTTTGCTTGTAAAAGAGAGAGGAGCATGATTCCCAGTGGAGGAAGTGGAGTCCAGCTGATGCGATTGTGACTGACTGTCATTAACCACTAACAGGAGAGGAGAGGAGCTAATGGAGCTTTCAACAACTAATGGACACATAATCATTGATTATTTATTTATTTATCTATCTGGTGGTGCATCCAGCCTATAGCGTAGTGTTGCAATCCAAACTGCTTGTTGTTCCTTAAAGAGCAGACAGAGCTTCAGATGAATGAGTGTTTTATTGCTTTTCTTCCTCGCTGAAGGTGGGGAAACCTGTTTTAAAAGGCCTATTTGTTTACCTTTAGGTTTCTAACTTTTCCCACAGGCTCTCTGGAGTCTACAACACACATAGTGTGCATACTTGACTGCCATTACTCCTGCTTTAGATTCGTGGGTAAATTATCTGTAATTGACAAACCTGAATGAATAGTTTAAGGGAGAACAAATACACGTCCTTCTAAACAACAGTGTTAAATCTCGAGAGTTTTACTGCTAACTTACACTAGGAGATAAGTTGTTTTTTGTTTTAATTTGTTGCATGTACTTGAATTTCACATTTCTATCGTATTTTTTACAATTACTTATTCTACAGATGCACCAATGAATAAGTCGGTCAGTTTTCCTATAATCAGATGTGATTGGTGTTTGGCACATCAGATGCCAGAAGAATCTGCCAGTTTTTTACCCTTTTCTCAAGGGGTATTTATTCTGTTGTTTGTATATTAGATTTACATTTAAACTGAGTATTGTTACCAGTAGTTGGTTATTTCCATAAGGCACAGAGCAGTCTATATCGTGATTTTCTTTTTTAGGTTTTCATTTTTCTTCCAACACTATCACATGATGAAAAAACATGAGCTGGGCTGTTCCTGTAAATCAAAAAGTGCATTACCTGTTGATTGAGTTTTTAGTTTTTATGAATTAAACCAACAGGTTTAAAAAAACAAACAAAAAAAAGAAATTCCGATCAGGACTGATCGAGGGGAAAGTTGGTTGATTCAAATTTCTGGCCAATTGATTGATGTATGTCTGTTCAATAGTAACAAAACAGGGGGACATTAAGGAGGAGGGGCCTCACCATGGTGACGGTGGGGTCATGACACCTACGCCGCCATGCCTGGATGGTCTTTATGACGGAGCAGGGCAGTTATTGTAAAAAAAAAAAGGATGGGAACTGTTTGTGTCTGGGAGAGACATCAGTCTGTTTTATTAGTGTTCGTGTCGAGGACATATGGTCTCCTGGTATTTTTATACGGTATAGATGGTGGCAAGGCGGAGGATTAGTTTATGTGCGAGGAGGAGGAGGATGCTTCTTCACCGTCTGTGTGTCACTAAAACAGACACGCACCTGCTGCGTCGGGCTGACGTCCACGTGTGTTACTACCCCAGATGAGCCCATTAATCAACTTGCACTGAAGACATTGTTGCACCAAAGACTTGTGGAATAATTTAGCTTTTGTCTGTGAGCATTGACCGGTACTTTTCTCTGCTGTAGTCTGTCCAGTTCGGTTTTTATTGTTAGAGATATTTATGTTTTTCCTCTCTTGTGTGCCTTCCTGTCTCCAGGCTGTTCCTCCAAGTCATTCAAGCTGTACTCCCCCAAGGAGCCCCCCAACGGTAGCACTTTCCCCCCTTTCCACCCCGGCACCATGCTGGACAGAGACGTGGGGTGAGTTTCCTGCAATTTATGCATTTTAAACATTTAATGCTGGCGTTTGTAGCTTGGTGAACCATTTTCTGTTGGCAAAGAGAGTACATCAGGAATTTCTTCCTATAGCACTCGTATTTGTTTGCTGTATATTAATCTGTAGTTTGTGGTTAGAAATGTTGTGACATTTCTCATCATCACCATTTTTGTGTAAATCTCTGGTCTGTGTTAACATTTCTATAGTATGATAAAGAAAGGCGGGTCCGGTGTATAGTTTTCTTATTCTAGACTGTAGCTGTCTTTTTGGTGCACCTCTAGTCATTCAGCCAGTGGGCTGATCACTCAACACCCGGAGCAATGACTTAAGTCAGACTGCAAATGAATTAGTGTTCAGAGAGTAGGACTGTGGAACATAATATCTGTTTTTCTTGATTTAAAAAGGAGGTGATAGTCCAGTTTTAGAAGCCTGTCTTTACAAAGATGGACCAATTCCTGATTAGACTTTTAAACATGCAGCTTTCAAAGTATTTGTGCCATATGTTGTGGTTATGTTTACAGGTCCATCAAAAAGTCAACCTCATAATGACGGAAAAAGCTTCTAAACTTGAATTTGTTTGTGGCATTTATAACGCTTGTTGTTATAGATGCCATGAAACCGTAAAAATTTAGCATAGAAGATAGTTATGTAATTAAAGTGTAATAAAGAAAACAGCATTTTTTTCCATTTGGTGAAAAATGAAATAATTATAGACTTGAAGTGAAAGCCGTTTTTATGCTGGATGAAGAAAAACTTTTTTTTTCCTGAAGTTGTCAAAATTGTGGACGTAGAAATCAATTTTCTGCTCTATGCTTTTTTTTTTTTTTTTTTTTAACAAACACAGTTAAACTATTTGAGAAGTGTTGTTCGTTATATTCTCGTCGATTTGTACTCATATTTTCTACCGAAGATGAACAAACATTTAGAAGAAGTTTAATGGAATAATCTGTTTTCCAGTCCTACTCCGATGTATCCGCCCTCATACATGGAGCCAGGAATAGGGTAAGGAAACAGTGTTTCCTGTTCCCTCCAGCTACTGTTAATGTAGTGTGTTAATGTGTGTTGCAGCAGCTGTCAACTCCTCCCCTTTAAATTAAGATTTAGTCAGAGAAGCGCTTGAATGTACAAGTACTTTATTTTCATCACTGCTTTCTTATTCATCTTGTTTTTTCTTCTTCTTCTTCTGTAACTCAGGAGGCACACGCCATATGGTAACCAAACAGACTACAGAATATTTGAGCTCAACAAGCGACTACAGAACTGGACAGAGGTTTGTGTCCTACTGGACGCACAAACACAAACCTGGAAAAGGACACAAAAACAGTTGTGGAAATTCTTGTGTTGTTTTCTTCTAATTGTCCATTAGGAGTGCGACAACCTCTGGTGGGATGCTTTTACTACAGAATTCTTTGAAGATGATGCCATGTTGACCATTACTTTCTGTCTGGAAGACGGTCCCAAACGTTACAGTAAGACACAAATATTACTTTTGGTCTGCTAATAAGCCCCTATTGTTGGCCCTTAAAATTGTTTAGCGACAACCTTTAGTTACCCACAATAACAGATTTCATTACATATTCATGATGGTCTTTGTAATTATAGACCATCATGTCACACTGTGTGAGACCATTAGCTTCTGTTCTGCTACAATATGGAGGGTAAAATACAGAATTGCAAGTCTACTAATAACAGCAGATAACAGTGGAGAATGCACTGTTGTTGACAGTATTAGAGGAGAAGGTGTTCTGGGAAATGTTCAGAGCAAAGACAATAAGATGTTTGTCACAGTAGAGTTCACAATGTTCGCTTCTTTGTGATAAAATTGACACTCCTAGCATATTTCTTCTTGAGATTTGACCTCTTTTCTATTATTTGGTGTGTCGCTATATTTTTTTCAATATAACATGAATATTGTCATTCCAGTATGGTATAGTGTGCCATGATTCAGAACAAGCCACCTCTATAAAACTAAGAAAATACTACCTTGATTTAAAACACAAAACAGCCTCTTGTTCTTCACTTTGTTCAGAGGATCTGAACTCTTGGCTGTTAAGAAGCGACTGTTTCTTGGAGGCGTGGATCTGATTTTACCAAATCGCCAGCGTTTGGCCGCGACACATTTCACAATTCACCAGCTGCGCTCTGAAGCTTACCGGAAATGTGCATGCACCATAAAGAACCCTGTGTTGTTTGATTTTTATTTCTTTTTTTTTTGTCTTTTGATAAATTAGGTACTCTAATAGGAGGTGTGATATTTAGTTTCCACATCATGGCTTTCTGTGTTTAATCACATGATTTTTTTTCAAACAACCAAATTTCTCTTTCTTGTGAGGGAAAAATTGTAGAGGCCTTTTCTAGCCAACTGACCAGCAGTTCAGAGGTTTTAAAGCCTTAATAGATCTGGATGCTCAGGCCTAGTCAGTTGTTGTCAGCCCTGTTGGACTGACTAACCTGATGTTTCTTTCACAACAACGTTTTTATGGACAAAGGCCATAAATTGCACTGTGTGAGCCCAGCTTCAGAGGCCAAACACACTGAGCCACTGGTTCTTTGGATCATCTTAACGGCTAAATCGTTAAATTCCTCTCCTCGTGGGTCGGCCTCCTGCATGCTGAAGAGATAATGCAAGCATTTCAAACAGTCGTACTGGAGCAGAGATTTATCTCCAGCGTGTTACTGACCAGCATGTCTGTGAGTGTCATGTTTTTGTGCTGCTATGGCAAATAATGCACCGCCTCAAGATCTGCAATATTTTCTTCCCTGATTTACTTCATTCCCACTGTCTTGCGTTGGAAAAGAGTCTGTTATAAATGAGACTTAAACAACAACAAGCTAAAATGAAACACTGTGAGTGAAACTTATTTTCTATACTGAGACGTATCCCTAGATTTGAGTGTCTGTCTTTATTTAGAGGCACAATGGTTAATAGTGATTATACTATTCCAGTCAGAAGTGGCACAGCCTTTCTACTACTGTTTGTCATCATGTTTTTAGGTCCTGTTCTGGTTGAAGTCCTCATATTAAACCCTGATTTCCTTCCTTTTAACTTCTTCAAAGCAAATAATCCATTCTATGAGAACTGAGCCAACTAAGGAAAAACGTATTACCTTGATTCAGGATGACACACAACTCTTGTTATTTTTTTTTTCTTGTCGTTTTCTGATTTCTCGTTTTTAGCCCAAATGACCACTGCCGCCTTCTGCTACTGTAAAAATAAAACAAAAAGGACGTCTAGACTATTTGTTAAATAAGTTTAAAGTACTCACGAGCCACAGATTTATTTCTGGTCATCTTGGAAAACGTCCTGAAATTTTATAACCTTAGCTGTTCAACAATAAACTATGCAATATCTCAATAAAACAAACAAAAGTTGTCAAATTTCTAACCTTTTTGGTGGCTTTTATAGTTTCTTGGTCTATTTTTTTTTTTATCATTCTCATGACATGCCACCTGTTTTTTTTTTTTTTTGGTTGTTTTTTTTTTTAAACATTTATCAGCCAAGTTTTTTCGAAAGACCTCATTAGTGTGTGTAGTAAATCTATTCTCCACTAATCTGGAACAAAATTCTAGAAAACTGCAAAACTGCTGAAACAGAGTCCCGGTTTTAAATCAAGGTTAAGAACTGGCTCAGAGTTGCTTTGGTTCCTAGTAACTGGAACATTGATCAATGTATTTGATGTATATTTGCTTGGTGATTTTGATTATGGCGTTTGACAAAATCTTTATTGCTTGCTTCACTGACTATAATGTTTTTATGGTGTAAGATGCTTTGAACTACCTTGTTGTTTATTGTTATACAAACAAACTTGATTTAAATTTCAAAAAATTTTTTTATTGTGTTTGTGGGTTAAATTTCTGCCATTCTAGAATATATATATTTTTTTTAACCCACAGACATAATAGAGTTTAAGTCCAGAGTTGGACGTGAGCTGTCCAGTTTGTTAAAGCTCTGTTTGTTTAATACAGTTTATTTGAGGAGACACCATAGGAGCCCTTTCTGCTCTTTGCCAATTAATTGTATTAGAGCGTTAAACAAACTGTTGCATAACAGTGTCATTTAGACCAGTGCCTCAAATTGGACCTGCTAATATTAGTTTTTGCTGTCTTTTGGTCAACAGAGGAGCCAAGAACGTTTGTCACATCTCTGTATTTTTTATTTTTTTCCCCCAGCGATTGGTCGGACGTTAATTCCAAGGTACTTCCGGAGTATATTTGAGGGCGGCGCCACGGAGCTCTACTACGTGCTGAAACATCCCAAGGAATCCTTCCACAATAACTTTGTTTCCCTTGACTGTGATCAGTGCACTATGGTCACTCAAAATGGAAAGCCCATGTTCACACAGGTACGTCGGTAACGTTTGGTCAGGAGAGATTTCCTCCTTCACCGCCTCGCAGGCTGAATCCGACCTCTGAACCTCTGCAGGTGTGTGTAGAGGGCCGCTTGTACCTGGAGTTCATGTTTGATGACATGATGCGGATAAAGACGTGGCACTTCAGCATCAGACAGCACCGTGAACTCATCCCCCGCAGTATATTGGCCATGCACGTAAGTGAGGGACTGGGCTACACGTGGATACGTACGATGGGTGTCCTTTAAAGTCTTTTTTTTAAATTGCGTTCCAGGCCCAAGACCCACAGATGCTTGATCAGCTGTCCAAAAACATAACAAGATGTGGCCTGTCAAATTCCACCCTCAACTACCTCCGGGTAAGGGAAGCCACTGCGCACTTCTTTTTTTTTTCTGTTCAATCCGCACCACAATGCTGACTTTTATAGATAAAAATATCAGCAAGTTAATGCTGCAAAATCGTGTGTTTTCTGGATGCACTCTATAAAATAAAGAATTTCAAGATTTGGCAACAGAAAGATTGCCAGAATCTTTGTGGCACAAAGTATCTATTTGTGCCACAATAGATACTTTGTGCCATACCTTATTAAAAAGTCACAAAGTAATAAGATAAAGTATCTGTGTTTACCTCCGCGTCATCTTATGAAAGACAAAATACAGCCATTCTTTTATACCAAATAATACACAATGTTTGCTCTTTTAATAATCAGTGTTGGGTGTTTTTGCTGCCTGATATTTATTATTATTTTAGTTATCTACCAATTATTGTGACGATTAATCTGGTAAAAAAAATTAGATTTTTCATTTAAGGCTTTTTAAAATATGTGTAATTATTATTATTATTTTTTTTTTTACAAAATTATAAATGCATTTAAATATGCAAGTAAACAAGGAACTCGTTTTTAAATTAGACAAATATTTTATTGCATAAATGCAATGACATTTGTAGCAAAGCATTTTTCTCAAAAGTACTTCTAACAAGATGTGTGCAAGTCAGCCATTTCTGCTTGTTTTAACATCAGTACAGGGATAATTTATTTTATGAATCAACTGGTTATTGAATGAAAAAATAAATAATTTTAACTGGGTGAAGCTAGAATTATGCGAGTTGACCAGCTTTGGGTAGAATATATATATATGTATATATTTTTTTTATCGTTTAAAAATTTGGATTTGATAAATTTATTCTGCAGCTCAATAATAATACTAATGTAGTTTAAACTCTCTGTTTTACTAAGAAACATAAATGTTCATATTAAACTTTGCGTCTACCTGTTGCTTTCTGTCCTGCTCCCTCCTGCAGCTGTGTGTTATTCTGGAGCCCATGCAGGAGCTGATGTCCAGACACAAGACATACAGTCTCAGCCCCAGAGACTGCCTCAAGACCTGCCTCTTCCAGAAATGGCAGAGGATGGTGGCACCGCCTGGTAAACCCGTCGGACCGTACAGATTCATAAAAGCGCAATCACATTCGCGTAACCGTCGCTTTCTCTCCCGACTCGACAGCCGAGCCGTCGAGACAGGCCCCCAACAAGAGGCGGAAGCGTAAGATGTCAGGCGGCAGCACCATCAGCGGGGGAGGCGGGGCCAACAACAACAACAACAACAAAAAGAAGAGCCCCGGTAGCGGCTTCCCTCTGTCCAGCCAAGTTCCGGTCAGTACATTGTTGCCACCTAGTGTCAGCGCTTGCTTACTACAGGTTTTAAAAACGTATATTAATTTAGAGAGACAAAAAAAACACACAAGGCCTGCATAATATCATAGTGGAATACAGCAATGGTGATATTGATTTGCACTTAAGCCCTATTTCCTCCACTCTCTTCCTGTTATTTTCCCCATCATCACAATGTTCTCATCACTCTGTGAGGTCTGACATCTCAGACTGTAAAATCTATATGGGTCTGTATTACCAGCCGGGAAAGGCCATTCAGCTCTAAAAATGTGTCATTAGGACGTAAAGCCTCAGACAGGTCTAGTAAGGGCGCTTGAAATCCTTGAAAAGGCTTGAATTTTAGCTAGGTGTTTAGAAAGTACTTAATATTCAAACTGCACAGTTTAGCAATAAAGTGCAATCTAAAGGTCTACATTTAGGAAAAAGCTATATATAGTTGAAACTGAACAGTTAGATAATGAAAAGACACTTTTTTCTTTCTGTCTACTTAGATTTACCAAAATTATTTCTGTTTGTTAATGGCCAGAAAACCTTAGAAGATTTTTCAAAAGATTTTCTAGCTTTCACATACCAGTCAGGTGTGTATAAACCATATTGCACATATTGATTCTGTGCTGACGATCACAGTTTGATCAGCTCTTAAAGGAAATACAAACACCACTTTGAATTTTATTTTGGGTTCCAATTTGAGTTACAAAAATTCAAAAAAGTACAAAGGAAAACTCAAATCTCCCCGCTAACAAAGTCCTCTGTCGTGACCGCAGGATGTGATGGTGGTGGGCGAGCCCACCCTGATGGGGGGGGAGTTCGGCGACGAGGACGAGCGTCTGATCACGAGGCTGGAGAACACGCAGTTCGACGCGGCCAACGGCATCGACGACGAGGACAGCTTCAACAACTCTCCGGCGCTGGGCTCCAACTCGCCCTGGAACAACAAGGCCCCTTCCAGCCAGGAGAGCAAGAGTGACAACCCCACCTCACAGGCGTCCCAGTAGAGCCCCGGGGCGGGCCCCCCATAACCTCTATACAGACCCCTCTGTCAGCCCCCCCGCCCTACCTCTATAGCCATGACTGCAGCCAAATTGGTCCATAGTCTGATTTGCAAACCAAACACAGCTGTAGCGCTCAGATTCACGCCGCAGGTAGCCTGAAGGAGCTCCGTCTGTCCTCTGACTGAGCCAGAGAAATGCTTAGGCACTGTGTCCCAGCACTGTTTCTCTCTTTCCGTCTCTCCCTCTCTCTCTTCTCCAACTTTTTACACAACGCCCCCCCTCTGCTGTTGCTCGTTTTCATTTCCGGATGAGGATTGGGGTTGACACGACCGAGAAGTAGCAGGAATTTATTCCACACAAGAACCAAGTACACTAACCTATCGGAGACCGAGCGCTCGCGTGGAGGGGTGGGCGGGGCCAGTGGGGGCGGGGCTTCACGGCCGTGGCGAGTCGCTGCCGGTCATCTAAACACGACTCCGGATTGTGGCCTGCTCTGCCGATGCATAAGCCACCGTGCGTGTGTGTGAGCGAAAGTGTGTGTGTGTGAAGAGAAAACCTGAAGTGTTTATCTGTGGCTTTGCTGAAGCAGACGGGTCAGAACTGAGCGTCGGTTTTCAAAACTAACACACTAGTATGAAGGCTGTTTTGAGGCACTAGGGCAATAACACACATGTATATTCTCACCCATGCATACACACGTAATAGTAAAGATCATGATTGAAGGATTCTGAGTGCCCCCAGTGCCCCAACCATCTCTGATTAGACTACAGTGATTGCAGTCTTTCAAATGGAAAGCATTTACAACACACACAGCTACACATTTTAAGAGTTTTTATACAGTATATATATTTCCCTAGAATGTTTTTTTTTTTTTAATTTGTATTAAACGCCTTCATTTCAATTACCTTTTTTTTTCTACCAATACTGAAAAGCTACAGACCAAGGAGCAACGCAGGACTTTTATCCTCCTCTCCCCTCTCAAAAATATATTGTTTTTTTTGTTTTTTAATCTTTTATGTTGATAAAAGAGAAATAATTTAGTGTGGATGTTTTTATTTTGTCTTTTTGTTGGTTTTTGGGGGGGGATTTTTTGTGTATTTGTGCTTGTATATTTAAGGTAGTAGCAAAGTTCTGTCTGACTGTAATAAAATGTATTCTTACTTAGATTTACCTAAAGCCATCCCGATCTAATGTAAAGAAACAAAAATAGGAAAAAGGAGAAAAAACACTCATGAACCTGTTCCCTCTTCCCCCCTGCTGTCTTTCCTCCTTCCTCTTTTTTTAAATAAAACTTGTGTAAATTAAATTACAAACCCTAGGGGTACAATGGCACCATGGAAAGATGATTTTACTTAGTTTTTTGTTTTTTTTTTCTATTTATTTTTAAAAATTCACGCTTGTATTTTGATTAATCACAGCATCCCTGACAATTTTTCTGTATCTCATCTTGATGTCGACGTGAATGTGCTCAATGGCTTTTAGTTTCCCTGTAACCTTCCTGTTTCATCACTGGCTAAGAAACAATCTTATGTTTTTTATTTTATTTTTTTTATGAGTTTTATGTTAAAATTCTCTTATTTGTACAGTCTTGTTTATAACCAGCAGTGTCGCTAGCCATTTTAACATTAAGTACAATCTGCATATTTTGGTAACAGTGCTGAGTCTGTAAAGTCCAATAGAGAACAGCTCTGTTATTGGTTTGTACATTCGTGGGTTTTTTTTTTTTTTGGGGGGGAATTGATTCCAGCTGCGTTTATGATTGACTTTGAATGGTGACTTGTACCTTCTCCAAACCCTGTAGAGAAATCTTTGTTTGATATATATTTTTTTGATTTGCTTAGTTTCTGCCCTTAATAATTAATGTATGGTACCAATAAAAAGATACATTTTCACTTTAAGACTGATGTGGATGAAGACATTTTGTAAATAATATGAATGCTGGACCCATAGTGAGTAATGGATCATCTTGTTCATGAGGTTTTACATTTAATTAGCAATTTTTGGTTCCCGTTTACCTCAAGTACTGGTGTAGAAGAGCAGTTCATTAAAAATGGGAAAGAGAAGCAAACATGATTCAGATAAGGCAGATATGTTGATTTTTACAAGTGAGGAAGAAGCTAAAAGGTTTCTCACTTAACACATCCTCGCTACGAACAGATGGGCTTTCAAACATCAAAGTGAGATGGATGATAGAGGAAAAAATGTCAAACTGCAACAAATAGCACAACGTAATACTGATTTATTCTATGGTGTACTTGCTAAGGAAATACTTTGCTGTGGCAATAAAATTGGAGGGAACCCTGGATATTTTATTTCTGTGAACGGTTAAAGTAAGATTTTGCCTCTTGCTGCAGAGGGTGGCACAAGCAGGTACTTGCTGTAGAGGCCAGTTTGGTTAATTGTTCTCCACTAATAAAATCATTTTTTGTATTTACTAATTGCACTTTATCTGACAATTTAAAGAGCAACAGAAAAGCAATTTTTTTTTCTGTACTCAGGATATTCTTTGAAAATGTTTTTAATTTTCACAAGCATGAGTGAATATGAATCCAGTTCCAAGTATAATGTAGCTGTGGAGGATCACATCCCCTGTTTAATATACAGCAACAACACAACATACTACTGTTTATCAAAAAACAACAAAAAACAATTTTGTACCAATGCAAGCTGTCAAAGCTCGTCATCAATCCAGTTAGCAAACTTGCTTCAGGTTGCATAGCTGAGACCCTCAGCAAATCTGCTGGCTGCACCTGCGCCTCCTTCAGTCCTCAAACAAATAAAAGAAGACAACCAGCAGATTAGGGCTGCCCAGTGGTGCAGCTGGTAGAGCTGTTGCCTTGCAGCAAGAAGGTTCTGGGTTCGATTCCCGGCCCGGGGTCTTTCTGCATGGAGTTTGCATGTTCTCCCTGTGCATGCGTGGGTTCTCTCCGGGTACTCCGGCTTCCTCCCACAGTCCAAAAACATGACTGTCAGGTTAATTGGCCTCTCGAAATTGTCCCTAGGTGTGAGTGTGTGTGTGCATGTTTGTTTGTTCTGTCTGTCTCTGTGTTGCCCTGCGACAGACTGGCGACCTGTCCAGGGTGACTCCGCCTCTCACCTGGAACGTTAGCTGGGGATAGGCACCAGCAACCCTCCTGACCCCAGTAAGGGACAGGAAAATCGATGAATGGATAGAACCAGCAGTTTAAAGTTGATGTTTTTAAGGCTCCTCATCCTGAGCACTGGCAATTTTTGGTATGGGCAGTTGCCCAGGGTGGAATTAGGAAGAGGGCAGCAGATAAAACAAGTAAATCGTGTCAAGAGCCTGAAAGAGTTTCATGCCTGTGCAGTTGATGAAGAGTCGGCATCCTCTTGCTGCGGAGAATATTGAGACTGTTTATGCCACTCCAGAATTTCAGATCAAATCCTGCATTTTAACTGGTTACAGAAAAACTTACATTTACTGCCTCCCCTGTTTCTCCTCCCTTTTGGAAAGTACATCAAACTGGGAAGATACCTTCAAGCATATGCAGAAGAGGATGGAAAGACTACGCCTCCCTTGAGCTCTCCTTGGATTCCTGGCTGAAGAGAATCAACAGGGGGAGAATCTCTAAGTTTCCTCCCTGGATCTGTTTTCCCTACAACCCGATCTTCAAAAAGCAAAACACAATGGATGGATGATGTTATGTTAACTCCTAGCAGAAATGCTTTAAAATTGCTGATCAAACATCACCAACCAGACCACAAAGCACATCATCATTCAGCATTCTGCAAAGAAGGAAGGGCAAAACCAAAACCAGAACTACCAGTCAAACAGAAGGGCAAAATAAACAAAACACACAAAAGGAAATCACATCAACCATTCCAAACAGCAGCTCCACTTCGCTTCTCTAGAGAACCTGAACATGCCACCTATATCCAAAATAGTTTTTCTTTATCTAAGTGTTGAGTTCCTTTCTCCCAGACACCAAGGGGACACTTGTATCCTCTAAAGATGACACCGCAGTTATTGATCACCCAGCGAAACAATGATAAGGTTTCATGGGGAGAGGAAGTCAGCAATCTTGCCACAGTGGTGCACAGAGAATAAACTGCTGGTCAGCATCAATAAAAGCGAGGAGGCGATCATTGATTTTGGAACAAAGAGTGACAAACCCCTCTAATTGAGCCAATGAAGAGTAAGTGAACACGTTCAGGTTCTGGGAGTCATTATCACAGTGGCTTTGTCATGGTGATTACATCTTCACCCTGTGATGAAAAACCTGCACATCAGCTGCTCCTATAAAGTGGAGCTTTGACACGGCTTTATCCCGCTCCTGGCCAGTCTGGTTGAAAGAAATTCGTTTTTATGTCATGTCTGACACACAGCAAAAACAGAAAGTCTTCCAGTCTTAATTAGGAACTGCCCTAAACTCTCATAAATTTGAGATTAAATTGTAAGAAAATATTGATTTAGGTTAAGGTTTTTCTACACATCTTTTGTATTTAGTCAAGCAGGACAGATTTGAGCTAATTTGTTGCCTAAAATCCAACTTTTGCAACAAAAAAGCAAGAACTGGCAGTCCTCATAAACACATACAAACCTATGTATGTTAAAGTACAGCTATATTCGCTAAGTTAGAATATTATTGGAAACTTTATTTAAGTAACTCACTTTACATGGAGACTGTTTCCAAACTGATATTTCAATTCTCTATGAAAGGTGTCTGCTAATAGATAATAAAAACACTGCATTTCAGATATTACATCAGGCCAATAAAAAAAATGTAATACAGAAATGTGGATTTAATGAAAAGTATGTTTATTACATGCCTAAAAGTTATTTTTAAATTATATTTTTGAAATATGATGTACGTGCATATTGAGGGAATGCAATATATGACATGTGTCTCTGTTTTACAATTTAAGAAGAAATTCTGAGCTGAACAAAGATAATTACATTTTGTGTCCACTTTTCCATTTGTTTAGTGTGAATCTAATTCACAGCATATTTTTTCTTGCAATAATGTCTGATTGCTTTGTTTACTTCTTCATTAAGTGTTCAAATGTCTCCCGTTTGTGATAAAGAGTCGAGGAAAAAAAAACGATTATTTAAAAGGAAAACGTTATGTTACAGAGAATTTAGAAGGAAATACATGAACAAACCTGTCGGACGTTAAGACCCTGGAGAGCAGCAGGATGCTAACAGGGCGCTAACAGCTAACTGCTGCCACAAGAATTCATGAACTACATTACCACTGGCATTTGACTGTTTGGCTGAGGTACGTTTATTGAAATTGACATATGTAAGCAATAGTACACGGACATTTAATCAGTAATTAGGCAGGCGTTTGTCACTTAGAGTTTAACACTTAAATCAGTGGTAGCTAAGATAAATAATGATAGGCATCAGCTAGCTTAGCGTTAGCCAAAGCTGCGAAACATCCATAGGTAAAGGCCCTATTGAATTTACAGTTGGTCATTTAAAGGGCTTGCTTAGTGGAGCTTAATGATTTTTCTGCAGGATGAAAGCATCTGATGGTCATGATTTCGCTTTTTGTAGTTTCAAGAAGATGGACTAGTTCAGTTGAACTGGCTTATAAAGCTAACGTAAGATAAGTTAGCTAGCAGCTGATTCCAACTAGAACTGATCAATATTGACTTCATCAATAGCAGCCACTTTCAGCCGATAACCGATCGAAAATATTTCAGTGTGCAGTCTCTAACTTCTGTCGAATAGACCTCTGCTAGCATAGCTATTGAGAAAGTGCATTTGTGATGGTGTAAATTATTAAAAGTCAGTAAAATATTAACTGTGAAGTTACTGTGTTTGCTACAGAACTGAGTTAAATTATTCGTCTTTACTGATAGTTTATGATCACAATAAGTGAAGTGAGGCAAATGGGAAAATATTTTTTAAATGTAACCAATGACAGGTGATTTACCTGTTGCTGAATCGTTGCATTGTTTACTTTACATTAATTCCAATTAATATTGCTGCAGTCATTTGTCTAATCTCCCCCATATGAGCTTTATTATTTTAGGAAATAGGCTGCTAGAACAACTCATTCCATTAATACTGCAGCTCCTAAAGTATTTCTGTCTGCATTATTTTAGGTACGCTTTCGGGAAACATGCAGAAAAGAATCAGATGTGTTTCATCAATTACCTTATAATTATTTTTAGCTAGTTTTGGTTGAACTTATGCACATCTCAGTGACAAACATGTAAGGGAATTGAAACAGTCAGTGGTGTTAATATCAGGTGTAAAAAGACATTGCACATTTACAGAGACTTGTTTCAGGGATTTTTTGTAACTTTTAGAGTGTTAGCATTCCTCTGTTGTCCTCTGTCAATAGCATGCATGTTCATGCATGCTATTGTGTTGAATTGTGAAATAAATCTTTTTTTCATGCCTTTGGTCATCCATGTTTCAGATTCTGTGGGAGGGCGCAGTAAAAGCGATGAGTAAACGGGTGTGGAATGACTGTAAATGGTGATTGCTTCCAGCCACTTGGCAGCATAGTCAGTGACATAAATTTCTCTATTTTGAGAGCTAATCAGAACAGGCTAGAGTACCATTAAGAGCTTACGAGATTGAATGACTTGATCAAGATTCAGAGATCCAAAATTATCTACAACTTCTACCTGCTGCCTGAAGCATTTTTGCATTAGCATTTTTGCTATAAAAAAACAAACTACTGCTTGCACGTTTTAATTATATGTTGCAATTTAAGCATTTGTTAATGACATCTTGTTTTTACATGCCTCCTGATTTCGCATACTGTTTGCATGCTAACTCCGTTTCCGCTCTCTTTGCAGACTTAGTCATGTCTCAAGTTGAGAAGAAAGCAGGGCTGCTGAGGAGGACGTCCTCCTCTAAAAAACCTTTGAAAGAGAAGGTGGTTCTGATGTACGACGAGATTTTCGCTGTAAGTGCTACGGCGGGTGGTAAGGAGTGGTGGATGTTTTCAGACAGGAGTAAATGTTCCAACGGTGTCCTTTCTATGCCTCTTTAGAAAGAAGACCCGGCTAAAAATAACCCTCGCTTCTGGGACGAGCTGTTTCTCATGAAGGTAGAGAAAATGCACTCCAGTGGAAATGTGTGCGGACATGGTTGGAAATTTGTTATCTGGCATGATTAGCCTGACCGTGATGTGCACTGAAAATATTAGTTTTCAGAGAAAACTGCTGTCAGATGCAGCTGCAATGACTCGCAGGCAAAGACATTTGCAAAAATGTGTTTCTGTGTTCAAGCTAAAAGAGGAAGAGCTGATTCACTAAAACCAGATTGAACTGCAGCATGACTGTGTATGAATCTGCCAGGTGGCGACATTTGCATAATCTGTCCAAATACTCAGTTTTACTGTATTTAAAACGGATTAAGTGACTTATTTATTTTTTTTAAGGATTTTATTGTGAAATTATTTTTTGCCCCAGTTTGCTACATTCTTTGGTTTCAGGTGAACTTGGAGTACCTGGAGTCCAAATTGGAGAGTGTAAATGGGGAGGAAGTGCAACGTATCCAAGACAACATCAACTCCCTGTTTCACCACTGCGTCCAGGCTCTAGGAGAGGAGCACCAGATCAAAGTTGTCAACGCACTTCAGGTAACTGCAGAATGTCCGTGCATCCTTAAAAAGCCTTGAATTCACTATCTAAAATCAAGGCCTAAACTGTCTTGAATTCATAAAAAAAATGGCCTGAACTGTGTTAATCAGAGGTCATAAATGTTGTCATCTCAGGACTACTATTCTATCTTGTGGGACTTTTCTGTTACGCAAAAGCAGCTGCTAACATGTTTTTGCTGTCTGGCTTTTTTGTGTCTGTCATGGATAAGTGGGATTTGATCGTCAGTTGGCTGCAGGATGTTTGTTTTCGTCCTTAACTCCCATCTGTTCCCCACTCATATGGGGGTAGGCCCATTTTGTGCAAAAAAAAATAAATCAAACTTTTAAGCTTTGTCTATGGGCCGTAGAGTGTGAGAAACACAAAGAGCCACAAATGTCATTGTTTTTGCTATGACTGTAATACAGCAGAATCCCCAAACCGTTCCCTTTATTTATAGTTTTTTTCTGTCTTAAATGTCATTCAAGGTGGCATTAAAAAGGTCTTAAAGTATCTTAAATTAGACTCTGAAATTTGCAGATACCCTGAACTCATGCAGGGATGCTTGCAATCATCAAATATGAATGTTGATTAGGCTGTAGATTAGTCGCTTTAAGTATTTTTTTTAAATAAATGAACGCTTACATTTTGAAGAGAAAGCGTAAACACAACAAAATATATAAAAAGTGCTGTGACCATATTTTAGAGCACTTTTTATATCTTTTGTTGTGTTTACGCTTTCTCTTCAAAATGTAAGTGTTCATATATTTAAAAAAAAAATAGAAACCTATTTCTAGAACATCCGTGACGATAAAAATGGATCTTCAATGGATAAAGCAACTTAATCCAGTCATGTCATTTCCGTGTTACATCAACTGCAGCTTATATATTTAGGAAGGCTTTCCTTTCACATCTCGCAGAAATCTCTGATCTCTGCTTATCTTGCCAGACGCTCTGTGCGCTTTTCCGAGGGGTTCATCAGAAGAACAAGTCTGCATCCGGCTTCGACATTATTAACATGCTCATGGGCTTTGACAAGGCGGAGCAGAGGATGAAGGTGTGTGATAAAAACAGAAGCCATAAGTAAAGTACATGGGGATAATAAAAAAAAGTTTAGGCTGACTGAAGCTGTTATGTTTGAGTTGATTCAGGTAGTTTCTGCCTCTTTCAGGACCTGATGGAGAGACTGGACAGCCTACTTTGTGGAGACGGCTCAGAGAGCCTCAAGAGCCTTTGCCTAAAATTGTTACTGTGTTTAGTGACGGTGAGAAGAATAGATAGAATGGAGAAAAAAAACATAAATTATACTGTATTGTGCTTAAATATTTGCTTCTCATGCTCATAACTGTGGAAAAAATTGTTTCCAGGTAACAGATAATATAAGCCAGAACACAATTCTGGAATATGTGATGATCAACAGCATTTTTGAAGCTATTCTACAAGTAAGTGTTTTTCTTATCTAGTGATATTTAATATGTTGTTTTTAAAGTAGTTTATGGCCTTTGGCTTGGTTAAGTGATGCTTTAACTTCTTCCTATCCTCTCAGATTCTGTCAGATCTGTCCAGTAGAGGGCAGCATGGGTATGACGCTGTGGTTCTTCTGGCGCTTCTGGTCAACTACAGAAAATACGAGGTGAGCACAGCATTCACATGTGTGCTGCAGCATTCAAGATGCAGAACAAGAACAATATCTGATGCCCACAATGCTCATAAAAGCCCAACTAAGAAATGCAGTATTATACATATGGACGATCAGAGCATCAAAACAATTTAACCAACTGTTTTTGTTTCAAAAGATCCTAAAAGCAAATTATTCTTTGTCATTAAATGTATGAATCCTTTTTGCCCAGAATCCTATTATTCACAAAAACTGAAGATAATTAGATGACATGAATTAGGACAACATTTAATTTTCCTTTGGGAAAAATAAAGTGTTCATGAATTTGAATTGAATTAGTTAAACTTTACCACCGTTTTAAAAATAGCGATTTCTAAGCCACTGAAGATCATATAGCTTCTCTGGTTTAAAGTTATCGTAATGCAAACAGAAAACGTTTTTGTGATTGGAATTTTCTCTGACATGATCTAATTGCCTTAGTTTACAAAAGGACAACAAATATACGCCCTGCTGCTGGTTCTGGCCATTCATGGCTTTGAATTGGAATTGGGTTAATAATGTTATAACTTTATAAATCTCATCTTTATGCCACTGAATTTAGTTAAGCACTGTGCAAATGTAGCAGTGACCGTATAGCACTGTTACATATAATCTCATGCTACACTATGCAGAGGTTCTGTCTGCATAGAAGATGCACTCAATTGGACACCGTAGCACATTGCCCAATGGAAAGGTAATGCAAATAGCTACATATGATACACATACTTAATATGGAGGATATGACTTTTTAAAATATTCCTTGTTTCTTAAGGTCTGCTGTTTTCGATGCTCCAAGTGTAATATCAGCCTAAATGTGATATCTGTCTTATTCTCTGATTGCTTTTCTTTCTTCAGTCTGTGAATCCGTACATTGTGAAACTCTCCATTGTGGACGATGAGCCGACGCTCGATGTAAGTATGTTGTTGCTCGCTGTTTCTTCATTAAAGAACGACGGTGAGAAGCAGATCTGGTGCAGCAGGCGACCTTTTCATCAGGTAGAGTGTTAAATGTGTTAAAAGGCTCATTTTATGTTATTCCCAGGGCATGGGCATGGTCCTTCATCAAGCTCTGACAGAATATAACAGGTGAGATCTTTACATTTCTTCACATGACTCAAACTGGTTTGTAATGTGTGTGTGTGTGTGTGTGGTTGTGTGTGTGTGTAAACCAGGTTTTTATATCCTTATGCGGACCTATTTCTGTCCATGTGGGGTTATGGGGACCATTGCTCCTTGTGGGGACATTTTCTTGGTCCTCCATGAGGGAAATTGTTGTTTTTGGGTTAGTGGATAGGTCTGTGATGAGATGGGCTAGGGTAAAGGATTAGGCTGTAGAAATTAATGGAAGTCAATGTGAAGTCCCCACAAGTGATGAAAACACGACTGTGTGTGTGTGTGTTGAGGCTGCTGGTGTCATCAATGTTTCTATTTCTGCTCTGACGAAGGACAAAAACAATACAAGTTATTTATATCTGGCAGTTTGCTCTGGTGGTCTGTGATGTTTTTCCAGATGAGGGGGAATTAAGATGCCGTTTGTGAAGAAGGTTCGGTCCGCCTGCATTCAAAGACATCAGAGTGATGGATGGTGGCTTCATGGAGCCGCTTGTTTTGTGCTTGAACAGTCCATAGATAAAATGTTGGAGTATTTTCTGTGGATGTAAACATGGATCTCTGTTTGTGCTGTTATGTGGCTCTCTGCTTTTTCTTTATAGATGTATAATTTACCATTTTCTATTTGATGTTTTTTTCATTTTAGACAGTACAAAGATAAAGAGGAAGAGAACCAGGGCGGGTTTTTCTCAACCCTCACTAGTATGGTAGGCTCCACTTTCATCTTATAGTTTTAAAATAAACTCTTTTTTTTAAACGTCTAGTTATGCTCTTATCTTTTTCTCCACAGGTGGGAAGCATGTTTATAGCAGACGCTGATGAGAAACTCTCTGTACAGTAAGTTCAGTGTTTAGTATGAGGCGCCGTGTTTACTTTTGCTCTCATTGTGAATCTGCTAAAAAATACCCATAAAAGTAAACAAATATGCAGTTATGAAATACATGGATTTTTATTCATTTTTGTCTATTTTTTTTTCATATTTTTTCCTTAAAGAAATTAGAAATGACAGAAAATATCTTTACAAAAAATGCTTTTATTTCAATCGTTCCGTCTGTGACCCTAATTCAAAGTCAAAATAAATAAAACTGTAAAAAAAAGATAGTTGTTAAGACTGATGTGGTCAAACATCAGTCTGAACTACGTAGTCCACTAGTGGGGAAAAATATTCATAAAATTAAATGTGATTAATTGATCAAATTGATCGATCGCCCAGCCCCTCTCTCAGGGTGTAATCTGTTGGCAGGAGGAATCTGTCATCTCCCATAAGGAGGCGGCTGTGACCAGGTATCTGGTCTCTTGAATCAGCTTTATCGGTGTTGTGCTCTGATTCAAGGCGACACCAGTTCTTTTAACCTGCAGGGAGCCTTAACTTCTGTTTCAGCCAGAATTATCTGAAAAAAAAGCCTCCTTTTCAATTCATAATTAATTGTGTTCATTTTGAAACATTTCCCTTTGCAACTTTTAGGACAAATGAGGCAATTCTGCTGGCACTTTACGAGGCGGTCCACCTGAACAGGAACTTCATCACAGTGCTGGCACAGGTAAAATACCATTTTCAAATTCATTCTTACTACTTTGGGAGTGGAAGGAGGACATGAGTAGTAGATAATTTTAAAGGTGTTGAGCAATTCATTCTTCTTCCTCCAGTGTTTCTAATCTGGCTTTAATCATCGCTCTGCCTTTCACATCAGAGAATCGTTGTGTTTCTGGTCTCTTCACAGAGCCATCCTGAGATTGACATCCCAGTCACACCCAGCACTCCCACTCCAACAACACCAACAACACCACTCGGTACGACGCCGCCCTCCCTGGACGGTAAGGTGCTCACTTTTACGTACGCAGTGACAAGAGAAACAAGCACTGTTTCTGTTTCAAGAGCTGGAACCACTGCATTTAAAAGGTGTCTATCCTGCATAAAGTAGTGAAAAGCTCCCCAAATTTTCTTCTTACTTAAAACTGCAGAAGCATGCACATGAGAGTGATTGACAGCGCTAAGATCTGTCTCCTGGCGCTGAATGGTTGTTGCTGACATAGTGTTGTTTCTGTAGATGGCAGTAGGAGCACAGGGAGGACACAGAGTAGCTAATATTTTTCTTAGATTATTTGTCTCATGTTATACTGTAAGGACCGTTAACAAATATGTAAAAAAAACATTTTTGTATTACCTACTTCAGCTTTAAGTTTTTTTTCTTTAAAAAGGAACGATGAAATCTGTGCAGATGATAAAGTTAACTTTATAAGTGCAGAAGCGCCTGTCTGTTCACTTCTACTCAACATTTTTATTACATCTTAAAGAGTTGATGAGTCGACTCAAAGTGCTCACAGCCACACTAAGTACACCTAAAACCTCAAAATAAAATACCTACATTCTACACAGGTAGAGGTTTATTATGTAACAAAAAACCCACAAATACATTGTATAATTCATTTTTTCTGAAAACTAATACAGGTCTGTCACTCCAGGTTTTGTGGGAGCCGTTTCTTGTAGCTGGCATGTTCAAAAGCAGGTCATTTCCGACACACACGCCCTCTTACTCTTAAAAGCTGTTCCTTTCTCTGCCCGGCTCTCCCTCCATTACTGCTTTCGCCTGTATAAAATATTTACATTCAGCTTCAAACACAGATATGCTGCCACACGCAAACCGTCTTCATGCCATTTCAGGGAAGCTTCCAGTTGAACCAGACTCAGCCAGGCACACGCGTGTTTTTAATCACGTGTCCTGAAGAAGCCTGGACTTCTCGTTCTTCGCCTGCAGTAGGCAGTAGGCAAAGAACGACTGTTTGGTTGGGGAACAGTAGATCCCTGTCTGGACCCGGTGGTGTAATAAAGCTGCAGTAACTAGATAAACAACATTAGTTCTTTTTGCAGAAAAACCTCCTTTCTATTGGCTGCACATGTTTCTTTTTTCGCATATTTATGCTAAACTGAAGTTAAATTTTCTGCTTGTTGTGCAGTGATGAATAACCCAGAGCTGCCATTGGATCCCAACCTGCAGACCAGCAACCTTCTCATTACCTTCCTCAAGTATGCCTCTATCGTAATGCAGGATACTAAAGGTAAACAGAGAACCTGCCGTCATTCCTGTGCCTCCAGTCATTCTTCATTCTCCTGTCCGTTTATCTACACTGTCTCTTTCTTTTAAATAGTCGTGCTGTGTTTAATTGTTCCGGACAGGAGAGGCAGATAATAAGCCTTTTAGAGTGATTCACTTCCAGCTCTGGTTCAGAGCCAGAACCTGTCTTAGACCCAGGCCTTTTATAGGGTAGAAAGAGAAAGAGAATAGAAATGGACTTTATTGTCCCACAGTGGTTGAAATTCAGGTGCAACAGCAGGAACGAGTGGGTTCACACCAAAGATCAAAAAGTGTTTTAATGTTGACTTTTTTTTTTAAATCTCTTTTTGTCAAAGACAACCAGTGCATTAACTCCTCTGATTGGTTGAGAACCAAGAGTGGCTAAACTGGTCAATGATCATCAGCCCTGCACAGAGTCTGGCCTGCAAGAGAGGAAGGAGGAACTTCAGCCTGACTTCAGAGATGTCATGTATTTTAAAAAATGATTGAATGCAAATTTCTATCAGTCATTACTACTGACAGTTTTGAAAATAAAATGCAGCAGTGGTATTACAAGATGAAAGTCACGTTTCCCTTATGTTTATCTGCTGTAAATAATGTTATAATTATTAGCAGGATAAGCAGAGATAAAAAAAAAAACCCCAGCTATATTTAAAATTGTGTGTGCTTCTGTGGCAAAAATCTCCTTGAGAATCCTCCAACAAATCAGTCTAACGTCATGCCAGACAGAAAGGTTTAAGACATGCCAGAAGTGTCTGAATCAAAGTTGATTCAGAATCATTTTTGCCACTAAGAGGCGTTTTGTGTATTTCCAGATGAGCATCGACTCAACAGTGCCAGACTGTGCCTGATCATCCTCACGTGCATCGCTGAGGTGGGAGCTTCCCTCCCACTGTGAGCTTTACATCTGTCCGTGTTCTCCAAACGTCTGAACGCTTCTGTGTCTGTCTGGTTTCACCACAGGACCAGTACGCCAATGCCTTTCTTCACGACGACAATATAAACTTCAGAGTCAGCCTCCACAGGATGGTGAGTTTGTGATGTGCAACAGCTTTACGCCGTTTCTGCTCGTTTGAGTTATGTTAAGATTTAAAACCAACTGTTCAGTGCTGTCGTGTAAATCTGCAAACATAAAGCATTTAAAGTGATTCTATTTTATTTTGTTCAGCCGATGAGACACAGGAAGAAAGCGCCGGGTAAAAACATCCCTTCACGGCCGCTGGTTTGTGCTGTCCTAGGTAAACATTATACAACTGTAACCTCACATCTGATTTGAAAATAATGTTTTAATAATTTAAAATGTGTATGTTTTGCTGTAATATATGTGTTACTACAGATTCAAGAAAATAGATTTTTTTCCCCAACTCTTTTACGCCACACACTGTATGGTGTAGTCATTATGGTTTAGCTTTATTTCTCGTTATCTGTCTATCTTTTTCATACAGATCTACAGTTTCCTTTAAAAGAACAGTTTTTGTTTTACTCTCTTTACTAAACTTTACTGAACTAAACTCAAAGTTGTTGTTTTTGAGGTTAAACTGAGTTATTTCTTTCTAATAGTCCTGATTTCTTTTTTCTTGCTCTCTGTAGATCTTATGGTGGAGTTTATTGTCACTCATATGATGAAGGATTTCCCCATGGATCTGTACTTGTAAGCACATATTCAAAAACAAGGATGTTGTTCTGATTCCTCTATTATATAGTTTTTTTGCTAAGTTTTAAATCATGACTTTCTTTTGAAGGCGCTGCGTTCAAATCATTCACAAACTGCTATGTTACCAGAAGAAATGCAGAATCAGACTACACTACACCTGGAGAGAGCTTTGGTCAGGTAAAGTGACCTCACTTACGTTTTGTTTTGTTGAAATAAAGCTGCATTTACCTTCAATGTGGGCCATTACTTTGATGCTGATTCGCTCTATCAAATGAACTGTATGCTATCAGTGTTTGTCTTCTTTCAGTAACAGTTTCCACACCGAACAATGTTGTTGTCAGGGCTGATCATATTATATCATATTGCATAATGGTTACAAAAAAAGCGTTGCAAAATTTTAAGTTTAAAGCGACTTAAAGAAGTATTATCATTTTTATTCAAGTTGATTACTACAATCACACACACATGTGCAAACACCCCTCCCCACCCCCACCCCCACCCCCACACACACACAAACACACCCACACACACACACAGTGTACTGAACCACAATATTATAACAGCATTGAGACTTTAGTGATTGGACCACATGGATACATTTATTATGCTGCCTCTGAACTTCGAGTAATTCTGTTTCGGCAGAATAAGCCCATTTTCCTCTTAACTCGACGCGATTGTTGTTTTGAAGACATACTGCATCATTGAGGTTGGATAATGACTCTCTAAAGAGGGATACATCCATCCTGGAGGCCTTACTTTTGGCTGGGTCAACACACAATAGGGTAACATTTCAGCTTTGTAATGGCTTCATCACATCTCATTGGAATTCAGATTTCTCTAATCAGGCCAATAATCACATTAATTCCCAGAGTCACACGGGCTCGCCCCCCTTGCTGGCGATAATGGCTTAACAGAAAATAAACCCGGAGACGAAAAATAGCCGAATTAAAACACCGGATGCTTTTATCTTCCTTCGGCGTGTTGTTGTGTCGCCGTTTGCTCTAAGCAGGCGCTCGTTTTAGGTGCCGTGATGGGTTTTGTTTTCCTCGGTAAAAGCTTGCAGACATCCTGAGTTTCATTATCCTCCTTAATGAAGATGCCCACTGAGAGGCTGCTGCTATCTGCCTCCGCTGGGAGACAATACTCCTCATTATTTCTTTAATGCTAGCATGTCTTTCTCTCTATGCAGCTCTCATCAACCTGCTGAAATTCCTGCTGTCCAATGAAACAACACTACTGGCCAAGCACAACATCTTTCACCTGGCCTTGCTGGTGAGAAATGCTGACACACACTCAAAGTGGAGATAAGAGATTTATGGACCAGCCGGTGCTTGTTGTGTTAATGTTGAAGTTTCTTTCAACATTAACCTGCAGGTGTGGGGCACCGCTAGCTAAAAAGGTCGTTTGCACTAACCCCAAAGTGCTAATAATATTCACTAGTTACGCTGCACCACAGTCTTTTGCACTAGCTGATGCTAAAAACTTCAGTTCAAACCATATAAATATTATAACCCTCAAGGATTAGCTTAATTTTGACATAATCTGCATCTTTCATAATTCACTTAAATGTCGTGTTTACGACAATATCTTGTTGCCTTATGTTCGTGTTTTATTTTATTCCTGTGTTTCTTTTTTTAAATAAAGTTGTTGGGGAGGAAAAGGAAGAACAGAACTGCTTGAGTAAAGGAAACAGAACTGCTAAGTTAACAGTCTTTACCCACTTCAAAATAAGAGCGTGAATATAAACGTCTTAAGTCGAAAACCAAAACTTCAACACAGATGTCAAACTGTTGGCATCTGTGTTGGTATTTATCCAGAAAGATTGATTCAGGAGAAGCTAAGTGTGCTAAAGGTTAGCAAAAGCGCTAAACAAATAATTTGTTCTGCTGTTGGTGCATTAGCAGGAGAGTGCCCAACATTGTCATAGTGGCATCTGAAGAACAAGATGGTTCTTCAGTATAAGTTTAGTTTTTCTTACAAGTCCTAATTTCTAGTGCTTCATATGTAATTTCTCTGAAACTTGTCTCCTTTTCTAGGTGGTGAACTTGTTCAACATGTTCATAACCTACGGAGACACATTCCTGCCCACATCCAACAGCTACGACGAACTGTATTACGAAATTGTCCGAATGCACCAGGTCTTTGACAACCTCTACTGTATGGGTACGATTGAAAACCTTTTCATAAACCGTGGAGCGGAGCGGAGTCACAAGACCGCTCTTGCTGCTGTCGTTATATAAGACCTAGAACCAGTTCAGCCCTGGAACAGCTGGAAAAAAATGCGGGACGGGAG
This sequence comes from Phalloptychus januarius, assembly GCA_902982915.1. NCBI lineage: Eukaryota > Metazoa > Chordata > Actinopteri > Cyprinodontiformes > Poeciliidae > Phalloptychus > Phalloptychus januarius. The sequence goes on along the minus strand of CADWAE010000251.1, from coordinate 357,658 downwards.
TTATGGGTTAAATTACAACAAAGGGAGTAAGCTATCAGATCATGGTTTTTTTCTCCTCTTTCCTCCAGTTTTGAGAGTCTCCACCAACACAGGACAGTGGAAGGAGGCAGCCAGCAAAGTCACGCACGCCCTGGTCAACATTCGGTAAGGACTTGAGTGAATGGACGCTGCGGATCACCCAGAACATAACGCTCCCACAGGACGGCACCGAGCTTTAGGGTTGCTTTTCTTCAGCAGGGACAGGGAAGCTCGTTAGGGTTGAAGGAACGACTGATGAAGTTCAGTATCTTGCAGCCCTGGAAGTAAACCTGCAACAGGTTTTGGTTTTGGTTCTTAATTAAAATAATATAAGTCGAGTTTGTATCGGACTACATCTTCCATGTATTTCTTTTCATCTTATGATAGTCCAGAACTAAACCCAATTTATTTAAAATCTAAATAAAGTACCTGTAAGTCTGAGCTTGTGACGTGACAAAATGGTAAGAAGTTGAATTGGAATGAATGCTTTTGATGACGACGAGTTGATTTAAATGCTTCGATCCAGAACCTGAAAAGACTATTTGACAAAATGAAAGAATGAAAGCAGAGGAGGTTATAAAGAATTCAGTTAGTCGACGAAATGAACTCAAATGAAGGAACTGATTCAATTTTGCCTCCATTAGTTCTCCCCTCTGTCGTCTCTTTGTGCCCACAGAAGAATTACAGTGACAGAAAAGTCTCTCCAGTTTTGTCACACCAATATATTTGATATATTACGCACTCCAGACTAACGCAGGATAAGCCATTTAATCTCCCAGTTATCCTCATTGAGTCAACTTGTATTTGAGCTACTAAGCAGTTTATTCTTCAGACTGAGAGCCAATGCTGCAGAGCAATGTCTCTGAATTTACATTTGTGATTCTCTTTTGGATCGCTCGGGCTCAAAGAGACAGTAAGGAACGCTGGGAGTGAGTTATGAAGCTCGAGTCATATTCTGCCTGCAACCTTTCAGCACGCCTCGTTTTGTTTTTTTAATCTTTCAGTGCCATCGTCAACCATTTTAATCCCAAGATTGAGTCGTACGCCGCAGTGAACCACATCTCCCAGCTGTCAGAGGAACAGGTAAACAAAGAAACGCTTTGATTCCTTTAACTCGGAATACAGGTTACCGCGGCAACAGCCTTGGGTTATTTGGGTTTTGACGTGCCTGAAATCTGACCAAGTGATCCCCAATCTATGAGAGAAACTGAAAACACAGGAAACATTGATAATAGTATATAATGGAGATTCTCTGCATTTTATTTAAGGCAAATATAAAAATAAGGTTTAATATGTTTAAAGCGTCTCTTCCCACACTTCTTGTAAATAGTTACATTTCACATGGTCCCGCTGGCTTTCAGATTCACTAAAAGTGAGTAAAAAGTAATTAAACAGACACAGCTGGACAACTTCGTAACCACTAATGTGTTTCTTAATTACTGTTTGAGAAGTATAAGAAGGCGGCGCGCTTTATTTGGGCCCGACTGCAGAAATTTATCATTTATGAGAAAACTGTGAGGATGGGCAAACACCGCCTGGAGACTTCCTTTTTATTCCCACCTGATAGGAGAGTAATGGATTTGGTCATTATGTGCTCTAATTACTTCTGTGCTTTTTGTCTGCTAGATTTATTCACAACAACAGGGAGAACAGCAGAACTCGTCCTGGGCTTGAGCTTTGCAAACGTTTTTCTTTCTCCACATCACATTCATCCCCGCTAATACAAAACGTATCAAACCTTAAGCAGCAAATTTTTATTTTTTTTACATTAGTTTATTTTTCAGGTGTTGCAAAAATAATTTAAGAATTGCAATGCATTTTTTTTATTATTATTTTCATGAAAAGGCTTTTGAAAAGTTTAATGACATCTAAAGCCCCACCTGTCTCAGTTAAGGTCAGAGTTCATGATTCAACAATAAGCAAACTGATTAAAAACACTAAATGTTGCCAAGTATTTTTGGTTTAGTTTCTGGGGAAAATATCCCAATAAACTTTACATAAGACAAAAGTAACTTACAAGTACATTTTCAATAAGATGCAAGAACTTTGTTTAAGTCAATACTTTAATATTGATTTTTTTTTTTAAATCAATATTTTTCGGATTTTTCACATATAACAAGACATTTTTCCATGTCGTAAATTAAATAATCCATCAATGAAACTGCAACTTTTTCAACCATTTTAAAGAACTATTTAATTAAAATAAGCTCCTGTATCTTGCTGAAAACTTTCTTGTAATGCATTTTTTTTTCTAATTTCAAGTGCATTAAGACATTTGCACTGACACTGGATCAAACGCACTTGGTGGTGAGACTTTGCGTTTTTTGCAGCGATCAAATGCGTCACTGGATGGCAGAACAGAGTTAAGCTTTTGGAGTGGCCTAGTCAAAGTCTGGGCTTAAATCTGCTGTCTGGGCTTAAATGGTGCACTGTCTAAAGAAAAGTGGAGCAGATTTCGATCCACAGCGATGGAAAATGCTCAGTACCAGATATGCAAACTTTTTGACAATTAAAATTTGTTTTATCTGAAAAATTTCATGAAATCTGTGATGGGAGTAAATGCTTTTTCACTGCACTGGATGCATATATACGCTCCTCACTATGTTTTCATTGAGTCCTACTGGAAACACATTAAACATCTACGACTGTTTCTATGATCGGTTGTTGTGGGCCAATTTAGCGCAATATATTTTCTGGATATACTCAACATATGTTTACTATTTGATTTAAAGGATTTTATCTGAAGATGTAAAAAAAATACATTGTAGCACTAGATGTAATACATTTTTTGGAGATTTTATGTTATATTTACTGTAACAAAAACAAAAGAAAACCAGGAAAAAACAAATGAAATATTAATGAAAGCCTCAAACCTAACGAAACGCTCGCTGCGCTTTTAGCAGCTGGTGACAGCAGGCTGTACTGTAGATGAATTTAGAAACTCAAAGAGGGGCCAGAGGAGGTTAAAACCCTGTCCAAACCTCCTGACTAAGCTTTTTTGCTTTATGCTGACTCTTTTGTCAGCACGCAGGTTTTACTGAGGAATGGTGAACACTGGTGCATAATTTTAAAAAGGGTCACGAAGGAAAATTGATCCCAGTTTTATCCTTTAAGCCAACCGAGCTGCACGATGTCGCTGACTGGACATGTAAAAGGATAAAAAAACATCTAGTTCAGGAAGTGTTGTAAGGTGAAAAATGTGGGAAGTAATAAATAAATGAATAATAGTGAAGAACCCAGACATACAGCATTAAAGCAGAAATGAATAAAGGTTTCTAAACGCATTCGTTTCAGCCTCCTTGCGTTTACACTTTGTTGAACGGGTAATGATTTATACGACATGTTAGTACGAGTTCATTTTCGATGACAGCAGATATTCACCCGAATGTTTCTATCTATGCATCTCGGGTTCCTGTCATTTAATCTTTAGAGGATATTTTCTTGATTTGGCTTTCACAGTTCTCATCTGTTGCTGGGAGCTGCAGCACCCACAAAGCTTCCTACGTTTCATTTTTACCCAGAATGAATCGTAGGCCGACCTTCTGCACGGTTTTTGTAAATGTGATGAAAGAACGGCTCCTTTGGAACATGTCGCGTTTGTAAAGAAATTTAAAACACTAAAGGGAAAACTGAAGCTAACCAGCTGGACGATTTACTGAACACAATAGTCCAAACTTCAGGCGCCGTTCACCTGAAGAGACGACAGCAGCGACGCACGTCTTCTTTTCTGCCTTGTCGTGTCCCTCAGTTAAAGCGTTTTTTTAATAAAATGAAACAAACCTTGAATTTCCAGTCCTGTGACACAAAGTCCTTACAATTGTGGAAGATGGATGATGCTCAGAGCACTAAAACACACACAAACACTGAATCCACATCACGCAAGATCAAACGACTTCACTGTGTTTTCTGTTAGTTATTATTTATTCATGAATTCAAACAGAAGTAAAAACTGGTGATTATGGGTTTTTTTCTTGTTTTCCATTTTGCTTTCTTCAGTTTTTTTCCCATTAGAGGTTGGAGGTAAAACTTTGCTGTAAACATTTTTATTTCTCCATTTTTTTTTTTACACACGTGAGGCAGCGGCGCTGTGACAAAAGAGCAGGCAGAATAAGGAAGGAGGTGCATGACCATGAATATTTTAACGCCGTAGGCTGAAAGAGAAACAGCAAGCAGAACAGGAACTATTAGGCACGAATGAATTTTAAAAAAAAAATTATTGGCTTTTAAATTGAATAAGTAATAGACAAACGTTTGTTAACATTGTTAGGTTGAAACGACACTGAATCCGACTGGATCGACGTTAGAAAAGCTCTGAACTTTGCAGCTCTGAGTCCACCGGGGCCAAAACGCAGGAACCAGCAGCAGGGACTAGTTTGAACGTTCGGCTTGTACGTATTTGTCTGAGGTCTCTTTGGATTAATTATTCATGCAAGTGCATCGAAAAATGAATCAACAAAATGTATTTTTTAAGAGTCGAGTCACCGGTTCTCATCAAAACCTCTGCGGACGCCCGTGAGAAAGACGAGGGATTTATTTACCCGGGATCCAAAGCGTTTTACGAACTCAACAAAGATTAAAAAGATACAAAAGCATATTTAGTAGAAACTGTATTTCAAAGGCCCTAAAATACAACTTTCATCTGCATGATAATAGAGTTAAAGCTGCACTGCCCTTTGACCTCGAATAGCAGCCAGGTTATTTTCAGCCTCTTGAGTAATTAGGACTGCTGGATAGTCGAGGATTAACCAATCCGTCCGTTTGGTTATACCACAGCAATGTAAAGTTTTCCTCATGTAAAGCACTTTGATTCTGATCCTGATGTTAATCTTTGGTGGTTAAAAAATGATTTAGGTAAAAAAACTGAGAGTAAATGAAGTGCAGAGAGATGGTGTATTAATCTGGGCAGGATTGTTGTCTGTTAATGACGCTTAGTTGCCCGGTTGGTGGTGGCATCGCATCTCTCCACATGATCCTTCATGAATAAAATAATGCAGTAAAGTATTTAAAAACTCATCAATAATTTACATTTCCTCTCTCTGTTCCACTGTGTCACCCTGAGACACGGGAATTTATTCTAATCATATACCGCAGCTGTTTGTTTCCACGACCCGTATTTCTCCTATTATTCTCATTTCTTTGTTTTTCACCTGTTTAGGTTTTGGAGGTGGTCCGCTCCAATTACGACACTCTGACCCTGAAGCTGCAGGACGGTCTGGACCAGTTTGAGAGATATTCAGAGCAGCCCAAAGAAGCTGCGTTCTTCAAGGAGCTGGTGAGACACCAGACACGTTTGTAGATTCGTCTCTCTCCTCACCCAGCCCCGCTTTGCATCGTACTTCTGCTTTTCCCGTCCGTCCTGTCAGTTATTCATCTTTCCATCTGTCTTTCTAATCATCCGTTTGTCTGCTGTTTCATCACTCTGTCCGTCCGCAGTCTGTTGTTTTTTACAACAGACTGTCCATAGTGAAAGTATTATGTTGAATTTTTGTCAATCTTAAGTCCCATCAATGTAGTTTTTTCTTTAGGGAGTCAAACTGAAGCAAGTTTGAAACTCCACTCTATAATTAATATCGTATTTAGTGACCGAAGTAACTAAATACGACCATCCAATTAATTTAAGAGATTAATAACACACCAGGGCGTGTTTTTTTTTTTTTTTTTTGCTGTTTTTTTAAACAATGTGATGACGGGGGAGGTCTTTTTGTCCACTTTTTAAACTAATAAGATCAGATTAATGTTCATTTACATTTAAGAATAAAGCATTTTTATTATGCTATGTTTATGCTAACAAAATAAAGTTAGCATAAACTAACTTTATTTTGTTAGTTTATGACAACATGACAACCTTCATGTTGTCATGAACTGTCACTTGGTACATAATTGCACATTTAATGGAATTATGCAAAGTTTACACTTTAATGCAACTTTTAGTGCAACTATACATTAAAAGTAAAGAATTTTTAAAAATATTTTGTTTATAAAACTATAGAAATAATATATATTTGTTCCAAATATTTTTCAAACTACCAAGTCGGATGTGCGTTCAAGACACAAACAGGCCGCTTGTTGCTGCCCACGGCCTTTTCTTGGAATAATTTAGCTTTTGGAGGCAGTGTGTGTGTCCTCGGCTCGGTGTGTGTGTGTGTGTTTTCTCTCCTGTGACGACCGTGTCTTTCTGCAGGTGCGCTCCATCAGCCTGAACGTGAGGAAGAACGTCTCTCTGAACACACTGAGTCAGGACGTGCTGCTCAAAGAGTTCTCCACCATCTCCTGAGCCTTCGGGTTGGCCTTCATGTGCATGCGGACCCGTACACACACACACACACACCCCCCCACACACACACCTACACACACATGCAGTCATCCCACCCTGACCAGACAAGTCCTCAATGGTTCTTTCCATTTCCACAACCTTCGTCTGTGAACCGAGCGGCGGGAAACCAACGGGCGCCGACTGACCCGGTTCAATCCCTGTCCACGCTCTCTTCTTCTTCTGTGGTTTTGGACGTGTCTGAATGCAATCAGCTGGACTGTTACTGACAGGGGAACAAAACGTATTCCTCCTGCTGTTCAAATAATCCCAGTTCATGACGTTTGAGGCTTTCCGTGTTCGCTAAGCTGAGGTGATGGTGGTTCTGAGCCGTTTTGACCCGAGTGACTCTTGTTGATTTTTAGGTTTTTGCTCTTGCAAATCTGAGTGAATGTAAAAAGAAACAAACCTCTGGTTCCTGGAAGTATTTCCTACTTTTATTTCTGATGAAGCGTAGAACAATAAGGTGATTAAGTTGAAGACGCCGCAAAGTGATTAAAAACTGACGACAGCTGATGAGAAATCCCTGCTGTTGCCGTCATTTCTCTTTAACAAACTAACCTGGAAGTGTTGAGGTGTACACACACATACACACCTGTGTGTGTTTTGGCACTAATTACGACTGTTTATAGTGGAAAAACCACCTTGATATAAAACTCTCTGAGGTGATCATTTTTAGTTTGAAGTCGACGTTAATTATGCAATTTTATCCACTGTCATATCTAAATCCTCTAGGTGTATTTATGTTATGTTATGTTTTTAAATAAAGATTCTTTTCCAACTTCACTTTTTTTCTCAGATGATGGATACATCGCCTTTCATCAGATCAGCTGATGTACGCTCGCTCAGTCATCTCAGCAGTGAAAGATGTGTTTTCTTTTGATGAATACAGTGACTGAAAACAAAAGTTGTTTTTTCTTTGTCTGGGGTGTTTGTTTCTCCTGAGTTTCCTGTTTAGCAACTGTGAACTGTGAGTCTTGTCTTCAGGCAGACGGAGCGCGTCGGGTCGGCTGCCGGCTCGGCTCAGTCGGGTTTCTGTCCACCTTGTGGAAAAAGAGCTTTGTTCGTTCGGGTGAAATGAAAATACCGAGGGGTTTTGTGTTTGGTGCAGGATGTGAGAGCTGGTTTATCGCCGAGTTTGAAGGGCTGCTGGTAAAAGTTGTGAACAAACATGACATCACCTGCAGCAGAGGTAGTGAACCTCAGTATTATGCATCCCTGTGAAAAGGCCAGTTTTGTGAGCGAGTAAATGAGAACATAAGTACCGTAATTTCAAAACGTGACAATTGCAGTTCCAGTTGCAGAATAACTACTCTCTACTCATTGAGCAGCCACATTTAACAAAATGGTAGCAGCTGGTGATACGGGTGTTTTCCCAGGGCTCTATTAGAAAGTGGGGTGCACAAGCTACCAGTTTTCCTGTCTCTTACATTGTCAAAAAGTTTTCCATTGGGTTTATTTAAAGGGAGCGGGGTTTCTGCAGTCAGTCCTGCTGAAGATGTTTATCTGATCTATTTTGACTAAAGAGTAGGGAAAAAGAAATAAGACGTCAAAACCTTGGTTGAGATCTCTTGTAGTAAAGTAAAAGATATTCTACTAAAAAATAAACACTTGCAAAACACATTTTTCTTCAAATAAAGCCAGACAAATATAAGGAAATGTTATATTTTCAAAATCCTTCCTCCAACTCCTGGGAAAGTAGCTATTTGTCTCTGGAAGTACTTGGAAAATATCCCTCAAATAAAATCATGAAACATCAGAAAAAGAGAAATCCTTTTTTCCAGGAAGGAAAAAAAACTAATGCTTGTTGGTGATGAACAGAGTGCTTTTTTTTTCTAAAGACAGGCAGTCGACTGAGGGATTATTATGTCCTCTATTAGAAGACCGAGAGAAATAATCCACGAGCTGCAGGAAAAAAGACCGGGGACAAAGGACACAAGTGGAGAAAGAAGGGGCAGAAAAATGAGGCCCAGTGAGATATAAAGAATCAAAAAGAGGAGAGGCAGAAGCAAAGCTGAAGCAGAGAGGTATTTAAACACACGCTGTGCTTTGGGACTAGTAAATCTAGCAGTATTGATGTTTGGAGAAGTTCAGTACCAGTGGAAAGCTGACAGATAACCAATAACAAGCACTGATTGATGCGTGCAGAGGGTTGTAATGCACCCTGAAAAATAATCCTCTGACAGACGAATTGACTCCACATCCGAGCTGTAGTAGTAAACGTCATAAACCTTTAAACAGAGCTAAGCTTGTGTTTCCAGGCTGCAACGCAGAGAGAAAAACTATTTTAGATAAAGCGTGACGTGGATGTTCGGAGGAGACAAAGGAAGCGATCTCCACCCAGATGAATATTTGATGAGGAGGCTGATCTGCCCCAATGAAACATCATGAATACACAGCTGCGTTAATGTGGAGTCGCAGTAACAGGCTGAGGCTTGGCTCTCTGTCATCCTAACAGGTGAACTAACATCCCGACGCTTACGTCAGGGAAGGATTAAAACAGCAGAACTCGTCAGTTCAACTCACTGGAAATGATTCAGAAAGAACCTTCAACCAGCTGCAGATATTTTCATGCTCTGTACAACATCATCTCATTGACAGCAAATGAGACCTTTTTCTATTGCTGCACTTGGGAATCCCAGGATTATTTTTCTTTTGGTAAATGCCAGAATGATGACAGATGTGTTTTTTTTTGGATAACATACAGATAACAAAACAATATAAAAGGGAAAAATTACATTTGATTAAAAAAATGATTTATACCCTTTTCAAGAATCAAACCAAACTCTTATCATAATTGTGTTTGATATTTTTCAACACTTATATATTCATTTGAAGACCTTCCTAATCTCTACTCAACTTGTTACTCTGGCTGGGCCACTGTTAATAATACTTTCAGTAGGTATAACCATGTTGATTAAATAAAAAAAAAAAATGCTGAACCTATATCTTTCAGGGGTATGAATACTTTTGAGCTTCCCTGTCCCTGGTTTTCTTCTGCTAACAGATGTGAGCTTCACCTCTGCAGGCAGAACTCCTCTGGTTTAACGCAACCAGTTCCACCATCCGAGCTCCGACTTCCGAGACAAATTGAACGCAGCATGATTATAAGAGAAACCAGTGGGAGCTCATTATGGCGGCGCTAACTGCTGCTACCGGTCCGAAGCCTCGATGGGTTTCCCTCCTTCATATTGATTCAAACACTGAGGAAACATTCTCACAAATTTGGTGGCTCTGGGAAGGAGGAAGCTGTCCTTTGGGGAGGATTTTCTACTCAAGGTTTTCAGTGAATTTAGCAGCAGACCGATATGTTTCTGTCTGCAATGATAGTCATCTGGAAAAAAAAATGAATAAAAAAGGAACATGTTGGTGATTGCAAAAATATAATCAGGTAAGTAAATAAGCCAGAGCCGTTCAGAGGCTAATCGCGTAAGAGGATTAAGAGTGGTAAATTTTCATTGTTTTTTTTTTTTACATACAACTCAGTATGCAATTCCTTGAAAAAGTATTTACACCCCCAACATTTTTTTCCCTGTATTTCATCAGATTTAGATGACAAACTAAATGAGTTATTTGGTATTTTTATGTAATTGTAACATCAAATGAAAACTGTATTTGGCTTTCAACATTTTGTACTAGGAGAAATCTTAACAGTGTGGTTTGCATTTGTATTTAAGTTCTGAGAGTTCTACAGCTCAGGTGGGAGAAACGCCTGATACAGACTTCATGGTAGTCTCAACAAAGCCCACTTAGTTTGTGTAAGGGACAAATAAGCAGACTCTGTGTGAAATTGTAATACTCCATATTATCTTGAATTCAACATCCTCGAGGCAATAGGGTGGTAGTGGCAGCATCAGGATGTGGGGGGAGCTGAAAAGAAAACGTGTTACTGACTGCAGAGGACCACAGACCAGGATGGATCCAAAGGAACAAGGACAGATAAAATAACATTATTTTGATTAAATTGGCCCAGTAAAAGCTCAGATTCGGGAGTCTGGAAAATAATGTGCAGGACGCCTGGTTTTTTTTAATATTAATGATAATAATAAACCGGTATCCTTCTCCTTGCAGGGTCTCACAGAGAAGCGCAGATCTCTCCGCTTCTCTGTGACGCTGTGCGCCCCCTCCCTTCATCTCTCAACAAATGCGAGGCGCACCAGCGGGACAGACTCAGCACGGCTCCAGTTCTTGTGCGCCAACTATCAGGAAAGTGTCACTTGAATCTGAAACCTCCACAGAATCCATCCGAGCCGTGGATGAGAGTCGGAGGAAGAAAACGCGTCCCAGTTTGGGAAAGAAGCAGAGAGCTTTGCGCGGACAGTTTTCCTCCTTTGTTGATCCTTTTTGTTTGTTTTTTGGGGGGGTTTTTTTTTAGCAGCGCGCACAGACTGACATGTCAGCGGGAGTGAAGACGTGAATGAAGCGCGGCTCGGACCCTGCAGCGCCAGCGCGGCGAAAATAGGAGAAAAGGATGAAATCCAAGAGTCAAGATCAGAGTCTCTCTGACTCCAGAGAGCTGGACAGATCCTTCGATCCGCTCACAGGTAAGGTTACTCATCATTACCATCCTCATCATCATCATTGCATTGTTTATTTAATGCTGTTTGCTGGCCTGGATTTACTAATAGCTTTGAATTGAGTTCCTCTTACTGAATGACAGTAATCGTCAGCGCATGTTTCAAAGAGCTGCATCACGCACAGGACTTAACTTTCAATCAGGGAGCGGGGAGGGGGGTGGAAGCTGGATGGATTTGATCTTGATGCTGTTTCATGCCAGAAAGTAACATAGAGCAATGATCGCGATCCAACCAGAGCACAAACACTTTATGAAGTGTATATTCGGTGCCCCTCAGAGTGCCGCCTAATCAGGGTCATGCCTCTGGTATTGATTATATTATTTACTCACAGGCAGCTGTTAAATTCAGAAAATCCTGAATAGAATTCATTTTTCCGCCATCACTTTGGCGCCCCCTCTAGCGCAGCGCCCCTTTTGGGTCGCATATAGTGCATATCCACTTTTTGCGCCACTGCGATGAAGGATGGGAAGTTTGAACAAAAAAAGGCCCATTGTTGCTCAAGATTATGAGGCATTTTATGGATAAAAAGATTTATTTAGAAATTATCTGTTTATAGTAATAGTAGCTGCTCTGAATTCTTCAGGGATACAATGTCCTCCATCTTGGCATTAAAGAAAGGCCAGATTTGTGGGGTGTGTGTAAGACGTCGCTCTAGATTCTAATAACCCTAATATTGATGTTTGTGGTTGTAACGTGAAAAAATCATGAAAACTTGCTTGTATTTCTTTGTGTGGTAAAAGTTAACGTTGAAGTTGCAAACTGATCCTGATCACAGCTTGCACACATCTCTTAACTTTATTATTTCTAATATGAATATTATTATTTCTAATTCTGATTGGATGAAACTTCCACTCAGTAGCTCGGCCTGCTTTGAACATCCTGGGCATTAATTTTGCTAAATCAAATATTTATAATTTGCCACCAGGTTGCGGAACAACAAGTATTTAAATGCATACCTTTGAGCAAACTGTAGTTTATGAATATGTATTGAAATAAAATACGCAGACATTTTTTGTGAAAAAGGGCTAAAGTTATACCTGTCAGTGGGAGCCTATGTAGGCTGAGATCAGTGTATTTATCTTTGTGTTTTTTCCCTCCTCTGTGGAGATCACACACACATCTCTCTGTTCTTTGAGTCTCTCTGTCCTTCTTCTGACAGCTCCCAAATATAGTGGAACAAGCTGAAGTAGTATATAAAAATAACCAAGAAGCCACTTTTAGTGCCGTTTCCATCACGATTTTAGGATCTTAACTACTTCAGTGACTGAAGATGTTGCTCATCAGAGGCAGGACGGTACATGGTTTCAGCTCCAGGTTAACCAAACACTGAACAGATGTGAGGAAATATAAACAAACTGTTTCTTTAAACAAAGAAAGCCTGAGGGATAAAACCCATTCTTGCTAAAAACTAAAGTCCAGCTCTTTTAAAAAGGTTCACATACAATATTTATCAGCTGTCCTTATATTTAGGCTGCTGAAAACCTCATGTGATGTGATATAATCTTGATGCAGTAAATGTTTGTCAAGTCATCATTCGTATGCAGTTCGCCCCATGTCACAGTGACCCTGAGGTCAAAGTGATGTCAGGGAAAGCTGCTTTCCATGGAGTTGCTTTCATGGGAAAGGAAGACTATTGCTTTTAGAGCAGAATGAAAACTTCAATGATATTCGACTTTAAATAGGTGTGGGACAAACTTGTGTTACGAGTCATTTGAAGAAAAGAAAAAAAACAGTGGAACGCCCTCTAAAGTCGGATTTCGCACTGGGAAACTGGAAGCAACTCCGACTGAACCCAGTTATGACTTGTAATGCGGTCTTCACACACGGCCGCTCCTGGCATCAACAGGAAGGTGTGGTAGAAACACGTTTGTTACAAGACACACAAGTAAGTTTGCGTCTTAAGTCAATAAAACCTAAGGCGCACACTTAAGTTTTATTTGCAGGCACTTTTGAATAGTGCCTGCAAATAAGTTTCCAGGTTTGTTTATGGAAAGCAAAGCTTAAAATGTTTGTAAGAGGTATTGCTAGCAATGTTTACTTGCGACACCATGTTGAAATTCTGACTTCTTCACCCTCGTTATTACCAAGCATTTGGCTTGTGTGTGTCTCATTATTGTAATTCCTGAATTGTTCAAAGTAGAGGAATTTTAAAAAGTGACAAAATGTTGAGAAATTTCACTTTCAGGACATATGTCAATGAATCAAGTTTATTTGTGTCACAAATTTCAGCAACAAAACAGTTCAAAGTGCTTCACATCATAAAACCCCAGAATAAAACGTCATAAAAACATCACAGTCACCAATTTGAGAAACTAGTTAACATTGTTTTGTCTATCTAACAGGCTCATATCACAGACATAATGTATATGATACATTACAGCAGCCCCTGGTGAATTCTGTGATATGAGCTTGACTAATCATAAGCAAGTACTCTGCGATGCCGACTCCAACAGTATCTGATTCGGGCCTTTGGGAGTTTCCAGCTAGAGAGAGTTGGTTTTCCTACAATCACAGGAAATGCTCTGCTTAAAAGGTCACAGAGAGGTTCCATTCAAAGGGATCACGACCTTCCATTTGCAATATGGATGGACACAAAAGAGGTTTCCGCATGTACAAATGTCCATTCTGTGTACAAAGGAGAGACGGTGCTCCGCTGGCAGAAGATTGGAAACATCAGAAGGTGCCTGTCCCCAAACCAACAGCTGTGGGGGAGCACAACAAATTCATAGGAGGAGTCTGCACATCTGACCAAATGCTGGGAACAAATTCCACCAAACGTAGAACAGGGACAGTTTTCCAGAACTTTCTAGACATTGCTTCGCCTTCCACAAGGAGCTGCGTCCCACTCAGGATCAAAAGCTAAAATCACACCAGCAATTTTAAGGAGGTTGCTGCATTTTTTTTCTTTGAGTTTCACTTCACAGCATGCCACAGAGATACGCATCTGAAACCTATTTCACTGTCTCCACAAACCATGGACAGAAGAAACTGTGGTTGACAGAGGATGAGGTTGTTCCAGTAAAAAAAGCAAAAATACAGCCTGTAAAATTAGACAGATGACCCAGTTGTAACTAAAACGCTGTTGCCTCAGGTCTGACGTCAAACCCAACTGCAGGATCCCAGGTACAAGGTAACTGGAATGCAGCATGATCAAGGTTTCATATCCGAAACTACTAATTTTCCTGCTGTATCTGAAAGTGGGTTAATGTAGAGGATTGTGGGATAGTCCTTACACCACCCTTAAGTCAGTGTCAGACCCTCATTGCTGGATGTTCAATAAAGGAAAAATTGTCTTAGATTTGCCGCTGTGTTGAGGATCTTTGTCCTTTTGATGTTTTCCTTTGGCTAGAGCTTCAGCTATCTTGATTCAAGAATACTCTGCTGTACAGAGGTGGTCATAGTCAATTGGTCAACTCAATTACCAAGAGGTGCTCCAATTCGCTTTCTGAAACAACCAAACTATTTACATAAACTGATAACACACCTGTACTACAGCTCAATCTGAACAATAGATAAAACACAATGAATAAAACATGCCTGCCAAAGAAACCACCAGTTACACAACTGAGCACATCAGTGATTTATATAAAATGTTTTAAGACGGAATAGGACTGGGCAATGAAACAATGTCTGTTGTGATAGACACATGATCAATATCAGTAGAATATATATCTCCAATAGACACCAGTCGCAGTGCCATGACTGCCACTGACAGCTGTGCGATGGATGCCTAGGTAAGAAGAAGGCCTAGTTGTCCATCTAGCTTACTAAACGTGATATTATTCATTCAGGTTGTTGCAAATTAATTCATTTGCCACAAGAAATGTAGGCAGTTGCTGCGCTCAACAATAAAATCTCGGTGCTGTGGTGGCGCAGGGCTTAGCACAACCCACATACGGAGGCCTTAGTCCTCGACACGGCTGTCGCAGGTTCGATTCCCGGCCTGGCAACCTTTGCCGCATATCTTCCCCCTCTCTCATTTCCCTCTTTCCCGTTCATTCACTGTTAAATAAAGGCCACTAGAGCAAATAAAACCTTAAAAAAAAAATCTCAGCTGCCCATGGACGGTTAAGAGTTCACAGAATATGCACAGTATGTTTCAGTATGTGGGACCACTTTCAGGTTTTCCCACTGTACTCCACAAATCCTTAAAAGTAGAAAAGCACAACATGGAGTGAAAGGAAATTAGGACAGAAATTAGATCAGTCACATCACCAGTTTAACAGTATTATGAATATTTAAAACAAAAAACCTGATCAATAACTATTGTGATATAAAATGGTTATATTGTGATGCGTATTTCAGCCATATTGCCCATCCCTACGGTTGAAATACAAAAAATAAACTGAATTAACTGCTGAAACCAACCAGTGAAGACTGTTGCCTTTAATGACGCGCAAATATTTTACAGCCAACTGCAACAATGCAGTTCAAGTATTTTTTTTCCAGGGTGAGTTTTCATGTGTCTTTTTATATGTGATTTCTGTCTAAATGTTTATCCACAACAGAAAGGTTTCTGTCCTGTGTGGATTCTCATGTTTGTTAAACTTTGTTTTTTGCCTAATCTGTGTCCACAAAAAGCCTAAAAGAAAGGTTTCTGTTCTGTGTGGACACACGTGTATGTTTGCAAGTGATTTATGGCTTAATCTTTGTCCACAAATATCACAAGAAAGGTTTCTGTTATGTGGATTCTCATGTGTGTATTTAAATTAGTTTTGTAAATCTTTGTCCACAAAATCACAACAGAAAGGTTTCTGTCCTGTGTGGGTTCTCTTATGTCTGTTTAAAGTATTTTTTCTAGCAAATGTTTTACCACAGTCTTCGCAGCTAAACTTCCCTTCTGTCTGTACTTTACTTGGTGTATCTGCATTTTTCTCCTCTGTAAAACATTTTTCATTATCAACTGAGCTTGAAGACCCTATTTGTGAATGTGTGCTGCCTGTCTCAAGAGAGTAACTGTGCACATCAAACTCAAATGAGCTAAAAGATTTGTTAACAATGTCTTCATTTGGCTTCCAGGCATTTTTCTTGTCATTCGTTTTCAGTCCAGAATCTGATAAGTGTTTCAACTCAGAGACGTGGTTTACATCTTCTTCCTCTTCGTCATTCTCAGAATCTTCAGTCTCAGAAGATTGTGGAGATGGTTCGATTTCTTCAATCTTGATGAATTCTCCTTCATCATTCTCTTCTGGAAGATCTTTGCCTTTAATTTGATCCTGATAAAGATTCTGTGAGAGCTGAATAGGCAGTTTATCATCCTCTCTCTTTATAGGAGTAGTAGCGACTGGAAGTCTGATGGCATCCTTCCCGTTGAGCTTCTCTCCCCCCAGACTGATGCAGACTTCTTCCTCTTCCTCCTTTATCTGCTGCAGCTTTGGGTCATACAGCTCAGCAACAGATCTGTGGTCTTCAGGAGCTTCTTCTTTAACCATCAGTATCCGCTTAACATCTGTAGCAAACACGGAAACACATGATGCTCATCACCCATTTTCATTCACAATTCTCAGGACAAAGGAGTTTCACAGTGTGGTCAAGTTACATCATGGCTTGTTAAAAGTTTGGAGAAATTCTAGAACCAAAATTGATTTGTTTGCTGCTTGTTTATTCAGCAACTGTAAACAAAAAAAACAAACAAAAAAAAAAAAGAAAGCCTGAACCTCGCCAATCTGAGCTGCGATGACGTCTATTAAGCAGGTTTCCCACCGCTATCCTGAGAGAAGACGAACCTCTGCTCCCCAGCCAAGCAGAATGCTTCTCCTGCTGCTAGGCAGAGTGGCCACTGCAACAGCTTCTCACTTTCCCCAGCCACTACTGCCGCCACACCAATTTGTACTTTGGAACGTCAACTCACTAACCAAAGAAATCTCCCCGTTCCTAAAAATTGTTCCAGTAAGGTCAGAGATAATTAGCTTAGAAAATACTATTTGAATATTGTTCTTTTGATTGTGAATTTGTGCGCTGTCTGAGGCTAAATGGCTTGAGTGTAAAGAAACCACTGAGCCTTGGGCATAAACATCTGTTTGTTTGTAAGGTTATTAACTGGTAATAAATGCACCAAGCTTATAATACACTGAGAGAAACCCTGAAAAGCTGTCATACTGTACAATTTATTTCAGCTGCAATTAGGGCTGAAACGATTCCTCGAGTGACTCGAGTATCTCGATTATTAAAATTTCTTGAGGAAAATTTATCTGCCTTAAAGCTTCGATAATTTATGTTTTATTATTTAACACACTGCGCAGCGCTCTCACTTCCGCCTGAGATGTGGACGAAAGATAAGTATTAGCAGCATAACGTCCAATTTTCAAGTTTTGACTGGAAGGATTTTACTCATTCGTGATAATGTCCGGGTTTTAGTTGTTTTTCGGGGACCAATGAACATCCTTAAAATGACGGCAGCAATGCTTGGAGTAAGGCTGCTTTTCTCCTCCCGGAGCCGCTGGTTCTGAGCGAACGGCGGGATTATTTATACAGGTGCGCGGATAGACTGAGCACTGCTGAGTAGTTGATGCTCATAGTGTGTAGTTTTACGGACGAACCGGAAAATAAATTTCATGTCATCCCGGTCGCTACAAACGGATGATCACTAGCAATATGAGGGACCGCGGTAAAGCCAGCCGCCTCTTCGAAAATGACAGTAAAGCCAGCCCGCACTCGATTTTCCCCTGCACCACGGCACACGACATTATGGCTTCGTGATTTACGAGCTCCTTTCAGAGTAAAAGCTCACATCCGGTTCATGTTTGATCTACTGCAAGTAGATTTCAAGCAGCTTCAAGTTTAGACTTTGTATTTATGCAGTTGCAAAAAGAAATAATGTATCGGAAATAATTGGGGACATTAAGCAGTGCTGAAAAACTCTCTGGGACAGCCCAATCTGATGTATAATTTCAAAACAAAAGCATATTAAAATAAGACCTTTCATGCACGTAAATGGGGGTACCGTAATGTCTTGAGTTGATGCGCACGTGAATATTGTGTGCGGGCCGGCTTTTCGAAGAGGCAGCTGGCTTTACCGCAGTGAAACGAAACATAATGTTTTACATGTACTGGCTACATTTGAGCTCTCGAAGCTACACATTAGTCACCTTAAAATGTTCCTAAGTTATAGCTGAAACGAAAACATACTAACCTAACCCGTCCAGCAGAACCGTGGGGTTGAAACCAGCCTCCATGATGTGTCGCACCTTACTTTCGTCTTAGTTGCTTCAGGAATCTCTCCCTCTGACGCTCTCCGCCACAGTCTGAGCTGCTGAATCCATGTCGCTGTTTTTAGCTTCTCTTCTGATGTTCCTTAAATAGCTTCTCGGTAGTTGGAGCTCAGCTTTTATCCGAACTAAAGAAAGCTGCGTTACATTACTTTGTTCTGCCTCAAACGGATAATTCTGCCTCTGCAAACGTTCGTTCTTCTTCTTCTTCTTCGATTGTTTTTTTGCAGGTGGTATCCAACGCATTATCGCCATCTACAGTGCTGGAGAGTGAGCTATCGTGTCCCCGTCATTTTTCTTTTCAAAACCTAATTTAAATAATATTATTAATAGAAGACAGTCGTTAGTAAACAGTTAAACAAATTAATAGAAGCCAGGGGGTTTGTAAATAAATTGTTTTTATTTTCCTCTTATTTTCTTGTTATTAGAGATAAAAATGTTTAAACTGCCCAGATTCTATGAAACTCCAGAATAGAGGGAGTATGACTAACTTTAGATTTAGGTGTGTAGTATTTCCCTAAGAGTATTGTTAGATTAATACTCTTTTTTTTTGCATTTGATATCATGGATTATCATCAGAAAATAGTTCACACATTAGTCTGTCTTCAATTTCAAAAAGTAGTGCTTGGAGTGTTTGGATTGTGCTTTGTCACAAGGGTTTATTGTTCCTGTATGTGCTCTGCTTTGCTGTTTTCAGGTAACCCTCTTACCAAACCCAACAAAAAGACAATTAAGCAACGCTTCCTCAAGCTGCTACCTTGCTATCACTCCGGCTCCAGCCCTTCAATTACGCAAGGCAAGTGGCATTACACACACATACACAAATTTTCATAAAATTATATTTTTTCCATACCCTTGGATGCTTCAGTGTGGATCTCTGTAGGTAAAATGTTGCTATTTTTCTGTTTCTCTAAACAGGAAGTATAACTGAAGAGGGGGAGCTGTCCACGATGTGCTACAGACCTGAGGGACTTGACAGTCTGGTTCAGCAGACTAAATTCAGCAAAAAGGAGCTGCAGGTTCTTTACCGGGGATTCAAAAATGTCAGTTTGAAGACCTGCTGGGAATGATCAACTCTGTTACATTCATTAACTCCTTAACTGTCACCTGCAAACCGCCTACATGTCAGAAAATGGTTTCAGTGTCCTCACGACAGTTTAGGAGGTTTTAATATTGAGAATATCTGGGTCTGTTATATGCTTTATGTGTGTGTGTATGTGTGACCAGACTGGTCAGAGATCCTGCTGACGTGTTTTTTTTCTGCTATCTGCAGGAGTGCCCCAGTGGCGTTGTGAACGAGGATATGTTTAAAAGTATCTACTCCCACTTCTTCCCACACGGAGGTCAGCCCTGACTTTATTAATGTTTTTATTTTGCCGTGAACTCTCTGTCTTCAGTATGTGTTATGTGTAGGTAGAGGAAGTGAAACTTTAAATCTGCTTTTTCACATTCAGATGTCAAACTAGATAGTAAAGATCTTCCACCCGTCACAAACTACGTTTCCATTGACCATAAAACTGCAAATTGAAATTCTGAAACTAGGTTGGTGGAAACAAGGCAATTTTGAAAAGAAAAAAGAAAAAACTAACAAAATCAAAACAAGTCATATTTCTTTAATAGGTTTTTGAGCCAGGATGAGGTGATTTTTCAGCTGTATCAAAATTTGTGTGTTTTGCTAAAGTACAATGGAAATACTTGTCTTTTGCATCACACGTGTCATGTTAACAATAGGAAGTTACTACTGGTGAAAAAGACCAAGAAGACGACAGGAAGTGGTAGGAGGATGATGGGATGACAGTTTAAAAGAATGAATGTGTCTCAAACAAGGAAAATGATTACATCTGCTGTTTATTTGAAAGTTTCCTTTTGACTCAATTTAAAAGTGTCTTTTGCTTAAAGCTTGGAATGTCATAAGAGTACAGTGAAAAAATTTAGATTCATTGTTTCTTTTTTTTTTCTTAGATTCAAGTATGTATGCACACTTCCTGTTTGAAGCCTTTGACACCCACAACAATGGACTGGTTAGCTTTGAAGTGAGATATTTCTCTTCCCTTTCATACTTTATTCTGTCTTCAGACTCTTGAACAATGATCATAATAATAATAGGTTTTAAAAGGCGTATATAATCGATCATTTAGTCAGTCATTACTTCTGAAACGGTTAGTATAACAGCCTTAAAAATAAACTAAAGATGTATAAACTTTTCAACATTTTGTCCTGACTTGATTCAAACTTTTTTTTCTGCTCCCCTGCGTTAGGACTTTGCAGTAAGTCTGTCCATCATTTTAAGAGGATCCATCACTGACAAACTGAACTGGGCCTTCAATCTGTATGACCTGAACAAGGACGGCTGCATCACCAGAGAAGTACGCTCACTCTCTGTGCAAGCTGCGCTAGTCTGTTTCAGCATTTCCTTGTTATTGCTTCCTCTCTTGTTTGGTTCAGGAGATGACAGATATAATGCACTCAATCTACAACATGATGGGGAAGCAAACTTACCCCAGCATGAGGGACAGCGCTCCAAAGGAACATGTTGACAGCTTCTTCCAGGTAAAACGTTGAAATGATTAAACCTACAGTTAAATAAAGAAACACTGAAACTGGACTGAACTGATATTTATGTCAACATCTCCGCCATTAAGAAGAAAGTGATTCAAAATGATTGTTGATATTTTCTATCTGTATTTATTGTAAAGATGCTGCTGTTCTCATAGGTTCAAACTGTAAAACTTGTCGAATCACAGTCAACCCACATTCAACGGCGATTCATTTTGATTTGTTTATAATAACTGCCCCACTCTCTAATATTAGCATTTAACACAAGGTTACAATGCCAGTGTATGTTTGAGCTAGCAGCACAGTGGTGAATGATGCATTTATTTGATCTATTTTTATTTTTTATGATTAAATCTGCACCTATATGTACATATTTTGGAATTAAAATGTAGAACAAAGATCTTAAGATTTCCTCTTTGAACCACTTGCGTCATGTCTTCCCAGAAAATGGACAAGAATAAAGACGGAGTGATCACCATTGAGGAATTCTTGGAGACATGCCAAAAGGTTGGAAGTTTAATCCCTTCCGGCTGCACCCGCAGCTAATAAAATTATTTTTAATTTGGTCTCTTATCTGCTCCAATCCAGGACGAGAACATCATGCACTCCATGCACTTGTTTGACAATGTCATCTGAATGCTGATGGATGGAAGATGAGAACGTCCTACCGCTGTTTGGAGCTCTGCAGTCTTTAAATAGCTCCCCCCTGAGTGGTGGTGAGGTTTATGTTCCTGTGACAATAAGAGGAGGGAATCCACTCCACCTTCTAGAAACTAAAGACACTTAGCAGAATGAGCCAAATGTGATAAGTTAGGAATAGCTAATAAAAATGTTGGTTAGCTGTCTGAAGAGGAAGACGTGCAACCTGTAAATACCTCTGCTAAAGTAACATGAAGAAAATAACGGATATAATCGAGACGCAGCTATAGTTTCTATATTTTAATGCATGGAAAAGATGAGAGCGTTTTCTGTTTGCACATTAACAGAAATGTGCAAACCTGTACATTCAAGTTTGTAGGGACAAAACCCGAATGTACAGAAACACTCTAAAACAATGAAGTTGCGCTCAGAATATAAAGTTAGCAAACTTTCTGAAATCCAAACCTGGAACTTGAAATGGGCTGGAAGCATGAAATGAAGCCATAATCTTCCAACAACCTTTGTGTTCTAGCAAAACCTAATACATTAACTGTTGATTGTGCCTGCATGATGTATTTTTACCAGCCATTGAAATATTCACTGGGGATGCAATTAATTAACTTACAATTAATTGTCAATTAATGGCTTATTAGGTGAAAATTTGTTCTAATTGATTTCTAGCGTTACAGTTTGGGCGCCATCCAGTGGAGTTACAGAAACACAGATGTCGGGGACGAAACAGAACGAGAAACGGTCCAAACTGAGGCTATTGTGGGATGCAAAATGCATCTTATGTGATTCTGTTTTGAAATATAAACACTTGCCGAGCTCCTTAAGTTGTCATTTTAATGTGGATGAAAAATTGTAACGTGATGGAAAGAAACATTGTGCCAATAAGCAAAGGCTGATTCAGAAGGCTGTTGTCAGTTAATGCACTTCATGGAGCGACGTTTTAGCATTCCTTCAAGAACAAGCACACACAGTACTTATATATATGAATATCTCTCTGTTCACACATATTTAATTATTTTCATCTTTTCCTTTTCTATTCAGGATTCTAAAAGGTTCTTGTTGTCATATTTTATAAATATGTATAAATTTGTCATTAGAAAACCACAATGTTCTGTTTATTCAGTCAGTTTACAATACAGCTGACAAAATAATGTTAAAATTTAAAACGCAGCCCTTTAAAACGTAGCGTTTTATGCTATGGAAAGACGCTCAGCCCTCTCCTTAAGAGAAAACTCAGGTTTTTAAGAAAATGGCCGCATATAAATAAATTTTTAGAAAATCGATAAGATCAATCAACTTTAAATTAATTCATTAATTGATAATATACATCCCTAATGTTCACTAAAACTGTTCAGACGTTTTATAAATGGAGGTGGTTACACCACTGGTGTGTTGTGGGATAATAAAAAAAAAATTCTATTACAAGCATGAATTTTGTTTATGTGTTTGTCACTGATTATCTGATCTTTTGTAGGGCTCCTAATGCTCAGTCTAATTTAGGCATGGGGGGGAGTTGTTGTTAAAGAGGAGAGCTTTGATGGTCATATATTGTAGGTGCAAGAGACACAAAAAGACTAGTGTCTAATACAAAGACCTCTCCCATGTTTTAAGAGACATCTCAATGCACTTTGTAAATTAAGCCACTCAAGATTAAACTCAGAAATATTTAATTAAAATCAATACGACAAACAAATACACAGACTTAATCACACACATGAAAAACATCTCAAACCTTGTGGTAACACAAAAAAGCTGAGGAGGTTAAAGCCATAATTGGAAGCGGTTATCTTTTTAAGTAGGGATGAATGATATGTCTATATTTGCTGCTGTGCTGCAGATCATTTTCCTCATGATTCACTTTAGTCCAAGGATTAGCTGACCTAACTGTGGTATACAGAGGAGTTCATGGTCGTCTTAATGCGTCGATTCTCTTTCTCAAACCTATTTATATGCACTACAGCTCAACCTGAACAATAGATAAAAATAGTTTGAATATATACTATAGAAGGAAGCAAATTAGTAACTTATATAAATGGCTTTCAGGTTGAAATGCAAATGTCACCACAAGAGAAAAGAGTGAAGGCTGTCGTTGTTAATGACAATGTGCAACTATTTCACAGCTGTGTAGTTCAAATATTCAGTGTTAAATAATTTCCCCTCCAGAGTGGATTCTCATGTGTCTGTTTAAACTGGATTTGTCGCCAAATCTTCGTCCGCAGATAACACAACAGAAAGGTTTCTGTCCTGTGTGGATTCTCGCATGTGTAGTCAGATTGATTTGTCGGCTAAATCTTTGTCCGCAAATATCACAACAGAATGGTTTCTGCCCTGTGTGGGTGATCATGTGTGTGTTTATGCTTGATTTATAGCCAAATCTTTGTCCACAAATGTCACAACGAAAGGTTTATCACCTGTATGGATTATTTTATGTCTTTTTAAACCTGATTTATCACCAAATCTTCGTCCACAAACATCACAACAGAAAGTTTATTTTCCACTGAGTGTTTTACCACAGTCTTCACAACTAAACTTCATTCCTGTCTGGACTTTCTGTCCTGAGTCCACATTTTTCTTATCTGTAAAACATTCCTTATGCGGAGAGTTTGAAGATCCCATTTCTGAATGTGTCACGTCTTTCTGAACAGAGCAACAATGAACTGATTCTTGAGGAAACTCAGAGGAGCTACAAGGCTTATTAATGTTTCCATCTGACTCAGGAGCTCTTCTGTCCTTCCAGTCACTGTCCTCGTCCTCAGTTTTCTGTCCAGAGTCTGACAAGTGTTCAAGCTGAGAGTCTGAGTAATTTGCATCACTGTCCCCTTCGTCATCCTTAATGACTACAGAAATGAAATCATCTTCACAATCTTCTATCTCTTCTGAAAGTTCTCTGCTTTTAATTTGGTCTTGATAAAGCTCTGAGAGCAGAATGGACTCTTTATCATCCTCAGTCTTTATAGGAGTAATGTTAATCTCCTCCTTTGCATTGAGCTGCTCTGTCCCCAGAATGATGCAGACTTCCTCCTCTTCCTCCTTTATCTGCTGCAGCTTTGGGTCATGCAGCTCAGCAACAGATCTGTGGTCTTCAGGAGCTTCTTCTTTAACCATCAACATCTGCTTAACATCTGCAGCAAACACGGAAACACATTATGCATATTAGAAAGTTCACAGACTGCAACGTCGGCTGCGTTGATTTATCTGAAGCCTAACATTTTATTTTAAGTTTCCATTTTCACTGAATTAAATCTTTTCGACAGCTTCAAACTTATCTATAGATATTAGGTTTTTCAGATTTTAAAAAGGTTTTCCTATAATTTTATGCCTGTTTTGTCCAAAAACGCTTGATTCATAAAATTAGAAAAAACCCTAGATGTGCAGTTTCCAAAAATGAACTGCAAAATGGAATATTTTTTATCTGTATGTGTTGAGTTTTTATCTACAAGTTGAAAATTAATAACTTTAGTTTTTATACATTATTATTTTTACAGGAATGAGAGCCACAAAGCAAAACTTGACACTTCTTACCCTCAAGACCGACTTATAAAAGTGCAATAAAAAAAATATACACATAGTTGTAGATATATTTTTTATTCTCGCGGGCATTTTGTTCTCTGGTAAACTAATACATTTGCCATTCAGTGGGATGCTTACTTATAAAATATTTTTGACTATGAATACAGAAACAACAATAATCACAACACCAGTGAAATAAAATTATTTTATGGGGACAGTAAGGAAACTGGATACAGTGTCGCGGGGCGCTGGCCCAAAAAAAGGCTGTAGTACAAATGCTGGAGTAAGTTGGCCTATTATCCTCACGGAGTGTACATTCAGCGACCATAAACCATGCTTTATTTTAGAAACACAAAATAACATGCATCTGTTTCCTGGATGGTTGGCTACATTTGAGCTCTAATCCGTTAGTCTCCTTAAAATGCCTGTCAACTGCAACAGACACGAAAACATACTGACCTAAGCCGTTCAACAGATCCTTATGGTAAGAGCCAGCCTCCATGATGTTATGTTTGCTTTGTTGTTCTTTTTCAAACCTGTTTTCGAAATCTCTATCTGCTGTCTCCACACCTCTATTTTCAATTTATTCGTGTTTTTTCTCTTCTTGTTCTTCTGCCTCTTCTTCTTCTGGTGTTTACTGGTGGCTGGCAAACAAAGTGCATTACCGCCACCAGCTGGTGAATAGTGTGGGTCCGAGGGACAATTTCATTATATTTTCTTTAAAAGAAATCCCCTAATATTCTTTTAATTAGATCTTCAATTGTTAGATATTTTAATAAATACTGATAACATTCATTCCTCGAGTTTTTTCTAAATAAAATGTCTTTCACTTTTACAAGATTATCAACCAATAACCTTCGTTATTTCTGCTTGCGCCACATTACACGCTCCACTGATTCTGTTCATTCACAATAATTACATCTACCTGAAATGCGCTCTATTATTATGAATAATGTTGAATTTCTCAGACTTTCCTTTCCTCTCTTCTTCCCATTGCTTTTGCACAGTTTCTTAGTCTTTTTGAATATGTCAAAATTCTCGTCATGACAGTGACGCTATTTCTTTCAACATTATCTGCAATTTAATTTCCTTTTAACTCCAATAAACACCCATAAAAATATAACAGAAACATCCGCCATTTGAATTTGGTATAATAATTGTTGCATTTATATCAGATTATCTAATCAACTTGATCAACACACAGTGGGGAGCATAATACATCCACAAGCTTTGAATTATTTTGCATATTCTTGTCTAAATCAACACAAAAAACATTTGGTTTCTTATGACATTTTTTAAATAATACTCCTGTCCATTTGCTATATGACTTCTTGCATTTCATTTTAAAATATACAGTTCATCGTATCATTTGGTTTTCCTGACTTTTCTGCTGTTTCAGCTTTTTAGCAACATATTCTCATGAAAGCTTTTTAATTCCCAAGAATTTCTCTGTTCTTCTCAGAATTTTTACTTTTTTCTCCATCTTATGTTAAATCTAATCAGTGCAATCAATCACATGTGCAGGAAGGTCAGTCCTGTGACATTTTCTTCACTTCTCAAACTTTCATTTTTGCAATTACCCTTCTTTACTGGCTCTGCATAGCTTGCAACACTTTTCTTATACATTATTCTTGAAACTTACAATTTTTGACCTTTTCTTCTTTTATAAGCATGCCTGTAAGTGTGAAAGATTTGGGCTTACTGTTTCAAGGAATGGTTGAATCGTGAATGATGATGTTAAAAAGATAATGTCAACAACGATTGTTGGTGGTTTTCAATTATACCACAATGATTATGAATCAATCAACTCCTGATTCTTATTTGTTTTAAAAGACAGATGGCTAAATAATAATTAAAAAGCAAGTATATGATCATATAAAGGAAGAATATTCAGAGCATGACAAAGTATATACAGATACATCTAAACTTTTAGACAGTTACTTTAAGCAGTTGTATAGAAGGCACAAACAAGGAAATATTAGATTTCTTTCTGATTCTAGTAATGCATTGTTGAATATTTGTTATACATGTCTATGTAGATATAAATATGAAGTACAGTAAAAATGAGGTTAAAAGTATATTTGCAGTGAAATGAAAAAGGAAAACCCATTAGCAATGGGACAAAGGGGAGCCACGCGTCTGGCCAGTTGGGGGCAGTAATGCGTTTGCCAACCACTAATCAAGAAAAGAAGAAGAATACCTGCAAAAAGATACTTCGTCTGCGGTAGAACCAAGTAATGTAACTTAGCTTCCTTTAGTTTGGATGAAAGCCGAGCTTTGCTCCCGACAATCTGCTAAATGCACATCTGAGGAGAAGCTAACAACAGAGACATGGAGCTCGAGCAGCGGCAGAGGGCAACAGAGGGAGAGATTCCTGAAGAAACTCTGAAAGAGGACAAAGAAAATAAGCTGCGACACGTCATGGAAGATGGTTACAACACCAAGGTTCTGCTGGAAGAATTAGGTGAGTATGTTTTCATTTCAGCTGTCGTTAAGGAACATTTTAAGGTGACTAATGGATTGCATTTTTAAGCTCAAATGTAGCCAGTAGACCGGAGGTCTGAGCTCAAATCGTGGCAGTGGTAGCCAGGGGCGCCGCCAGGAATCTTGGGCCCCCCTCTGCGCAGATGTTGTTACAATTTCTTGAGTCTTTCTTTCTGACTCATCAGAAGCGTCACAATTTTAAAGGCTTGTGGCTGCCTTGCTTTCTTTGGTTCAATACTGATACTAGCACAATATTTACTGCTAGTGAATTTTACATGCAACAGTCTGCATACTGTATGCAAATAGGTTGCGTATTTTTTTTTATTACTAGTTTTAGATTACTGAAAGTTCTCTCCACACCAGCAACAGTCACAAGCAATGAGTAAAATATATATAAAGCAATCCAGGCTTATAAAAAAGCTATGTAGTTGCATTTTGTTCAAGCTGGAGTGTATAACTTTAAAATAAAATATGTTTTTTTCCCCATATTTGCTAAAGCTGTCACCATGTCGTAATCGTTTATGAGACGGATAATCTGTGAAAAGATCAATCTCCTCCCTGAGCTACTATTGCTGTCTAAAGAAATGCATTATTCCCACAAAAACAACAAGTCAGAAACAGGTTAAGTGTTGTCAATCAAGCTCATTCACTCACTTTTAAATGTGCTAATGGCAGAGAAACAACTTATTTGCTGTCATTGGCAGCTATGCTAACTGGACTGAGCATTCACAACAGGCTATGCTAGCTGCAGCATAGCACAGAGCGAGGGATGCCACGGGTTTTGCTTCCGCTGCAACACCTTAGTAGTAGCAGTTGACACAGATTCCGTTGCAGTTCCCATGGATACGGTGGCAGATGCCAAAGCTTCCATGACAGCTGTCACTAGAGCCGCTACTGAATCAGTAGCGGGAGTAGGTCTGTATGTATGTATTTAAAAAAAAAAGATTAAATTGATTTATTCGAAATAAACTTTCTTTTAATTGATTTAGTCACCGCCATGAAATACTCAGTGCATAGAGTTGAAAATACCTGCACATAGTCAGGTTTGTGTAAACTGTCAAAATGACAAATGGCCGTCAGATTTTTCCGTGGCTGTTTAATAAAACCATCAAAGACGGAAATTATTTGGTATACTAAACGTGTCTTCAGCAACTTTTCAAAATGTAAAGCTCTCTTGTGAAAGTATGCCTCCGTAAAAGAAGATTCAAAATATTTATCTTAAAGTATGTGTGATATTTATACAGTTGGATGTAGTCCTGTGAAAAAAAGTATAGTAAAATTCATAAGAGGTAAAAAGCTTGTGATACTGGTTGTCAGATATTCTTAGATCCCTGCCAAGTGGAAACATTTATTTTTTACGGCACTCTTGCACTTAGTGCTTCACATCTTTTAGATATTGCTGACTGACCGACCCCTGTGATACTACTGAGCTGTCCAAACAGTTGGCTGCAGAACGTTTGACGTCCTTCACAAAATTGTCATAAAATGTCACAATGCATAAACAGCTTAGCAGTGTGGAACATGCGGAGATGTAAACTTTGTGAACTAGAAAAATCTGCAAAGCATTTTTTAAATGTATTTTTATTTATTCCCTTTGCTTAAAACCAACCTTGAACCCATTCCCAAGCTGAAAAAGAGCGTTGCAAATTTACTTTTTTTTATTTATTTAATTTTTAATGTTTTGGTTAAAATTTCCAAAATGCTGTGTGAATCTGGGATGTTTTGGCAAAACAAATTGAGTATTCAAGACATTCTGACTAGTCAGAATGTTAATTCTAGATGACTTGAATAGAAAAGTCATCTATGTTCAAGATATCTCTGATTCATTTGGAGACTTCTTAAAAGGAATTTTGACTATTCAAAATCACAGTTGTAACTTAGTTTTGTGTAAAACTAGTTGCCTTCAAGATATCTGCAATTTAAGTTGCACTAGTCGAATTTTGTATATCTCATCTAAAAATACATGTAAGATTTTCTTAGTGATGTCATTGAAGACATTTAATTGGAACTATAGCTAATCGGAACAAAAAACCCTGACTTATTTTATGACTATCCATAATTTAATTTATATATGAAATACATATTTCAGATATAATCTATATTTTTATACAGTCAAAATGGTAGAAAATGGGATAAACCATGCAACAAACTAGCCTAGTACTTTGATCTGCTTGGAAAAATCGGTTTAGTCAGTTTGATTGCGACGAGTCAATGTGATGAAGAATTGACTCATCTTGTTGGACCCCAGGCTCCATCCAGACACTGAGACAGAAAAATCACACTTGATCAAAACAATAGAAATATTTTAATCCTTGTTGTCTTGTTGTTCCTAACTTGGATCAGTAAGGCTTATAATATATATATAAGGTTTATAATATATATAATAATAATGCTAATATTTTTATCAAATAATTAGAATATTACATAATTTATATTAAGAGGATATTTTAAGAATAATGTCAGCGATCAGGCATCAACTCAGTCCTTGATCACTTTGTGAACAAACTTCCCTTCTTCCTGGGAATTGTGAATAAAGATGGGTGATGCAGTGCATTCTGGGATTCAGTCCAGGCTGTAGCTCAAATACTTTCTAATTTGCATATGTTTCCATGTTCGCTACAGATGTTAAGCTGATGGTTAAAGAAGAAACTCCTGAAGACCACAGATCTGTTGTTGAGCTGCATGACCCAAAGCTGCAGCAGATAAAGGAGGAGCAGGAAGAAGCCTGCATCAGTCTGGGGGGAGATACACTCAATGGGAAGGAGGATATTGATGCCATCAAGTTTCCAGTCTCTGCTACTCCGATAAAGAGTGAGGATGATAAACAGTCCATTTTGCTCTCAGAGAATCTTTATGAAGATAGAATTAAAGACGGACATCTTCCGGAAGAGAACGATGAGGGAGAATCCATAAAGGTAGAAGATATGGAAGATGGTTCCATTTTCTCTAAGATTGAAGTCATTGTAAAGGACGAAGAGGACGATGATGTAAAATATCCCGTCTCTGAACTGAATCATTTGTCCGACTCTGGACTGAAAACGAAGGGCGAGGATAATGACTGGATGGAGAGTAGAGCCACCAAGTCAGATGGAAACATCTTTTCTGAGTTTGCTGAACAATTTCTTCACCATCGTTCTATTCAGAAACATAAGACACATTCAGAAATAAGGTCTGACGCACCTATGGATAACAAAAGTTTTACAGAGAAGGAAAATGTGGACTCGGAAAGGAAAGTCCTGGCAGGAGAGACGTTTAGCTGTGAAGATTGTGGTAAAACATTTATTAGAAAATACAATTTTAACAGACATAAGAGAATCCACACAGAGCAGAAATCTTTCTGTTGTGATCTTTGTGGACAAAGATTTGTCAATACGTCACATTTAAACTCGCACAAAAGAATCCACACAGGACTGAAACCTTTCTGTTGTGATATATGTGGAAAACGATTTGCCCACAAGCCACATTTAAGTGCACACACGAGAATCCATACAGGACAGAAACCTTTTTGTTGTGATTTATGTGGTAGAAAATTTAGTGAAAAAGGAAAGTTGAAAAGACACATGAGAATCCACAGTTGAGGAGAAATAGCCTAGCTAGGAATACTAAAACTGCACCACTGCTGTTGGCTGTGAAATGTGTCATTAAAGACAACTGTGTTCACTTGGTTTCAGTATTTTTCTAGTGGTTAATTTAAATAACATTAAATTCATAGCCTGTGCTATTATTCCCTGTTTTACATCTATTGTCCAGATTGAGCTGGACAATAGATGTAGTGTTTATTTTTACTGCATGTAAATATTTTGTTTCAGATAGAGAATCAGATCTACTTTCTGCAATTAAGAAAGGAAAGTTCATGGTGACCTTCAGTCAAGAGAATGTCTGCTAATCCTTCAACTAAAGTGAATCACCAGTAGGATCCCAAACAAAGCAGAAAATCCAGAAAGATCATCTAAAAGGAATTAAGGTACAGCAACGGCCTAGTTAAAACCCAGACCAAACCATGGCTTTCTGAAAAAGAAAGCCGTTTCTAGCTACTGTTATATCCTGAGTTCAGCTTGATTGTGATGCAATTAGTTTTGAGATATGTTTCATGTCTATGAACTAAGCCTGTACATTGTGTTGATTTGATTAAATGTGGAGAAGTTTGACTTGTTTGCCCTTTATAAAGCGAGAAAGAGGGGAAATTCAATTCAATATACTTGAGCATCTCCTTTAGGTTAATAATAGTCACAGCCTTCGCTCAGAAACATTTCACTCAACCAACGCTAAAGTGTGACTTAGCTGCAGTACTCCATCTCTCCCGTCGTCTTCTGGTAGGCGACTGGAATCAAATGAATTTCGGACTACTTGACCAACGAACGGACGCTGTGCTGCCTAGCAACCAACCGACGAATCAGATTAAAGCAACCCATATGCAAATCACTAAGCGGTTAGTTTCCGCTTACTGTAAGAAAAACATCTACATTATGCATTTATTGTTATTGCTTGTGTTCATGTTGCATTTGTTGTAAATTAACACTTTAAAGAACTAAACTCTATCAAGATAAATATTAGAATCCTGGATTAATATTGTGATTTTACATCATAAAAAAAATCACATAGGGCTTTTCTTAAACTAAAAAGCATGAATGCAGAGGCATTTTTAATATATCCTTTATTTTATTAAACAAAATCTCGGTAAAAACTCTTTATGAAATAGAAAGCAAGATTTCCCTGTCAGTAGTTCGCTGGCAGCTGCGGGGCCATCAGGACTCCATCATCTCCTCTCCAACAATTCTTGTGATTTCAACCACAGCTACAGATCAGTTTCTTTTTAAAATTCACTTCAAAAAAACAAAAAAAAAACATCTCTGCTAAATTTATGGAAGATATACACTGAAGCTCTCCAAGTGAACAACTTATAAAAACAGTAGATCAGGAAAGAAAAACATCTCCAGTTTTGGTAAAACAACTGATTACGTGAGAGTAGCCAACAGCTTTAAGCATCTTTGTTCCCTTCTGTTGAATTATCACCTGAAGAACAAGTTAGTGAATCAATTCCTGGCTCTCAGCGGGAGAACGATGACAGTACAAAGTGTCAAAACTACAGTCAAAACAATGATGTTAGAAAAAAACAAAGAAAGGCCTAAAACATAGAAGCGAGTAGGTGCACTGTGCACATTGAGCCACCTCTGGCAGTGTTCTCAAATATTATTTCTTGATTGTTAAAATAATAAAAAAGGAGGCTACATGATTATCATCACAAAACAAAAATCTCTTTGGCATAAACCACCCACCCAGAAGCCTAAACACATTCACACACACGCATGCACACACTTCTAAATTTTTTTGTTTTTAAAAACAAAAACTTAAAAGCTGTCATTATTAAAAATCAATTATTCTTTCTATAAAAAAAACAAAAAAACACAAAGTTGAGCCCTGTTAAGATTATGAGTCCCATATTTGACGATAATTGCATATTTTACAGCAGGTGGAGAGCAGAGGGAGTCGTCTCCTCTGGTGAATGTATTCTCTTCTCTACCGCAGAATCCCACTTTAGGTCTTCATCCTCTCTTCGTCCTCTATCCTGTGAGCAGAAAGGAGAATCATGATGAGAAAATGATCTGACGAAGATTTTTCCTGCAACATCTCAGTTGGTTCCTTCATACTAAAGCTCAGTCACTGTGCTGTTAACGATATATGTGAATACTAATTAATAATCAGAACAATTTTGGACATGTTCTGTCACATCCATCTGAAACAGTTTTTCAATCTGATACAAAAAGTTCTCCAAACTTATCATGAATCCCAATAAAAATACGCTGAAGCTGAAATGTGAATGCATTAGCTGCTAATGTCGTCACATACTGACCGTTAATATTCATAGGATCTGTAGTTCATTCCTTGAAAGTCTTCCCCCATTTGTCCATCATAGCCGTCCATTGGCATATCAGCCTGGTATGGATAGGGTGCGTAACCGTCTGTTTCTGTAAGGAGTTACATGTTTTTATTAGTTCACTGCTTTATTTACAACAATCCTGGATATCACTCCACATTTTTAGAAATCTGGAAAAAAAAAGACCATAAAAGGAAAAAGAGAAATGAGAGAAGGGACAGATATTAAGAGAGAAAATGCAAAGTTTGTTGCTGTTATTAGAGGGTAGGGAAAAAAAACCAATGAAGTGTTTGCAGAGCGTAAACATGTTGGTGCCCTGCTGCAGCTGCGCCATGTCCTGCAGAATGTGCTGTGTTTGCCACATTTACTCACCGTCTGCATAGCCTCCTTCCAGGATGGTGTTGTGGGCCTGTCACAAGAATGCAGCAGTCAGTTACAAGCTACAGATTTACATTTATTCACTTGTTCAGGATTAGATTTACATAAAAAGATACAACTGTCTATTTAGTACTAATGTGTTGGAGATAAAAATGTGGCATTCAGACAGCAGATGGCGCCACACACTCACCGCCTCCCAGGCTCCAGGGTCGTGTTTGAACAGAGAGTGTGTGAGCTCCACGGAGACGCGTTTCCTGTAGTCGGCGTTCTTATCTTCGGAAATGCGGTAAAGAACAGCAGCAGCGTAGGTAGCTGGAGAGAGAGAATCAAAACGATCAGTGATCCACAAATAAACAAAAATAAATGTTGAAACAGAAACAAACTTCAGAAAAAAGCCTAAAGCTTTAAATGGCTTGAAATGTATGTGCAGGTGTAGGTGTAAATTCATGTTTGGAATCCTAACTCAATTTCTGCATTGAATATAAAATATAAGGATCTAAAAATTAAAGTTGTTTGCACTAATTGTGTTTCTGTATGTTGTTTGGTTTGAGCAGAAGGTTGGTCTGGAGCTTTCACAACTTATTGGGTGTTAGAGATTCAGTGCTGGCCTCTGGTCTTACTCAGCAAGGAGTAAACATATACTCCTGCATCTAAAGACTGTCAGTCATTCAAAGGTAACAAGTTCGCCTCTCAAAATGTAAGGAACTGTTTTGTCAAATTAACAATCTTTGAAGTTAATTCGAGCCAATGGCCGTCTCTGGTTCCTACACCGAAAGATGACACCAAACCGTAACTCTGTCAGCTTTTTGCTACCAAACACTAAAACCACAAATCCATCTGGAATAATAGTATTAATAAAAAAAAACTTTTTGTAGCTACTTTTTTTGCAGTAGTAAATAAATTCAGACCAACTTAACTCAATTTTGGGTGGGTGAGGAACCCCAGATGGCCCTGAATGTTTGAGGGTTGTGGATGTAATTAGAGCGGCTGCTGCACTGCAGCAGGGGGTCATAATTTGGACACGAGTCATTAACAGAGTTTCTACTCCAACTGTAATATCAGTAAATTAGTTCACTTTAGGATAAGCCAATAGCTTCCCTACAGCTGGGAAAGTAAATATAAGAGGCTGTTGAGGAACATCAAAAGTTTAATTTAACCTTGTATTAGACAGAACATCATGTTATTTATCTGTCTGGTATAGATACTGTATCTCAAAACAGATAATTTAATTGTGATTTAAGGAGCTTAGCTGGTATTAAGATACCCTAAATCAGCTTAGTTAACTTCAAATAGCAAACTTTCTTAGTTTATTTATACTGCATTGAATTTGAACGGATTTTCACTGGAAGATGGAAAACCGATGGGATTTTGTCATCTGTATTACTCAGTGAACAGGCTAATATTTGCAATCCAACCTGATAAAGTATTTCTGTCAATTCTATGCATTCAAACAGAGAAGCTACATGCACACCAAGTAGAGGTTGCACTCCCCATCCTGGTTCATTGAGCTTTCAGAAGTGCACATAAGTAGCTTATCCACCACGTTTCGAATAAGCTGCAGCCATATTGAATCTAAGCTCGGCATTTATAGAGATGTTCTGGTAGGTATTTTTACTTTATCCAACTATAAACTGTGAAGATCTGACTTCAGTGTAGAAATAAAGTAAACTTTAGCACAGCTCGAGTTGTTGGAAAGCTATGAAAACAAAATGTGAGCTTATGGTCAGCGGTGCTGATGTTAAGCTATCGGTGTAAAGCTACAAGTCTGCTCTGTTAACTAACATTTTGAGCTTAGGTAGCACCAACATGTAGTACCATAAGTTAAAGCTTTGTTAGCTTAGCTGGACTGAAGATATATTGCTAATTAGCGTTGGCGAAGAAACTCCCAACCGTTAAGCCAACTGTTTTGGTTTTACATGCAAACTTTAAAAATGAAAAGAGGGAGAAAAGAGGCATGACTTAAAAATAGGATATACCTTGTAGATTCACTTCTCAGCATATATATTTAGTTGTTCATTAATAATTAAGAAGCTACTAAACAGAAGCAGTTATGCAAAATAATTTAAAGTCAGTATCTAAAATAACAAGATAAAACTTAAAATATCAGCTTGCGTTGGGCAACAATGTTAGGCAGGAGTAACACTGGAAATGATAAGTTGAGGCCAAATATCTGGAGAATGCTCATACAACAAGTCCAGCTCGTCCAGAAATCGATTGCCTTTGTCTCCAACTATGACTCATACTAACATTACAAGAAGCTAATTGAGCTGTGATGTATAGGCAGCATACCAATGCCCTCATTGTTAGAGTGCAGTAGCTCCATCAGTGGAGCTGAAGCTCCCTCTCCATCAATAGCTTCAGCAAACTGTTTATCCAGGGCCAGCTCACACAGAGCGCCTGCCGCCACACGCTTCACGTTGTCCACTGGGGAGTAGAGCAGCTGCAGAGGCGAGAGGACATGTTAGAGGGGAAACAACTTTAAAGCCTTACACATTGCTGTTACTTCAAAGTAGTTATGGCCTGGTTACAATGTGAATGTCTTTTAAAATGTTTTCTGCACAAAATGTTGTCTTCATAAGAGCCCAGAGGTGAGGAGTAATGCTATAGCTTTGCTGTACACTGCCGGTTAGCTGGCTGAAAAAAAAGGTACTAATTTTTTTTTCTAATTTCCACATTTCAAGTCTACATACGAGTAATTATTTTTATAGTGGGACAAATTGTCTTTATGAGAATAATTGGGTAAGAAGTTACATTTCTTATGGGACACTTTTGAAAGCACCGTGATAAATTTATATTTTTTACTTGAGGTAATGCTGTGAGAAGATGACTGACCCACTATTGCCTAGTGTGAATTTGTTACCTGGACAAAGAGTGGAATTGTGTCCAAGTTGCCAATTTGAGTTCTATTTGCGGGATCTCTTGCCAGGATGTGCAAGGCTCCTGTGCAACCTTCCACAATCTCCTCCATCCTCACTCCATCCTGAGATTGAAAGATCCAAGATTAGCCTTAGAAAAGCAAAATTTATTTTTTATGTCCATCGTTGTAAAACAAACCAGAATCCATCAAGTACCTGGTAAGCCTGC
Organism: Phalloptychus januarius; assembly: GCA_902982915.1. NCBI lineage: Eukaryota > Metazoa > Chordata > Actinopteri > Cyprinodontiformes > Poeciliidae > Phalloptychus > Phalloptychus januarius. Next base: position 321,007 of record CADWAE010000251.1, on the reverse strand, counting down.
TGAGAGGAAGAACCAGATTTCTGATTGTCCTGGTGGGCCTTGATTAGTAGGTTGACCAGACGGGGGGTAGCGTTTGCATCTCTGAGGGGAGTCTGGTTTTCTGGGCACAAGGCCAGGTTACGGAGCAGCCCAACAGCAGCCTGCAGAGGGGAAAGAGGCAGAAAGACATTGTTAACACACTCTGTCCATAACTGCTTTGTATCTAAGAGTAAAAAATGGGCTTTTGCTTTTGTTTTTAACTGAACAATTTCCTTCTGACACGCTCCTTCAAGCTGCGTGACGCTTTGTCCACTTGGACACCGTCATTAACCATTTGTCCCTGCATTCACCTGGGAGTTCCTTGATAATGAATTCTTTTAAAATCCATTTCAAACTTCTTTTTTTTTTTTTAGTCACTAGCCTATTGTCTACCTCTCTGGCAGTTTTCTAAACCAACACATCAGCAGAAGCACACTTTTCTCTCCTTTAAATTCATTTGTATACCTTGATGACCGGCCAGTAGTAGGGCTGGTTGAGCAGCTTGACGATAGCTGGGATGCCATAGTGGGTCCTCACAGCATGCTGCGCCAACTCGGCGTCCTGGTGGCGTGAAGTCAAATGTCGCAGTGCGCAAACCGCCGGCTCCGTCACGTCCTCCTTCTCCCCGGCACGCAGTATGGCGTGGATCAGCGACTCAACGCCATTGCATTGGGTGACCAGAGATTTGTTGTTGCTGTTGTTGCACGTGAGGTTGGACAGGATGCCGGTGGCGCAGGTGAGCATGTTGACGTCGTCTGAGGAGAGGAGCCCCACCAGATTCTGCAGGAGCGTGTCAACTCCTTCCTGATTGGGAAGAAGAAGGTAGTTCAGATCGGATCTGTGCTGGATTAAGCCCCTGACACACTCCATCAGAAGTGCCGAAATTGGTTGTCGCGTGATAAAAATTGTGTCATTTTGTTCGCAGAGAGTCTCTTGGTTAAAGTATTTCGACAGAGCGAAACACGAAGTGTTGTGTGACTGGCTAGAAGTTTGTTGCTGTGTTTTATGTAGAAATGCGCTCTGACAGGACTGTTGATATTTCTCTTAAATCATCTGGTTTTTGTATCTGCAGGAGACATGAACACTTTTGACAAACTTTTATCTGATGGCTTGAGAAATTCTGCACATTTGTTCAATTCTTCACTAAATAACTCCCATAGTTGTACATTTCCTAAGTTGGAAATTGTAATGTCGTCGTTCACAAAGGAGGATGTCTGCAGGAAAGTGTGTTGCTCTCTGTCAGTTTCCTAAAACCAAAACAGAGGAAGCAGGGAGAGAGAGGGGAATCCCAGCAGGTAGGGGAGTGACGTACACTGAAGCGGGAGCGACGTCCCATATGTGGTCTACGCCGTTATATGAAAGGTGTGTACAAACACAAGCAGTCCAAAGCCAGTCAAATACATGTCGACTGTTCGGCTTCGGATGAAGCATGTTGTTGGACTTTTTAGGCAAATGAGGATGTGCTTAAGAAGTGAATTAGGACCTGCTTTGTTGCAGCATCGGACAGGTTTCTGAGGGTCCAGAGGCAGTTCTGCACCAAACGCTGGCTGGAGCCTTGCATGTGTTTACCAAGAGCCTGCATCCCACCTGAAAAAAGGAGGAAAACCCACTCAGCTCTCAACAGCCTCTCATAAATGGAGATTCAGTGCGCTAGGGGCATCAGTACTGCTCAAAAAGCACGGCCCGACTCCCCAAACGCATACTGCACATGTTACATACCAGCCTCAACAATGGCTGGTTTGTTGCTGGGGCACACAGAGAGGACTTTGAGGACGCGGCTCGTGGTCCAAAGCAACTTCTCGTAGTTGTAGGTCTTCATGATGTGAACAAGGCCTTCGGGGCCTCCTTGGGCGAGAATAATCAGCTGTTGCACAGAGAGGCAGCGTTAAAGTACGGCTTGTACACAGTTCAGAATCGTCTTAATCTCTACACGAAGAAACAAAAAATATGTAAAATCCACAGCTTGCCGAGGCAGATTAACCTAACTTAAACCCTTTCTTATTATTTTAATCATAAAAACTTAACTGCACCCATGCCATCACCTGAACAGCCTGGTTCTCATGCCACACCCAACACTAAACACCTTTCTACTGCAAGATCTTGGCAGCTCTCCAAGTATGTGTCCCAGCTTCAAGAGCACAAAATGTAATAAAAGCAGACCTTGCTCTCCTGGTTGCCATACGACAGCAGCTGCAGACAGTCTGTGGTGATGGCCAGGAACTTCGGGTTAGACTTCTTCAGCAGCGGGACCATCCTTTGCAGTCCGTCGGCCAGACGCACGGCCATCTTGGCTCCCTCCTGGTGCAGCAGCAGGTTGTGAAGTGTGGTGATGGCGTAGAACAGCACAGACTCCAGCGGAGAACTGAAGACAAGTAAAGTCACATTATTACAAAATTATACCATATTTTAGTCAACTATGTTTCCTGTAAATCAGAGTAAAACCTCTTTAAGTTGACATACAATGTAAAGAAAGCCGTTTATTAAAGCAGGAGGAAATTAATCAAAGAATGGAGTTGATTTTTAAATAGCCACTTCTACCTTTTTTTTATTTTATTTTTTACATGACTACAGTTATATCTGAGTTCTCGTGTTCAGACATCTATTAGTGCATGAAAGTGATAATCACCTTCATGACTGACATCCTGGCTGACTTTTTATGAAATTTAGTTTTGATCCAATTTTCATATATAAGAGCAGTTGACAATACTTTTATGTTTTTGGTTTCAGTCGACAAAAAACAAAATGTCATAAGGCTCTGGAACATGTCAGAAACATCATGTTCTAACATGTTGCAGTGCAACTTCTGAGATTTTCAAGGAAACAAATAAAAGCTGCAGACCTAAGCTATCAGAGGAAAAAAAATGTGGCGATGAAAAAGAGTGACATACTGGGTGTGGATTCATTTTAATATCTGTGAAACGATGAAGAATGTAGGCTGACTCAGAAGCAGCAACACAGAGAGAATCACTTCCAGCTTTCATTCAGACCAACAAGCTGTCGGTCTGCTGCGACCAGTTCATTACACTCCTAACCCTGCAATTAAATCTAATAATTTTGGGGTTTTCTGCGTTTTGTTTTACTGTACTGGGACTGAAGATGGAACTGAGCCAGTGGCTCAATGTTTTACAAACAATGTTTCTGTGGAGGGGAAATTCTAGGGAAGTCCTGACATGATTTTAAACGGCAGTTCATTAATCTCTGAATGAATTCAACAACTCATTTTGTTGCTGTGCCTCCTGTGACTTTTATGCCAGCTCCACCTGTATTGCTAGCCAGCGAGCAACTCTTTAAAAACACTTGCGTGAAAAACTTGCAAGTCATTTTGTAAAATTAACAAATTTGGGTTTTAACCACCAGTAAGAGTTTTTAATCCCTTGCAATAAGCTACAGAGAGACTGAGTTGGCTGCATCAGCTCTGTGTCTGTGACAGATCTGTTTGTTGCAGTCTGATTAACTTCTCCACCTACTTATGCACTTTGTTTCCTCAACGAGTTAAACTATCTACTCGTCCATTCACACTAATAAGCAGCTTTACAACTCTATATGGCTTATTCATGTTTGGTTTTCAAATAATTTTGGCCCAAACTTCTGAGTTTGGCTCAGACAATAGATCTAACCTCAAGTGCTGAGTGGGATATGTCCTGAGCCAAATGATGTAGCTATGAGTAGTTTATGTGATGTACCATCAGGACTTTATATAAACTCAAACCATGTTGGAGCAGCTTATAAAACCTCTAATTGGGACAAAATATCAGTTACAGTCAAGAAAATACGATAACAGAACCCTTCATCAATTGGTGAACATTGGTGAAGGAAGTGAGGTGGGAGGCAGTTCTTAACCTTAAATGTTGCAGAGGAGACAATCTCCTATGTTATGAGGAATAAAGGGCGGGACGTGAAGTTCGTTTTCCAGCAGTACCTGAGCATGCGGACGAGAGCGGGGATGCCTCCTGACTTGAAGATTGCGAGCAGGCCTTCCCTCTGGTGAGACAAGTTGTGGAGGATGCTGGTTGCAGCCTTGGTGGTCTCCATATTGTTTGCGTTCTGCAAGGCCCGGACCACCGCCGCCACCATCTGAGGGGACTGCATCAGGGCGCGGCGGGAGGCCTCCTTATAGGTGAGCTGGTTCACAATCTGTGCCGCCTTGCTGACCACCGCCTGTTTAGAGATTAAATATTTAGGGAAGGGAGAATTTTTTTGGATTGTTGCGATGCTAGCTAATATTTTTTGATAATAAACAAAATGAACCGACAACATTTCGGCCGAGCCAGATCAGAGTGCGAATTAGCCCGGCTGCATGTCTCCGTGTTCATCACCTGATCTTCATCGTTGAGCAGCTTGGTGAGCTCCGGGATGGCCCTGGCAGCCAGCTCCGCATCGTCCTGGTAGTTGATCAGATGGATGATGGCCTGTTTGAGCATCTGGGAGGGCTCGGCCAGCCGCTGGACGTTGGTCATCTGGTTCGGGTCTGTCTGGGTCGACAGGATGGTGGTGCTTTCTTCTAGCGACTCGGGGAACATTGCAGCCCGAACACGCTGAGCTCTGTTCAGTGTGTACTGGTTCTCCAAGTCTGGAATACAACACACGGTGGTCAAGCTGATATAAAAAGAAACATTTCCACAACATTGGTCCTTTTTATGATTGCTCTGACTCACCGGGCTGCTCTTTGGTGACAGTGGTGGTTGTGACGTAACGCGTGGTGGTTGTGTAGTCGCCGTCATCGTCTTTGATGGTGGTGGCTCCAGACTGGATGCCCGAGTCGTGCCCGTAATATGACTGATTCCACTCCTTGACCTTTACCATGCCACTATCCATCTCACTCACTGAAAAACACAAAATAGGAAGAGAAAATCAGAAATGATGCAGGTACATTTAAATTCATGAGTAAGAAGTGGCAAGACCCTGGGTTATGATTGGTTGTCTCTGACCAGGAGAGGTTTATTTCTGCCGATGGCAGTAGGACGACATGGAAGAGGATTATCTGACTTCCACTCTGATTAAAGAAAAATTAACATTTTACTTAGATTTGATCCGTTAGTCATTGACCATTCTGGAACACCAAGTTGTTTCAAAAAGATGAAGCTTATGCTAGTGCAAGAAAACAATAACTGAACTTTGAACAAGTTTTAATTTAAAAAGAGCCACTAAAGTGATCTTAACCGTTAAGATATTAAATAAAAATTTTATTTCTATAAAATTCAAAGAATTATTTTGTGCGAGTCTCCCCATGTTTATTCCTCAAGAATGTAAATCTAGAGATAACTGAAATAATTTTCAGTTTTAAAGACGGAGCATCAAATTTTCAAATGCTCAAAAATTTTAAGTTGGATACTTGAGGGCGGATTTTCATTAAAAACGCCATATATTTATCAAATCATCTCAATCACTTGTCATACACGACTCAATCTGGCTAGTATACAATGTAACAAAATCTTATTCTAGGGTATAATTATAAATGCAGAAAAAGCAGCAAAAAATTAAGGAATTAAAAAAAAACACACAAAAAAAACTTGAGTTGCACTGCAAGTTTTAAAAGAAATAGTTAATCTTATTTACTAAAATTTTTTTGTAAATACAGCTTAGCTCAAGGAAAGCTTGATTTTTTTTTATTTTTGAAGAAAGAAAATATTTTAAAATTAATAACTCAGTAGATAACCAACTAGTTTATCTAGCAAGTTAATTAACTTAATTCTACTAATTGATTATTTCAACATCAAATTTTGTTCTGTGTTATTTATAGCATTTATTCTATTTAATCAATTAACCATCTGACACCAACATAAGAGAAGATTAGCTTTTCCCTTTATTGCAGTTTGAATGGGTTTAAACCTCCAAGAGCTGCAGAATGGATCTCCATGATGCTAGAGAAGCTGCCTTCCAATGATTTCAGAAATGATTAAATTTGATTTAAAATTCAGGCCATCTTAAAGCATTACACAAGCCAGACCAAAGGGGGAAACCAATATGACGTGACTGTGAAAAGAATGCAGTGGATAAAAACGACATCAGTAAAACAGGCAGCGAAGAAGAGAAATGCAGAGAAATGATTAAAAAATAGGAGCTGAACGACTTACTGTGCATCTCCATCCTTGTCCGTTATCAAAGGAGCAACGACAGAGCCAACCTGAAATATGCAGAGAAATAAGATAATGATTTCCCCAGATTTCCTTCACTCCAAATGATCAAGACACATCTGACTACACGCCATCCTTTCATGAATTACTAAGCATTCTCTGCCTCCTTGCACAAGCGCTGTCGTTTGCTTTCTCGTCTGCCACGGTGACAGATCCCGAGCTGGACCCTCCTACCCTGCAGCCAGGCACTCTGACCTGAAAACGACAACACAAAGCAGCAGCGGCAGCAGCGTTGTGGTTTCAGGAGGAGGGAGGGCGAAATGGGCGGAGAGACGGCAGCATGTCAGAAATTCTCAGCACCGACCTTTAACCCGCAGGTCCCCACCCAAACAGCTAGAAGCAGCCTCCTGCTGACGTATGACGATCAACTCGCCTGTCAGGTTTAGATTCTGATAAGCCTGCATGTGTGTTTGTACAGTAAGCCAACACCTCGTTGCCCACAAAACAAACCATGAGAAAACAATAAATACTTCACATTTATGTGCTTTAAGATATGTTCGCATAGTAATCAAAACACAGTTTTAAACAGCTACAGTTGTGTAATTACTCGCCAACCTCTCTTCAGGTTGCATATTTACAGAGTTACTTGCCAGCACACGCTCATTCTACACGCCTTGACATCATGTAATCATGCTTTATGCTACATTAGTTACTCAAGCCAGATACAGCTTCACTCTAGTAAATTGTTGAATTTGGGAGCATTTTGCAATAAAACCAATCCATCTCTTTGTAAAAAAAAAAAAAACCCCAGTGCAGTAGGACCTGGACCTGTGCATACGGTTTCCCAGTCAACGTAAGCGTTTTCTCTTCGTGCGCCTCTTTGTGCAACGTCTTTATTTTCCGGAGTAAACAACCACTGTCGGGACATGCATGGAAACGGTCGCCACATTTCTGCAGCTCAGATAACGTTCACCACAGAAACTCCCTTGAAAATCTGCATTTATAATAGCTGCCTGCCACTGCCTGTGACACATGACTAACCAGCACAATGCGTACACTGTGCTGCTTTCAAGTGCTTTCAGATGTTTGGCTGTCACAGATGGCTTTGTTAGGCAAATTGCCGGCCGCATTGTGTGCATGTTTCACAGGCACCGATGATGGACTCAAGGTATACAAAGATTTCAAAGAACAAGACAACGAATAAAAAAAAAAGGCCATTCCTGAAGCTGTTGTGAGACATCTGGTTTTAGCACGACAGTCAGGATCTATGAGAATCTTCCCTTATTACAACCAATAAAACAAGATCTGGCAAAGGTACATAATGTCTAGCTGCTGCGTTGGCAGAAGGTGAGCTATAAAAACAAAGTCAGGGTGACAGAGTGATCAAAGTACAGGAATTAAAGAGGACTGATACAAAGTTTCAGTTCTTTTTTGTACTGAAAGTTGTTCCATGATGTGTTGAGAATTTGGGATATTTTTAAACCTAACCCTGCTTTAAACCTCTTCATAACTCTCTCCCTGACCTGTTCTTTATTATGTTGTTTATTCACTAATGTTCCCAAAATGAAAAATCTTCCCTAAACTGCAGAGTTTATGCTGAAACACAGGCCGTCCTGGACGGTTTTGGCAGTAGAAGACAAGAGGGAACTGAAAACAAAACGAAAGTTTCTAATTTTTATTTGCAAAAAAGAACCATGTGCTATTTTCTTTTTACTTCAAATATGTGTGTTGATCAAATCACATAAAATTCAAATAAAAACCACTGAGGTTTGTAGTTTTAACACTCTAAATTGCTTCTGTGTTTTCCACAACTCATGCACTGTTTGCCTTCCTCCATATTTAAGAGAAAATATGTGATCATTTGGTAATGTTTCAACATGTTTCTTTATCTCTGTTCACTTCCACAGAGATCTGCCACTCACAGCTTCAGCTGCAGTGACTCTGGCATGACATCCCCATAGGACCAGGCCCCAGAGGATTGTCTGTACTTGCAGCTACATGACTCACTGACTCATCGAGCGACTGCTCTTACAGTCAACTTTCACGCTCACCTTTCCAAGTAAGCAGGCTCGGCTTAAATTTACTGGAAAACATCCTCAATATCCGCCAGCCGTTAATGGAAATAAATCGATTGATGCTTTTAATAGTTCTGGTTAAAGTTTTGAAAGGCTGTTTAAAACATTGTTTTTTTCCTACACAGCATGTGGCCATTCTCTGGAAATCAGGGAGAGTATTTGTGCTGCTTTGTTACTTGTAGGCGAGGCAGCAGGTTCAGTCAACTATTGCAGTCTAATGACACGCCCTGCTGATCGCCTTGGCAACGGCTCTTTTTTGTTGAAGGTTTTATCTCCTGCAGACATTTTGTTTCATTTTTGCTCAGATTCCTAAATTCCTGTGGAAAACCTTAAAATCTTTCTATGAGAAAACTATTTAAGACAGAAGATTAAAGTAAAGTTAAAACTAAAACGTATTTTCTCTTCGTCCTGATGAGTTTCGGGTCTTATCAGCCAGTTTATAGTTAAGTGCTTGGTCAGATTGTGAACTTCACACTGGACTTTGCTCTCTTCTAGTTAATAAGTGATGTCTTCTTTTCACTCGCTCTTCTTTACCACCATCCACCAGCACTACGACAGTAACACAGGGGCCTAGCTTTGGGAGAAACCTGCATTTCACACTCAGCACCTCCCACTCGTCTTGTTAGGCAACAGAATGACTTCAGGAGGCTTCCTCCAAAAAAAAAAAAAAAGAAAAACTGTCTTCACAGTAAAACCAGGAATGCGCATCAGTGAAAAGCTGCCAGAGAGCAAGTTGCGACAGACAAAGCAGACGTGGATACTTTCCAGCTCTCGCTGCTGAAACACTGGTGTGACATTCCACGCTAACGCTGCATATTCGATCTGTCCGAGAACGACGCTTCTGCTGCAAAAACCAAAAACATCTCTCACAGTTTCACCACTTTTATTTTAGACTCCTCTGACTCAGCCGTCATGTCAAAACTGCTGAAATGATCAGATAAGAGGACGTCTCTGCTGTGACAAAAGGCATGAGTAAGGCTGCTGTCAGTGGTGAGAACTTGCAGTCCTGCCCCCGTCCCACAAGCAAGTCAAACAGGGAGTGTCTCCAGAGCAACAACAGGTTCCTGATAAGGGTGTGGCGGAGGATTGCGTGGGTGAAGGTGAATACACCTTCAGGGAATATCAACATTTCCTAACATCTTCCATTTGTTAAGGTCTGCAAGTTGCCAAACGGGGGAGTGTGGTAACGAAAGCCATTCCAGCAGATCTTAAACTTTGCTGTCCTAAGCTCTTCTTCATATCACAGCAGGAATAACTCAGGCTCCAGGGCCACTGGGATGAACTCTGCTCATATTCCAGCCGTATTCCTAACAAGCTCCCAGGGGTTTGCGCTGATCTCTTATTTAGGTTTAATCCTTTCTGGCTGGCAGGGTGGCAAGTAAAAACATCTGAGATGTTGCTTGTCTCTCTGGTAGACTTTAAACACTTTAGGCCGACACAAATCTAACGAAGCAAAAAAAGTTTTAGGAAATAATATCATTTGTCTTTTTGCCAACAACTACATGAGAAAACTTATCCCTATTTGGACTTGCTTACAGACCAGCAGCCAACTAGGCTACCAGAGATCAGCATGTTAGGAAAAAAAAGTGAAAGCTTCTTAAAAACAGGTCATTTTTACTCCGCAGTAAGCTAAAAATATTTGCACAAAAAAAAAAAAAAGGGTGCATGTTGTCATCCAGTACACATTCAAATAAGAGGATCTTGTATCTTTGTTGTTTAAAAAACAAACAAACAAAAAGCCTTTTACCCCATCTGGTATAAATCTGATTTCTCACAGACTTGCTGGTTTTATGTTTGGGCTGACAAGCAAATAAAGCAGATTATTCCAGCACACATCTGTAAAGTTTCCTGCACCATCTGGATCAGAGAAACGACATACAGGGCACCCCCCACAACACGAGCACCCCACACTCCTTCACAACACCCAGGACTTTAACAAACGGCACTCTGAGTCCTGTCCTCCATGTTGTTCAATGTAGAAAATGCATATTTTGATCAAAATACTTTATTGGGATGCACTTTCAATAAACTTTAAAGTGGGTCTATAGTAGAAATGTTCACATTTCGCTGAAGCATTTTTAGCAAAGATTGCTGTCTGTTTTGGTGGTGGTACATTTTGGTTAGAGCTACTGACGTAAAGCCACTGATCTGCTAGTTTGACCACAAAATTAATCTCTTGTGCATCACATAGCTTATTAAATGTTAAGATTTTATTGTAATTACTAAAGTTAGTATCAGATTTGCGTCAGGTTAGGCTACAAAGCTGCATAGTTTGATATTATGTTCAACTTTGCAGCTGCATTTTACTGTCATGAATTTTGTGCACCATGTAGTAAATCATAAAAAGTGCATAAAACTTTATAGTGCTAAAGTTCATAGCCTATTAGCTTGTTTGTCTTGATAAAGTCAACATAGTTCCGATTAACCATTCAGCTTCTGTGCACTATTTCAACGTTAGCTGGTTTTCTTGAGCCACAAAGCTGCATCGTTAATACTAATCCATCCATTGACAACTACTTTTACTAATTTAAACAACTCTTCATCATTTACCCACAGATTTTGAAGCTTTCAATCCCAGTGGAATAAATACTAACATATTATGTACCAAGTCCAATTGGACACCAAAAACAAGTTTCTCATCTTCTGCTTGGGCAACAGTAACCGATCAGAGTGTAAAGGCTGTAAGGGTGCACAATGCGCTATGAATCAATACGTGAGTTTGCGAGATCAGCTAATGGGTTTAATGTGGTGGGTGACAGGAAGTGGTGGTCAACTTTATCTGACTCATTGAAGCTGATCAGACAGAGGAAGTTTGTTTAGAGAAGTTAAACTGCTGCTAATTACTATGAAACAGGCACAGAGTCGCTGAGGCATTTGTCCAAGCGCCACAAGCACAGATAAAGAGGAACAGAGCTTGAAGGGCACATTTTAAGAGTGTTTTGAAGTGATCGTAACGTCGGGTGATAAAGCCCTGTCTATAGCAGCTGTGCCATTTTTAACCTTTCATATCCTCAAAAACAGCCAACATATTACAGCCATTTCCTTCAGCGACATCCAAACTGAATTCATCTAAGTTTATCTGGAAATAAACCAAACAACTCTGTCGACCACTGACGGGAAACGAGATGGGCAGCAGCAGAATGGCTGAGAGTCCTTGTTCTGTCAGTTGATTCACTGCCGCTGCTTTAATGAGTCAAATTAGGCCAGTGGATATATAGTACGGTGGCTGTAAACTGGAGCGTAGCTGTTTACTCCCTCTGGGATCTGACTGTGAATCAAAGGAAATGTGAGCGGTCTCGGAGGAGGTGCCTGAGCGCAGACCAGATTCGCATTACACCGACCTGATAACAAGACGGAAGGAGTAAAAAGCAGCGGCGAGTGCTCATTTGCACAGCCTGCGCTGGAATAAAGTTCACAAAACAAGGAGAAGATGCCTGTCCACAGACCGCACTCTTTATCAGAACTGACATAAAGCAAATGCCTGAATATTGAATTCATAATTGCCAACGTTGCTGGGAGATTCAGGTTTTTCCAGGTCCCTATTTGGAGTTAAAAGAAGGGAGAAACCCCCCACCATCCATGGTGTTTGGCTGATGTTAGGAAGGAAGAGGATGAACTGACAACACAGAGAGCGCCCTGTGTTACTTTGTTTGAGGCTGAGAGGAAAAGAGTAGCCACATTGTCCCACTGACTTCTGCTATATTGAAAAGGAAACTACTCAAGAGTTCCCCACTGGGTGCGAACAAAAAGAGGACTGAAGCACATCGTGATGGCTCTGTGTGTTCACAAGCCAAGCTTAGTGCACAAATCTGCAGCCGAAGCCCAGTTTGAAGGGATGTGAGGGACTTTTCACTTTGAACTGTCAATCCTATGAGTTGGAGTCTGTCTGAACTCTGAGGAAAAGTAAAAGATTATTAATTTTTCAGGAAGGAGCAGGAATGTGCTGCTTAGGGAACAAACAGATCAGAAAGAACACAAAGTTTGTCAAACAAGTTCAACGACTGAAAAATGTGTTCAAAATAAATATTTACATGCCCTTTTGTTTACTAAATAGATAATCAAGTAACAAGGACTGCCTAAAATGCTTTATTGGTCTCAATGGGAAATTAAATTTTTATTGACAAATCCACAAACAAATCATGAACCTCAGTCCCTATGACATTTAGAAATTACTTCCTGTATTACTCAGAAATATCCAACAAACACTCATTCAGAAACAGCTTGAGAGTCGCAGCATGATTTTAATGGTTTTACTGCCTGCAACTGAGGAAAGACGAACAATCATGAAAATCCTCTTCAGGGTCAGTATGGGGCAATAGTTAGCTTTAAATATTTATTTTTAATTTTAAAGCTGTCAACACTGTTATTAATAAAGTTAATCAGCTTAAGCATGACAGTCTTTTCCGACTGATAATGTGAAAAACCACAAGATGAAAACATGATAGTCGTTAAAATGAAGCAACATTTCATGGATGCTAACACTAGCATGCTAAGATTATTAGCTTGCTCAACTATACGCACAAAGTCATGCTGTCCATTTGGACCAATGGAAAAACATTGGTACTATCTCAAGTGAACAAACTACAGTTAAAACATTTAATAAACATTGGTGTTAACATGTCAAAGCTAACAGAAACTAGCTGTAGGTCACACAGATCCTTTGACCAATGTTGAGAAAAACCTCTGTACTACTTTTATAGATGTACCAAATCATTAATTCATGTGGAGTGGCTCTGAAATCAAAGCCAAGTTTTAAACATTTAATGTCTCATTAGCAAACCAGTAAACATACTGGAGAAAGCTGTACAGTCGTTTTGGATCAATGTAATTTGCCATCTCTGTACACTACTTTTTTGTATTACTATAAATCTGTAGTAAACTACATTACAGTTGTCAGACATTACAGCTAAGGTTATGCAAATGTTAAAGTTCTGCAATTTACTTCAAGGAATTAAACCCTGACTCAGAGTCCCCCCCATAGCCTCCCGTGTATTTTTTGTCATACATTCATCACAGTTTCTGGATTACTCAAATGTCAAGTTGCACAATTTTCACAATCCATGACTTCCTGGGAGGTTTAAAAAACAATGGACAAAGAGAACAAGACCTAATGCTTCACATTTTCCCCCAAAAGTGACAAAATAGATGTGAAAGCAACAAAGCCTTTTTCTTGATGCTTATCTACCAAGTAAAGCTTCCCAGTTGATTTTTTTCTGCTTCAGCCACACCCCAGCTGTCTTAACTTTCCTCAATATCTTATAGAAGTGTAATTAAGGGTCAGGGAGGAGGCGTACAAAAACAGCCACAACCCATCGCTGTCAGATCATCCAACAGTGAAAAATGTCTCTTCAATCAGACTTGGAATGTAGATGCCTCCCTGCTCACCACAGAAATGAAATAATTATCAGCAGTAATGTTTTCAGAGGAGCAGCAGCAAAACCAATACTATCTGGAAGCTGCAGGACTCAAAAATAACAATGTCATTGGTCAAGACATTTGAGCTAGTGACTTTAGATTCAACTGACTGCTGACAGTAAATAATTGCCTTATTGACTTTTATGGGCGATTATCTGCTGGCTATTTCCGACTGTACTTGGTAAATAACTGTAGGAAAGAGTTGAGTTGTTAGAAACAGCAGAAATCTGTCCAATGAACGGATTATTTTTATGGCAAGGTTAGCTTACTGATAATGATAACACAAACTTTAGATAGCTTACATCTATTTATTATTTTGTCATTTTAAAGCAATAAAAAGAACATTTTGATTGCTTGCTGGTCCTTCAACAATACAGAACAGCAAAGAAAACCATAATAGTTTTTAATATTTGGACTGAAAACTCCATTGCTAAATAAATATTGGTGAAAGGCAAAACTGCAGATATTCTTTTAAGACTTTTACCGCACTAGCCTCAATGGAAAACCCTTTGTTTTTGCCTCTCTATGGAAACGCTAGAATGCTTAACACGATGCATTCAAAGACAATGAGTGTGGTGAAAAGCTGTAACTGAGCCTTTGGAAAGTTCACCGTTGGGCATCACTGGATCCAGACAGAAGTAGGTCCAGATCCAGGAGAGACAAAAACATAAACCAAGAGGTCAGGATGTGAGACTTTCACTAATCCCCTTTAAAAAGTGTAATGATTGCTGAAGTAGAGGACCTCCTGGCTCTTTGCTCCGCTAATGTAGGACAGTATCAGGGTATTAGACGGAGGGGGTGGGGATTAGCACTATGTATCCACAGATGTAATAACCAGATCTACTGTAAGTCACCCCCTAGGGACATCCGACCACCATTCCACCCTTTCCCCCGAGGGCAGACAGGAACAGCTTTCCAAACCTGCCCCTGTCTGGTGCCGGGCTACAAACCAGATTGGCATCAACCAAGAGAACCAAGTCCTGTTCAATCGTCGGCACACTAAGCGGCTCCTGCAGGAAGCATTCGTTTAAACCCAGCAGGATATCACACACATCAGCCTGCTGGCTCTGATACACATGCGTTGTAATGACTGGTGATGATTCACACTCAAGAATAATAAATGATACAATTACAGTTAATGGTCCAAATGTCAACACAGCAAACACGGTTGCAAATTAAAGATGTGCCCGCACAAGTTTTAAGCCTTTCTTAATCAGTCATCAAAGGTGCAGGGCACCTTAGGTTGACATTAGAGTAGCATAAAACTTTGATTCACAGACGTCCCAGGATCAGTGTGTGTTGCAAAGGTCTGTCTGGATGTGATATTTTTAATTATACTTCCAATGCTGGGCCTTCGTGGTGTAATACAAGCAAAGCTTCAGACCAAGAGGGAGGAAGCTAAAGGCCCTTAATGTCGACACTGGATGTGTATCTTTAGCTGCTGAAGCACTTTTCTAGTGGCGAGGACATGGATATGAAAAGTACCAGGAATGAGGACTTATAAATCTATAATGTTACTGCAGTTTTCAGCAATTATATGATCATTTACATTTTGTTGGTACCATGCAGACCAAATTGTTTTTTTTACTCCAACTGACAACCAAAATGCCTTGTCTTTATAAAAAAAAAGAAAGAAGAAAACCCACAGAAATCAGGAGAGCACCAGCTAAATTCATTCATTTTACAATGTGCTGGTTTTGCTCCTTCCTCATTTTCCTCTTTTGTAGCTTTGGTCATCACGTACCTATATTTAGCACAAAAAGAGGCCAGTGTTTCTTACTGTTCAGTTCGTAACCCCCTTGGGGATGTTATACAGTGACCTTACAATGAACCGTACCAACCTGGGTGATACTGCATACTCACCAAGTATCAACTCATTCCTGCCCTGGTGATGGTTTAGTGGTCACATATTGACCTGCTTGAGCTTTGGGGACATTTCACTGACAAACCTTCAATTTGAACCCGTTTTGGGGACGTTTGGCAGCTACTCTGGCACTTAATGGTTAAAAGAAATGTTATATACTTTCCTAAAAGTCTATAACAACAGAATAAATAGCACTGATATCTGTCAGTGCTATTAAGTAAACGGCACTGATACTTAATTTGATAAAATCATAATCTGTCACACTTCATGAGAGTCATCTGGGATTTATCCAAATTTACAGGAACATTTACAACTTAAGCCTACATGTATCATGTAATAAAGCAATAGAGGCAAATAAACTGATCTGCAATGGTAAAGTTGATGTTATTGTGATATACACTGGCCTAAAAGACTGTTTTCTTCTTAGAAAACAGATTTTCTCATCAATGTTTAAAGATATCTTGACAAATAAAAAGGTTTCAAAAATGTGGAGTGCAGAGGTGATATTTAAAGAAAAAACCCTTTCAGAGAAGATGAAAAGAAATATTGATCAATAGCATGTTAAAAGAAACAGAGATAAATGAAGCATTTTGCCAGGCAAATGAAGGGGTGGGTTTCAGTGTGGTGTCTTCTTTCAAATGTCTTATCCAATGAGCTTTCAGCAAGAGAGCCAACATTACACAACAACGCTCCAATATCCAAACTAGACGTATTTATGTTTGGCATCGGGAAAAAACAGATAAGTTAACATATAAAAGTTTTTAAAGCACATTACTTGAAACTAAATTATTTTTTTCACCCACTACCTATCTAATATCTCCAAGTTTCTTCAAAATAGTGATCAGGTGGTTATCAAAAATAGTCCGTAAAATGTACTTTCCATATTATTTCAGCATAAAGGATCCAAAACAAAGAACTGGATGTTTGAACATTCCCAACATTTCCGACAGAGGTTGGACTGATTCAACCTCACCTGCCACTTTCAGACGCGAACACACAGTAAAAGCTCAAAAACCAAACGAGATAGAAATCTAGGCAATTAAAATATTTCACAGATTTTCACAACAAGCTGATACCTTGTTGAGTAAAATCAACTTTAAACGCCACTAAATAACCTGTGGCAGTCAGGACAAGACCGTAGGAGTTTAAGGTATGCGGAAATGAACTTCAGTATTTAAAGCTGGATTTGTAACCAGTGAAAGTGAGCTTTGATAACACGACCCTAAATTACCACAAACGCATTTTTTACACATAAAAAACCTAAATGCAAGTTGTTTTAAATAAGCTCACACAACAAACAAAGGCGGAGATATGGGGGAAAACACATTGGGAGCCGCCAGTAAAACCAGTGGGAATGTGGGTGAATCCTACCTTTAGAAATCACACGACAGGTCTTCAGATAATCCCAGGCCGGGGTCTTTTCTGGGGGACACTTGTTCGTCTTTCTATGGACTTCTCTCCCCCTGCAAATGTCGCTCGTCGTCAGCGATCTGAACAAAAAAACATATTGAAAGGAGCGTCACCTCGGCCAGGCTCCGCCCCTCCATGGCGCTACCCCACCGGGCAGGGCTCTGCTCCATGTCCCCATCACCCCAGGCGCTGCTTGCTCGGTGTATTGGAAAAAGACAAAACCTGTATTTCACATTTCAGTCGCATGTCTTTTTTTGTTTGTTTCACTGTTAGCATATGAATTGCTTTATTACAAAAACCTGGTTTTACTCTTCGTTTACGTTCACTGGAGGCTGGTAGGTGTTTAAGTAGCTTTACTTTACCCACAACATGTGTAAAATGTACCAGACGAATTTATTTCTTACGTTCAGAGGCCGTCTACGCTGTATTTTCCCCCTGTGTTGGGTTTATTTTTCTCCCACCTGCATGACGCTCGGCCACACCTTGATAACAGAAACCAGACAGTGAGTCACTCTGCCACCAGGAAGTGAGTGAGCCGCACCAAACTCACCCGCCATTATGTTAGCTTCTCGTTTCTACTAACTCGTTTAAAGTTCCAGCAATTTTATGAAGAAAAGACAGAAACGTCTAGGTAAAATGTGTGCTGGTACATCGCGTTTCTCTTCACATGGAGAGTTTTTTAATAAAACAGTTAGTTCTTTACTAAACATGAAAAATAGTTTAGAAACTCCAATGTAAATATTTCCATATTATTATCATGTGTGCTTTTGTAAAAATAAAAAATAAAAAACAGGAAAAGTAAATGAAAAGTCCACAAATGCACCAACGTTGTCCTAAAAATAAATGGCTGGTGATTCTAATTAATGTAGAAACATATAGATATGGACAAAACCTCAAAATAATTCATTTTTTTATTTCACTAATATAATCTCACAGAAAGATTGATTAACATAAAACCTCCTGTACAACCTTTTTCGCCTTCAAAGCTGCCTTTTTCCCAGCTTTGACCTTTCCAGTTATTGTTTTGACAATAGGTGCACAGCATGTGTTTAAGATCGTTAAACAATTGTTAATATCAGGCATAAATACACAGAGAAAGTAAAAATAAAGAAATGATCTCATTTACAATGGAAACCACTGTCCAGGAAGACGTGGATGTTAAGTGTGGGAATGTTGTCCTTGTTAAAGCAGAAATTGACTATGATTAACGTTTTATTTAGTTTGGAGAACTGAGTTCAGATTCAGAGCCGCACCCAGGTCTGGTTACCTGGGGAATCAAGATCTTGAATAGAAGCTGTCGGATGTAAGCTAAAAGATCTTAAAAGACACCCATCATGCCCTGAGCTTAAGAAATTCAAGAATATATTAGAAACAATGTTTTGGACTTCTGTCTTTCGGGAAAGTAAAGCAAACCACAGATTAAGAAAACATGAAACAGAGGTGAGCGTTCCCAGAAGTCCCTGACCTCCCAGAATTACTCGGAGCGACATTTAAAGCTCTTCAGGCCTCACCTGGCTCAGTTAAGGTCAAATGTCATAATTCAACAATAACAAAGAGACTCTGCAAAATGCATCCATCTAAGAGTTTTGAGACCAAAACTACTCCTGACCAAAATCCTTAAGATATTTTCTAAAAAATATATCTTAACGTTCCCCAAGATTTAAGGAAAAACGTGAGCAGCAGGTTAGACAAAGAGAGAACTCTTTGTAACTTTTTAGCTAAAATGGTGGCATTTCAGGAAAAGAGCAGCATATGTTGAAACATGGTGGATCTGGGACTGATTAGCTGCTTCAGGATGTGGACAGCTTGCCAAAATTGATGACTCAATAAATTCTTCTCTGTAACTAAAAATCCTGAAGGAGAATGGCATCAGTGGGACAGACTGGCGACCTGAACAGGGTGACCCCGCCTTTTGCCCGGAACGTTAGCTGGAGATAGGCACCAGCAACCCTGCTGACCCCTAAGGGACAAGGGTGTTAGAAAATGGATGGATGGAGAATGCCATCAGTGCGACTTTAAGCTGAAGAGCAATTGGGTTATGCTTAAAATCACAACAGCAAGTCCACCTCTGAACGGCTCACCAGTAACGAAACAAATGTTCTGATTGGCCCGATCAAAGTCTGGACTTGAATCCAAATAAAAAGTGTCGTTGCATGACCTAAGCAAGGCGGTTCACTCTCAAAAATCCACCAACATGACAGAATAATGTAAATGATGCAAAGAAGAATGAACCAGCAATCCTCCTTTGCAAAAGACTCATTGCCAGTAATCAAGAAAGCTTAAGGGCAACTATTGCTGCCAGGAGTGACTCAATCAGTTATGAGCTTAAGTGGACAATTGCTTTTTCACGTGCAGTAAGACCCGGTTGGCTTGGATAGTTGGTTCTTTCAATGAATCATCGACTCTACTTTTCTTTTCAATGAATGATCTCATCACTAGAAAGAACTTTCTGCGTTTACTCAAGCTAAGTTGAGTAAATGATTTTCAAATGTATCTTGATATTCAGATTTAATTTAATATCTGAAACATTTAAGTGAGAAAAAAAACAACAAAACACACTGATAAAAGTAGGAATTCAATATGTAGAGTAGTTTTTATTGCATGGTTTCTATAATGGCAATAAAGATTATCATTATTATTACTGTTATTATTAAAATACCAGATCAAAATATGAAGTAACCCAAGCACCAAAACAACATATTTCTGATGGTATGTTACTTTTAACTGCTCATTTATTTGGAGATTTTTCTCCACTATATACTAAGTATTTTCCCAACCCTTATGACTCATTCTTTCACTCCCTGTAGCTTACAGATGTTGTGTTATTATATCCTACATGTGAGTCATTCATTAGCAGTTTTAATCTAAGGTGTTTTAATCTTTTAGTAGTGAATAACTTAAGAACAGACAACGTGAAATGATTAATCAGAGCTTTGCTTTTTCTGACGCGTTCCCGTCAGCGTGTTTTAAAGCAGCAGCTGCATCACCGGCAGACTGTAGCAGCCCACCGATGCTTCAGCATTAATAATATAGCGATGCATTATGTAAAAGCACATTAGTGGGATCAAACCCTAAATTTAGCTGCTGTTAGGTTTGATGTTTCACTTCTCATGCAGGACTTTTATATCTCTTCTACTTCTCCGCTGGCTTTGTGGGCTGATCAGCTGTATCGTTATAACTAAAGGCGTAGTGACGCGTGAAAAAGAGGAGGAACTGTTTATTTCAGTCCTGATTTCTCTCCAGCAGCCTCTGTGGCAAAGGTTAAAAAGCCTGTGTTATTCCCTGACGTATGCATTTGAACAAAAGTCAGGACTGCTGTTTTTGCACTCTGTTGCATGTGTCCGTATGCTCGACATCAAACAGCAAAGGTCAGGAAAAGATTAATGCCCTAATTACCCACTGGCTTGGAGAGTAGCGGCCTTTTATTGGCCAGTAATGCATGCATAAAAATGCATTATTCAGATGAAGACTTTCTCGTCATACATATTTAAAAAAAAGATAAAGCAATAACCACGCAGAGAGAGGAGATTTATATTGAATTCTGACGAGGTAAAATGCACCAGTGTGCAGAGGAGCTTCTCAAACTGCCTGTATGATACACTCATGCTGGATGATAGACGCAGATAGGTCAGGCTGTTCTCTGTGTCCCGCCTTGGGCGATATCATCCCAGTTCTCTCCTGTGCAGCCATTGTGACAGTCATCATCTGTGGCTCACCAAATGAAAGGGACAGAGGCAGAGCAGGGACGGGCCAGGCCAGGTCACCACTGGTTATTTAGGCCATTATATTTGTCAGAGCAAATGTGTGGACTTTTAAAAATAGCTCTGGGTCTAATTGACACTTGGGTTTTATCAAGATGCTTTGAGGGGCAGAAGGGGGGAAAACGGGAGGCTCAGTGATTATTAGGCTGTTCACTGAACGGAACAGTGGCTTCATGTTGCCAAAGCGGACCATTTGAATCTAAAATTTGCTGGCTTTGACTTTTGCTTCATCAGATATCCCTGAGTGGTGGACACAGGGTCAGCACAAGCTTGAATGGAGCCATTGTTTGAACACAGCTGCTTCTTTTTGCCAGGAATTAAAAGAATGGGCTTGTAGCTCATGATTACTCTTATTATAAGCTCTATTTAGGGTTTACAACTGAAGCGTCTGGATATTTTTGACGTTTATTAGACAATAAAGAGGCTGTGTGAAAGCAGCGCTTTACAAAAGTATTAGCACCGTTCAAACTTTTCCACAATTTGCCACATTACAGTCACAAACGTTGATGTTGTTTATTACAATTTCTTAAAGTAGAGCATAATTTTGAAGTGGAAACAAAAAACATGCACAATTTTCAAAAACCCACGGATATCTATTTATCCTCGTATAGTCAGTACTTCTAAAAAATTTCAGTGCAACACCTTCGGATGTCACTTACTTGGTGACATCCAAAGTGTTTAAAGTCTCAGTGCTGTAGTGTGAAGGCCTCAAGAACAAACAAAGGGTTACAGTGATAGACTCAGCTTGGGATATTAAGTTTATAACACAATATCTCAAGTTTTGAAACATTTCACAGAGCGCTGTCCAGTCCTCTGAAAATGGAGAGAGTGTTGCATGAAGACTAGAGCAAAAATATCTGGACACCCACCTAAACTGAGAGGCCAGGTTTACAGGGCGTTCTCTGCGTCAGTCTCTGAGCTCAGTGTGTAGTTGTCTTATTGTCTGAAAGTTGTGGGTTGAGTTCCAGGTTCTTGTCGCATGTTAATGTGTCCCTCGGCAAGGCACTTCCAAATTTCCCACAAATCTGTGTATCGGTGCTATAAATATGTGCGTATTTGGGAAAGTAGAACTGAAAGTGAATCTAGCATAAAGCTTTTTGAGTTGTCAGTATGACTACAAAAGATCTATGTAGATTCAGTTTGTTTACTCTTCAGATTTCTAAAAAAAAGTCAAATATTCTGTCCTGCATTGAACTCATGACCCGTCCACGTTGTACCCGTCTCTCAACCAATGACAGCTGGACTCTGACAAGCAGTAAGCAGGTATAGACAATGGATGGAAGGATCATTTTGCTTTCACTTCACAATTACAAATTTAGTTTTGTTGCATTCACATCACAGGGGTTTGCACCTGCAGCTCATGTGACTCTTTCAAGCTCTTGAGAATCTAAAAAAAAGGCTTTCCATGTATTTTTGTGCAAATCCTTAAAGGTCAATTCTCTTGAATTGGTTTTGAGGCTTCAGATAAATTAGATTTTTAAAGAGACTGAGGGTAAAAATGCCTCTGGGTGGGAAAGGTTGCTGGAGAGACAAAAATGACAAATATGTGAAAGAGCTATTTTGGCGAGGCACAATCAGTGCTCGCTTAATGCTCGCTACACAAACACATGAATGTTACTAAGTGTCTTTTCTGTGGCTTCTGTTGTTGAGCTGCTTGTCTTGTCTCCATTCCTGCCTGGTAAAATGATCATGAATATCAGTCTGCCTTTTTTCTAGATACATTGATACGATGCCTTTGCTTTACAATACTCGTATGTTCCTGCTGGTCTCTCTGGTACTTGGTTTCGTGCCCCACAGGAAATGGGCCCATTGTCCCTGGGAGAGGAAGTGGCCTGCAGCAGACCGGTCGCTCACTGGAGGGAGACTGCGGTAAATTATTAGTCATCCCTGTCAAAGAGAAGACACACACATACAGCTTGACAGTGGATGTCTACACTGGAATATTTCAAGAACAATGAAGAGTAGAGCTGCAGCCGGACACCTGTTTGAGTCGAGGAGGGCTCTGAGAATAAGAAACAAGAATATCAACATTAAGCTGTATGTGCGGCACAGTAACAAAGTCTCTTCTTACTTCAACAGTTATATTTAAGCACAAAATGTGAAAAGTTTCTAAGAATGAGTTCAGAGAGTGTACTGAAACTCTCATCAAGACATCTGGTAAAAATATTTCTGAAGCTTTAAAATAAAAAATAAAATGTTGAGTTGCTGAATTTTACATGATAAATATTGCCACAGTGCTTTTAGCTTTGGATATGTTTTTTAAAATATTTTTTTTACCTCCATTACTTTCCACATTTTTGTGTGCGACTCTTGTCCAGCCTTGTTTGCCAAAGTTTAACTGCTTTAAACTTTTATTTATCGCCCAGAAGGAGTGGTGTTGAAGACAAATTTCTGTCATTTTTGGTGTCAAACAAATAAAACTTTTTATTCTATTGTATCCTTGGGTAGACCTTATGACCTTATTAAGGCTAAAATACAACTAGAATGGCATGTTTTCTTGTGGCATTGGTGATTTTATAAAAACAAAGCAGAAAAAAAAAATCACTTTTAATGTAGTACTTTTCCACCTCTGAATAAATGTGCTAAAATTAAAAAAATCAATTTAACTTAATTTTTTACCACTTGTAACATTTTTACCAGGGGAGCTAATACAACTGTGCTGGGAGATGTTTCTGACACTTTTTATTATTTACCACTCACTATGAAACTATTCATTTCCTAATCCTGTTGTTAGTGTGAATATGAAACTAATAAAACAGCCAACTGCATTCAACGACATACAATAGGATCACAACTCAATTTTTTTTTAAAGAAAACATTATTTTGTTTCCGTCCGTGGTTTGCCACTAGAGGGAGACAGAGCCTAATGTAGAGGAGGCTATCCCGCAGACAGTGTTTTGTGTCCATATCCCGAGTGTTGGCTTTCAAGTGGGTTAAAATAGTTCAGCAGCATTTGCTACAGCCACACGTGGGAACCTTTATTAGCTTAGAGAGGCAGCTAAAATTAACATCCACTCCAGATGTTTTTAAAGGCACATCTAGGGAAAAAGCTGTTCGAAGAGGTTCAGTCTGAGGTGATTTTTTAAAATGTCTTTTCTTTTGAAGTTCATCACAAACAGATTTGTTTGTAAGCGTCATTTCAGAAAGTCACCAACAGAAAAACCTTTAAATGTTGTGTCTTCTACCGTCTTCCAAGCCTTGTAGTATTGATATCTACTACATATTTTGTTTTTGGCAAGAGGACTACATTACCCATAACACCTCGCTTCCTAGCTGACCAGATGGAACGCAGAGCGGACCAGCGGTGTGTGACAGCTGAGCTCCAAGTTCACGGTGGAAACTTCAGGGGAGAACACGACCTTGAACTGCAGAGAACCGAGTTAACATGTGAGTCTGGAGTTTTTCTCTTTGGTTTATGCGCACCTCGCCCCTCACCGGCCGCTCTGGTTTTGGTTCTGCCGCTTTGAGGTTCGTTTGTAGATAAACCGTCCAAACGTAGCGAGAGGGGAGCGTCCACAGCGCCTCAGGAAGGAGAAGCTGGTGGGATGGTAACATTACTCTGTTGGAGGATGAGTGGATGCTGTCATCTTTCAGACATCTTTCTAACCGTGCGTGTAGAAACCTTGCTTAACTTTAGTCCTTCTGTCTTAAATTAATAACTTTGTTTTAGGTGTATTGGTTATGGTCTGGCTTGCTCAGCTTTTCTTTTAATTTATTTAAACCTTTATCGATTAGCTTTCTTAGCAAGACTGTGGCAGCTGCTAAAACATTAGGACGCATATTGAGAATATTTGCATAAACGATAAATGTGTCATTACACCAGAGATCAAATTTTCATGCAGCATTGGCAGGGCCGATCAATTTCTTGGATTTACAATTTAATGTTTGAATGTCTAAGACATATATCTTTAAATGTGTATATGTTGATTGTTGGTCAGTTCGTCAATTTCTAAGCCTTTCTCCAAACCATATGTGATGTCATTTTGTAACCTATTTTGTACATATGCAGAGTTTCAGCAATGTACTGCAAAGCATAGAAGTAAACAATTCAAATTGTAGGCTTTAAAAACTGTTTCATATATCCACATAATACTACAAGTCATTTTGGATCATTAAAATAACATAAAAATATCTTTATTTTTACCTGCGTCCTATTACCGCTCTACCCTTTTATTGCTGTCCAGTGCTTTTTGCTCTGTTTTAAATTTTTTTTATCACCTCAAAAAATGACGACACACGCTGACATTTGTAGCCTGGCATCTGTAAGTATATATTCTTCACCTGGAAGGCAGTACAGAGGTGTACACTGAGGTTGGATGGCATTTGCATTAAAATTTGAATGTGAATAACCAAACAAAACGGCAGGGACTTTAACTCAAGATTTTGGACCTGAGCCTTTGGTGTTTATAACTTACAGCAATGAATGAAGAGATCGCATGCATCTGATGAGATCATGCAGGTCTGAGCCTTTTGAAAGTTGACTTGGATTTGGGAACAATGAGGGATTTTTTTAATTTTATTTTTTCCACATAATTTTTATTCACTTAAAAAAAAAGCAATGATCATGTAAACCCTTTAATATCAAGGCTTTTCCACCAACTCAGTCTGGAGCCCGTTTCGGTTCCTAAATGTGATTTTGAGCCAGTGTTGTGTGTTTCCAATCGAAGAACGAGGTTCCCGAACGTTAAATCTGGTTCCAGTCGAGTACCGTGGAATACCTGGTTCTCAGAACAGACCATGATGTCACCTTGTGGACCGGCCAATCTGAAGATGAGGAAACAACAATCACGGTGGTGAAAAAGGGCTGCAGAAGCGTGCAGGACGTCTGCCATCTTGCCACTGCACTCTTTTTCTGTGTTGCGTAGCATTCGCAACACCTTTGCTTCGTTCTCTGATGGAAGTGTTCAGAAATCAAAGCAACGTTCGGAGGGACACGAACCGAACCTGTTCTAGAACAAGACTTTGCGCTTTATGAGGACCAGAAATATTCAGATTTTGTACTTAAAATGTTTCTATTTGCAAAAGATCTTTGATGCCTTATGCCTTCCAGATACAGTCATGTTAACTTTGTAGTTGTTTTCTTTTCTCTTTCAAGATTGTGCTAAAGAAATTATTTAGTATGGCTTTACAGAACTAGACACTGTGAACACATCCGAGGTTTGCTGGCGGGTCCAACCACTGTGACTCACGAAAGGTTTCAAATGCTTCTCCGTACACAACCTGGTGGAATATGAATAGCACCTTTGTGTGTTATCCGCTTTTTAATTCCCTGTGTATTCAACAGTGTTGAATGAGCTGTCAAATGGAGGTATTATCCAGAGGCAGAATGGAATGAAATACCCGTGTCCAGGCGTGGTTTATGAAGTAACTCTCAAGGGTAAGCAGGGAAGTGTTCAGAAAGAACAGCTAATCATTTTCAGCCTCTTTTAGTTCTTTGTTTGTTTTGTTCAAATCCCCCAGCAGCTCTTCACGTCAATAGTTACCAGTTTAGAAAAACAGACCAGAAGAAGAAGAAATGTGGCAGAGTTGAAAATGCAAAATGTACCGTAACTTCATAGCTCATTTCATACAGAGTGACTTTACACAATATGACTGTAGCAGACCCCCTGATGAACAGGTTTATTAGGAGTAAAACCTGACTTTCACCGTAAGAGCTGTGTGTCCAAACAAAGACAAACAAAAGACAGTGTGAGCTACAAACGACGCTCTTAGAACTGTAACGTTTGAACTAAAAAATAACATTCACTACTAAAAACATCAACTTTGATTCAACAACTATACTGGTATTCTTATACAATAAAGCAAATTCAAAATTTCAACCAATCAATAAAATAAATATCCTTATTTACAAAATAAACACACCGTGTGCCTCTATCAATGGGGGCCGCTAATAACAAGATGCATTTTACTAACTTTGTTGCAACTTGTCCTCCGATCTGTTGTTAAGCTGCTGCTCTACAATATAAACAACGGAAGCTGTCTTATCAAAATAAAAGCATTAAATCAAAAACTGGAAGTCCGTCATATATTATACAAAATAAAACTAAGTAAATGCAATAAGTGCTAAAAAGGAATACAACAAATGAGGAGCTTAATTTTGGGTTCCTTACAATGACAAAACATTCCTTGTGGAAAGTTTGGAGTAATTTTGTGCAGCTAACGATTAACCAAACACATCATGTCTTTAAAGACAGGTCAAAGAAGAGGCTGATGGCTCTGGGAACAAGCACTTCCTACATGAAAATGTCATTTAATTACTCTCTGTCTGCTTGGAAACACTGCTTTCATTTTGGGCTATTCTGATGCTGATCTTATATTTGGTTACTATTGATCGCTTGCAAACAGTGGAGGAAGATAACTGGTGAAACTGTCGAAACAACTTAAAACTCGACTGTCAGTAATTTTTCATTGGCATCAAGTTCTTTTCTTTGTGAAGTTCTTTTCTTTGTGCTTTTCCTACTGCTTAGGAACATTTCCTTTTTCGTTTTGATAAAGTTAGATACACTGAATCAGGCAGAGAAATAAATATTTTATTTATTTAAATTTATTTAGAAAATGTGAGAAAAGAAAATCAAGAGAGAAGAAGAAGTGAAGCTTAACACATACAATTCTCCTTTTACATCGTTTCAGTCACATACACGGTGCCTTCCACCCGCCTCGCTCCGGTAGGGAGTTTCTCTAAGTTTCTCCCATCTCTGGTTAATTGGTTCCTCTGTCCCTAAATCAAACCCGGTTCAAAGGAGTTTCGGTTGGAAAGAGAAGGAAAACATCTTCACTGAAACCTCCATTATCAGTTCCTTAAGTATAACACCTGCTCAGAAACCTTCATTATCAGGTCATTCTTCCCAGTAAATAAGCAAAAGTTTTACTTTCCCAAGACATTGGTTAAAATAAGATGTAGTGTTGCATCCCAAGAAATCAGACAGTCGTCCACCCAAACAATTAATCTATTTCATTGTATTTTCTACATTCATTAAATACACAGTAATGAAATGTAAGCATTTATTTCTGTTAATCTTCATGATTGACTCACAACTAATGGAGGCAACATTCAAGTTCCTAAATGAAAATTGCGCTAGACAAATAAAGCTGTATTAAATTAAAAATGTCAGCCTGCTGAAAAGTAAGTTCCTTTACAGTACTGTATGTGCACTCAGTACCTAGTTTTGGCTTTTTTGGCATGAATTTCTGCATCAATGCAGCGCGGCAAGAAATAAATCAGCATGTGTCTCTGCTGAGGAAGCCCAGATTGCTTTAATAGCAGCCTTCATAGTGCAGCATTGGCTCTGCTGCCTCTTGTCTTCCTTTTTGGAAGATTTTATCGTTCCTCAGTGGGATTCAGATCAGGAGAAACCACGGTCATGTGAGCAGAAGTGGTACCTTTGGTAGTGTTGGTGGGATGCTGAGTCCAGTAAAAAAATATAATCAGCATCATCATAAAGCTTGTCAGTAGGACGAATGATGCGCTCTAAAAGTTTTTCTGGTTGCAGTGGCTGGATTGATAAAACACTGTTGATTTTCAAATGAAATATAATGAGTGAGAATCCAGTCCTTTTTCATATTATCCTGGAAAAGGCCACTTCCAGCTCTTTCTCTGGTTCAGGTGGAGTCTAACACAATGCCTGCAGCTCATCTCCTGCATACATCTGTACAGATTAAAGTCATCTGCTGTAGGCCTGTCACAATAAGCAATAAATCAATTAATTGCATGATAAATTTAAACAAACTAAATAATTTCCATTTGAATGATTTGTCGTTTTTCTCTCTTTCCACCAAAAACTGGATGACAAAAGTCTTCAGTCTGGTGTTTTGGTCTCAACTTGCCCATTTTTTGAAGATCAGTTTTGTGAATTTTGAGCTTCATAATTCACTTTATTTGTTGTTTCGTTTATTTACTTTGGATTATTAAAATGCCTTCCAGCTACAGTAATGAGAATTTAAAGCTAATCTTTTAGAATGTGTTCTTGCATTATTATTATGCCGTTACCTTTGTATAACTTGAAAACGGTCTCAAAAATACAGTATTATCATTTAATGCAATAACTTCTGTGGACAATTTATTGTCCAGCAAAATTAGTTATTGTGACAGACCTAATCCTCTGTCAATTATGAGTTTTTGTTTTTCTACTGAATCCTTTCCTTCCACTCAACTTTCTATGAATGTGCTTATACTTGTTACTCTGTGAACTGCACTCACATCTTTTGGCTTATCCACCAGCTGTTTCCTAAAGCTTTTTACAATATTTCTGACTCGTTATATTTTAGGTTTTTAATATCTGTAAAAAATAATGAGGCTTGAAACGAATCACTCTCTGTAATGGGGAAAAATATATATGGAGAGAGGCCACTGTTTGAATGGAATTAGTGAAAAAAAGATAATTTGATGAGTCTATTGAGCTGCACCTGCAGTTGAAACAATAAAAGTGTATTTCATGTTTCTAATTTTTTAACAGCATATTTGTTTGTTTACTTTCTCGTGCAGTACCTCCTGACTGTGGCAGTCCGAATGCGCTTTTGTGTCTAAAAAAATACTAAGTAAGTACTGTGTACTATTGTGTTGTACACAACTGACTTAAAACTTCAATCAGGCTGGAATAACCTATAAAAATACAGCTTTTTAAGTATTTCTATTCTACTCACACATTGCTTGAATCAGTTCAGTGTATCTTCTGTAGTTCTTCCTAACATGTTCAACTAGATTTGACAAACATTCCCCACTTTCTCCTTCAAAGACGTGTCATTAGTGCAACGTTACGTAGGAGTCAAACATAGTAATAGTAGATTTCCATCCTCTTTTTAATATAGTCTATTACTATATTTGGGCAAATAAAACTCCCAAAAGCAGCAGCTGCCAGAGTGATCTGCAGAATACTATTGGTCTGCTTTAGGACGTGTGTAATTAATCACAGGTAGGACTCTGTAAATCAGTGACCGGCAGTGCTGGGAAACGGACTCAGGCTCAGTGATAAAGGTTGAACAACAGGATAATATCTGATTTGAATAATAACAGCTGGGAGCAGAGCTCGGCTTTCGGATGGATGCAAATAAAACGTGAGGAAGCGGGAAGTTGCGACTTTGATCATAGCTTCTGGCCATCAGAGACTTCCAGCTTCTTGTAGTCTTAAGTAGCTTCACTTTGTCCATTGTCTCTCCACCCCACAGCGAGATAAAGCAGCACGCCTTTTCTCACCCCAGCTTTCCCTTCTCTTTCTCCTCCTCCTCTTGTCTCGTTCCCATGCCGGCCCCACCTCCACCCTGCCTCACTGTTGCTTCCTCTCTTTCTGGCAGGACACAGTCGGTGCAGGGAAGAAGCCGGCCGGTAAAGCAACACCAGCTGTAGAGAGCTTTTGTTTTGATGGGAATACGCTGAAGGAAGCCGCACCACTCCTACACAGAACAACAAATGCAAAGATAACTACTTTGGCAGCACCGTAAGTCTTTTTTTCTTTATTATACTTTCAGATTATCAGCACAAGCTGGTGCAATGTACGCACTTTTCTGCTCTTGTGCCACCATGTGTATTTATTGCACTTGGCACCAAATCATTTACCTGCTGGTTTTCTCACTCTTGCAGTTGTCAACACAATAATAAAACTTTTGAAACTGTTGTAGTACCATTAAATTATTGCTTAATGTTAGCTGGTTGTGCAAAAATCATTTGATTTACGAAAAAATAAACGATTACATTTATGTTTTGTCCAATATTTACAATTCTAAAAGGCACTAAATGAGTTGTATGATTGGTTCTATGAATAAATGTGTGTCCATAACTGTAAATGCACATGAGAAAACATCAAAACGAGGCAATAAAACTGCCACATTTTTCCAGTATATTCAGTTGTTGTTTTAGGTTGAAGTTACTGCAGGCTTCTTTGAAGTCTTGTTTTGCTTTCATGGTGTAAAAATTGTGTTCTAGAGAGTAAATGCTATATACTAAATTTATATACTATATGCTAGCCATTAACAGATAGTTAATGACTAATGACATTTGGTCATTTACCACATTTACAGTTTGGTAAATGACAGAGGTCACAATTCAGAGACCTCTGTACTTTCCCACTGAAATGCTCAAATTGACATTTAAACTATAAACCTTGCTTACCTTTTGAACCTGGACTTAGGACAGCTTAGACGAAAATTCAAGTTTAAGATTGAAATGAATTATTTAAGCTACATCTTTTGAGCTGGCAGATTTAATTGTGGTTTAAAGGTCAGTAACTCGGTTAAGAGAAGTTTTATTTTCTTTGGCCTGATCTCATGGGTCAGCATGGTAAACCTGTAGGGTTTTTTTAAACTATAAATAGATTTATTCCTTGCAGGTTGACTGTATTTGTCTGTAGAAGGGTGAACGTCTTGGTATTTAGGTTTTTGAGACCACTTTCCTTTCACGTGGAGTCGCCGTCCAGATTTAGCTCTGCCAGTTGTCACGGTGACATTCCTGCTCTCAGTAAACTCTTCTGTTGTTTCCCATGCTCTTTTATCCCAGTTTAATCTCTCTGTTAATCTTAGATCAACTTAAGAATAAACATTGACAATTGCTATATTGCATTTTTAAACAGATGCATTTTTAATAATGCAACAGATTGTTGTGGATATCATTTTACAACTGTGCTGTGTGACATTGATCTTTGACCACGTGATGAGATGATTCAGCCACTATTTCCTCTTCCTGCCAGTTTGAAAACGCCACCAAACCTTTGCTCGCATTGGAGTATATTTAGGAGGGATATGAATGTAACGGCTTCCTTCTGGAAACCTTGTAGGAAGCGTAGGTAACAAATGATTAACCAAACGGTTCTTGTAATTGAAAGGTGGCCACAGAGGAGATTGGTTCCTCAGATGACCTACATGATGACGTCAGTTTGAATACATCAGTTTCATTTTGACACATTTGACTTATGCTTCTATTTATTTATTATGTTTTGGATAAAAACATCATTTATCAACATTTAACTGAAGCCTGAAATTTTGTAGTTTGGCTTGTTCTTGTTATTAGCTTTATTTTTATTCATGTCTTAGCATATGGTTCAGATGTTTTTCCGTGTTCATAATCGGAGCAACAAAGCGTTTGGGTTTCTTGGCAACACAGATATGACTTCAACTCTCATCAAACAGTATCCTGCACTTCAATTGCACTATAAATGTCTTGTGATCTCTGTCTAATCAGGCTGCCGTGTGGGGAGTTTTTTGTGTGCGGACTTAATGGTGCACTGCCGTCGTGAGCTGATGCACGTCTTATCTGTTCACTAAAGCATATTGCAGAGGAACTGTTGGATCATTGCTACTGACTGATAAGGAGCAGATATTCATTTCAGGATCATTTGAGGATATCAGGAGGCTGGTAAAATAAGAATGATTAAAAAAATCAGTAGAAAGTTTAGAAGAAATTTATTAAATAGATTTTGTATGTCTTTCACAGATTAAGCTTAAATAAACATATATACATATATATATATATATACAAGAGTATATTGTGTGTGTGTATATTTATTCATTAATCGGTGGTATTATGTATTTCACAGGCACATAGTGCCATTTTATAGCACATTCAAGTAACGTTGTTACCTTCAGTTGTTATACAAATTCTGTATCTATCAAACATGTTTTAATAGAAATTTGATTTCGCAATTTGACACCTTGAAATTGATCCCGTCTCTTTAAGAAGCTCCTGCTCTTTCCGTCACTCTGCCTTCACAGCAATGTTTCTCCCTTATGCCTTTGACATCAATCTTAGGATTGAGAAGTAATTTGTATGATAAACTCAGCTGACTGTCAGTTTCACCAGCTATTTGCTAATTGCTGCTGCTGCTAGTCTGAAGGAACTGAGTAGAGAAAGGTAAAGACTGCAGCTCCAGAGAGGAGCTGCATGGAAATAGGTGAGGTTTTGTGGGAGCAAGAGTTTAGGCACCCTTGAATGGTTCCCGGGGGAGATTAAAGGAGTCTTTAAACATGCTTGAAAGAATCAAAGCAACACTCCAGGTATAATTATTATGATGAGAGAATTACATTATAAAAAGCTATGAAGCTCAAAAGGGTTGATTTTACACCAACCTTCCTTAAATGGGTAGGTGTAATGGGCAATCTAAGATGCCCATTTAATAACTTCAAATTGATGATTTTTCAATCTAACTCTGGTTGAAATATTCTCTTTTGTTGTTTCATGAATACTTTCTTGCCTCACCTTTCAGACTTTAGAAGTAACGAAGCTTCTCAGCTGCACTGAGCATGTTTGTCGCTGTTTGGAGGCGTACAGGATAAGCTGCTGTTCATGCTGGAGTTTGTTTGGATTCCAAAGGATTTAAAGCAGAAAAACTGTAACTTTTCTGCACAGGATGTTAATCCTGTTCAGGATTTTTACCCCATTTTGTTTTTTGAATACAGTGGTGTGAAAAAGCATTGCCTTTCAGCACTATCATCGATTAAATGGCCAGACTGCAAATGATGTTCATGAATTATTCAGGTAGCATGAATTCAGGATATCCGTCCCTGAGACACATTTTGTTTGCATAAAAATGTTTTGAATAGGCGATAAAGTTGTGAATATATTGGGAAACTACAAGTTGTTTAAATCCCACAACCTAAAGCAACTTTTCCAACAGAACCTCGTTGTTCAGATGGAAACTTTAAAACCAGCCCAGTTTCTTACGCCAGCTGTTGATTGGTTTAAATCTGTTGATCAGATGCTACAAATGTCTTAAATAGTGATTTTATTATTATTATTAAATTGCTGATTGTGCGCTAAAAACAGACTTGTTTGACAAGTGTTAGTCTTGGTTGGAAGACGAGAATCTGCAAAGCGTAACATCTGTGCCAAGTGTTTCTTGTTACTTTGTTAAACATTAAGTCAATGGTTCTCAACCTTTTTGGCTTGTGACCCTCAGCAAACAAACCATCTTTTGATGGATTTAGTCTTTTTGGAAGAGAGGCAATTAAATTAATCATTATCTTAAAGGAAGACTTGTCCGGGACACTGGGTTGCAAAGATTGACTCACTGGAGTAACGTGTCCATGGTAGTCAAGGGAAGGTCAAGAGAGTGTGTTCAAAGGTTATGCAGGGTAGATGAGATAAATGAGTTGGCTAATTTACTTATTTATATGAAGATAAATGTTGGAATATAGTAATAAAATTAACTTTTACAGTTCTTAGTATTCTGAAGATTTGCATAAACCTCCTCAGTTTTCCACAAAGTGAAGATCATTTAGCTTTAAGATGAGTCACCTTTTGTTGGGGACAGAGTTTAATGATCTTTCTGTCTCTCTAAGAGGTTGAAGTAAATTGTTCTCTCAGCATGCAGACTTTGTAAATTTCCAGTGAGAACGGTGAATTAAAAAGTCCTTAATAGGACCTGACAGTCCTTGAATGCATGCGTCCCGGCCTCTCTCCACCCCCTGGTTGCGTCTCTCTTTGTGTCCTATGTGCCTGGTCTCACGTACGCACCCTCTTGGAAGGGCATTGTTTGCTCAGAGTACAAGCGCAGAGCTCTGCAGCGCCGCTGCTCTGGTCCAAGGTCAGCGGCAGGCTTTGCTGCTTGTGTTTCACAGGTTCAGCGTTGATCTGACTTAAGATCAGCTCCATGAGCCACTCCATCCTACAAGTGATTCATTAATTAATATTACGTAACAATAATGAAAACCTTGTTGTGGGATATGCTTCTGAAATTCCCTGGTGGCGTTTTAGGTTTCCACATTTTGAGGTTGCTGCAGCAATCTCTGTTATGTTCTGCTGGAGAAACGTTCTAGCTGATTACTCCACTGACTTTTTCTTCTGGTGTCCAGAAGGGTATAAAAGCAGGAATAAAAAGAATTGTTAAACTCATAATAACTTAAATACTGCAAACACACACAATTTTGTGCATTTTTTTTGTCTTGTTCCTAGTATAAATATCTTAGTTTTGTCTTAAGTAATTTTTCAGAAAGAAATAAGAGCTGAATATTGATGATCAAGTATCAATCAATCACTTTATTTTGGTAAATTGTGCACATTAAACATAGGAAACAAAACAAAAAGAAAGCAAGATAAAAAACATATTTTACCAAAAAAGGAACAGCCTGAAGCCAAACTTATTATTGCCTGCCCTATTTTATACCTAACAACCTACCAAGATATCTTCACAATACATATATAAATCTACATAACAGTGTCAGATTTGATCATTTTATATTTTAGAGCTCTTTTAAAGCTCACCAAGAAAGGACATAACTTGAAATCATCATTCAACTCATTCCACAATTTCACACCAATAACTGAAGCACATGTAGACTTTATCTGGCTCTTCTCTTTAGCACATTCAAATATAAACAAACCTCGCAAATTCTACTTATTCTCTCTCAGCTTAAATCATTTCTGAACACCAGAAGGAAGACTTTTGTTCAATGCTTTATACATTATTTCCAGTATTTTTATATAAATGATATATTTTAATGCATTGCTTTGAATAAAAAGTACTTGTTCAAATGGTACTATTTCACTTATATTTAGTACTTCTTCATCAACATTAAGAAATTATTCACCGAAAACAAGCTCCTATGTCATGCTGAAAAGTTACGTGTTAGTTTTGTCATACTTCAGATGCACTAAGATATTTGCACTAGAAACTGGATCAAAAATACTCGGTAAGATTTTGTGTTTCTGTAGCATATCTCTTCTCCTCACCCTTAAGAGACTGATAGTTCAACTTCTCATTTGGCTGCATTTTTATTGAATCATCCTCAATGACCATCAACCACTAAATCAAAGCTGACTTTGTGCTGCTGATGTGAAAGGATTAGGCATTTTCCACTTTTGAACTTTTGGGGCTAATTGCATGACATGCATTTGGAAATTATTTACCCGCAGTCATGTCAGACTTCCATACAGAAAGATCAGACTGATGCAAGAGCCTAAATCTGCGTGGTGTCAGTTGTCAGACTTCGCTTGGGGGAGACAGGATTAATGGGGACGTGTTGGCCACAGGCAGGAACACTCAGCTGATTGAAAGTATTTAAGACGGAGGCCAAGAGTGACGAAGCAAAAAGAGCCTCTGCACGACTGATACTGATATGTAGAGATAGAGGGGAGTTAAACACAGTTAAATTGAATCATGACAGCTGTATTTCAGTTGTCATGTGTGTGTATGTACCCTGATAGCCCTGCGGCAGCTGCTGTAATTAGGCCTTTACCCTCTGGTCAGCATGTTTTATTGACTGCAATAACTGGGTCGAGCTATCAAGTGTCCTTTTGTTAGCAGCCTGGGCAAAGCTTCAAGCCTTTATGTAACTTTGGTGAATATGAGGCATCGTTTTAATAATAAAACACGGCTGAGTTCTCAGCTGTTTAAACTGGGTGAGAACAGAGCGGTGAGTGAAATGGCTGAGTGAAATCACCACGGTTGAAAAAACCTTTTCAAAGCCTTTATACAAAAATGTAAAATCAAATTCATATCTTAAAAATCCTTGTTTCCAAAGGCTTTAGCTTCAGTATTGGACCTTCAAAGGAGATCTTGACTCAATGGCTGCAGCTGCAGGCAGCAAATGTTTTGTGTATAATTCATACAGTAGCTTGTTCTTCTGGCTTTGCATTGTGTTTATAGAGGTGACATGTTCTGCTGAAGAACCTGATCTCTGTGGCTCCAGGCTGTTATAACGCTAGCTTTATGACCCTAAAACTCAGACTTGAATTCAGGCATTGTTTTGTTAATAGTAAAGGACACTGTATGGAAAAATTGGAGTGAAAACACACAGCTTGTATTCACTGAAACAAAGTAAAAACACTTGAATTATTCTTCAAACGATGCCTCATATTAATCAAAGTTACATAAAAGTCCAGAGAGGCTTGGATCAGAATCACAATAATAACATGTTTTTAAATGCCTGGTGTAGGTTGAATAAGTCATAGTTGGTTACAGTTCATATCTCATGAGAAATATAATAGAAAAAATAGCAAAAATAGAGAACAAGTTACATTCAGTTAACCAGAATTGTGTTTATATTTCTTTTCTCTCCAGATGAATCAGAGGCTGCTCTGTACTGTAATTCAACTTTTAGTCAAACCTGTCAGTACATTTCAATTGTAATTTAAAATATACTAATGATCGAGGATAACACTAGAGAAAAAAATGCATAATACTGTTTAAAACCGTATTATAAACAGTTCAAACATTTGTGGAACTGTTTATTTTTTATTATAACCACTGTTAATGCTGTTTGTTTATTTAAATGGGAAATGTTAGAATGAGCTGTAAGAAAGGAGAAAAAAACAATTTATGAGCTCAACTGTTGTGACTGCAGATGTGCATCATACTTTGCTTTATCTCCTCTAGTGAGTTTATTAAATGGTTTAAATTGAAAGCAAATAAAAGAAAATGTATATTTCTGCAGATTTAACATGTAAAAGCCAGCTGTCTGTAATACAGGGTCTTCATGTTTAACAAGTGTTTTTTTTTCCTCTTTGTTTGACGTTATGCAAAATTGAAACTAGAAAGTTATTCTCAAAAGTGGAAGAGTGCAGTATCTAAATTCATGCATCGTTCTAATCTCTTCTTTTTGTCTCTTTCTTCTCTTGTGTTTCCCTGCTTAGGTTTCACCTGCAGGTTCACACAGGCTGCAATGACCTTCATGTCTCTGTTTGGTCCCTAAGCCACCAACAGGGCATCCAGCTTTAAGCTCCTGTTCACCCTGAACCTTCCTCCCCGAGGCAAGCTGTCCCACCCTGCGTCCTCTCCTTCCTCACCTCCTCTGGCTTGTCTTTCTCCTCCCTCCTGGCATCCACAGGTCCATCTGGACTCCCAGACAGCCCTCTACCCCAATGAGGGGCAGATGGAGGCACCGGGCGCCCTGGATGGTGACCCCCAGCCTCTTCAGCATTCCACACCCAGGAACGTCTGTGGCTCAGCGCAGCAGTCCCACCACGATGCATCCACTATAACAGGTACGCCGTTTTATTTTAAAATGCAGTTATGGCAAAACATTTGTATGCTAGGCTTAGATAATTGTCTTTATGGGATACTTGAGAAGAAATTAATACATTTAAAGGCTACAGTTGGTGAATGTATATCAAATTTGTGCTAAAAGTCAATATTTAGAGCGTAATCCTTCATGGCTTCTTAAGTTCACTCTGACATTCTGGAGATGAACAATAACATCACTGATATCGAGTCTTTCTCGTCTCAGTTCTTGAAGTTTATCCACACTTTCTTGACTTCATTCATTGTTGGGTTTTTTTTGGTTTTACTGTAAGTCAAGTAAGTGTCTTTTATGAGAAGTAATCTGTGGATATGATCATCCTCATAATATGAGTGAGATTATTTTATACCAGAATGTGGGGCTGTGTGATGTAAAGCTACACTGTTTAAAACTAATAGGAAAATTCAACTGCTTAGGCAGCGGTCAACCTCTGGAGGCCAGCACTCCTTGCATTAAAACCAACCTCCTTAGCTTGGTTTTTATGCAAAATGATGCGGGGCTAAATAAACTTACACAAAAATGTCAAAATTCATACAGAAACATAACGACAAAGCCCAAAATTACTTATTTAGATAGTTTATCAGCAACAAAAGAGGTTGGTGACACTTTTACAAGAAGGTCCTGGGCTTATTATAAACCCTTGAATATTCTGAATTTTTCTCCAGTCCATCATTCTGAGTAAATGATGTATTCAATTTTTTTTTCCTCTGGGAAAGTATCGTTAACTTTACATGAAAGGCCATTTTAATGTTGATTCATTCCTAAGCTTTCACTCTTTTCTGCTGATGATACTGAAATGAAGTGACAAACAAAACAATATGCATTTTCTCATTCTGCACAGAAAGCTAAGAACAATTGGGACTGCCAGGACAAAAAGATGCAACATTTGCTAAACAGAACATAATTTCTCACTTCCAAACCTCATGACACGACAAACAATAACAATGGAGTGCTATTCATTAACCACTAGAGGGCGGTGTAGCTGCATGGCTGACACATCAACACTGTTAATTTTAATGCTGCTTTCTTTTTCTTCTTCCCTCATTCTTGAACCTGCACATTCACGAATCCCCCAATCCCTCGGCACGCCCAGACCTTTGCTCAAACCTGCCGGAGCTGGAGATAGTGAGCCTGCTGTCAGAAGGTCAGCCCAACTACACTCTGAGAGCAGACGCCGTGTTCGGATATGACAGTGACGACTGGCTGCACACCCCTCTGGTACCACCAGAGGTCGTACTGGGACTCACTTATGAACAGATCGAAGAGACCTTCAAATATTTCTGTGAGTACTGCTTGTTTTCTACATGTTGTATGTGTGTGTGATGTGACGTCTCAAGATTAATAAAACAAAATTCTTTTAAGATCCAACATCAAACATTCAGATTATATTTTTATTTTCAGATAGTATTTTCTCTCAAAGCATTTTACTGCAGAGCTGCATAAATCACTCCTTTTTAATTCAATAAAAACTTTTGCACAGGGCCCGGTTCAGTCTTCAGCTGGTCATGCAGGAGGACAATGAGCTGATTAAGGCTGAAACAATTCCTCGAATGATTCGACCGCCTCAATTATTAAAGTTCCTCGAGGAAAATTAATCTGACTCGAAACTTTGTTAAATTATGTTTTATTAAGTAGCGCAATGTGTTCCGCCCGGATGATTATTTGTGGTGGGCAGCGCTCTTACTTCTGCCTATGAGTTGTTGTGAAGTGTTAGCAGCTAGTGTGAAATTGCATGGCGTTTTGGGGAGAAATAAGGGCTTCTTGCAGTGGGTGGATTAAGACAGGTTTTGTTGCATCAGAATCACTTTGTCATGGTTTTTGGGGCGAATGGTAGGGAAGGAAGTAGGGCGGTAAGGACGAAAGAAGAGAGGGAGAAGAAGAGAGAGAGATCCGATTCCTCGGATAATCATAAAAATATTCTATAGAGTACTAGATTACTAAAAAACAGCCCTAGAGCTGATCAATGAAAGATTTTGGAATGGCCTAATTAAAGTCTAACCTTAAATGAAAGTAGAATCCAACTTAATGAACTTAAACACAATTTTTGATTAAAAACTCTTCCATGTAGGTTAATTAATTGAAACTAATAATTAACTGCAGGATGAAGCTTAGCTTCAACACACAGATCACAAATATCTGATCAGCATCTCCACACTAAAAGATTTAATTTAAGTTTATTATGTTGGATCATTGATTAACATTCATTAATTAATATTTTGCATGCTGTAATTGATTTATTAATTTTTTTTTAGAAAGATAAAACTAAAACAAGCTTCCCTCACATATCTTGAGTCTTAACTGATTTAGTTTGAAATAAAAAAAACAAAACAAACTCCCATGTTTTGTTTTGGGCTCTTTTCCGATCTCACCTCCAGGAGGAGTGCTTCATTCTGAAGTCATTGATGTCAGATGTCATGAAGCCAATTACCCTACTGTTCCTTGCTGCTCTAAGCAGTTTAGGCTGCAGGCGAGCAGACGGCGGGTCCCGATGGCCGCTCTGACATCATCATGACAGGGCTGGCATACCGACTGCTGCTGCCACACAGAGATGGTTTATTTTTAGATTCATAGGTTGTCTAGACTTGGTAGGGTGATGAACGGATGTGTGGCAAAAGGTCAGGGGCTCATTTTAGCAAATGTATATAAAATTGTTTACATTTTATTATGTAAAAAATGCTTTAGTAAAAGACTATTTTCTTTCAAATAAAGGGGTTTGATCTATGTAGAGTGAAATGTACAAATACAGCAAATCATATTTGTTGTTTTTACCCGCAGATTGTAATTAATCCATAACTTTCAAGACTGTTCTCAGTGACCTTACCCTTCTTTGCTTTTCACAGTTGGTTAAACCAGGTTTTATCTTCTGGAAATCTGAATTGACCAAGATGCACTTGTTTTTGTGGAAAACAGTCCACTAAGGAAATTGGCTTATAGTGAGGACTTAGTGAGATTGTAGGGGTATGTCCTTCTAACACCTAATAAACTGTCCCGGGATGATGGCAACCACATGTTGCTGTCAGAACCAGGACAGACTAATCTGATTGATGCACATTGTGCCACACGGTGCTTCTGTTTGAATTATTTAGAGACATATGGTTTGTCAGTGCTACTGAATCCTCTGGTGTCCTGTTTCCCTGTTGCTGTTTGTGCTCTGCATTTTATTTTTACCACTAGGCTCTGAAGTGAGTCTTGTCACACGTGTTTTGTGCAACTGTTGGTTTACTGAGAACCAGAGGCATCCTCATCAGTCCATGTGCGACAAAATCTCATTTTAAAAATATTTTTCATGAGAACAAACAGTGGACAGTCACATCTTCTTGTTTTCAGTTTTTATCATTTGGAAATGCAAATTTTTAATTATGCTCCATAGATTTAAGAATAAATCGTATTTGCCCTTGATCTTATTTAAAGAAGGTAGCTTTGATTGCTACCT
This sequence comes from Phalloptychus januarius, assembly GCA_902982915.1. Taxonomy (NCBI): domain Eukaryota; kingdom Metazoa; phylum Chordata; class Actinopteri; order Cyprinodontiformes; family Poeciliidae; genus Phalloptychus; species Phalloptychus januarius. The sequence goes on along the minus strand of CADWAE010000251.1, from coordinate 280,016 downwards.
TCAATCAAAGACAATTTTGATATAAACCTGACTGAGAAATTAACAAAAGCCAGTCATTTGTGTTCAAATTTAACATTTTAGATGCATTTCTAAAAATCCAATTAAATGAAGACATACTGTATTGTCAAACAAGAGCATTGAGTGAATCTAAATACAATATGCTGTATGTAAAGGAAGGAAGCATTAGACAAGATTTTTTCAGTGACAAAATCAACAGCTATCCTTTTAATTTTGGGAGTATGCAGTGCAAGAAAAGGAGCTCCGTCTTTATCATGCTGGGTGTTTTCATTGTTCAAGCGTCTGATCTTTAATCCCTGGTTATGCATTAAGTTTATTACAGCGTGTTTTTATTTGGATGCCGTGAATAAAAGCACCTTCCTGGTTTTCATCTCACAAAGGATCTTATTGATTTCAGCGTTGTTGCTTGAACTTGCAGCATCGAAACAAATTAAAGTAAATATTAATAAATCACTTAGTGATTTGTAAGAATGTTTTGAGTGAATGTTTAATGTAGGATAAAGCTTTACTTCTTAATGATTTGATTTCTGAAGAAAATTTAACAGAAAGCAGAGGAATAAACCTTGCTGAAGTATTTCACTTCTCATTTTGCAACCGTACATTTGAAGTACTTTACAGGGATTTTGTTCATTCGCCAACATTAAAAGTATCAAACTGATGTAGAAGGAAACTGTCATATGGGTTTCAAAATGTTTTGTAGATAAATATCTAAAAGGTTTGTGCATTTCTGTTAATGTATTCCAAGTTAATTTTGTCTTACTTGAAGTGTACTAAGATATTTGCACTAGAAAGTAAACCAAAAAACTTTTAGGATTTTGTTTTTGCAGTACAAAAGTAACATGAGTCACTTTTCAGTAACGTTTGAAAGCCTGGATGTATGGAGATGCAAACATAACTAAAACCAAATATTAGAGGTGACCAGAGTCAACGCTCCTCTGAGCAGAGGAGGCAGGACTACAAGTTCATGAGCATCTTTTACTACTAATGGCAGGTTCCCCCAAAAAGCAAAAAGAAAGAGACCCTCTAGAGTTCGTCACACAAACATCCTCCCCCCTTAGAGAAATTGTTTCCACTAAAAATCCAATTAACTCTACAAACTTGCTATATTTTTAAAAAGATATGCCTACAATCCACAGTACCTAGAGAAATCACTTTAAGATGAACACTTAGGGAAGGAGAGGTTTGATCAATGTGACAACATACCCAAAGATCAAGGGGCAAAGCATCCGCCACATGGCTTAAACGAAAGACTGTAAAGACCCAATCCATTCCAAGAATATGTGATTTGGACAATGGAAGGAGTTCAAGATAGTGGTGGGACTATGGACCACAAGAAGAGCAGTGAACTCGTCATCAGAGCAAAATGTTGAAGTGTCCAGACAAGAGCCAGTGTGTCTTCATCAACGACACACTGGCTCTTAAGAATAGAAAAGAGTTTCATCCTGTCTTGACTGTCCAAGGCTTTTCCTTCCCATCTGGGTTCACACTGAGAATAAGTTACACACAGGTGGACTCTTAGAGACAATTTACTGCACTGGCTTTTATTTAAGGGAGTAAAGACTGACTGGCATTCTTCTAATTTTCATTTGAATTTCCACCAGCGTTTGTGTTGGTCTCTCATAACTTCCCAAAGAAACACATTAAAGTTTGCAGTTGTAACATGAAAAATATGAAAAGGCTCAAGAGGAATGAATACTTCTGGAAGGGACTGTTTTTTATTTTTTTTATGACAGGGATGTAAACATGAAGAATGCGACTCTTGTTGTTTTGATATTGAGGTCAGAGTCCTCAGTCTGTTACTTCCTTATAGCCATGTGTTTCTCTTGAATTTTAATTGTCTTGCTTTAGTAATCAGTTTCATAGCTCCAATGCATCAGGAACGTGCAACCCGGAATAAACAGAGTGACGGTGAAAGTGGTGTCTGTGACCGTGCAGGCTGCAGGTTGATACCCTGCATGGCCACTAAAATGTTTATGAGAAGGTTAATATTTGATTGCTAGAAACTCTTGTGTCTGGATAAGGTTTTTTTTTTCTTTTTTCTGACAGACTGGCAAATGTGTTTGCTCGAAGCAATTCTGAGATTCACTAATAATGCTTGTAAATCCTGACCTCACTTTTAACAAGAAAAGAAAATGTGAAAATCTCTGCAAATGTATATAAGAAACAACATCCCTCCATTATCTTAGGGCTCTCACTCATGTAAGAAGCATTTTTATTAATAACTTGGTACATTTATTCAGGTTTATTCTTAGTAAAATTCTTAGATTCATCATATGCAGGATTTCTAATACTTCTGCTCCGTTTTGTGTTTCTGAACTGCTTTGTCTTATTTCATGAATTCTCATTCAAGTCAGCAGATCAGATACTAATATTGTACAGAAAATGGTAAATTGGGATTGGAAGGTAGCCCTGCAACAGACTGGCGACCTGTCCAGGGTGACCCTGCCTCTCGCCCGAAACGTTCACTGGAGATAGGTACCAGCACCTCCCGACCCCACTAAGGGACTAGAGAATACAGAAAATGGATGGATGGATGAATGGATTGGATGGTAAATATCAGTGAAATCTCTCTGCAGGCTGCTGCCTCCAGCAGAGTGCTGTGGGTGTGTCTCTGTCTGCAGCAGAGCCTCTCTGAGGAGAGGAGAGCAACTGCAGGGATTCTGGGAGCATACCATCTTCCTCAAATCATGGGGGAGAGCAGGAGTTGTGCAGCATCCTTTTTCAAATGCATCATCTTCCGAATTATTTCTTCACCCGCATATGCATCTTCCTCGTCCGCCTGTGACTGCTCCAGGTCAGAACGATTAAAATCCTCCTTTGTGTCCAAAGGTCCAGAACTCCATTGGGGCTTCGCTCCCTCCTCAGCTTCTCCCTTTCTTTTCCTACCCGGTAGTCCAACGTGGCCAGGTGAATGGAGGCAGGCATGACGACAGATCGCACGCACGCTGTGAGGGATTATATATTAACTCCCAGCAGCTCAGATTCTCTCACACACAAAACGCCTCGCACAGACTCACAGAACCCAGCAGAATCATGCAGCAGATGCAGCCAGCGCGTCGCAGCACCGCCGCCGGACAATAAAACGGGAAAAGCAGAGGATTTGACCTATGGACAAAGTGACAGAGGGGAGTTTTTCTGCAGTTACCATGGAGGTGTGGAGCTCCTCGGCATCTGAGGAGGAGGAAGACGACAAGAGCACATCCAGCTGTGTGGAGGAAATACTTGAAGAGGATAAAATCAGCCACAACAGCAATAATAGCAACAATAACAACAACGAGAGCCTTTGCAAGGAGGTAACGCAAGGTGAGATGCCACAGTGGGCGACGTGACAGCGGTGTGCAGAAGGCCGAGGAGTGATGTGCAGAGACGCATCACTCCTGCATGTTCCTGCTCAGAACATGCAGGATTATAAAAAGCAATTTAATATGTTTAAAGAGCGCTGGGGTAAATTATGTACCATGAAATTCACAGTTTTGAGGTCTGTTATCTAAGAGCTTTAATGCTTAATAGTGCATATAGTTCAGCGTGCAGAGGCGTCATTGAGAGCCCATCATTCATAACGATATAAAAGCTCAAAATAAGCTGGTAATGCTGATCTTGGTAGCTTTAAGTATATGAGCACTGAAACTTATTGGTAGCTATGAAAATAAGTACACCTTTAAAATGCTTCCCTGTAGTCTGATGAAGGTCACTGAGATAAATACGTGTGCGTGTGTGGGTGTACAGTCTGCAGCTGCACAGAGAAGTCCTAAGCTGTGTGTGTCAGCAGTTATCCTCATTGTTGTAAAGCTCTTCTCAACAAATGCTGTTTGTAAATTTGGCAAATCTTCTTTTGATTGCTGCAGCTTTCATTCAAAAATCCCGGCGTAGTTCAGAATGAAAGAGAAACTAAAACCTACTCTGTGTTTTAATAGTTGTGCTTCAGTAATTACAGTTTTGATAAATGAGGAGCGAAGGTGCATGGTATTTTATTTGTCTTTGCTTTATTTAAACTTTAGATCTAAATATATTTATTGGACTTCTTGTGAGATCTTGAACAGTTGATGTTTCTCTGAGGTAATTAATGTGCATGTTTTTGGTTTAAAATGGGTTCTCATTATTATTATTAGTGTAATACAGCCGACTCTCCTCTGTCCTCTCTGTGTGTCCTCTGTCTGAATAGACATGTGGAGGGTAAAAATACTGCAACCTGCTGGCAGCTCTCCAGAAACCAAGAGGCGATGAACATCCTTCTGTCATGATAGCTGTTAGGTTTATTTGTGTCGCACATTTCAGCAACAAGGCAGTTCAAAGTGATTTAAAAACATCATACAGTCACCAATTATGAAACAAGCAGCAGACATCACATTTTATCAAATGCCGTCATGAGAATCAAGTAAATAAACATAAAAAATATTGATCAATGTCCAAAACCTTGATTTTGAGGTTTTCTGGAAGTTTGTTCCAGATTAGAGGAATGTAAATAATTTCATAATTTGTCTTGGTGCTCATATTTATATGAGAGTTTTTTTTAAATCATTTTTATCATTTTATTTTATTATATTATTTTATTTTTAGAGAAATTGCTCAGTTTTGCCCCAATGATACTCTTCTTCTCTTTGCAACGACGCTCATCCTCGCCTGTCTGACCCCCTCGATGTAGCAGACGTCATAAGTACACCTAAGTCAACGAGGTTTATTTGCAGGGACAGTATTAGGGTAACGGTTCAAACCATCTGCTTGGATTCAGCTTCACCCTCACTGTAAAACCTGTAGCTTTATCTCTGCTGCGTGGCAGCCTGGTCAGCAGGTCAGAGGTCACGGATTTCACCTAGTGGAAGCTGAAGGGGTGTTTACTCTGCTTCAAACCTAATGGGATCCCGAACTAAACAATTGTGGAATTTTACTTGTAAAATGTAACCCAATGTGATGAATATAAACATTTATTTATTCGTTAGCGGCTTTGGAAGATAGAGTGGATTTTCTGCAAAGTAGTGGGTCTTATTTTGGGTGTGTGTGAACAGACGTGAACGCCAGCCAACTGTCCCACTGCAGGCTGCCTTGTTAGCACAGGAAATGCTGGAATCCACTTTGAGAACAATAGGATTAGTGGAGCAGTTATCTCATTAGGCTTTTCTTAATTTATAGACTCTGTCTCGGTTCAGAGTTTGGAGCTCAGGAAGACTTGTGTGTGTGATGCTAATCCTGCATAATTTAGGATCCACCTTTATAATGCATTAGAGTTGTTTTTGTTAGTAATGAGAGGGACAAACATGTCTACCCTCTTTCTCTTTGAGTATGATGAGATGGAGATATTTTAAGCATGTCTTTCATGAAGTTCTCAATGTCTGATTTTTGGGGTTTTCTTCTTGTGATATTTAAGTTTTTATTGTATAAGTCAAACAGCACATATGAACAAACTTTAAATGAAAGATGAATCGATCTGACAGATAGATCTATCTTCTATCAGATGGATCTATCTTTTTGGCTGTTGAGGGTTTTTGTACATGTTTTCCTTGCTGCATCAGAGGGAACCGTCTCATACGATCAGCAGATCAATTGTTTGTCCAACAACGTTTTGGTCATGTTTTAATCATTTCCTTTTCCACCTACCTTATTGTTGCTGACTGAAAATGAAAATATAAAACGGACACTGATTCATCTTGGCTATATTTATATTTTAATCATTGACGGTGTACTTAGTGCTGCCGTAGCCGGGACGCTCTCCATTAGGCTGATAAAATATGGCTGCAGTATCAAATCACTATTTACAGGCCAAATCAAACCTCAATCTAATCACTTTAACTTGTAGAAAGCCTGTTGGTTCATTTGAGCTCCGTAAATGAAGGAAAATATTTCTGATTTAAGTGAAGGAACCATCAGAGACACGTTCAGTTTCATTTTATGCTAAACACAAAGTGATGAACTCGATGGTTAAATGTTGCTCAAGTCCTGTCTGCTTTCTTTTTTAGTTTGAGATTGTTGTTGGTGCAACTTAATGGTTTTGCTTTTGGTTTTTTTTGGTTTTTTCAACAATGTGTCTTTTTATTTTATACAAACTTGTTGCAGCTGTTTTAATAAATATGCTTTTTTTTACATTCTTAGGTTAAACTGTCTGATTATAGTGGGAAGAAACATTTTGTTGAGTATTTTAGAAACTGTCATAAACAGCTTAACATCTACAGCTTCCTTCTTTCACTTAAATTTAAACAGTTTCACATTTAAATTGATGGACATTTGGACACTTTGTTTCCTGGTTTTTGTCAAATGTTGTTCAGCTTGATGTCATGTTCGGATCTTACGTTTAAAGCGAATGTATAACCAAACCCAAGCTTGATTTCCATGCAATCTGCATAATAGTGGTGAAGTTTAAGGGGAAAGATGCTCATTTTCTGTAGAGATGACAGAAAAAACATCAATCAAACAAAACAGAACGCAATAATCAAACATCCAAACTGTATGTCTAAATAATTTTTCAATCAAAAATAACTAAATTCTTCACTCAAAATCATATATATATGCCTCATAAGGTTTATTAAATTATTATTGTAATGAACTCCTTTGGTCAATACTTTAGTTTTAAAGTTTTAAATGGTAATTTCCTCTTTGTAAAAATGGATGTGACTTTAAAAACTTTCAGTGGATTTACATTTTTCTTGTTTCATAACCAGAAATATTAAAATTGAAGAAATACCTTAAGCTTTTAATTGGAAAACGAGCTGCACCTTCTTGGAAATAAGTGGGTTGCAGGATGTTCAGCACCAATAAAAATGAATCAATATTTAAATTAACTGTGAATAATTATAATGGGGACCTGAATGACTTCACTCCAACCTCTGTCCACGTCAGTGCTAAATCCCTGCCAACTAATTGATTAATCCTTTTGTTCTTGTTCCGCTGTAATGCCTTTAAAGTGAATCAAGACAAGCCATTGTTCAGGATGTAAACAAATTTTCTCGTCAGTAGCCAGTAATTGCCTTTCCTTGCGTCTCCGGGTGAAATGGACACCATCAGGTTTAGCCTGCAGTCGGCTGAATGAAGCTATTCTGGTGTCCAGGGGCGCGATGTCTTTGCTGGCATCTTAACCGGGCTCAGAGGGATCAGGCTAAGAGGATCAGTCTACGGTGGGCCACATGGAGATGTTTTGGTGTGGCTCCTAGAACCTCAGTGGGACAAATGAAATACTCTTTAGCTATAAAATGTTCATTCTGTCTTTTTATTTCTGCTTTTTGCTCAGTCAGAAATGCATAATTTTCTGCCTTCATTCATTAAAATGCCCTCCTCTTCTTCACTCCTCAGTGCTGTGCTCAGACAGAGTAGGCCAGGTCACCAAGACGTATCATGACATCAAGGCGGTGACCCACCTGCTGGAGGAGGTAAGAGAGACACACAGCAGATGAACTGGATTAACAGAGGATTAGACAGATGGTCCTCTCTGCCCAGCTCCGTTTTACACAATTTTTGGCTCACATGTCCCAATCAACCTCACACAGAATAAATGTATTTGTGAATCCATGTGCAGAAAGAGCGGGATCTGGAGTTAGCGGCTCGAATTGGTCAGTCCCTCCTGAAGCAGAACCAAGAGCTAACGTCTCGCAACGAGTCGCTGGACGAGCAGCTGGAAATCGCAAAGGAAGAGGTAGTCGAGCCTCATTATGCACATCACCGAAGGGTGCAGAGATCACCCTGCATCAAAGAGTGCAGGGTGATCAACGACATTTTCTTTTATTTCTCTAGATCGCTCAGCTTCGCCATGAGCTGTCGATGCGAGACGACCTGCTGCAGTTCTACGCCAGCACTGAGGAGACGGAGAACGCTCAGGGCCTCTCACTGTGAGTACAGGAACACACACACCCAGTCATGCTCCACACACACACACACACACACTGATGACTAGTCTGAAATGCATTGCTGCTCAATTAAAGGAACCCATCAGCAACCGAAATGTTTGCTATCTTTTTCTTTTTAATCCAAAAATAATTTTATTGGGATTTTCATTTTAACAGAACAGCAATAATCCAATCATGCAATAATTTGCTTAAAAGAATAAAGTATTTTTACTTTATTTAACTTAAAAAGAAATGTAATAGATTGAAGGATTTCTCACACTGTGTATGTTTTGGATGAGAGACTAACATAACATTATATAAAGCTGAAAAAAGTTTTTTTTTGTTTAGAAATATTTTTATCTGGCAACAAAACAGCAAAACACGATGTGTTGATCCAAATTTAAAGAATGGATGTGCTCAAGAGTCCTTTGGAGTAAAAGCTGAAAGTTTGTGGTTCCATGACTGAAACAAGACAAACTTTGTGATTATACCAAAAATCACAAAGATATAAACACAATGTTTTATGTTTTATTTTTTATAAAAGGTTGTATGGCCTTCAGGAAAGGTGACAATGTTGGTGGACCAAATTAGCATAATTCTTAAATCAAGCAAAAACAAAGATTTCAAATAGTTGCCTTTCAAAACAGCATCTTGGTCATATTGCTGTTGTGGTTCTAATGAAATACCAAAGTGTTGAAGTAACCAGCATTTTCTCTGGCTATTTAAAGCATTGAGTAACAAGGAGTTGCCCCTCCCCGACCTGTTGCTGCTTAAAGGAGGCTGCTACACTTTTCCCTCATTAGAAAAAGAACAAAGTTTTCTGTTATTAACTATTTATGGTTGCAGAAAACACCGGTAGTCAGGTGTGGAAACTGAAGGTGTTCCACCGATTCCTCTTATTAAGGTGATGCAGTTTAAAAACTGCAGTTAATGAGGAACAAGTGACATGTAGGTTAAGTAGTCGTCTCCAGGCTGGCTACCAGTGCAGATAGCAGGACTAATTAGCTCACAGTTGTGATTAGAGCTGCACTATATATATTTTTTGTGCTAAAATCGCTATTGTAAATGTCTTTAGTGCCGCAATAAAGGGATGTCATATATGTTAATATCTCTATTTTAAAAACGTACTCTAAGAATCTCAAGCTGGCTGCAGAAGAAGAACAAAATATGCATCTAATATTTCATTTCTAGAACATTTTGAGATTGTTTTGCTTACTAAACCTGGCGTTTATACTTGAGTTTCTTACACAAGACAATACAGAGGAAGTAGCACAACCCTCCTGCTTTAATTAAATTAATTGAATTGCTCCATATGTCAAGTTTGATTGTGAATAAACACACGTCAGAGGAGCTCTTCTGATCCTCTTACTGACTCCAGCTTAGCTTTCTAGAAACTTACTTCCTATCTGCAGTTAATCCAAGCTGTTTCTTTTTTTCTGAGAAATGCGTGTGTGTAATAGCAAGTGATGCTTATTGATTATCAGAGTTACTACAGTGGGTTTCATAATCTGAGTGTGTCAACTTCTACTGTTATTTTGCTTTTTGGAGCCCAGAGGAAGCAGTAAAAGAAAAGAACTAAAGTCACATTTGGCTGTTCCTTTACCATCAAACCAAATTAACACATCTTTACTTTTCACACAGCAGCATCTGTTTCTCAGTTAAATATCGTCTTGCACGCGATGTAAAGCAACACTTTCATTTGACATGGTGTAACGTGATGTTCTTGAATATTTTTCTGTTTGTTTTTTGCAGAATTAAAAGAAATGAATCCAGCAGTTCTCTCAGCAACTTTGTCCATTATGACTTTCTGCATCAGAAACTAAAGAGCTTGGAGGAGGAGAACCGTAACCTGAGATTAGAGGTATGCACAATGACATTCCAACTCAATATAAGATAAAAAAGAGAGAAAATATAGGTTTTCTATTTTTCATCGTGACCACTGGGCTGTTTTTGTTGATATGAGAATGTTGCTTCCTCAGGCCACTGAGCTCTCCACAGAAACGACCAACTATGAGGAGCAGGAACAGGAGCTGATGATGGTGTGTGTGGAGGAGCTCAGTAAGTTTTTCTCCCTGATTCACTTGCAAACGATGGAGCACTCATTCTCTCACTCTGCAGTTGTATTGATGAAGCTGGTGTGTTTCAGCGTCTGCAAACAAGCAGGTGGTGGACCTGTCGGAAGAGCTGGCTAGAAAAGTGGAGGACACCCTCCGACAGCAGGAAGAGATCAGTTCCCTGCTCGCTCAGGTCGTCGACCTGCAGGCCCGCTGCAAAGGGGTGAGATGCAAAAACACAACCACTTCCATGAAATTATTGTTTCCTGGCAGCTTCGAAGCGTTCCTGTTCTTATTTTCTTATTTTGGTTCCAAAAAGTGAAGTAAATGAACTTTCTGTTCTGTGATGGTAAATGTTTTAAATCCTACTTTGGTTTCTTAGCTTGGTCATGAGAACGAAGAGCTGAACCACCAACTGAGTGCCTCCAGAGAGAACGAGTCAAAGCTTAAGTCTGAGGTAAGTGTTTGGTCACCAAAGTCCCAAAGTGTTCGGTCACCAGGGGGCGCTAGAACGACCTCGAAAAGCTGCAAGGAGGACGAGAAAAGCATAATGTGAAACATTTTTAACCATAGTTTTTAATGTAATGTTTTTCAATCATTATTATTAAATATAGGCTAAAATAAATTATTTAATTTGATTTGCCATGCAGACCAAATTTATCACTCCACTTTGCTTATAACATAAAATCAGAAGTTTGTGCTAAATGAATGTAATAATTATTGAATAGTGAATAAATGTGAGAAAATATTCAAATAGTTGATGTTTTACATCACATTGTCGGTTTGCAAAGGGGTCCCTGTCCAGAAGCTGATGCTGTTTGGATTGCATGGCATGAAAAAGTTTGGCAAACTCTGGACTGTAGCATCATATTCAGAGCTGGATTAAAATGAGATAAAATGCACATTTTAGCTATTTATTTCTCATTAAATAGTTATTGTGATGTCAGTTTAACAGCTCATTTATTTAATGTGCGTCTTTACTTTTGCATTTTGCAGCTCAAGGACTTGCAGGACAAGTACTCTGAGTGTGAGGACATGCTGCACGAGGCACAAAAGGACATAAAGAACCTTCGAAACAAGAGTCTGCCCAACAGTACGGTGCAGCGGTACACGGCGCTGGCCTCCGTCCTCCCCATGGACTCTCTGGCTGCAGAGATAGAGGGCACCTTCCGGAAAGGTCTGGACTCCCCCACTCCATCAGAATACAAGTGAGTCTGTCATCAGCAACAACCATTCTCACCGTTTGTGTTTGTCGAAGAATACAGAATTAGATTGGGGTGAATGTTGGTAAAGGTGATGAATCCGAATTTGATTATTTTTAATTGATTCACTAGAGTAATAAAATAATAAAATGCTGCTAACTCTTCCCTTGGTTCACTTTTTAAATCACTTTTTTGTTGGGTAAATAAAAGCGCAAAAGTCACAAAATGAAATTTTTTGTAGAGTGTCTTTTAATGTTGAGGGATTTCCCATTTGACCTCGAAAGAGAAAAGTTCTGCAAAGAAGTGACTTGGCTTACTGACAACTGTAGAGAACGAGGAGGAGAAAGGTCATTTCTGATAGGAAGGCACAAGTTGCATTTAGCAGCAGTGGCGCCCCCAAGTGGAGGCCCAGAGAATCATGTAAATAAAAGATATTTTTTCTTGTTGAACTAATGATTGTATTATTTTGTTTTATTCCTAATTTTCCAGAACATGGATTGTAGAATTCGATGATAAGTATTTGTTGGCTACAGGTTATGCGTGACGTTGTTGGTCTCTCCTGGCAGGAACCACCCGTACCGCGTGTTTGAAACCGTAAAGGTGGCGAACAAAGCAGGGAAGATGCGGTCCCAGTGTCACTCACCAGGACTACCGGGCTCCAGCCCCGTGTCCAGTTGCACCAGCACCCCTCGGACCAGCTACTACGGCTCCGACAATGCCAGCTTCATCCTGGAGGACAAGCCTGGCTCCAGCTCCACTCAGAGAGAGGACAGCAAGTGAGCTTCCAGAGCAGCACAAAGTGGCTGAAACTCTTTGTTTTACTTCACGTAAGTCATCGTTGTTTTTCTCCTCTGTAGTGTCAGTGGGCCAAAACGCCTGGGTCAGCCAGGGACGCCCGGAGGTCAGGACCTGGAAACAGCTCTGCGCAACTTGTCGGCTCGCCAGCAGAGCCACGCCTCTGACCGGCCTTTCTTCGACGTGGAGAGGGAACGGAAACTCCGCGCCTTGGCGGCAAACTGCGAGGAGAGCAACGGCTCCAGCGGCTTCCTGACACCAAACGACAGCCTGGCCTCCAGCTCAGCTGCATCGACCGGCACCAACTACTCCAACGGGAGCTCACGGCACTCCTGCGGCTCCTCAGGAGGGTCTAGGTCCTACCTCCCCGACCGCCTGCAGATTGTTAAACCTCTAGAAGGTAAGAAAGGTTCAACTTTAAAGCGTGGTTTAAAGGTGTTTTTACACCTGATGGTCTGTTAGACTCAGTTTGATTGGTGACTAAAGTTGCAACATTTGGTGCAGTTCTACACTGCCAAATGTACTGAAAAACCCGCTTTACCTCCTCGCCTGTGGTGGCGCTGCAGCAAGAACTACTCAAGGAAATGGCATGAAAATCTCAGATGAAGACATGAGCTCAATTTCCTTCTTCGCAAAATGTAAACAAAAAGAAAGTGGCATCAGATTTTAGGATTTCTAGAATTTCTCTTTTGTTTTTGATAAAAGACCAAATGACATTTTTCTTGCTGTCATTAGAGACGCATGTTTGTTTAGGTTATATTTACCCAGAATTCCCTGTGCTGTAGCTTGTTTCCCGCTTTCAGAGAAGCCTTCATTATTTGGTTTGAAGAAGTCAAACCTGGTTTGAATACGCAAACTTTAAATGGAAGTAAATTAATAACGTTTTAATCTTTAGACAAATAAAACACTTTGGATGTCTGCATTTAAAATATTTGGACTGAAAGATGTTTAAAATTATTCCTTTACCTTCTTAACCTCAGTCAGGAACAAGTACTGAAAAACGGAAACAAAAAACAAACTGAATGCAGACTTGTGTGTTGTTATCTCACAGGCTGCATGTTTTAAATGCTTATATACATTTTTGTCTGAGAATGCAAACTATGCTTCGGTGTTGTCATTGAAAAGAAAAGTTGCCCATGACCTTAATTCATGCAAGACCTGCCAGTGTTGCAAACAGGGCTTTTACCTTTCACTAAGTTTGGATTTAATCCTAGAGTCGTCCAAAAAAAAGAAGAGATCAATGAAAACGCTGCATATTTTGTCGTCACAAGTTGTGTGAAAGTTTAATTAAATCTTAAACTGTTTTTACTGGATCTCAGTTCAGTATAGAAGCAAGAAGTGCAACTTAATCAATTGTAGTCCTGAATTATCATAAAAACTCTGAAATATCCCTTTTAAATTCAGTGCTGATAGAAAATTACCAATTACGTCAACTTTCGCTTCTACAGTTGCTATAGTTACTGTTAGCCAGTCGCAGGATTTTCTGTGTTTACGAATCATTCATGTTTTCTGTCAAGCTGTCATCGTTTGGCTACACAAAGTGCTGCCAGATGATGAGTTTGCTGTCAACAGTGAATCAATCTTTACTAGTCGAATTAATCAATAACTGTTTCTTGTGGTACTTCAGAATAAGAGCCCATAGACTGCATCAAGTTTAAACATGTCACCTCATCATTAGAGCCTGTAAAAGCCAGAAAAAATCTCATGCTAACAGCAACTAGCTTGTGCTTCTCGACATGAACTTCAGTTGGAGAAGAACTATTGTGGTGCTTTGTTACTACAAACAGCCCAAAAAGTGACAAATCCAGAAAAGAAAACCATAGAAAATGTTTGAGCCAATGTGGATCTGCTCAGTATCTGTGTTTCTTTTTAAGACGGTCCGGTCACAGTCCTCTGTCTGTCTGTCTCCCCATAAGGCTCAGTGACTCTGCACCACTGGCAGCAGCTGGCTAAACCAAACCTGGGGGGCATCCTCCACCCTCGACCTGGAGTCCTGACCAAGGACTTCAAGGAGCTGGAGGTGGACGTGCAGCACGTCTACAGCCTGAACGACCTGGAGGAGGATGAGCCTGACCTGTCGCAGTTTTCTGCAGCTCATGGTTTGGGTATGATTATTTAAAATATCTTCTAATTTCTCCATCGTCTTTAGCTTATTAAAAACCTGAAAGATGTGTGGGTTTCCCTCCATGAGGGGTTTAATATTTGTGTCTCCTCCCTTTAAACGGACAGCGTCCTCATCGGGTCCCAAACTCCCTCAGACCTTCCCCACACATCCCAAAACCGCCTGCAAAGTCCTCCAACCCTCCCCTTCCGTCCCCTCCTTCTCCAATCGGTAAGAGCTCTGCAGGTCACGCTGCTGCTGTCTGTTGATTTTCACACCTCTGACTGAATCCACTTTCATATTTGATAAAGTTAAACGATCAAATTTGTCTTTAATCAAATCAAAATTTCCATATTTTCTGTCTTGTTTCCTGCCGCTTTCCTCCCTCCTGACTTTGTCCTCTTTGCCCCTCGCCTGGTAGAAAACGTCTATCGAGGGTCATTCTGAAACTTTAGAAGCAGCCTTCAGGTGAAAGTAAGAGCCCAGCGGACGCCTGCATAATAACTGATTCATGTCCTAAATGTTTGCTGGCATCCTAATTATTAACCACGGAGGCAGAGTCGCATATTTATGTGGCTGAACTGCAGCTTAATGCGAAGTTACACCTGCAGAAAAACTAACAGTTAACTGCATTTGACAATAAATTGTTCATATATGTTTGTTTGACAGACATTCAAGTTTCAAATGCAAAGAAAAACCAATGAGACCTGGACAGTTTCTTTCTTGTAAGCTTTTGTTTTTGCAATTAATCAGTTAATCACATGATAAATTAAAATGCTCAATAGTTTTGAAAGAATAATATTTTTTTGAAGGGAAATTTAGCTGGGAGACTTCATTATTCATTTTATTCACGGTTTCTGTTGTGTCTTGTTTTTATTTCCCTTTTAGTCATTGTTTTTGCTTGTTATGATTTATTTTGGAAAATATCTTCCTGTTCCATTGGTTCATTATAAAATTAAAGCTTAAAAGTATTTGAGACGGGTAACTTTTTACCTTATTATGCCGTCATTAGTATATTACCTGAAGATGGACTCAAAACATTGTTGCTTGTCACAATAATTTCTGGGACAATTTATTGTGCAGCAACATTTGTTATTGTGACAGGTCTAGTAGTGTGCAGGTTTATAATGTTAAGGACTGAAGATTAAATCTAACTCCATAACTTGAAGTGATTGTTTAAAACCCCTGATCAGATGTTTACTCCATTATAATTAATGTGCACAGCATTAGTGCATAAATCTGAGTTGCTCCTCGGCCCTCTGTAGTTCCTGAAGCAGCATCTGAACCCAGTTGACGTCCAGAAAGACGTTTCTTCATTTTGAACCACTTCAGATCGATTCTCCTTGTTGTCTTGAAGCTTCATCTCATGTTTGGCATCAGTTCTCCAGTTTCTCCTGTTGAATTTCATCAGAAAAACTTGTTTAATTTGCACAAGTCTTATCATACATCAGTATTTGATGTAAAAAAAACTCCCTCACTAAAGACTTTCTCAACCTCCTGGTGATGATGTACACAAGCTGGATACTAGAAAAATAATAATTACATTTTACCCATTTAAAAAACAACAACTTTTAACTGTAGTTCAGTATTCTGCCTCTGCCTCTGCATTAAACACAGTGCACTCGTGTTTTATTTACTGCTGTTGCGATGTTAAAGTCATTCTAAGCTGACTGAAGTCTCGGCTGTCATGTTGCATTAAACGGCTGTTTCTTTCTTTAAGTTTTCATTAAACAAACAGATGCTGCCATGTTTCGCTTAACAAACTAACATGCTTCTCCATCTTTTAGAGACGAATCTACAAACTAACCAAATCTTGTTTTCACCAGTTTTTCAGTGTTGGACAAAAGTTTATTCTTTTTCCTTTGAAGCAGCCAGACTTTGAATTTATTTCTTCTTTTTATCTGGACTTTGTTTACATTTTTTATGCTGTAATTATTTTTATGCTGATTCATTTATGCTTGTTAATGTTATATTGCTAATTTTCAGAACATTTGACGTTTGATTTTTAAGATATCAATAATCTTAAAAATATTTTAATGATTTATTCTGATTGATTTTTTATTTTGTTTTTATTATCTTGAACATTGTTCTTAAGAAAAACAATGTTTTCTAAAATAAAATAGAATATAAAATAAGTAATTTTTCTGTTATATGTTTATTATCAACAATTATTACGTAATTTTTTTTTATTTATGTTTTGGACTTGAATACAAAGATATTTGTAATAAATCATTGGTTTTTGTTACTTCAAATGTATATTCTTCAGATTTTTTATTTTTGTTATTTTATTACAAGTTTACTATATATTTATGTTTGAAATAAAATTACAGTTTTTTCTACCTTAATTTAATAATTTACTTTTAATATGTAGGGCGATCATTTTGAAATGAGATCTCTCAGCACATCAATAACTAGCAACCATGAACAAAACACATTTAGTTGTAATTACTTTAATGTATTTTCTGAAATTATAATTAGCCTTGATTAAAATTTAAGAAGGTCAAAGGTCTGGCTGCTTGGAAGTAACATATTGAGAGTATTAATAAAACTTTTGCATGCTGCTGTTTGACAATGGATACATGCATCTACATAAAGCCTGTATTTAATTAATGTTCATGTTTTCTTAAATGTTTTGGTTTTGCAGCCTTCGCTCTTTCAGCCTGCCACCTCATCGGGACAGTGAGCACGTGAGCGCCTCCTCTTCCTCCATCCTCCAGCACTTTCACCAGAGTAGCCTCACCTCCACCGCCGGCGCCACCGCATCCCTGGGACTGCTGCAGCTGCTGCAGCGACACGGCATCTCCGCCTCCACCGACCCCTACAGCAACCTGCACTACGCCCCCTCCGTGCCGCCTCCTCCGACGTCCGCCGTGAAACAGACGGGAGGACACAGCTCGTCCTCGGACCACGGCCGAGGGACGAGCCTCTTCAGCCTGAACTTGGTGGAGAAGCTCCAGAGCCTCGGCCTGCACCGGGTGGCAGCCTGGGGAATGATGGGCCGGCATGGCACCGACGGACGCAATCACCCCACAAAACTGTGACACGCTCACCCCGACTCTCCCCCTCTTCACCACCGTGACTTCACATTAAGCCATGAGATTCCCCCACCGTGCAATTCACAGCCCACCACAGCACCCCGTGTCTTGAGAAACAGAACGCCACCGAATGTGTTGGAGCCACGCTTGAGACGTTATCCTTGCAGAGTGATGAACTCAGTCATTGTTCATGTCAGGAGCCGAGTACCGCTTCTCATCACACACACACACACACACACACACCCCTACCCCCCCTCCCATACACACGCACAAAACAGCAAACAGAATCTTTTTAAATTGTGTTTGTGAACGTCATTTTACTGTTGTCTCCATCGCTGGTTTTAAATAATGTAATCACTTGTTTTTTTTTTTTTAGTTTTCAAAGTGTAAATAATAGTATTCTTGTTTGATATTTAAGAAAAAAAAGACTACATGCAGTATAAACTGACGTTGTGGCACTGAAGAACATTCAGATGCACCAAAGCACTGGGTTTCCTGTAACATAGAGCTGCTACTCTGAGAGAAACTGATGCAGGAGCGCTGCGTCCTGAATCCTCCCACATATCTTCTCCTCTCCGATTTGTTTTGTGTGTCGATCTGAGCCATGCCCGGGCGGACGGGTTGAGCTTCCAGCGTACAAAGAAACAGATAATGTCGATTCTGCTGTATTTCACACCGTCAGGAGTCTGTTGAACCTCTGGGATTTCTGTCTCATCAGGATAATTTTTCTGGGCATTAAGAGTGATTTCTCAATCTTTTAATGCTTGAACATTCAGAACAATCAAATGTAGCAAAATAAATGGCATAGGATACTGTGGATTTAAAAGGGAAGAAATCATAAACACAAAGTTGTAATTAGTTTTTTGACCTAAATATGCCAAAATCCTGTTTCTCTGCACTGCTTTTCACCGTAGACTCCCAGCTCTGTGTCGGTGTGTGTTTTACCACCTGAGAATTAAAAAAAACTTACATTTTCATCCATTTCGGCTTTGAATGTCTTTCAGTGAAGATGAAATCAGTCCAGACAGCAGAGATCATTCTGCAAAGATCTTTATTTATACATTTTCAAGCCTCAACTTTTCTGTACATCGTGAACAAAAAAAACCAGGATGGAGTCGCTGTCCTTTCTCACTCCTCTGCATCCCTGCGTCCAAAGTCCACCCAGCCCTGATAGTCGCGGCCCAACATGCAGTCAGAGTTCATCACCTCTGTGAACAAACCATTCCTACGTTGAACCACAACACACACAACACCTCAGTGCACAGATCTAATCGCTTTCTGCAGCATTCACCCATCTTGATCAGATAATCAGATGGAACATTCCGATGTACCTGCAATGGCTTGCATGACCTGCTTGGTCATTATCTCCCGCTCGTCTTCAGACAGGTGCGCCCGTCTCTCCACCCGGGTCGCCGACGCCTCCCTCGCCTTCTCCCTCTTGGCCAGGAGCCGCTGCAGGACGTCCGCTCCCTTCGCTTGCCCGGCCGCGGCGCTCTGAGGCGAGGCCGCAGAGTCAGAGGTGATCAACGCCACCAGCAGCGCAAAGACCAAAATAACTTTTCTGGACATTTCTGCACCAAGAAGATGAAAAAAGGAGAAAAATCTGTTAGAAATGCATGCAAGATATTCCTCGTGCAAAAATACTAAGCAGCGAAATACCAAAAATAAAAAGTACCTGTGAGGATGGGATGAAATGTTCACTCTGAAGAAAGATGCTGCCTCTGCTGCAGACCTGAGAGCCGGTCAGCTTTTTTATACCACCTAAAATCAAACACTGATAAGAACCTCCATCGGGGGACATTTGATGGATTGGGAGACAGATGCTTGGAAAGGAAGTGTGTAAAGGAAACAACGCGTCTAAAAACCCGTAATTATATTTTTCACTCTGCAATAATAATAAAACAAGTCGAAGTGTTTAAAGAAGAAACTCAATAATGTTTTAGAGCTGCTTGTAGCCAATACAAATATAATGGTTGAGCCTCCAGGGAGCTGCAGGAGCCCTGCAGATCATAAACACAGAAATGTCAACCAAAGCAATAAAAAATAAAAAATAAAAACAAAAAGCTGTCCACCTTTGAAATTTTCATTTTTACAGAGGAAGACCCTATTAAATATGGAAACACACATTTTCTTTTTCTGGTTTTTATAATTTGTATCTTTACTGAGATATTGCATTTCTTTTAGCCAATTATATCGACTAACCCCAAAATAAAGTGATCTTTGAATTCAGTCACAGCATACCACACGGCAGGATGTTCGGTTACGATTATCGCGAGTGACAATCTAAGATTGTCAGAAGGGGAAATTCAAAACACTTAACCCAGGCCGCAGAAAAATTGCCAAGTCTTGACCGATCCGCAGAGATAAAAAGGTTGGGGACCACTGCATTAGGGTGATGGCAATGAGGCCCTCCGCCAAAGATAAATCATCAAATTTCCAGCTGAAACAAGCATAAAGCTGCTCAGCACCTATAAGAAGAGTTTGACTACTGTGACAATAACAAATATATATTTTCAGATATATATCTTAAGAGGGGGATGAATTATTTTCAAGTTCTGTTAAAATGTTCATCATTTCAGTTGAGTGGACTTTTTAGTGTCCTTTGGTTTCTGATCAGAGACGAACATCTTGATTGGGAGAAAATTTTTGTAAATCTGATTCCACTATGAATCTATTTGGGCTTCGCAGACCTTTTGCAGTTTGGTTCTAGGGAATGTTCTCTCTAAATTGACAATTTAAAGTGATTATTATAGTCGATTCTACTAATATTTACCCTCAGGAGGAAAGTGATTTTGGTTTCTTCAGGGCTCCTGGTTCATGAGGATCAACTGGTCTAAACAGGGATCGGAAATGGAGACATTGCAAGACATATGGAAGATATTATTTGTGGGATTTTGAGCTTTGTCTATGAGTATTTATCCAACTAATTGATCAAAATGGTAATAACTAATGGTAATGACCCGGACACGTCCCACTTTGTGATTTTGAACTTCTGTGGCATTGAGGGAAAAACTTGTTTCCGTTTGTGTGGAAAGTGATCAGCAGTTCTTCGCTGCTCCCTCTAAATGTTCACAGCGGAAGTTAAAAAATGTGTTTTTCTTTTTCTCTCCTTGGGGAAAGTTTTTCGTTATCTTTACTCTGGGTCTGGGAGGATGGAGACCAGCCTCAGCAGGAAGTGAGCTGCGGCTGGACTTCCCAGGTGACGCGTTGCTATCCTTTTAGTGACTCCACCTCAGAGATTAGAAGGTGTTAATGATGTTTACACTCAGTATAGATTTTCTTTCTAGAGTGGCTTGGTTGCTCCATGGGTCAGTGTGATTTAGATTGTAGTCAAGCAGCAGAAACTCAGGGCCTTAAGTCGTGAACGGTCTCCAGCCTGCCACCTGTTTCACAGTGAAGTTGCACAACTGCTCTGTGCGTTTGTCCCCCTCTGCAAGTCAGATTCCTTTAGTTCATTTCTCTCACAGTTTGTGGTTGTTTTCCTCTTTGTGAAACTTCCTGCAGGTTTCTCTCGTACTTCATGTCCTTTTTATGCAGCTGCAGGTCCAGCTAACCTGCCGACGCCCCACAGTTTGTGATTGTTATTTTTTTCTCGTCCAGAAATGGAAAGCTCAGGTTTGTCTCTTCATTAAGAGCCTTCAGATTTTAATTAAACCACATTTTAAAGATGCTGGATTAAGCTGCCCATTTCCAGGCAGTGAAAGTGATGCAGATGAGCATTTGCCTGCAGAAGCTATCAGTGTCAGTTTTGAGCTGCAGAATGAGATCATTTAACCTGTTTGACACAAACATGCCTCCCCCACCCGCCACGCCCATTTACTTGTAAATCTCCATCATGCTAAATGCATACCTCAGGTTGTTATGCTGCGGGCCTTGACGCTATCTCGACTCTATAAAGGGCCCATCTGTCCACAGCAGAGTCAGTCCAGTCGTTCCTGCAGGCCTGCACCTCCACCTCCATCTCCTCTGCTGCTTCCTCCTCCAGCTCAGCAGCATAATGTCTGGGCCTTTCCACCAGCATGGCTTCAGCTCCAGCTCCCTGGGAGGCTGGATGCGGGATTCCTCCTGCACTGGCCGCCAGAGATACTCCCACAGCATGTATGGAGGAGCCGGCTGCTTGGGGACGCGCATCTCCCAGGGGTTCTACTCCAACTCCCCGTGCTCTGGAGGCGGCGATTGGCCTGCGCCAAACGGAGGCAAGTTCACCATGCAGAACCTCAACGACCGTCTGGCCTCCTACCTGGAGAAGGTAAGACCCGTTCGCTCCTAAGCTTGGGATGTAACATTTCTCAAGATTTAACAGCTGAAGCTCATTCATACGTTTGAGATGGTTCTTTAAATCTGAGAAATTTTCTTTATTTCAACTTCAAGTTTAAAACATGGCAACTTGCAGTTTCTATTGATCTTGGATCATATGTTGATGCTTTCCTCCAGCAGAAGCTCTCATCAGTAATGAAATCAGAAAATTGCATAGACTTTTGAGTTTGGTTTTGAAACGCAAAAGTTTAATTGATCTACATGACGTTTTTTTTCATTATTTTTTTAATCTAAAAAAAGAGGGTTTAAATTCTAGCTCTCAATGTAATTTAAAATGCAAACATAAAATAAAAACATCCTCCTATATTTGTCTGAAATAAAGATAGATTATGCAAAGATTTAGATGCAAAAAATCTAAAAAAATGAAAAGAAAAAATTTTCATTTTTTTAAATAATTTTGAAAATCACAGAAGATGTGAGTTTCAACTCACTTTTTGGTTTTTCCTTTTTGCATTAAATAAATAAATACACCTTAGTGTATTTTAATTTAAACATTCGTGTTTTAAAAACAAAAACTAAAGAGCAAATTGTTTTGTTTTCTTTACTGGTTTGTGAAAAGAAATGGAGAAAAAAACAATTTGATTAAAAGCTTCAACAAATAAATTACTTTTTAAATTATTCTTTTTCAAAAAATAGAAAGATTACGTTACAGTTGTGGTCAAAACAGAACAGAAAACAATGTAATCTTGTTTTAATTATCATTTTAGATTCAAAGTAATAAATACATAATTGCTGGGAAAGAGACACTAGATATTTTTTCATATTGTGACACCCATTTAAATCTCAATTGGTACTTTTAAGAAGTTCTCCATCCTATGAGATCCTCCCACTATTTCATAAGTGGGATTGTTTTCAACATTCAAACTACAAGACAAAATGCAACAAAACTTTTATCACTTCCATTAGTTGTCCTCATGACTTTAGTGCCATCGTTTTCTCTTTTGCAGTCAAATCTCAAATCACTATCAAAAAGAAACGGCGCCTCCTGCTGTTATGAAGGTCACAGGAAAACGTTTCTGCTTATCCAATTTCACTAACAAAACGAGAGTTTGTTCTTTTTTTTCCATGTTCTGATGAGCCAATACAGCCTGCACAGACACAAGCTGTTTACCATTAGAGAAAACCTCAAAATTCATTATTTTAAGTTGACATTTCAGAAGAAAATTGCTGCTTTTTTGTAAGGTTTTAAAGTTGCTCTTTTGTCGAATCGTGTCTTTCACCACAAACAGAAATCAGAGAAGATCTTCACTAAGGAACAGACCAAACTGTGTTAAATATTGTCACGGATTGCATATTGAACAGACTAATTAAATGATGGGACTCTGTGTTTTTTGATGAACTGACTGAGCCGGTTCATGTGTGTGTGTGGGTGTGGGTGTGTGTGTGTGTGTTTTAGGTGCACTCTCTGGAGAACAAGAACAAGGAGCTGCAGAATAACATTGACAGGTTTCGTGTGACTACATACAACACCAGAGACCACGCAGACTACTTTTCTACCATCAATGACCTGAAAAAAAAGGTACCGCTCACATTTCATCCTCCTCTTCATGCGCTTCAAGAATGAAGAGGAGAAAGCATCATGGATTTAAATGTAGAAGAATCACAGCACATACTGTTAGTCTATATAAAGTATTAAAATAGGTAGGAAAATAGTTCAGCATGTAATAAAAACACCAAATTTAGATTAGTAATTAGATTTAAAAACAAAACTTTGTTTCAAACAATCTGTAGTAGAAAGGTTTAAGTCTGGTTATGCTGAAGTTTTCATGTTTATCTTTATCTAAAGTGCTGAAAATGCACCTTTTACGTTTTCTCAAATAAAAAATAAACCAGACCAAAATTTGATAAGGCTATAATAAAAATTGAACATAATAAAAATACACACACTCAATTGAGTTCAGATTTCTTGGGAAAAAAAAGTAAAATAGCCATTGAGTTTCCACACTAGGACACTATAAATCAGAATCAATTTGCCATTTGTTTCAGTCCAGCTTCATACTTCCAGTTGTGGTGCAAAGATAAGGCATCTGTGAGTCTGATTTGAATCCTTGTGGCAGCCACACCAAACCAGCACATTTCCTTCATGTCAGAAACTTTGCCAGCTGATCATGCCGAGTAAAAAGGATCGACTCAATCCTTTTGAGTCCATCCCGGGGCATAAAGGTCTTGTTTTCCCTCCTTTCAGATTACAAGAAGCTGTTCAGAGAACAAGGTCTTGATGCTGCAGATTGGCAACTCCAGACTGGCAGCAGAAGACATCAAAATGAAGTAAGTTAGAGCTTTAAAACAAATTGATTAAAGTCCAGATGAGTGAGATTCTGACAGGAGGGTTTCATGTGGCGCATAGGTTTGAGATGGAGATGAACTTGCGGAGTGCGGTGGAGGCCGATGTGTTTCGCCTGCGGGGGATGCTGGACGGGATGACCCTCTCCATGAGCTCTCTGGAGTTGACCGCGGAGGAGCTGAAGGAGGAGCTGATCCGCATGAAACGCGAACACAACGAGGTGAGATCCGCAGGCCGTCAACCCAAAGAGCATCTTGGAAAGGAGAGTCAATGAAGCATTAATTGTTCTCCTGCAGGAGATGGAGGAGCTGCGACGCCTGGGCGCCGGGAAAGTGAACGTGGAGGTGGACGACTCCAGCTCCTGTGACCTGGACAGGGTCCTGATGGAGATGAGGGAGCGCTACGAAATCCTGATAAAGAACAACAAGAAGGAGACCGAGAAGTGGTACGAGGAGAAGGTGAGTCGCTGGGGAATAGCAGATGACTTCAGACGCATAAAAACAAAATGAAACACAGTTTTTTGCTCTTATTTGCTTGTTAAAAAAAGATGGAAGCTCTTGAAGAACAAATCAAACATATCAAGACGGAGGTGGATACTCACCGCTCTGAGATCTCAGTGCTGAAGAGGAGCTACCAGTCTCTGGAGATAACCCGCCAGTCTGTGTACACCGAGGTGAGACACAGATGGTGGAACTGATTAGAGAAACACACCCTGCTTTAAAAGATAAAACCTTTGTTTGTTGTTTATATCTTAAATCAACAGAAACACACCCTGATGGAAAATGTGACAAGTTAAACTCGTGGTGATAATTTGTCTCGATTTAAAAAATATGGGAGGATATTAAAGATCAACAAGATTTCTGCCTAGGATGAAACTTTTTGAGGGTCTAAAACATGTAATCTGGGTCAGGAAGCACGAACATCTCAATTATATTTACAGTCAAAGTCATAACCTCTCACTGAGCATAACTGATAATATGCATGTTTACGCTTTTAATAATGTTGAATCCTTCATGATATAACAGCTAGCAACAAGAATCTGGTTGCTCAGCATCATTTTCTCTTATCCCCAAAATTGCTAAATTACACACACACACACACACCCCCACTCCCCACCCCCACACACACGCCGACACACACCTCCCATAAAATGAGAAACCACACACTTTTTGTAACCATCAGTAAGTGACTATCTTGATTGTTTTGGTGCAGTTCAGTCCAATCTTAGTCTTGTCTGACTAAAACACCTTTCGATGTGTGAGGTTCAGATTGACCTTAAAGGTCTCTAATTGAGCGTCTTTCTTGCTCAGCACTCGCTTATTTCAGGTCATGTGAAACTTGCTTCACTGGTAGACGTCAGCCTAGTGTTTCTTATGTTGATCCCAAACAATTTAGTTTCGCCTTAGAGTGAAGTTTTGGTAATCAGAGGGGAACGGCGTGTCCCAACAGGACAGTGATCCCAAAACCACCTGGTTGAAATAAACAAAACAAACCATCATCGAGCTTCTGGAATAATCCTCCTAAAGCCCCGTCCTCTGCTGTGATGTAAAGGCGAAGCTTAAAAGCAAAATCTGTGCCAAAAACATCAAACAGTTTAAAGGAGACCTATTCCTGCTGTCATAAATCCAGCTGGGGTTATGCCAGGAAAAGAAACTTTGGATTTGGGAGCTTGTTTGCGTGTGGATCAATATGAGTTCCAGCTTCTGCTCCTTATTCTTGGTTTTAGCAGTCATGCTGTGAAATTATTCCACACTGGAAAAAATACGGTTCAAAAAAAGCCCAAAATCTACACATCAGTCTTGATGTAAACTTCAGTTTTGGTCAAAGATCAAAACCAAATTGTGAGGTAAGACTATTTGGCAAGCTACCAAACAGCAGTCCTGAATGAAAACACGTCTTGTGTGAGATATCCAGGAGGAATAAACAAGGTTTTTACGAGCGGTGACATATTGACTAAAACTACACGTGTACTAAAAGTTACTTTGACTTGGGAAGAATGAGGTTGTGGTAAATACTTCGTCAGATGTATCTCTAGTATTTCAGCAACAACAATCATCCAAAAAGAAAATAAATGTCTGCTGAAATCTGCAAAACATCACCAGTGTCCAGCCTGGACCGAATCCCTGTCTCACATCTACTCCTGCCTGTCCTGCAGATTGAATGCTGGCAGCAGAACATCTGTGCGGCGAACAGACAGACTTCTGCTCAGCTCAGCTGCCATCAGTCAGTCATTACTGCTCTGGAGTCAGAGCTGAACAAGATGAAGATGTGTATAAACGAGCACCAGATCAAGTACGAAATGGTGCTGGAGATAAAGACGAGGCTGGAGAGCGAGATCGCCGAGTACAGGAGGCTGCTGGAAGGAGAGGGATACGAACATAAGAAGTGAGATGTTTTTACCCAAACTTGATCAGAGAACCTGTTCACGGGAGTGTTTACACTTTATCGTAACTTATTTAACTTATTTCACAGGGCTCTGATCATCAAGCGAGTGACAGAGGAAGTTGAAGGTAAGAATCTCAACCTTTCATTCAGCCTTTTAGTCCTGATGCTTTTGTATGAAAATCCCTGAATTTTCTCATCTTACTTTTTATTCCCTTTGCAGGTCAAAAACCCCACATCGAGAAGAGAGTGAAGACCATTGTGGAGGAAATTGTTGATGGAGAAGTCGTGTCCTCCTCTGTTGACACTCAAGTGCACATTGTTCAGTAGTCTGCCTGCCGCCACTAAAGCCTGCTGAGTTACTGCTGTGCCTGTTAGATGTTCTTTCTGGTGCTTTGGATTTGTCTTGGGATATGCAGTGAACTTGATTTAAGTGCTGGTCTTTATGCTTTTGGAAAAATCATAACCAAAATAAACAATTTCAAAAATCCAGCTGTAAACAAACAGAATGTGAATCTGGGATCATAAATGTTCATAATTTTGATGATAGTTGAAACTCAGGCCTCTCTATAAGTTAATAATGGTAACTAAAGATAAAATATACGATAGTATTTCAAAGGTGTTCAGAGAACATAAATTTCACTTTGGTGTAATGCATGTTATGACCACCAGGTGTCTCTGTTGTCTCCGTGAAGACGCTCTGGCACAGCTTCATGTTGCATAACCTGAATTAGCTCAAATGGAAACAGATTGTTTGAGACCCTGTCAAATATAATTAGCTTGATTTACTAGCACTGAGTTAATTATCTGTTGAATCTGTAAAACTGAAGCTTTATTACCGGTGGCA
This sequence comes from Phalloptychus januarius, assembly GCA_902982915.1. NCBI lineage: Eukaryota > Metazoa > Chordata > Actinopteri > Cyprinodontiformes > Poeciliidae > Phalloptychus > Phalloptychus januarius. The sequence goes on along the minus strand of CADWAE010000251.1, from coordinate 253,173 downwards.
TTTCAAAAGTCCCGGAGGAAAAGAAGCCAACGCTGGAAATGATTTGACAGAAACATTTTTTTGTTTGCTTTAGTAAATAAATCTTACAAAGACGTTTATAGTGCTCTGAGAGCTACAATCGGTTGCTGGTCATTCTGGGGACATCAAAGATTTCTCGTCAGAGTGGAGTTGAATAAAGCAGAGCAGAGGATTAGTGCAGCAACAGTGACTCAGTGGTTTGAGGTCCGCCTCCCCTTCGCTGCTTTTGTGCGGCTGCTTTCTGTGCTCAGTCTGTTTGGAACCATCGCTGTCATCTATAATCCTCTGTCAAAATGTCAAGGTTACGTAACAAAGTTGAAACATCAACAGTTCAGTTGTTGGACAACCTGTGTTGTAGCAGAGGAACTCATCCTTATTTTACCTGCAAAAACAATGTTTAAGTGTTAGGTTGACTGATCACTGGCGCAGGTAGAGGTGGACTGGTGGTGCTGCAGCCCAACAGGGCAGCTAAACTAATAAGCACTTTACACAAAACATAAAATAATTATATAAGAAAACAAATGCAATCAAATCAATTATATTGCAGGAAGAAGGCAGAACCTACATTTGAACTTAAATAGACCACAACCCAGAGTTAGTAGCACAGGAAGTTTGAACAGCATGTTTGAAAGCTGGTTCAGCTTTATTTGTTAAGGGCAAATCCAGAATAAACACTATTTCAAATATGCAATCAGAAAGAACACGATAAGGTGTTCTCGGTTTCTAAATTGATTCAACTTTACGTGTGCAAGAACACACTTTATATTTTACCATGTCATGAAAACTGGGAAAATGTAGAGAAATATTAAGAAGACTAGAAACCCTAGAAGTATTTAAACTGTGCAGACTTCCTTTGCTATTTTAACCACCCGTGTATGATTAAGTTAAATCTAGATTTATTCAATTAAACTCAAGTGCAGTTAGATTTAAATCCCGTATAATTGAATGCAGTCAAATATAATCCAGTTACTAAGTATAAAAGTGCAGATTAGTGAAAAACATTAACATTAAATCTTCTCTAGAGCCTGCAGCTCAACAATCTGCTCTCAAGTTTCTTTTACGTATCAGAGCAACAAAAAGCAGCTTAAATTTGCTGAAAATTATTGGAATATTTTTGATGTCCTCATTTATTCTTTTCACCTTTGCTTTAGAGGCTGTCCAGTGGTGCATTTGGTAGAGCTGTTGCCTTGCAGCAAGAAGGTTCTGGGTTCGATTCCCGGCCCTGGTCTTTCTGCATGGAGTTTGCATGTTCTCTCTATGCATTGTGGGTTCTCTCTGGGTACTCTGGCTTCCTCCCACAGTCCAAAAACATGACTGTCAGGTTAATTGTCCTCTCTAAATTCTCCCTGGGTGTGAGTGTGCATGGTTGTTTGTCTTTGTGTTGCCCTGCGACCTCCCGACCCCAGTAAGGGACAAGGGTGAAGGGAAATGGATGGACCTTTGTTTTGGTCTCCATTTTAGTTGTTTGCTGTCTTCTCATCAACACAAGCAAACCGCATTAATCTGACTTGGAGCCTCAGGTGCAAAAAAACCCCCTCAAACACAAAACTGTGGTTGGAACTTCTCTAATTTCAAAGTGTTTCCTCCGGGTGTAAAAACTGTAAAAACAGTAATAGCTACCTGAAGACATGTTTTTTTGTTTTTTGTTGGTTTTTTTTTGCTATGGAGGATTTACAATCAAGCTAACCAGAACGAGGTATTTCACATTTGTGTTCAAATCCTCAGGAAATAAAATCTCTCCGTCAAGTTTACTGCAGCTACCTCTATCATTACCACGACACCACACAAGCAGGCTTTATGGCTTTTTTTATGTTCTATTTTATTGGAAATAATCAACTTTAATTTTCATCGATGGGAGCTGTAACTTTCCAGACTTGTGAAATCTCTGCATCCTTTGCATGAAAACCTGTGTGAGGTGTGGTCACTCCCTGCAGGGCATCAGAAGAAACTCACACAGGAAACAGAGCGTGCAACAGAACACAAAGACACCAGATTACTGCCAGAAGAAAAAAAATACCTGACTGGGCCGTGAGTCATCTTGGCACTAACACTCACCTTCACAATAAGTAGAGAGATACTGTTTTGTATTGGCCCACACAGAAGGGGTCCACGCCCAGGTAGAGGCCGATGGGCATATCTATCATGCTTCTGCACTTTACAGACATACTGTTCATTTCATAACAAGCAGGGCGGGGGCTTTCTATATGCCGGGAAAGTATTTTCTACTCTACTTGAATCTGCTCTTTGCATCATGAGAAGTCATTGGAGCGTGCAGCGCAGGCAAATGTGTGACAAGGAATTACGCCTGATCTTCTCGGCTCCACCGCAAACTGATCTCCAAACTTATGCGCAATAATAACCCACTTAAGAAGTCATAAATTAAGTTGAGTCTGTGGTGAGGTTTGGATTGTTCTAGCAAGCGAAACGCTGATTACTTCATTCAGCAAAGCGCAGCATGCAAATACAACGCTTCCAAAGTGTTCACACAAAAACCACAACCACACCTTGGCTTATCCCCACACATACCGACGCCATCAATCACCCTGCAAGGAATCAAACAATGGCTTCACTGTGACTGTAAGAAAGGTGAGCATGTGCAGGAATGAACAGCGTTAAAGTGAGTTGTACATTGAAGATAAAAACAAAGAACAAAACAAACAGAGGGCAGGTGAATACGGTGTTATTACCTCTTATTTACACGTGCATTTTCATCTGTTTGCTGGTGTATAGCTCCATAAATCTCAGGGATTTACCAGATCTAAAAGAGTTCATGTTGCACGGTGGGAAAGGTTTGTACTTCTTGAACTTGGGAGGTTGTTTGAAGAATAATTTGCATTGTTGGTTTTGATTTAACTTATTTGCAGGAATCAGTCATAAGCAAGGGTGGGGTTTAGGAGGTTAACAGAATAAAATAAATTAAATAAAAACAACATTCTTGTTTCTTGTTGGCTTTAATGTTTTGATTTTTGCCTTTGGCAGAAGTTGCAGCAAAAGGTGGTTCTACAAAGTCTTTGTTACGTTTTTGTATTTAAAATTTTAGTGACAACATTGTGGCTTGTGGTTGTAATTTGAGAAAATATGACATAGCTGAAGAGGGAATGCAATACAAAGCAGTTGATACTAACAAAAAAATGTAAATCATCATTTGTCCCTGTTATATATAGCGTTGCTAACAATTCAGGTGTGGTCATCCATTGTCTATACAGGCACATGCTTGCAGAGGGAGCGGATATTTATCTTGAGCTGTCATTGGGTGCAAAGTGAAACACATCCACATCCACATACCTCTGTTGATCTCAGGCCAATGAAACCACAGAAACTAATTTCTCTGCACTGAATGTTCTGTATAGTGCTTTCTTCTTCCTTTTGGCTGCTGAGGCTGATGTTTAATTTCAGGACAGAGAGATCCTCTCAAGTTATCTTGTTATGATTACTTACCCAAGGCAACAAAGCAACCACAAGCTGCAAACATTTCCAGATTGCTGTTGTGCCCTGCAGCAGTGATGTGAGCAGAGCTTGTTCACTTTGGATAGTCTGCACAGGTCACAGCCAGTGCTTTCTCAAACAAAGTTGTCCTGTAGCAACACATCTACAATGTCTTTCCCTGATCTACACTTGCAATGTTACCGGCAAAATATGGAGACTAAATGCAAACTTATTGTCCTTAAACATAAGATTTATGGACAGTAAATGCAGTCAATTTTAGACAAGCTGATCATGTTTCTAATCTTGACGGCTCACCAATTATACTTTCGATGGTAAAACAAAACCAGAGTTTGTGGAAAGTTTTGAGTTGAGTCTGTCAAACTATTGGACAAGGAAGAATCTCACATCGGTCATTTTTGAAACTCACAGGACAATTCACCTACATGCCTCAGATTTGAATCTGTTCAGTTGAGAACATTAGTGACATGTGTATCGTTTACAATGAACTTGAACATGGTAGATAAGAATTTAATACATAAAATAAACTACAGCTGCTGATGTTATGATTACAGTTTTTGAAGAAAACAGTGATATATCTGATAAGCATCACTACAATAGTTGGAATAATCTTTGTAAGTGTTCAACAGAACATGCTTCGGGGGTGGTGCAGGTGCAGGACCGATGAGAGGGGTTGCTTTCCCCCTCATCGGTCCCAGAACCTTTCATAGCTCTGCTGCACAGAGCTGTGAAACATGTTCACACGTATTTTATCATGAGCGCAGCAGTGGCTTGTTCTGCTTCACTTCCACCTCTGTGCCACATTGAAGTGAGGCAGTCGATAGAAATACAGAGACATGTTGAGGAAAGTTGTCACCATGGAAACGAATTTAAATCCTGAGCGATTCAGCTCCCATCTGTCACCTAATGCCTCTGCTCCAAGATCGACACAGCTACTGAAGATTTGGTCACAAAGTTGTCGGACATGTGTGACATCAGTACGTTTACAGTTTTTTTTTTTATTGCAAATGCACATCACACTCAGATTCAAGTCAGGACTGTATCAAGAAATATTCATCTCCATTCTGTACATGTTGAGAGGGGCAGAGGGACAGACTGCCAGTCTATCACAGGGTAACACAGGAATCATGCCTAACAGTAATTTAGAGAGACTAATTAAAGTGTGTTTTTGGACTGTGTGAGAAAGCGGAACAGAGCCCTCTGTGAATCCATGGGGAGTACATGCAAACTCGATGCTTTTAAATCGATCACGTCATTTCTATTTTAAAGGTAGTAAACCAACCAAACACTCTGACAAAACTTTATCCAGAAGGAATATTCCGATCATGAACCCACTGCTTCCAAATTCAAGTCTCTCTGACATTTACTTCTCCCACAGGCCGTTAAACTGGACCTGAGGCAATTCCAGCGTACATTAGTGAACTCTGTGAAGTTCTGGAAATACTGTTTAGTTGGTCTTTGCAGCACATGTGGTGATGTCACCAGTTTTCCCCTCTGGTGTCTGTTCAAGCTTCTTTTACATCTAATCCTTTTCAAGTTCTGCCAATCTTTCAAAAAGATAAAAATGTTCTTTTGTCGGTGGCTTAATAATCAAGACATAATGTGATGAAGAGAAAGTTTGTTGTGCATATTATGCTGCTTTGTCTTCACTAAGCATATAACTTCACTGTGAAGTTATATGGTTAAACATCTGTTTCTTGTTTAGCTCTGAAGAGTCGAGTTTGGACCCTCAAACTGATAAGTTGCAGCTTGACGAAGGCTCTGGTTCGTGTTTTCCTGCGCTGTGTGTATGCACCGTCAGCAACAGGCATCCATCGCTTGGAGGTAATAAAAACCATAAATCACAGACACACAAAAAAATGCACCATTGCTAAAACTGTCCGTGTTACCAACATGACTCCAGATCTGGATTCAAATAGTTCAAACTACGTAACTATTTCCAAAGGTTTTCTGTGACACAGTTTGGTTAAATCTTCTGGGGATATTATGAAACCCTTCAGGATGTAAAGAAGCAAACAAGCGAGAGCTTGTTCTCTTTCGGGTTATGGCGGGCATGCCAGGACTTCAGTCCAAGAAAATAACAGGCAGTTAAATCCACCGTGAGCCAAGTATTGAATAAAGCCAGAGAGAGTTGCAGGACGAAAAACCCTGCAGGCTGCTGCAGAACAAAAGAAGACTGAAATGCAAGATGTGCACCTTATCTTAGACGATTTTAAAAGAAAGTTTTTCTGAATGCAACATGAAAATGCATCTGACATAAGCCAAGCTCATCCATTTTCTTGGGTTTGTTCTGATTAGCGTCTTGGTAACAAAACTGGTTTGGGCAGCGCTGTGTGTTTGTTTGTCCTGTGTGTCAGCTATTGCAGAAAATCAAATGAAATTGCTTTTACCTAACAGGATCTTAGCAGGACTTAGAGGCTGTCTGAAGAGAGAGCAAACACACAATAAAGGGTGTGGCTCTTTTACTCAACCTGTAGCAAACACAAAAACTTTAACATATGAGCATTGTTTTAAGAAAAACAAATTACTGTGCCTTGAATTAGTTTTTAAAGCTAATTTTCAGCTTGTTGTAAATTTTTCTTAAAAAATATCTACTTTTATATGATGCACATGAAACAAACAGAGTCTGAAGTTGGTGTGTGGAGGGTGGGACTCTGCACCCATTTTAGATCATGTTCCCGCCATCAGTCATCCTGTGGGCTCCACCCATGTTGGCAGTAGGGGCGTACAGCATAAAAAGGGGGCAGCAGCAGAGCTGAGCATCTCAGCCATCTCCTTCACTCTCGAGCAGGCAGTCCTCCTGAGCAGCTTCAACAATGAGCAGCCTATCAAGAATTAGCATGTCCAGTGGTTACTCCGGACGCAACTTTGGTGGTGGAAGCCTGGGTGGAGGCCGGGTGCAGAGGCACTACGCTTCCAGCGTTTATGGTGGTGCAGGTGGAAGTGGAGCGAAGATCTCCGTCTCCTCTGGTGGATTTGGGGGTGGAGGCTATGGGATTGGAGGGGGTTCAGGTTTCGGCGGTGGAGCGGGCTTCGGGGCTGGTGGAGACATCACCGTTGGAACCAACGAGAAGGCCACCATGCAGAACCTGAATGACCGTCTGGCCTCTTACCTCGAGAAGGTGCGCAAACTGGAGAGCGCCAATGCCGAGCTGGAGCTGAAGATCCGACAGTACCTGGACAACAAGGCCGGCCCCGCTTCCCGGGACTACTCTGCTTATGAGGCCACCATTGCTGACCTGCAGAAAAAGGTACGGCGCATGACTTTCTAGTTCTAATTACAACATGATTTTCCATCCTGAATGCATCAAATAGATAACTGGCAGTCAGTTTTGAGAGTTGCTTCTTCATCCTGCAGATCCAGGATGCTATTAGTGATAATGGAAGCATCTTCTTATCCAACGAGAATGCAAAGTTGGCTGCAGACGACTTCAGAACCAAGTAAGAACAGGAGCTTAAGCCTTGGTGTGTTCAAACAATTGGAAGAAGTCACTAGAAGATGATATGTGTTTTTTACTGCCCCGCAGGTATGAAAACGAGCTAAACATGCGTACATCAGTGGAGGCAGACATTGCTGAGTTGAGGAGAGTGCTGGATCAGCTCACGTTAGCCAGATCTGACCTGGAGATGCAGATAGAGGGTCTCAAGGAAGAACTGGTCTTCCTCAAAAAGAACCATTTGGAGGTGTGTCCAGAACATGAGCAAGTCTACATCTCAAAGGCAGCTTAAAATCCACTGAAACCCAACTCAACAGAACATACGTTGTAATTATACAGGAAATGGAGGCTCTGAGGAACCAGATGAGTGGCCAGATCAATGTAGAGGTGGATGCAAAGCCGCAGGTAGACCTGAATAAGATCATGGCTGAGATCCGTGAGCAGTATGAAGGCGTGGCCGCCAAGAACCAGAGGGAACTCCAGTCCTGGTTCGACTCAAAGGTGAGACTTGGTTTTCTGTGAGAAGTTCAGTGGACACCAATCTATTTGTGGTTCGGTATTTGTAGATTTTTGACTTCAAAGTGGTCATGGTCATTGAAAGTTTGATGTGATTCACGACTGTGATATTTTCCCATATCTGCAGACAGAGTCGCTGAACAAAGAGATGGTGGTGAGCACAGAAACGCTGCAGACGACCAAGACAGAGATCTCTGAGCTCCGGCGCACATTACAAGGTCTGGAAATTCAGCTACAGTCACAATACAGCATGGTAAGTTATCCTGCCCTGGCTTTGCTTCTGTTCCCATGAACCAAATGCTACTGTTCTGCTTTTGGTAAATGTATGTATCCTCCACTCTCCTCATCAGAAAGCGGGTCTGGAGGGCACGTTAGCTGAAACAGAGAACCGGTACTCTATGAAGCTCCAAGGGCTCCAGATGCAGGTAACATCTCTGGAGGAGCAGCTGACACAGCTGCGTGCCGACATGGAACGACAAAGCCACGAGTACCAGATGCTGCTCGACATAAAGACAAGGCTGGAGATGGAGATCGCAGAATACAGGAGGCTGCTGGATGGAGAGGGCAGGTGAGTGGGGGAAAAAAAGACAATGTGACTTTTAATCAAAAACTAAAGCCTCATGTTGATCTTTATAATGATTGTCTCTGTGTCCTTGTAGCATTGGCAGTACAGAAAGAAGCACCGTGAAGAAGGTCATCGTGGTCACAGAGGAGATTAAGGACGGCAAGGTGGTTTCCTCAACCACCTCCTGATGACCTGAGACACGCAGAAAACACGAGGAGCTGCAGCTGAAGGAGGCGTCACCATCTGGATCACAACTACTTCCTTCATATAACATCAACGCAATAAAAGCCTCTATCACTTTGTCCTGTCTTTGTAATTCTTGATATTGCTAAGTAAAACATGTTTTCATTAACATACTCTGGTTCATCAAACTCACAAAGAGTTTGATGAACCATGAACAAGCGGCTAGCGGTTTAAATGGCCTTGCATTCTGTCACATCTTCAGGCTAAAAGGATCAGTCTTTCATGCAAAATAAAGTACATAAACTTCAAAATGATCTGCTTGAAAACATAGATATTAGTTTATGAAAACCTCCTCAAGTGCCCATGTCTTATGAGTTGACCTGTTCAGTATCCTGAAGTGAAATATTTTTTTTGCAGTACACCAGCATAATCATAATGACTCACTGCAAAGCTTCCAGGCTCAATTAAATCGCATGTTGGAAGAAAAATAAATCCTATAATCCTGTAATATTAACATATTTAAAAAGAAAGTTATTGGGCCTTTACACACGTTTAGCCCTCTTCTCAAGATGATGAGGAATCTGTATAAAAACACCCGTCAGGGATGAGTTTAAAATCCACAAGGTGATAGAAAACAGCAATTTTCTTTGGTGCTTTGCCAATGACTTTATCCTTTTAGTGTTTTAAAATTGACAGAAAATTAAAGGAAATTAATGTCTCTGTCAACAATTTCTGTCGATACAAATTGATTTCAGTCTCTCTTTGTTGTTGTTTATATTTGGTACCAAATAATACAGGCATTAAAATAATTTGCCTATAGTGTTCTGACCTTCTGCGGAGGACACAGGAATGAGAGCGGTCCAGCTGTAGTTTGGTGTGCTTCATGACATTTTTATAAAAGAATATGTTTTTCACATTTTTATTAAAACTGTCAAGGTCATGACTCTATAACATGAGACTTGTCTTCTCCCATCTGAAGAAATGCACCACTCCGGGTGAGATCATCCTCGTGTATGTGCTGCTCCCAACCTCTAGTTTGAAGCCTGCTGTGAATGCTGACACTAATTACAGCATTCCACTAATAATAGCCACCGAAGATAGCAGATGAACCGTTTTCCTGGAACGTTGTTTCTCCACTATTAGCACAAAGAGCATCTCATAAAAGAGGCGTATTGACAGCACTAAGTCATTCCTCCTGGCTCTGCTTGGTTGTTTTTGACGGGACCGTGCATTTCTCAGGGGAGGTCAGAAGAGCACAATCTATTCACAGATTATTTGTCTCACAGTTCTAACAATAAAACTATATATTTTTTAAAATAAGTTACATACTGCAGCTTTTGGCCGTTTTTCAGTGTGACACTGAATGCATTCAGACATTGTGCATAACACTACCTGTGTTTTAGTTTTTCAAACATGACTTTTCTGAATTTAGTAAAATTAATAGAACCCCACAGCAAAAAACGAAAAAAAAATTTTTTTTTATTATTTATTAAGTCACACACAGAATCACGATTGCTCTAAATCTAAGAAAGCCTGTAGACAATCTGTGAAAAGAAAACTTTCACTGCTATATTCTCGTAAGGCAGGAGACATTTATGACAAATAAACACGTGAATCTAACTTTCATGCAGAGAACATCCCAACGGAGAGAAAATGGTAAACGAGTCAAACCTTTGCTGTAACCTTGGGCATAAAACCATATTTTATGGTTACAAGAAATAAATAACCAAAAAAGACATTTGAAACAATTCTTCAAGACACAAGCAGGCTGGGTTCACTTCTTGGTGTTGTACCCAATCTCACCTGATCAGAATTTGATGAAACACCGAGCTCCTCAATTACCTTAAAGCCACAAACCGTCAGCAGCCAAACCATTTCTATAAGACAGTGGTTCCCAAAGTCGGTCCTCGAGGGCCGGCATCCTGCATGTTTTAGTTTCTCCCTGATTTAACACACCTGCATCAAATGATGGCTCATCAGAAGGTCTAAGAAGAACAAGCTGAAAAGTTGTTACTGCCACCAGGGAGAGAACTAAAACATGCAGGTTGCCGGGCCTCGAGGGCCCACTTTGGGCACCCCTGCTATAAGACATTCACACACACGCGATGAATAGCACTTTTAGAAAATGTGCTTTTTGTAAAACTGCTTTTCTTGTTCGAGCCGCTGCTGAATGGAGCCTCAGTCCCAGGAGTATCAGATTTAAACAACACTGTAAACATTCAGTTAAAGAAATGGCTCGTTGATGATCCCAGTTGTCAACCAGACCTGCTGCTATTAGACTTGCTTTTGCTGCCCTCTGCTGTCACCATGTCTCAGTTGTGCTAATTGTTTCTGTCTGATGTTTTAACAGTCTTGTTTCTCCCTTTAGGTTCCCAAACTCTGGAACTCTTTTGCCACTGAGCTAAAACTAAAGACACACATTAGTATCTGTAAAAGTGCCCAAAAGCAATAGCTTAAATCTGAGCAAAACTGCTTATACGGGAAAACGTAATGAATGTCCTTTTAGCACTGGCCATTCTGCTTTTTTATTTTCTTCATTATTTCCCCCTCTCTTTTCTTATCTTTCAAAAACCTTCTATAATCAGGTGATGAAAATTAGCAAGGCTGATATAATACAAAAACATTGCACCTTGTACTCTAATGTATAATTATCCATAATTAAATGAATAAAATAAAATGTAAAAGAATATTTTTAGTTTTACTTCAAATTTTTTAGGTTGTCTTAGCACTGCAGGTGAAAAATTGCATTTATTCTAATATAACTATTATAATTTGTCCCAGTTTGTACCAAAAGAAAACTTAACTGCTGTTTAAGTTGTATAAATCACAAAAACATACAAGAAAGTATAATTTGTCTGCAAGATCTTTATTGAATTTTGCTTGTGCTTCTTCATATTTTCATCCCACCGTTTTAGAGGAAGTGACCACCTTTCCGTCCACAAGTGTCTCCTCCACAACGATGGTCTTTGTGACAGCTGCAAAAAGACAAGCAGGATTAATGAACAAATTGATGTTCTTAAAGATTAGAATACTTAAATGGCAAATTAATCTTACTTCGTGTAGAGCTGCCACTTGAAAAGGAAAAAAAAAGAAGAAATAATTACTTTATGTTTATTTAATCTTACTCATAAAATTTTCTTCATCTTGCCCTGCTCTCACCTCTTGTCCTCCCCATCAAGCAGCCTCCTGTACTCTGCAATCTCCAGCTCCAGACGGGTCTTGATGTCCAGAAGATTGCCGTACTTTAGGTCATTTTCTTTGATGTTTTCACTCAGATTTGACAACTGGGTTTCTAGGCCTGTGACAACATCCTGGAGACCTGCCAGCTGGGCAGCGAAGCGCTGCTGAGCATCTAGCAGAGATAACTCTAGAGATGATTTCTGTTGGGGAGGGAGGAAAAAGGTTTTGTCATTTGATAGTTTGGCTCTACTGCATGGGAAGGTAAACTGAATGGAGTGAAAATATGACCAGAGAAAGGTGAGGCCTACCATACTCAGATGTGACTGTAGTTCAATCTGATATTTCTGCAGAGTGTTCTTCAGTTCTTTTATCTCAGTGTGGGAAGTCTGGAGATTGGTTGTTTGTTCTACTACACTCTTCTCCACCACTGTACTCTGGACAGAATCACATCAAATGTTGTTGGAGTCCAGTGAAGGAAGCTCTGTTGGACTGTAAGCACTGCAGCTTTGTGCCTCACCTTGTTCTGGTACCACTGCTCAAGGTCCTTGCGGTTCTTGGCAATAAGAGCCTCGTAGTGCTCCCTGATCTCCGTCATGAGCCGGTTCAGGTCGACTTGAGAACCAGCGTCGACCTCCACGTTAACCTGGCCACTCATCTGATTCCTCAGCTGAACTAAGTCCTGCAGGCGGATAAGCGTGGTGTTTATCACATACACTGTTGGACAAATAGCAGACATTTGCTAATAGGGGACGAAAGCAATGCACAAAAATTTAAAGAGTGAAGATGGCAGCAGTGAAAAAACCAAAGAGTTACTGAGCTGTTGATTTACTACCGAAGATAAAATTTCTTCATTTTTATCGGAGGCAAGCTGGATGTCATTTGTTACATGCAGCTAGAGAAGAGTTTGCACTTTAGCTATCTATTGTAAATTTTGGCTGCTAATAGTTGATGTGAAACACAATTTTATCAGTCACAGAAGAGCAGTTTATTGTTCTGTGTAGAATTGGTAAAGACAATCAGGTTTTTCCTACGGCTCCCGGTTTTCTCTGCAGCTTTACCTCCTCATGGTTCTTCTTCATTGTGATGAGCTCATCCTTCAGAGACTCCTGCTGAGTCTCCAGATCCGTTTTGTTCAGATGGAGATCATCAAAAACTCTCCGCAGTGCAGCGATGTCGGCCTCTACAGTCTGCCTCATGTTTAGCTCGGTCTCATATCTGATAAGGAAGGGCAGGACAGGTCAGAGAGGTTTAAGTTTTCTCTAGGGCATGAGTTCACATTGTGACGCATTAGTGAATTGTCACAGCAGAAGCTGGGAGTAAACACTGAGAGAAAACACTCACTTCATTCTAAAGTCGTCAGCAGCCAGCTTTGAGTTGTCAATCTCCAAGTAGAGCTTTGCGTTGACCATGGTGGCTTCTCGGATCTGAGGATGAAAAAAAAATTAAGGTTGTTGTTCAATAACGCTGAACATACCTTAATTTTTTTTTTTAGTGTTCCCTGATGACAAAGAGTAGAAAGAATTCTGTGCTTCATCCACAAATATAGTTTGATTATATTGACTTAACTTTTAAAATGAAGTACATGTAATTTTAGGACTTAATTCATGATTAAAATTAGCCATTAATCAAGGAGTGATAAATGAGTCACTGTGAAAATCAAGCCTCCACTGATGCCTGAATTTGTTATGGTAGTAATTAAAATTTCTTAACCGCACACTTTGAAAGACATCTAACAATGTTAAAATGTGGCACCTTCACAGAAACAGCATGTGAAAAGATTCCTCATCAAACACAGAACATCATGTTGGTTACATCAGCCTAACAAGGGTTGCAACCTTCTGGGTGTTTTCTTCTTACCTTATTCTGCAGATCTTTGATGGTGGCCATGAAGGCAGTGTAGTCATGGCTGATCACAGTCTTGCTTGTGTACCACTCTGCGATTTGCTTTTCCAGCCGTTCGTTCTCCTTCTCCAGCTTGCGCACCTTCTCCAGGTAGGAGGCCAGACGGTTGTTCAGGTTCTGAAGCATGGCCTTCTCGTTGGCATCAACATGGAGATCAAGATCATTGGTGTTGATGGCTCCTGAACGGGTCAAGTAGTCAATCTGCCCGATGGAGATGCGGGTGCCAGAACCACCTGCTCCACCGTAGACACTCCTGGTCTTCTGACCAGAGGACATCTGGCTGAAGGATCTGGTGGAGAGAGACATCTTGGAGAGTTTGGATCTGAACTAGCAAAGTTAACTGGAGACGATCTGCAGTGCAAAACATCGCCGGGACTCCCTGGTTATATAGCAGCAAAGAGGGAAGGGCCCAGCGCTTCAGATGAAAGGAGGAATGCATTTGGCAGCTTACCCCACACTCTTCTAATCCCTTTCTTGCCATGGGTGTGGTGATCCTGGGTAAGGGGTTCATTTGTCCACTATCAAGTCAAACTTGTAAATCCACTTTTTCTTGTTCCTAAAGGGCATGGTAAAGGTACAAAGATGGTTGTTTGTCATCAACGGCAAATTCGAGACACTGCTTTCCACTGAATATATATTTAAAATATTTCGGTCTTCCAGCTGCTCGTATAGTGACAGAATTGACACACACCAGTGACACTTCACCTCTGTGAAAAGAGGACCCAGAGGTGGAGGACATGGCAGCTGCGGTTATATTGGACATGCAGACTTTGAAAAACATCTTTAAGGAACTAAACCAAAATCTAATCTGGTGATAACAGAATCAAAACTGTTCTTCCAAGTTGCTCATCAGCAGTAATATTCTCACCAGCCACACTCTAAGTATTTGGCTTGACATCATAGAACAGTGACACAAATATAAATATAGCAAAATTTTTACTGAGCGGACAAAATGAAATCTTTCTATAATGGAAATCTTTTAGTACTGATGGTTTTTGTAAAAAGAAGTGCAAATATCCAGCAGCTCTTATTCACCTACACCTGGCTGAAAACCAGTTTTCACTGCAACACCTGCTGCAGTTGCTACGTCAGTGTGTTAGTTTGTTGTCATTAAATGACATTTGCTCAAGAATTTCAAAACGTTTTCTCCAGGGCAGTATGTGCCTGTGATCTTTGCAGGAATTATTGTTGGCAATGCTGTAAAACATTTCTTTAGAAGCAAAGTGAAAGTATTTTTGTCAGTATAAGATTTGGCAAAGGTTTTTTCAAATTTCAAAATAACAAGCTGTTTTTAGTTGGATTAAATGCCCAAGTTAGATTAATTTATTCCTGTCTGATCTGTGCTTACAAGAACTCCTTGATGAGGCGACGAACATGTGTGAAATTATTATTCCCTTAATCATTTAAAAATGCAATCACTACACACGGAGAAGAGGCTTTAAACTCTCTTGGTGAAATCATTTGGATTCTGAACATTTTTAAATCGTCAGAACTTGGTGAAGTTGTGGAAACATTCAGGAAATACATTTCTTCATTCATGTGCTGACGTAAAACAATCCAGACCCATAAATTGCTTGGTTTTATTGTTTTTCTCTTCTCTGTGTCTACAGTATTCAACTTTTGACTGCCAGATTTACCCTCTAAACCAAAATTGTATTTCATTGATGTATTTTTACTCACTGTAGCTCCTATTTTTGCGGTGCCTGTGATGTTTCCTTTTTCTTTTTTTGCTCAACATTTCGTTACAATGCTTCGTTGCCTTTCACTGTACCTATGTTAGAAGCTATTTGTTCAGCTGTCAAGCCGATAAGCAGGGTGAGGCCAGATACGAAGATGAGTGAAGGCTTTATTTGCACTTAAGGAATGCTGGTCAGGCAGTTCCTTCTTGTGCAACTGTATTAAAGGAAGAACATAAAAAAATTACCTTCTGTGCTCTTGTAGTTTTTAGGATTTTAGATTGGGATTAAGTTTAAATTAAAGGTTTGAAAATTTTCTTTGACTTTCCTTTTACATAAAAAAAATTGAGGATCAAAACAGGAGATGTGCCATTAATCTCCCAAATGATTTAGTTAGTTTAAGTGGAGCTGATTCCTCATGAATGAATATGGATCTAAACTGATTACGCCTTACAACCTATGAGTTCATGTTTGGTTTTGTTTTTTAACTGATAAGGTATGCATCCTCACACTCACCTCTCCATGAGTCATTAGCTCTTCTCAATAATCCAAGTGATGTGGAAATTTGTTTGCCATATCAGCAGGAGGGACTCATAGCACAACTTTCTCCCCTTTATCTGTTATTTTAAACATATTGTTTTCCCCGCTCAACTTAGCTAATGTTATTTTTGCACAGAAAAGCAAAATGTACTTCATTAAAGTGCCTCAACACCCTGGATTACTACTGCAGATTCCCCACCAGATAAGTGAAATTCTGGTGGGGAATTTCACTTAGTTTGCACATCTGACAAGTGACTTGTCAGATTTTGCACATACCTTTTATGTAAGCACTTCTTTCTATAGTTTAGAGATAGTAACTCCAAAAGGCAATGACAGAACCTAAAACAATGAGATGATCTCTACAAGCACAAAAAGACCATAAGGGCAACAGAAAGTAATCAATTTCATCCGTTATGGATTTATCTTATTACGTTACGTATAACCCTAATACGTTACGGTTAACGTAATGTATTACGGTAATGTATTACGGTTACGTATAACGTAAATAACTGTATTACGGTTATTTACCGTATTACGGTTATTTTTAACCGTATTACTCTAAATCAGTGTTTCTCAAACTTTTTCATGACAAAGCCATGGCCAGTCATGTAATAAGTTGGGCATTTTGATTTATTTACAGTTTCTGAAAGTGTCTAAGCTTTCCAAAGATGTCAAAAACAGAAATAAATTAAAATAAAGTTATTCTTTAATAACATTTAGGACTATTTGTGATGTAGAAGCACAATTAAAGAAAAATAGGCTTGAGCTGCTTTTACAGAAACAAAAAATCATTTTCTGCTCCATTAAATATAAAAAATAAGACACCCATGTGTATCAACTGTATTTATTTAATTTAATTAATTAATTTTTTTTAATTAAATAAAAACGACAATTGCTGTTGACCTAAAACCAGAACATCATTCATTACCAAGCAAAGTCATAAAAAACAAAGAACAGTTCTCTGGAGCGATTCCTACCGCAAAGAACAGTTCAGAGGAATCCAGTCGCTAGTGAACGACACATCAACTCTCAGCAGCTGTGACTGAGCTTCCTCTGATCAGATAATATTCCTGGAGGTGTTTTCTTTCCATCGGTATCTGAAGCTTTTCTCTCGAGTGACGCGGTTTTAAGCCAGTTTTCCATCATTATTTTTAACACAATCCTTTGGTAAGCTAGCTCTGAGCTCTTTGAACTGACGTCACGGCAAATAAACGGTCGCTTACATGCGCTACCTCGCGGACCACCAGTGGTTCAGGGTGCAACAGCACCCCCTTGTGGATGACAGAATATGAGACATATTGGAAAAAGTGGATACAAATGTGCAGTTTTTTTTTCATATTCTACTTTTGGATATAAGGATTTGTTTACAAAAAAAGGCTTATCATATTTCCCTAGATGTATAAACAGGACCTGCTGTAGCTTTCTTTCAGTGATGGCTTTCTCTTGCTACTGGTTGAATTTGGTTGAACTGGATTTAATCAGTTTAAGTACAAATGCATGTTAAGCAATGTATAATTTTCTGCCCACCTAACAGTTAGATACTTCTGCTGTTCTATCCCATGAAATCCCAATGAAAGACATTAAAGTGGTTGTCATGCGATAAATATGAACTAGTTAAGGTGGTATGAGTACTTTTCCAAAGTGTTTCCTTTGCACACTCAGATGTTTCCTGTCCAGTCAGCCCTCCAACCAGCTGAAGCAAATAGCTGCCCATCCTCAGCCTGTTTCATCTGGTTCCTCTCCGTAGATTGGTAGCTGTTTGTTTCCCTCATTGCCTTTTTAACCAGGTTGGGAAATTGAATTGATTTAAATTTGTTGCACTGAAAGAGATAGGAAAGAGGGAACGTAGTCTAAACTGAGCTTCTGTTCTTTATTTTGTGCAATGGATAGATAAACTAAATTGAACTAAATCAAACTGGGTGGTGACTAACTGTTTCTGCAATGTTCCTTACATTTTTATTTTGGGTAACCTTCATAGATTAGGAGCTGCTAATGTCTTTTCCCAAATAAGTGCTAAAAACTGCAATCTCACGTTATCACTTTGCACCAAGCGTCACTAACATATTTCTGCAACAAAAACTGGCAATGTGGTTGTTTACTGAATGTAAATATATATGCATATATTTTGCATATGAGAGTTAGTTGCATATTGTAAATTCTCTTATGTTTATCTAATAAACATGCCATAAATAACATGAATAAGTTGACACAATCCATGCAACAAACATTTTTTTTCTCATTTTACTAGTCTCTGGAGGAGAATAAGATAAATATGGATTCATTTAGTTTCAGAATAACATTAAAGAAAGCTATCTGATAACTCCGCCTGCAAACAGGTTTGTTTACATTGTGTATTTGCAACACAATCCTCTGTTGCTCTGGAGACTGTTGGTATTTTTAGAGGATTTAGGTGGCGCAACATTTTGTAACTTAGAAGCCAGGAGAATTTTTTTAAACAAACAAGTTCAAATAAAATACAGTTGCTGTGAGGCAAGCTTGTCAAGGTGATCAGATTAACTAACTGAAGTAACCTCAAGGCTTTAGAAAGAGGAGGGAGTGACTGCAAAACTCGGTTTCAGTGCAAATGCTTCCTAACATCAATCAGGAAAACTCTCCACTGGCTATTAGATAATGTTGATATTTTCTTATTTGTTATTCATTTACTTCTTCAAAGGCTGCAATTCCTGGTAACATAACTGAACAATTGCTTTTACATTTCTAATAACTACTGTGCTGTGGTCCCCTGGAGAAGCAGCACTAGTTACTATCAGATATATAAACTCTTAAAAAATCACTAAGTACAATTTTACAGGTTTTTGGTCTTTTGTTTTTAAAACTGGACCCAGTATCATTGATCACAACTTGGATAATCCAGTTCAGATTTTTCAGAGTAACATGGAGTAGTTGATCAAGTTTTATTCTAATGAATATTCCTTTACCACATTACTGAAATAAAAACTTCAGCAATGTGTTGTTCCATCATTTTTGGGAGCTGGTGGGCAAAACAGATTATAAAACCCATCCAATATTTATATGTCACACTTGGAATTTGGAAAATAAAAAATGTAGCAACAATCAAAGTAGCTTAAACGGTCTCCAAAGATCAGAAACCAGTTCATCAGTGGAAATAAAATATTCTTTAAGCTGTTATTTGTGGCTCTAGCCTGTTTAGATTGGTTGCTGGCAAAAGCAACACAGCCAAATATGCTGGCTATGCTGTGGAAAAGCAGTTTTAGAAACGGAAGAACCACAAATAAATCTCCAGCTTCAGAACAAAATGGCCTCTTTGAAACTTATTTCGTATGAAGAAGAATTTCAATTCAGTAGTTAGAAGGACGCTGGGGAGAGAAACAGTTTAATTAGCTGTAGCATTTAATTAGCTGAAGAAATTTGTAGGGGACAAGGACACTGACCCTGCTTGTGCTCTTACGAGAACTTTTTTTGTGCGGTTTCAGGAACTGACGATCTGACGACACAACCCACCTCCTGCATCTCCACCCTCTGACCGTGACATCTGTCGCCCTCCTCCTGAGCATCGAGCTAACACTGTGGGAGGGCTAGGATGAGCTTGTTACCTACAGCAATAATTTATTTTTCACAATCTATGAATTGTACAGCCAATTATAATAATAAAAAAACTTTTGATGTATAATATTTGTACATTATTGATCTGAAAATGTGACTGGGCAATTTAATGTTCTTAGTGTTCAATATCCTTACTAAACATTAATTTTTAAAACTTTTCAAGGTTATTTCTTTGTGGATTATTGTGTGATCTTCACACTTCAGGAAATAGCTCTGCTTAAATTTTGCTGGACAGTCAGAGGGATGTTGAATTTATCTTCTTACTGCGAGCAGTGAGCAGGAAGGGAGTAAAAAACATCTCCAAAGTTCACATGCGGCGCAGCAAAGAGCCACTAAGTCTATGTAAAAATCAGTACATGAAATCAACACAATAACCTGTTTGTGAGGCTTAAAAGTGATCAGCCTTATTCTGATCTCCCATCAGAAATGTTTTACTACAACTGCAGAACTATTTGCTGTGGTCAGATGAGGATGAGAATTAGATTTTTATCAATGGTGGGTTTGGTGTGTAACAAAAAATGAATATGTACTGGTACTGTAAGCATAATGTAGGAGTTGTGTGGCTGTGGGTCTTTTCTTCTTCCTGCAAACTTAGTGAAAAATCATGATGTTTTGAAATGCCATGACATTTTAGATTGAAAACAAACTTGGACAAAAATATGAACAATTGTGATTATTCAGCAGGATAGTGAGCCTAAAGATGGTCAGTTCCACACAGAAATGGTTTGACAGACATAAAATTGATGATCATCTCAGGTTTGTCCCAAGCGTCTGAGTGTGAGGGTGCTGAAAATACATAAAGCGTGACGTTTTTCTGCGTTTTCATGAAGAAACCGAACAGAATGTGGATCCGCAAGTTTGACTTGAAAAGATAAGAATCAGCCCCCCCCACGATTGTTGATGAAAACCTTGCATAGGAAAGTGCAGGGCATTATCTGTGATCAGCATTCCTCGTTTCATCTGAATGTCCAGGCCCTTCCTACTTTGCCATATAACCAGGGAGTCCTACAAAACTGCAGGTGATCTGCAGTTTTGTACTGATCACCTGCAGATCCAAACTCTCCAAGATGTCTCTCTCCTCCAGATCCTTCGGCCAGATGTCCACTGGTCAGAAGACCAGGAGTGTCTACGGAGGAGCAGGGGGTTCTGGAACCCGCATCTCCATAGGCCAGATTGACTACTTGTCCTCCCGTTTGAGAACCTTCAACACCAATGATCCCGATCTCCATGCTGATGCCAACGGGAAGGTCATGCTTCAGAACCTGAATGACCGTCTGGGCTCCTACCTTAAGAAAGTTAATTTGATGGAGCAGGAGAACGAACGGCTGGAAAAGCATATCAGAGAGTGGTACTCAAGCAAAACTGTGGTCAGCCATGACAACAGTGGCTACATGGCCACCATCGAAGATCTGCAGAATAAGGTAAGAAGAAGACACTCAGAAGTATGATTGCTTGAAGAAATTTACAAGCTCTATGTCAAGCTCTATGTCAAAGGTGAAAAGGTGTATATTACCCTGATGTTTCTTTTTCATCCTCAGATCCAAGAAACCACTGCACTCAACGCTAGGATCTACTTGGAAATTGAAAATTTAAAGCTGGCAGCTGATGACTTCAGAATGAAGTGAGTGTTTTCTCTGTTTACTTCCAGCTTCTGTTGTAACATTTCATTCATGCATCACTATCAGAAAACCTCTGCTCGTAAGTATGTCCTGAAACCTCTCTGACCTGTTCTGCCCTTCCTTATCAGATATGACACCGAGCTAAGCATGAGGCAGACTGTAGAGGGCGACATCGCTGGACTGAAGAGAGTTGTGGATGAACTCACTCTGGATAAAATGAATCTGGAGAATGAGTGTGAGTCGCTGAAGGAGGAGCTCATCTTGTTGAAGAAGAACCACGAGGAGGTAAAGCTGCAGAGAAAATTACAAACCTTGCAGAGCAGCTTTAAGGTTTACTCATGTGTCAGTGTGTCCATGTTTGTGTCCACTCAGCTGCATTTGGCTTCACCCCTCTCCTCACATTTAATTCTTGTCTTCATTCATTTACTCAACCCTGTTATTTGTCGAACCCCTGCAGGACATTTCTCTGCAGAGGAAGGACATTGGCAGCCAGTTTAACGTGGAGGTCGACGCTCCTTCTCCAGTAGATCTGAGCCAGGTCATGACGGAGCTCAGGAAGCACTACGAGGCTCTTATCACCAAGAACCACAAGGAAGTTGAGACGTGGTACCACAACAAGGCAAGACATAAAATCATATTCTAAATAGCAAGAACTAATCAAGAGGCGTCTGGAGTAGTAATAATGATTAATGTTGATTTTCTGCCCAGATGACATTGGAGGGGAAGGTTGTAGAAGAACGAACAACTGGTCTGGAGAGTTTCCGCTCGGAGATTAAAGACCTGAAGACCACCATGCAGATTCTTCAGATTGAACTCCAGTCCAATTTAAGTATGGTATGTCCTACCGCTAACCGAGACATTTAGGTTTCCATGAAGGTAGAAAAACTGACATTCAGAATGCATAAAGTCTTCCTTAATTCATTTTATGATTTCCTTTATATGACCAAGTTTCCTTTATATGACCCATTTACATCACAAATTACATTTATATGTAAATGAAGTTAATGCATTTAATTTAAAAAAAAAGTTTTTGTTCTAAAATTCTACTAGGAATACAAAGAAGATATATCTATTTATTTATTTTATATACTTTTTATTTCACAAAAGCCTAATCAGTGCAGTTAGAGAATTCTACATTTTAGTGTATAGTAACGGAGTTGTTGGCTTGTAAATGCTGTTTGATGCTGTTTTCATCAGTTACGTTTGGATGCAGTAACGTCAACTCATTCTAAACAGAACAGACACAGAATCTAACATCTTTGCACAATATATAAAACTTGCACAGTTCTTTTGACAAATCAAGCTTGAGAAGATGAGAAGATGATACATCATTTACCAAGACACCACTTAACGTATCTGTTCATCATCCATCCTTTCCATCAGAAATCATCTCTGGAAGCATCTCTGGAAGAGACTCAGCAAGACTATGCTGCCCATCTAGCAGATTTCCAGGTTGTGGTCATGGGCCTGGAAACTCGGATATCAGAGGTTAATGCTGCGAAAGAGGAGAAGAGACAGATGTACAGCACTCTGCTGGACCTCACAACCCGTCTGGAGGCAGAGATTGTAGAGTACAGGAGGCTGATTGATGGAGAGGACAACAGGTGAGAGCTAGGAAGATGCCTGCACACTAACATTACAGATAATGAACAAAAAGTGGATAAAGTAAAAACTTAACAAAAGATTAACTAATGTTTTCTTTTTATTCTTCTCCAAAAGCAGCTCTAAACCCGGTAAGACAGATTGTTTTCCTTTCAGTATCTTTAAATTATCATCGTTTTGCAGAATATAAAGCATCAATGAATCTTGTTTCTTCACTTTTTTGCAGTGATAACAAAGACCGTCACTATGCAGGAGACAAAGGTGGATGGAAAAAAGGTCGACTCCTCCAGGAGCGTTGATGTGGATCAGATCAACTAAAAAGAAATGGAAAGAAACCACTGAAGATGCCGCAGCTGAATAACGTGTATTTGTCAAACACATATAGACCAAAACAGGATTGTTTCCCCTGTTATACTCATTCACGTCTCTGTCTTTACAAATCTAAATCAATCTCACTGTACCACAACTAATCTGAACCAATCTGAGCGCGGTGAACCAGGGATTTATGTAGTTCCATTCAGAACAAACGCTAATCAGATCTCTAACTTTGTCAGTCTTTCAAGTGGCCCTGGATCCACTCACTAATTATCATCAAAAATGATTTTGTCCACTGCAATTCCCTTAGAAAATCCCAAATCATGGATCTTATAATAATTAGTGTGGGTCCAGGATACACCTCTGTGTAACAATGTTGTTTGTTCATATTAATATGCACTCATTGAAATTAATACAATAAAACATTGCATGAAAATCACAAAAGGTAACAACCACAGATGCATCTTTGAAGAAGATGGAATAAGTAGAGAGAGATAATTTAAATGTATATCCAACATAATTACAGTCTGCAGAGTCCTGCTGAAACATGTATTCACATCTTCTTTTTATTTGATACCTTCTACATACAATCCGTCAATTTAACTCAATTTAACTGCAGAGTAAACTGCAGCCAGACAGACGTTTCATTATATCCATTAGTTTACAAATTCATGCATTTCTCCGATACAGCTCATGAAAATACATTGTACTTTCAATATTCCATCAGATCAATAAAATTTCCAATACATAGATGTGGCTGAATTAAAAATATGTTTAATGCATACATAAAGATTGGTGTTCTCTGAAGGTTCCTTTAATCTGAAACATTACGCCTCATTGGAACCATAAGTCTGATTTATTAGACGTGTTTATACGTCCACTAGAGGAGCTGCAGTAATCCCTCAGGGTATTTTTTATTTTTTACTTTGGAGGATTCAGGTTGAGCAACATATTATGACATCACACAGTTAAAAAAAAAGATCAACAAAAAATGAATGGCAGAAAGTTGTGTTGCAAGCTTGTCCTGATAATAAAATTTGATGATTGAAAGGCCCTCAAGGCGAGTGTGTTTGTGAACCCCAGCTTTAATTTAAATGAAAATTAAATCTCAATAATGTAAATTTTGCATAAAAAGGCTGGTCTGGAAGGACTAACTGCCTTTTCTTTCGGTATTATCCTAATTTCATCTAAAAGCTCAGTTTGTTGTATTAAGTCACTAGAAACAGTTGACAAGCTGCGATGACAGATGTCCTCTGCTGAGTTTAAGGAGCTGAACATTTTCGTAATGAAAAGAAACATTCTTGGAGCTTCACCCTGTTTTTGGCCTCACCCTGTTCATCAGTTTGACAGATGTCTGAAGTTGTGAAATGATTGATTAGAGAGAAAAAACAGCAAAGCGTACTTGACATGTTCAGAAGTAGAGCCAAACTGGGGAGAAACGTTGGCCCAGAGAAACATATTTAAATTTTCAATATAAATATGTATTTCTATCCGTATAATAAATTCATGGTGAGCAGTTGAAAGTGGGACAGTCTGTCAGGAACTGCTGGGAAAATTTTTTCTCCCCGGTCTGCCCCTAATTGTGCCACAACACAAATATGATTGGCTCTTCCAAAGGATTTAGTCTGTATCAATAAATATCTACAGCAATAATGCATTATTAGAATAACCTCAAACAAAGTGCATTGTGAGCTCAGTTAAAGAAAATGCATATTTGAAGCCTTCTTACCACAAACGTTTTCAATAACAAATAACAAAACTCCCCTGGGGTTCAGAGTGGGGGTGACCACACTCCTCCAGGTCTCATCTTCATTGCCCACCTGAGCATTGAAGTCTTCCAACAGGACAAGGGAGTCCCAAGGTGAAGCCCTCTGCAGTAGCAACTCTACTGACTCCAGTAGAGTTGAATCCATAAAGGGTGGATACTCTCTGACCTACCATTGGGCTCATAAGTACAGGCGACAGTCAGAACCTGACCCCTCCATATGTAGGCGCGGAGAGAATACCCTCTCGTTAACCAAGGTGAACCCCAACATTCAGGTGAACCCCAACATTCATGGGTTCACCTCTGCTGTTGTTGAGTTTTCTACCTCAACATCTGCTTGGACAGCCTCTGCACACCTATTTAGTGTCTCAGGGACTCAAGGAGGTCCTGTAAGACACTGATTTGATGGTGCAAACCCCCTCTCTGTCCATCTCAGTTATTGTGTCCATGGGAGAAGCACTTCACGCAGCTTGCCTGGTGGTGGTGGTCAGAGGAGCGACTGGCATCTGTTTTATGGCAATAAGTCACAAAATTGCATGCATTTTCAACATTATGCTAAGTGGCTCCTCCAGTGTTGCATAAATTAATCCAATATTTATCTATTTTCACAAGGAAATGATAAAGGGTTTCATCTAATGACAGTCCTTTGGTGATAAAGACAACAATGTGGATTCACAAGTTTGACTCGAAAAGATAACAATCAACCCCCTAAGTAATGGTCTCCACACCCAAGGCGATGAAAACTTTGCATAGCAAAGTGTAATTTATTGTCTGTCAGCAGCATTCCTCCTTTCACCTGAATGTCCAGGCCCTTCCCACTTTGCTATATAACCAGGGAGTTCTGGTGATGTTTTGCACTGCAGATCATCTCTAGTTGTTCTTGCTGGTTCAGATCCAAACTCTCCAACATGTCTCTCTCCACCAGATCCTTCAGCCAAATGTCCTCTGGTCAGAAGACCAGGAGTGTCTACGGTGGAGCAGGTGGTTCTGGCACCCGCATCTCCATAGGCCAGATTGACTACTTGACCCGTTCAGGAGCCATCAACACCAATGATCTTGATCTCCATGTTGATGCCAACGAGAAGGCCATGCTTCAGAACCTGAACAACCGTCTGGCCTCCTACCTGGAGAAGGTGCACAGGCTGGAGAAGGAGAACGAACGGCTGGAAAAGCAGATCGCAGAATGGTACACAAGCAAGACTGTGATCAGCCATGACTACACTGCCTTCATGGCCACCATCAAAGATCTGCAGAATAAGGTAAGAAGAAAACACCCAGAAGTGTGATCGCTTGCAGAAATTTACAAGTTTTGGAGTATAACTCTATGTCAAATTGTAATACACATCAGTGTATATTACTCTGTTGTCTCTTTTTTTACATCCTCAGATCCAAGAAGCCACCATGATCAATGCAAAGCTCTACTTGGAAATTGACAATTCAAAACTGGCTGCTGACGACTTTAAAATGAAGTGAGTTTTTTTTTCTTAGTGTTTGCTTTCTAGCAACTCTTGCAATATTTCACTCATGCCTTTCACTCAGGCATGAGTGAAAGGCATTTCACTCATGCCTTACATAAAACGTCTGCCTGTATCTAGGCCATGAAGCCTCTCTGACCTGTTCTGTCCTTCCTTCTGAAATTTTCTCAGATATGAGACCGAGCTAAGCATGAGGCAGACAGTAGAGGGCGACATTACTGGACTGAAGAGAGTTTTTGATGATCTCACTATGTGCAAAATGGATCTGGAGACTCAGCAGGAGTCTCTGAAGGATGAGCTCATCACAATGAAGAAGAACCATGAGGAGGTAAAGCTGCAGAGAAAACCGGGAGCCGTAGGAAAAACCTGATTGTCTTTACCAATTCTACACAGAACAATAAACTGCTCTTCTGTGACTGATAAAATTGTGTTTCACATCAACTATTAGCAGCCAAAATTTACAATAGATAGCTAAAGTGCAAACTCTTCTCTAGCTGCATGTAACAAATGACATCCAGCTTGCCTCCGATAAAAATGAAGAAATTTTATCTTCGGTAGTAAATCAACAGCTCAGTAACTCTTTGGTTTTTTCACTGCTGCCATCTTCACTCTTTAAATTTTTGTGCATTGCTTTCGTCCCCTATTAGCAAATGTCTGCTATTTGTCCAACAGTGTATGTGATAAACACCACGCTTATCCGCCTGCAGGACTTAGTTCAGCTGAGGAATCAGATGAGTGGCCAGGTTAACGTGGATGTCGAGCTGGTTCTCAAGTCGACCTGAACCGGCTCATGACGGAGATCAGGGAGCACTACGAGGCTCTTATTGCCAAGAACCGCAAGGACCTTGAGCAGTGGTACCAGAACAAGGTGAGGCACAAAGCTGCAGTGCTTACAGTCCAACAGAGCTTCCTTCACTGGACTCCAACAACATTTGATGTGATTCTGTCCAGAGTACAGTGGTGGAGAAGAGTGTAGTAGAACAAACAACCAATCTCCAGACTTCCCACACTGAGATAAAAGAACTGAAGAACACTCTGCAGAAATATCAGATTGAACTACATTCACATCTGAGTATGGTAGGCCTCACCTTTCTCTGGTCATATTTTCACTCCATTCAGTTTACCTTCCCATGCAGTAGAGCCAAACTATCAAATGACAAAACCTTTTTCCTCCCTCCCCAACAGAAATCATCTCTAGAGTTATCTCTGCTAGATGCTCAGCAGCGCTTCGCTGCCCAGCTGGCAGGTCTCCAGGATGTTGTCACAGGCCTGGAAACCCAGTTGTCAAATCTGAGTGAAAACATCAAAGAAAATGACCTGAAGTACGGCAATCTTCTGGACATCAAGACCCGTCTGGAGCTGGAGATTGCAGAGTACAGGAGGCTGCTTGATGGGGAGGACAACAGGTGAGAGCAGGGCAAGATGCATGTACACTAATACTACATGCGTGATGCATCATGTCTCTTGCATGATGCATCTTGCAAAATTAAATTAATGCGCACAAGACTAAAGAAGTGCAGTTTACAAATGACGGTGACAGAGGAGAAGCTCCGATGTGGTGATGGAGAATAAAAAGAATGAGTAAATGTAAAATTTAATTAAGTGTTAATTGTTGTCTTTTCATTGTTTTTAGCTTCAGTTCGAGCTCAAGACAAGGTAAGAAACATCTATTAGATTTCAACATGAATAAAATATGACGGCTTTGTAAAAAAACAAAAACAAATTAAATAAAATAAAAATTAAAGTAAAAACCAATCTTATTTCTCCACTTTTTTCAGTGATTACAAAGACCATCGTTTTGGAGACATTTGTGAATGGAGTCAAGGTTGAGTCCAAGTAAAAAGTAAAAAGAAATCAAAAGAATTGAATCAAAAGGATTAAGTCAGCAAAATTCAATAAAGATTCTGCAGTGAAACTTAAATTTTCTGTCTTTTGTTTTGTATCTATGTATTTATCCATCCTCTGTACCCACTATTCCTTGAAGAATTTCAGGGGTGGTGTGTGGTGCCTGCAGTTTTGAGAATTTTACTAATTCTGATCAGAGAAATGCACCAAAGCAATTGAGAAAAAACCCACAATGTCCCTTAGTGTTTTGATCCAATTGTGCCCAACTCTGTAAAACATTTAAACTTGAAAAGCTGCCTTGAGAAAACAAGTTAAGTCAACCAGAAAGTAGTTTTTGTTTGAACCCAAAAATTAAAGTTCATCAAGTTGAAATAAGTTTTCTAAATGTTGTCTTTCAAGCTCAGTTATCATTGATTGTGAGTTGCTTTCACTTATAGTGAGCATCTCTGTTCAAGAAAGCAGTGATGCTCTTTTGAACATCAAAAAGCACGGCTGATTTTTGATTCATGACCAAAAATCAACCGCACACTTAGTGGGTAGTTATGGGAGTTCAAACCACCACCACTCAGATGTGGATCAAACAAGAATTTTTAACTCCTGCATGGTCACCAACAAAACTTTAAGCTGTTGCTCACATCCCTTTTTCCTTATCATCCGATGAAACAAAACTATGACTGTCAGTTCAGTTTTGAGTCAGCTACGTGCTACATTGACATATCCATCCATAAGCTCTCACACTCACATCTTGGTTTGTTAAAGAGAAGTCATTTTTCAGCCATATGATGCTTGTAAAATGAGACATGTTGCCTCCAGATGAACGTCTACTTATTGCACATGAAGGCTTTTATACGGCTGTCACAAGATCCCGCAACGCTTCTCTCTGAAATATGATCTCATGTAGCTTCACTGACTTCATCCTCAATCAGCAGGATACTGAAGGAACCCAAACTCTTTGACTTCCCCTAAAACTCTAAAAGTCACACATTTACAGAGTTTTGAGAAAGTGTTCACATTCAACCTTGCAGAACCAGCTGTCAATCCAAGCTTTCTCAGCTGCATATTTTTTACACATATGTCTTGTGGCACATTCTCGGTTTGGTTTAGCCCTGGACCTTGACTTGGCCCAGCATGCAAATAACACCTGTAGGTTTATGGTTGTTATCCTGCTGGAGGTGACCTGCTGCCTCCACCTCAAGACTTTAGGAGCCTCTAGCAAGTTATTTATTTATTTTTTATTCTTTTCCACCCATCTTCCTGTCAGGTCCAACCAGCTTCTCCTTTCCTCCTGAGAAAGATGCATCCCTTAAGTGTTATCCTACCAGTACCAGGTTTCATCCTTAGGGATGATGTGCTATGGGATGTGAGAAACTTACATTTTTGGATATTGCTTTGTACTCTAACTCTGCTTTAAAATTCCCCATAACTTTGACCTGTTGTTATGATGTTCATATAAACATAATAAAAATATTTATGATGCTGTTTGTTTACTAAGGTTCTCAGAAGTGAATATTTCACTTCTGTGTTTGTGTGAAATTTGTGTGAAATTAAATAAGCAAGTTTACTCTGATGGGAATTGGTTGCAGTGGGTTTTATTTAGGGGTATCGCATTTAATGTGGATGATTAGAAATTTGTATAAAGTGTTGCAGATCATGGTTGCAGCTCATAATAATGCTAATAACATTATTATTATTATTATTATTATTAGTAGTAGTAGTAGTAGTAGTAGTAGTAGTAGGCAGAGCCTGGAATCCTGGTGTTGGTGTTATCTGGACAGGAAGTGCAGATTCCACTTCCTGGTCCCACCTTAAAGTGTCCTGATGGACAAGCTGTAGAGAGAGGGATTACTTTACTGGTTTTAGTCAGAATGTGAGCAGCAGCGTTCTGGATCAGCTGCTGCTGGACCATTGATTTGTTAGTCAGACCTGTGAAGATGCTGCTGCAGTAATCAATGCCAATAAAGATAAACACCTGGATGAGTTTCTCTGATGCTCAGACATTAGTCCTCTGATCCTGGAAATGTTCTTCAGCTGATAGAATTAGAATTTTGGAACCGTCTTTATGTGACTCTGGAGGTTCAGGTCAGAGGTCAGCCTGAACTCTGGTTTACAGCTGGAAGAACTGAAGCTGACTCTAGATCTATAACGCTAGATTGTTTATCTTTAGGCCCAAAGATAACTCTGGGCACTTCCTGTCGGGTCGTTCCACAGGAAGTGCTCAGGTCAGATGTTTTGTCTGCAGGTCATCATAAAGTGAGGAGGTTCTGCAGGTTCTGGACTCACGAGCAGCGCTGAGTCAGACTGTGGCCTCATGGTTTTGGCCTGCTGTGAACAGCAAAGCGACAGCTTTGGCCTTGCCACTTTCTGTTGAGCAGAGCGCTTCACACCCGCAGCTGTCAGGGAACTGCCTACTTCCTGTGGGTTAGAACCTCAACAGAACCTGGCTGGGTCCAGTTCCTGCTTCTCACTTTGACCAGACCAAAATATCACCGTCATCATCATTTCAAACCTGCTGGAAAGGAAGACATGAAACAGTTATGGTTCAGCAGGAAGTCCTTTATTATGGCGTTGAGATGGTGAGTAATTGACGGGTTGATTCGGAGTTCTGCTCCAGTGGACCGAGCTGTTACAGAACCTGGACCATCGTTACAGAATAAAGCAGCAGAAACCCGTTCTGCCACTGCTGAGGGATTCTGGGTAATAAAACGCCACGATGTGAAGACATCAGCAGTGTTGCTCCTGAGATCTGGAGGGGTCATCAGCCCATAAAGGTTAGAGGTCATGCACTATGGTGACATCATCAATGATGTCCTCATAGTCCTCATCATATCCCTGACCCGGGTCACCAGGCAGGGAGGCGGTCACGGCGACGGTCGGCTCAAAATCTGCAGGTATAGTTTGGTTTAGAATTAGTTTAGCTCAGTTTAGTTCAGTTTAGCTTAGCTCAGTTTAGCTTAGCTTGGTTTACCTTGGTTTAGTTTAGCTTAGTTTAAGCTAAAATAATAACAGTGCAGCAAGAGGCAATGGACTGACATTAAGCGCCCACCCAAATAGTAAAGAACAATGATATAATCTAAGGTTTCAACCCTTCATCCATTGATCAAAATGAAGAACATTTCTTCATTTCTTCATTTTGAGGAAGAGTTCTACTCAGGAACACTCCGGACGCCTAAATCTAAAAGCAAAAAACAGGAACTGGGACAATAAATCCAACATATAGAGAATGATGGGAGGAATAAATGAAGGACATAATGGAACTAGACCAACTCAGATCGATAAGTGAATAGAACTATGAACCCAGAAAAACCCAAGATCTGGACAGAGCCTACGTCAGCTGCTGCTGCTGGCAGCAGATTTATCTCTGAACAAGGCGAGACTTTAACTGCCTGAGCTGAAGCTATTGGATCAGAACTGGATCATGTTTTGGACCGCTCTCTGTCTGCATGTTCTGCTGCTAACCCGAATTCGGTCTGGTTCTCACCTGGCAACATGTCATTGAACAGAACCAACATCCTGAAGGTGGAAACGGAGAATGGGACGAGGATCACCAGCTGGCCCACAGTCTGGCTCAGAGAAAACGGAGCGACGCAGTAAGATACTGGATCAGAACAAGAAAATGTTTCAGCAGAGTCACTGAAGAACCAGAGAAAGCTTTACCTCCAAAGACTGACCTGTGAACCCGATTCCAAGGAACAGAAGCAACAGAGCTCCCAGACCTGAAATAGGAAGAAGTAGGGTTGTTACTGCAGGTAGAACCAGGACCAGAACCAGAACCAGCTTGTAAAGGACCGGAGGAGTGCAGGACTCACCAAGAAGCACAAAGTCGGGCTTCATCATGTCTGAACCCAAACTAGTCCGAGGTTCACCACTTCCCTTTATGTAGGACCAGAATCAGACAACAGCAGGAAGTCGCTGAGATGAATGTGTGAGAAACAAAGTCTAATCTAATCATCCTGACATTTCATTCTCTGTTTAAACATCATCATTTCTCACAAACATAAATGTGACAAACTGAACAGAAAAACAAAACAATGAAAAGTGGTTTATTCAACATCAGATCTCTCCTCAAGCACTTTTCTAGTTAATGACTTGATCTGTGATAATAATCCTCTCCCTGCCACCTTATCGTGGTGGAGGCGTTTGAGTGTCCCCATGATCCTAGGAGCTGTGCTGTCGGGGGCTTCATGCCCTGGTAGGGTCGTCCAAGGGAGACAGATTCTAGGTGAGGAACCAGACAAATCGCAGCCCGAAGACCTCTTATGATGAGCGAAATTGTTGGATCCAGTGTTCCCTCACCCGGACGTGGGTCACCAGGGCCACATCCTGATGCCACGCCTGGAGGTCGGGCACGTCGGGCATGGTGACCACCTCCAGGGTGGCCACCATGGAGCCTGGTGGCTGGGCTTTTACCCATGGAGCATGGCTGGGCTCAGCCCAAAGAGGCAACATGGGTCTCCCTTCCCATGCGCTCACCAACTGTGGGAGGTTGCTGAAGGGGTCGGGTGCAGTGTGGAATGGGTGGTGACTGAGGGCGGGGAGGAAGCTGCCTCTGGGGAATATCACCTCTCTGGTGAGGAAGGAGCCTGAACTGGTGTGTGAGGTTGAGAGTTTCCAGCTAGAAATAGTCGGTCCCACCTTGGTGCATGGCTCTGGTTTAACATGCAAAAAAGTTAGTAAAAACATTAAACAGAACATTCTGTCGGTTGCAGATTTATGTTTTTGAATTTTCATTTGGCAATCATTAGGAAGTGACTCTGTAGTTGTTTCTCTAACTTAAACACCTGCTCTCTCGATTTTCTGTCAGAAAATCTATGTAGGCCACCTTATTTTTGTGTTAATTGAACCAAAATACTCCAAACTGCACAGCAAGATGTTCAGGTGATGAAAGTTAAGATAGCATATCCACTTTCTTTACTTTATAATTTACTGACCTGTGAAATGTGATCTCCTTGGACCTTAACTTGTTGACAATATCAAAATTTTGTGTCTTTTCCGGATTCTTTGCTTGATTGTGTCATTTTCCCAATCACCGATTTTACAATAGTAAAAGCGAATGTGGCGCTTTAGTGGATTGGTCATGTGACGTCCAATCCACTTGATCAATGAGTGGACTTCCCATTTACATTTTACAAAGAAATGTACAAAAAAACCCATTAACTGGCTATTAATGCTTTGAATACAGCGTACAGCTGCTGGCGAGTTACTGTCTGCAAATAGATGCAGGCAACAAAAGAAAAAAAGGTGCAGGAAATATTGGTGGGGACTGTCCCCTTCAGTCCAAAGTTGGTGGGGACATGTCCACACCAGTGCTTCAGGTGTATCCAAAGTTATGAGGGGAAGAAGAGTACAGGCTGTGTGCGGTGGGTCAGAGTCGGCCCGACCGTAACCATGGAGACAGGGGCAGTAGGTAGAAACTCTGATACTAACAACATTGTGAATTATCGTGATCATCTAATTTATCACTAGATGGCGTACTTTAGCTAAAAAAAAAACCCTCCAGGACTCCTTCTTAAGTAGGGTTGAGGCTATATGAGAGCCTGTGCACTTTTAATGCACTAACTATAAACGCCCGTTTTTAGCTTTTGCACCCAGGTTCTTTATCACAAACTTGTTCAGTCGATGCTGAACTGCAACAGACATGATTCTTGAAGAAATGAAAAGCTTCTACAACATAAGGCAGCCTTTCTCTGGATGCTATGGCCAGATTAGCCAAAAAGAGAGATGATTTAGTAATAAGCCTCAGAGACATGAAGATTTGTTTTGCAATCTGACTTGATCAACTGAAGTTTGGGAATGGACCGACGTATGTCAACATGGCTTCATTTACTCATGCTACAGTGCGTGAAAGAATATAAACTGAGTCAATATGCAAAGGCGGTAATTCGTTGAGAGTGAATGTTTAACTTTACAGAAACTGGCTCTACATGGAGGGAAGACACAAATGGGATCAAACTCTCCCTCAAGCTCAGAATAACCTCTTCCCCTCCCAGGTCGCAGCACATTTTAGTGTGTGTGTCGAGTCAGTGATTCAGTGCAGGATATTTGTTTGAAATGTTGCACACTGGGAAAGTGCCGCTCAGTGCAGAGTGAGTAGTTGAGCAGGACGTGATAATGTCTGTGGAGGGGTGTGGTGTGTTCACAGGAGGCTCTAAAGGATCGCGCTGCTACAAATAGGTTCACATCTGTGAGTCAGAGTTTCTACTTTGGTGTGTCTGTCCATCCGTTGGCATGATTTTTTTATTTTTTATTTTTTCATGAAGGAAGGCCATTAAACAAAAATCTCCTCAAATGTCCCCACAGGATGATTGTGGTGCTTAGCTAAAAGTCAAACACTGAAACTGATTGACATGAAACTCAGAGACTCTTTCCACACTGCAGGTGTGGTCAAATACCCGAGGTGATAGAAGTCAGGCTTGGTTTACTGCTTTTTACTGAAGGTGATGCAAGAGGGTTCCACAAAAAATGCTTAAAGCACAAGTTACACAAAGAGCTGCTCTGTAAATATGACACGAAACAAGAAATACAAGATGCAAAAACATTGATAAACTAATT
Source organism: Phalloptychus januarius (assembly GCA_902982915.1). NCBI lineage: Eukaryota > Metazoa > Chordata > Actinopteri > Cyprinodontiformes > Poeciliidae > Phalloptychus > Phalloptychus januarius. Next base: position 218,957 of record CADWAE010000251.1, on the reverse strand, counting down.
TTACCTATCTGGTGTGTTGAGGGCAAAACTAAATTCTAATCTATCTGTAGCTGCGTTATGATAACATCCTATTAACTGATAAAATGCAAAGATAAGTTTCACGAGAACATTTACAGTAAAGTTTAGCATGAAATTGCTCTGAGTCGGCAGAATGAGTTTACTGGGGATTTGAGTAGAGCGTGGCATCCACTGACTCATCAGACTCATATGGTCATTGTATCTTTTGTGCAGCAAAGTAGCCCAGATCTTTTGTAAATGAAAGCAAACTGACCGCCACTTGATCTACTGACTTCCTGTCACTAGATTTAATTGGGGAAAGATGTGAGTACCTGCATGCATCTCCTTAAAGGAACCCAACCTAAAAGAGACAGAAGCCGTTAAGGTCCTGGACACAAAATTGCCAGCAGCACTGATCTCCAAAGTCAAGTTTCCTATTGTCATTACTAGATTACCTCATCTGAAATGATACGCCCCGGCTGATCAAAACATTGGCAGGATTTATTTTCTAGTGATGCCCCTTCAATGCTTTCAAGTCACTGCATCACCACAAACACACTTCCTCATTGCTATTGACAGCCTACACTGTTACAGCTGCAGGTGGTTGTTAAGACACCACGTTGATGTAAAGTAAGATCTTTATGGCAGCCAGAGATTTCTTCACAAAATAACTAGATCTGCCCAGAAATAGCCACATTTCCAACATGAGGCCACTGCAACATCCAACAACTGCAGGTTGAGCTGTTGGTTTTGATTTGCCCCATCAGGCATGTTGAGCTGAATTAAAAGTTATTATAAGTTAGGTGCATGGTTTGTGGTGACAGAAACAACCCAGTGGGAACCCACAAAGACCAACAGATGAGAAGCTAGCAATGTCTCAGTAGCTAGAGCTGTAGGCACAAGATTAAACCCGTGTTGTGATTTAAGCAAAAAAGATGAGAGCTGGAAGCAGTTAGCTTAAAAAACTAAACAACGAAGCAATACTTCGCTCAGTAGACTATCAAGTCTCAGTTTTTTGGCATTCTTTAGCTGTTAGTCACTGACTTTACATTGGCCAACACACACAGGTTACACCTCTTCTTCAGTGTGTGTAAGGTCAGTCACCCCAAAAGGCAGCTGAAACTTTAACTTGGAGTTTGGCTGCTTCATTAAACAGTTCTTCAATCAAAGCCTGGTTTCTCCTGGTTGTTGTCTCAAAGACCCATCATTACTCTCACTTTGTGCACTCTACTCATGCTCTTCTCATCTATCTGATGAACACCACAAATGCTCCTTTCTATCAGAATGCCTCGTAAGGCTTCTAAGACATTTTCTCTATGCATGGTGACCTTCACGCACTGTTTGGACTGTTTGTTGGTTGTGCTCGACTCCCTTAGACTCCTCTGATGTGTCTCCAAAATAAATTTCCTTCAGAAATGGATTTTCAAATACTGGAAGAACAATATAAATAATTACCTAGAGGAACTTTGTTAAGGTGGCTTTGACCTCTACTAGTAAAGCAACATACTCAACAAGAACAGCTTTGAAACCTATTAAATCCACACACAATAATGTGTGTGGATTTCCTTAAATGTTTGACAAATGGTAAATATAAACCGGATCAATCCCTCAATTTTGAAGCAGCAGGTCATGAGAGTTTTTAGCTTTCCTTCCTGAAGCAGTTAGCTGTACTGCAGTGCTAACACTAGCTTGAACAAAACATATACAAAAAGAAGTGAAAACCAGGTTTCAGCTGAAATATGTTGTCTCCTGTTAGCCATTCTAATGGTTAACAGGAGACCATTAGTTATTAACATGGCTAATGAACAAAAATCTGGTGCTCCTTGTGTAAACTAACTAGGTGGCTAAGTCGTTCTCACTGTTGGTGAAATCAAAGCTAACAGCAGGGAAAGAGCTGGTTCAGGAGAACAGCAGTAACTGTTTTACCTTCATTCAACAATAGCAAGCAGCCATAACCAATGAAGAGAACAAAAAATGTAAACGTTAGTTGATCTATGATGACAATACTAACAACAAAACACGCAGCTATTTTTTTTGACAACAATATATGTGCAAGAAGCTGTAACAGACCTCAAAGCTATAACAAAGTGCTCTGACACAACTTGCGACAAATGAGGCAACAACGCGATTGTGAAAGACGTTCCACTTTTTTTTTTCCCACCGCAAGATGAAACTGATTGCAGTTTAACACCGTGTGCATTTGGGCTATGTTTATGCTCAGGTGCAAGAATCCAGACTGTCAGGAAGTCAAACACAATAGAATACATTCATTCAGAACTAGTGACACATGTAATACTACTCTTTACTGTAAACAAATAGAGGAATATTTTGACGTATCCATAGGAACTACTGTAACCCTGTAACAGCACAGACTGATTATGTCATTGTTAAATCACAGTGAAGCAAATATAGATGCTCTAATTTACTCTTCTAAATAAATTTAAAGTCTAACTCTAGCCTGATTATTTATTTTTCCTATGAGATGTCATCAGTTAACTTTTTTATTTGTATTCCTTAATGATTTATCCTGAGGGTTTTTTCACCCTTATTTATTTTCTAAGTTAAAATCCCTCTCACATCTTGTTCCAATGTACAGCTTACCACTGAAACCAGAAACATGGCTGATGCCGTGGGAAGTGAGACCTGCAGATCTTTAGATGTTGTTCTGGTCGCGATCAGGGAGGGGAGGGGAGGGGAGGGGGTCTCTGCACCGTATGAGCTGATATGTCTACAGTATGGCCGTTTTCCTATGTCTACTTCCTGCAGAACAAAGTACCACAAAGCTCAATTCATCTTCAACTGGTTTCCTGAACATGACAATGAGTTCACTGGTTCCCACTGGCAGCTACTGGTCCCCATGGTCACCAGAAGAGTGTTGAGTCTGTGTCACAATAATTTAAGGTTTGACCAGATAATTGCAAGATGGACCAAATAAGCTGCATAGAAAGAGTAGATTATTTTAGTTTTAGGAGTTTAACTTGTTCGGGGATCTGCAACATGTGGCTCTGGAGCCGCCAGTGGCTCTTTGGACCTTCTGCAATGGTTCTTGGTAACTTTGAATTATAATGATGATGAAACTAAGTAATTAAACAAATGCAAGTTTATTTGCAGATTGTTTTTGTACATTGAATAATTGGATTGAATTTTCACAATGATGCTAAAAGAACCAGTACATTTTTGCTGATGTAATTTTCTTTTTTGAAGTTGGAAACTACTAATATTTTTTTCCATAATATTAACATCCTTAACAAAAATGTATCCATCTTCTTTTTGCAAGGTTTTCTGTTTGTTTTTTTAATTTAAAATCTCAAAATAGAAATAAAGAGGCAGAAATATAGTCATCAGAAATATAAGTTGCCCTTTCTCAAAAGTTTATGTAAAATTTTCTGACTCTATTTAGCACAAAGGCCATAAATCGCTCTTTTGAGTTTTAGACTCCTGAGAAGCAGGACAGCGGAGCTTCCTGCTGGTATCGCGTCGACCTTATGGCTCGACTATGAGTCTTACAAGTTAACAGAAACGTTCCCTACACACCCTAAAGCTGAAAGCAGGAGATTCAGACCTGGACAGCGTGAATGGAAGAGTTAACTCTCATTGTCCTCAGTAATCTCCATGCTGCCATCAGGAGTCTGCTTCATCGTGCCACCCTCCTGCACTCAGTCATTAATCACAATTTACTTCCTTTTCAACTGTTCGTGTATAAAAGAAAGTTGTTCTTTCTCCACACAATGATAATTACAGCCCCGTGAACTGCAATTAAGTTTAATTTGCACCATTATATCATTCACACGATAAACCTTGCACTCTGAAAATTGGTCCTCCTAGTTTCACTTTCTCCATCTTTTCAGATGAAGCAACTTTTTATAAAACACATCTCATCTGTTACATCTCTAGAGCAGGACATTACTCGCAGAGAGCAAATGTTGAAACATGACAACATTTTATTCAACATCCTGAATAAGATTTTATTCAGGACGGAGAAAAGGCTTAATATGATTTATTAAACTGTCACCACTGTTTATTTAAAGTGAGAGCCATAATCCACAGGCATTTCTGCTGGGATAGACAAGGAAAGAGTCCAAATCTCTGAAAATGTTTGCAGTGATAGTGGACAGTTGGCGTGAGTGTATTCTGTGGCTGAGATTTTACTTACTAGTGACTCATGAGGTTGTTTCAGGTGAAAACACCCATCTACACCGACTGGCCCAAGAAAACATGAGCGTCTCCACTTCATTAAGATCAGTTGTCATGGGGTTTTTTTTTACATTAGAGGAATTTGCCTCTACCTGCCAGTTTCTCAGAACTTGTGTCAACGCTGGTTCACACAGTGACTCAGTTACAGCTGTGGTATTCGGCAAAGAACGTTGTCTGCAGACTCTGAAGAAGCCCGAAAATGTCTTCTCTGTCTCAACAACAGCCAACAACACCCACAACTGCACCTCCCTTCATTTGTGCGTTTCTGTTTACCCCTAGCTGCTAGCAGGAGGTCTTTTGTTCTTTGCGGGGATTTCAGAGGAGTCCTGCTTTTCATAATGTGAGTTCTGACAGGCCAGTCGAGATTATACGTATCAACAGTGATTAGGAGCTGCACAAATAAACGATTTTTTTTTCTCTCTTCTCTCTCTCTATCCTAGTCAAGGGTGTCCAGAGACTCTCATGCTGAACCTTTTGGTTTGTAAATTTAGAAAAGTTTCAACAATTCAAACCACAAACAACAATATTTCACTTTGTTCAAAGAGCGGGGCTTAAACAAAGGAAACTAAAGCACTGAAAGGAATGGTTAGGAGTAATTATATGTGTGGATCTTACTGAAACTGGAATAGTTTTCAACTCCTTTTACACAACACAAAATAATGCAGCTGCCTTAGAGTACATCTTCCTCACTTCTTATATTATTACAGCATTAATCAAAGAATCAACCAAAAGGCAGAAGGACAATGACCCAACATGCAACTGGAGCTAATACAATGGTATAGTCAAAGGCCAGTCCTAAATACAATTGAGAATCTGTTGCCAGGCTGTTCATAAGTGCAATAAATCCAATCTGACTGAGCTAAATCTTTCTTGCAAATTAGAATAATACAACTCCCAAAAGTTCAAAGAACTTGAACAATCACAAAAAACCTTAGCATGCGATTGTTCAACACAGAGGGGCTTTTTTTTTTAAAAAAAGTGTCCTTTTTCTCTTATGTCTCATTCAGGCATTACTTATGATCTCTCACAGAAAATCCCACTGTATTGATAAATTGTGAAAAAATTCAAGCAGTGTTTTTTAGCCAAAACATCTGCACACATTCATCAGATAATGCTGCAGAAAAGAAAGTGTGTGATGAAAGTCCAGTGTGTTTGCTGCAGAGTGCAGAACCATAGCACAAAGATCAAGGACATCAGAGCTGAAACAAAGGTCTGATTATGGTTGTAAAATGTTTGTAAACAAAGTGGGATTCATTTCAAAGCAGCGTTCTTTGGAAATTCAGTGAGTGTTTATAGAGAAACAATCATCCTAGAAACAGTAAAATAATGATTGAGACTGAATCTTTATAAAGTGAAACGTGAAATCCAGTGTCAGTGTAGTGGCTTAAGACAAATGCTCTTCAGAAACACAGAACATATTGATAGTGGAGTTTACATACCTGGATATTAGTCTGACTTTCAATAAGTCTTGGAAATCCTGACATTTTTACAGAGTTTTCACAAAAGAAATCTGCTGCAAAATCCTCCAGAAGAACCACTATTGGCAGCAAGAAGCTTCCAGATGAATTTAAAAACACTTTGAGAAGAAATGTTGTTCTTCTTCTTCAACCTTTATTAAACCTCCTTCAGATCAAAGCTCATTTTTACAAGATTATCCTGAAAGTCAAACAGTTAAAACAGTTACAAAAACACGGCACAATATCATTAACATCATTGTCATCTTTCATATTTCATCATCTTCAAACAGAAGTTCTTTTTCACAGAAGTATCTGGAGGTCACAAAGTTTACATACTTCAGACAGAAATGTCCTGTCAAAGAAGGAAAGAGAGAGAAAAAGAAAGGAAAAGGGGAATTTAAGTTAGTGTTAGACCAAAGCCTTCAGTGTAAGAAAAAAAGGTTTTAACATTAAATCTAAATGTAGCAGGATGCCAAAGCAGAGGAACTGATACCGACCCAGTATGTTCTGGTGAATCTTGAACTCTACATCATTTGGCATTGATGATGTTTCTGGAACTGCTTGAGTTAAAAATCTTCACAATTTTGCAGCATTTATAAGATTAAACAATGACATTTTACAAACATCTTCACATACATAAAAAGTAGCAGAGTCTTGATCTCAGACTTAGTCCACAGAGTTCGCTCCCTTTTCTCACTTAAAAGGGAGTCTTGTGGTCTTATGGAAATTGTTTTTTTTTCGTTTTGTTCTCTTTAAACTTTTAGAAATACAATGTGAATGGTTGTCTGCCCTCTGTGTTTCTGTTTATCAGCAATAAACTGGCAGAGGTCACCCAGTGCACCCAGCAGACGCCTGTCCTGACCCTGAAAATGAAAACAGAAAATGGATGAATGAATTGATCACAAGATAAGCTTGATTAGAGCCAGCAATGTAAAACAATATAAAAGAGGATCCAAAGACTTTGAGCCTATCCATCAGTGTGACCTTCAACAAAGCAGCAGCAACTTTACTCAGCAGCCTGTTCAGCTGTTTGATGTTTGCTGAAAGGAGGAATGTTAAAGAGTCAAAATTATGACAGTGACCTGAAGTATGAATGAGGAGCAACCTTTCTAAAAAGAGAAAGCCCAGCTCTGCTTTACCACTAAATCCTGTAGCAGAGTCTAAGTAAGTTGAGGTAGATGACTAAATTGAAAGGACAATAATTTCACAGAAAGATGCATGTGATCCCAAGTAGAAATTAGAGTTACTCTAATTTAAAGTGTCGTTTTTGGCTCAATTTGCTTCCATCAACATCCCATTAAAAAGAGATTTTATTTGCCTCACGTGAGTTAAACGAGCTTCACATGCATGTAAAATATAAATCCTAAAGGATAATTTAGAATTGCTTATTCATTTAGAATTAAGCAATACAGAATAAATTGCACTAAACACCACACATATCTGAAGCTCACTGATCTGCAGTATGTGCCACACTTTGCATTTTCATGCAGCCTCAAAATTTGACTAACATATTCAGACGGAGCTGCAGGTGAGAACTCAACTGTCTGCAACAGTCACCTCTGACTCGTCGCTGACTCGTTATCTGGCCATACAGTTTAGTGAGTGTTACTGCGGCAACAAGCTGCTGTTTTGTTCACTTTTTCTACTTATGCCAACTTTCAATGTTATAGTGGAAACAGCAAGCCACATTTCTAGTTTATCCTCCATCATATGGCAAGTAAGTTTATGCTTTTGACTGTTGATCAGTCAGCAGATAGTAAATTATTCAGATATTAGGCCTGCAGCACCACAAGTAAAGATACCTGTTTGTTTTGACCTGATACAACCATAAAATTCTGGATAAATCATCAAATCAAACGTTTTTCATGGATGATACGTAAAGCTGAACCAGTAAAGTGTTGGATGAAAGTGGAGCAGACAGGTGTGTTGGTCACATCACCAGTAAAATTGGGTGGACCTGCTTAAGGCTTAAGTGGCTTAATGCTTGGTGAAATAATTCACACCCATCAAACCTTTTGCAGAATTTGTCACACAGCAAACACAGACATTACTGTGATTTACTTGGATTTTGTGCAATAGACCAGCAGAAAGGGGTTAATAATTGTAAAGTGGAAGGAAAATTCATAGTTTTCTAATTGATGAAAAATAAAACTGGAAACATGTCCTGTTGATTTGTATCCACCCCCCCTGTGTTTTGATGCTCCTAAATCAAAACAAAAATGTGTCCAGTGCAAAAATGTACATTCAGTAGTAAGAATCCAATGTAAGTTACATCTAAATCCAACTGTGAAGCCCTCAGAGGCCTGGCAGAGAAAATTAGAGAACAAATGGCATGATTAAGACCAAGAAATGTAAAAGACAAGTCAGGAAAAAGGTTAGAAGTACAAAACAGTGACCCAAGCTTTCAAAAGAGAGCTCTTCAGTTCAACATTCAAAACTGAAGACATACTAAGATCTGAATTTCCATGTAAACTTACAGGATGAACAGCATAGCATTACTTAGATAAGCAGCCAAAAAGGTCTATAGTGACTCTGGAGGGACTGCAGAGATCTACAACTCAAGTGGAAAACTCTGTTTACAAGACAACCATCAGCCTTGCGCTACACAAATCTGACATTTCTAAAAGAAAGGGAAGGAAAAAATCTATTATTTAAAAAAAGGTTTGGTGTGAAGTTTGCCATGGGGTACGAAGAAAACAGAGAAAAGATGGAAGAACATCTGCTTGTTAGATGTGAACAAATCAAAATTCTTGACTGTGGTTTGTGTCAAAAAACCAACAGTGCCAGTCACTCTGAACACATCCACATCACAAAACATGGCGGTGGCAGCATTGTACTGAAGAGATTTGTTTCTTTTGAAGAGACAAGCAAGCTGGGTCATCCAGGGAAATGACAAAAGGTTTAAGAGTTATGTATCCTGTACAGCGCTCTGTACAGTTTAGAGCTAAACGACTCATTTATTTGGTGGAAATGCAAACATTATCATCACAGGATTTTACCTTTAACACCCATAAACAAAACCTGCTGCTCTCTAAAGCACAGTAGACCATTTGTTAAAAGAGTGAACTCTGTCTTAAAAAGTTACTTCCAACACATTCCAGGGACAAACCTTTGTCACAAACTATCGGCGGGTCTTTAGGTGGACTAGATAAAGCAAGTTACCAAAGATTGATGAAACTTTGCTGACTGTACAGGAGAAAAAGATGTCTGTTCTCCTCATGGCTCTGGGTTGACCCCTGCTTGCCTGCATCACCCCCCCCCCCACCCCCCTCCACCCCCCCCTGACGCCAGATGTTTCTCCGCAACAGAAACTGGCCAGAGCCCAAAATGGAGATAAAAATATCTCTCTCTCTCTTTCTCTTCCTCTCTCTTTCTTTTCACACGCACACACATACACAGAAACAGAAATGCAGAGGCTCACAACTCAAGCCAAAACCTGGAGAAAATGGATGGTGAATATATGAAAGTGCACACATCGGATGTACTGGGCTCAGAGGGGGATGTTGTGTATGACACAGTGAACAATGAGGAGCTGAAGAGTTGCCTTGACTGAAAGTACAAAAAAACAATGTAGGCCAGTGGTTCAAGGCTGGAAAAACTTCATGCAGGCCACAATCAATCAAAAGCTCATTAACTGCCTGCTCCTTCTATCAGACACACTGTGTTTGGACTAAGATAAATCTAATCAAACATCAATGGTTTGCAACGCTATGCTCCACGCCCATGTATGTGTCTTTTGTCTCTGGGTGACAGAAACTTTACAGTATATTGTATTGAGAGGTAATTATTTAAAACCTTTAGCTCGTTGTCTCCTCTCTCATTCCTCGGGTCGAGGGTTTCCCAGTGCGTAAGGGCAGTTCACAAACCATTCACCATTCTACTTCAAACATATCCAGAGTTTATTCAGACAAGCAAATGCATCAAATCACACCAATAACACACCAGAATCAACAGAAACTCAAAACCACAAGACAGACATCAATCACCTGAAAGAAACAGAAAAATAGACAAATACAGAGACCGATACGGTCTCCGGAGAGCACCGGTGCCGCCGCACCCCAACAATGTGATTAATTATTTTAGCTCTGAAACTTTTAAAGGAAGGTGTGTTCTCTTCTCTAATGTATGCAATCTGGGAGGGTCCCGGCTCCCCTGACTACAGGGAGTTTTAAATTTCAAAGGCAAGATGCTCTAAACTGTTGTTGCGGGGCCTGGTGGGGTCCTGAGAAAAAGCAGCATCTCACACCTCTGTGTGAGATCCTAGAATCTCTCCAGGTGTTCTCCTACACAAACACATGACAAAGGACCCCAACCCTTATATGGGTTCAGGAAACGGTTATCTCTGCGCAGACCCTGTGAGAGACTCGTCTGAATAAACAGATCTTTGCTGTAAACTAAAAGTGACACGGAAGCTGGTGGGGCAGAACTTCTCTCCCAACCAGAACATTCAACAGGCCGATCTGGATACAAGAACTGGCACAATTATCTTCTACTCGTTGATTATCATAGACTAGCACATATCCAAATTAATAGCTAGAACTGTTAATATAAAACTACAGATTAGACTAATTTTAACAAGTCATGCACATTATGTCTAAGAAAAATGTTCTACTGATCATACTGTTGATTGAGCTAAATCTACCTAAATGTTAACTTAAATTTGAGGCCAACTCAAGATAGTATTGATGTGTCTAATATTTAAACGTGCTTAAAGTTAAAACTAGCATAATTGAATTATCATTTCCAACAATTGCTAGCATGTTTGAATCACTTTCATAAATTATAGATGCACACAAGAGATTCATCAAAATTTTATGTCCTGAAAAACTGCAATGAGACTCAATGTTTAACTTTAGATTTCCTAAGCTGTTTCTGGAGTTCATCATCATGATGACTTCCTAACAGCCAAAGAGACATTTCACATTCTGCTTAGCGTTAATGTTGACTAACGGCGGGCCACTAAGACAGTAAATCTACACCTCCTCTATTTGCACAGAGATGCCAAATGACTGGCATGATCAAGTCGAAGCCTGCAGGTATTTAGGAATGCCTCATACATGCATAGAGACAGCAGCACATGCAGAAATCCTAGCTGAGAAACCAAACCAGCAGAATCCTCTCACACATTCCACAACGGTTTCCTCACAGGGGTGGAAAGAAACCAAACCCTGGCCTTTGAAAGAAAACAAATGGTGGTTCTGCCAAGCCCAGGGATAAAGTAGTGAGGAAACCTCCCTCTGCCCCTCCCTCTGCCCCTCCCTCCCCACCTCTCTGCTCCAGTCCAGTCCCGCCTCCAGCCTGCACTATATCAACAGTCTGCCTCTCACTGTCAAACTCCACAGAGCCGCTCAGTCCACAACTGCCTAACGGTCCTCTCTCCTCGTGTCGTCTCCTGACCAGCAGATAACCAGCAATCATGTTTTACCAGCAGAGCTATGGCTGCAGCCCCTCGGTCGTCACCAAACAGACCCGCAGCTACCAATCCAGCGCTGCCCCCCACAAGGCCCACAGCGTGTCTGGCCTCAGCTTCAGGAATGGCCCCCGCATCTCCTCCTCCAGCACCCGGATCGTCTCCTCTGGATTCGGGAGCAAGGGAGGATGTTTTGACCTGTCCAACCTGGACCAGAGCACCGTCCACCTGAACGAGAAGGCCACCATGCAGAACCTGAATGACCGTCTGGCCAACTACCTGGAGAAGGTGCGCTCTCTGGAGGCGGCCAACGCCAAGCTGGAGAAGCAGATCAGAGAGTACTACGAGAAGAAGGGCCCAGCAGCACAGAAGGACTACAGCCACTACTGGACCATCATCAATGAGCTGAAAGACAAGGTATGGAGTGTTGCGGCCTTCCCAAATCAAATATTTGCATGGTTGTTAATGATTATAAAGGAGAGCTTTAAAAGGATGCAGTATACAAGAAGTCAGAGTTGATGAAATATCTATTTAACTCTGCAGTTTTTCCTGTAGATCAAAATCAAAACCAATCTAAGGCATGTGACTCCAAATGAACAATTCAAAGAATGCTTAGTCCTCATTTGCTGCTTTCTCTCCAGATCCATGCTGCCACCATTGAAAATGCCAACATCCTGCTTCAGATTGATAACTCCAAACTGGCAGCAGATGACTTCAAAACCAAGTAAGACGAAGCTTTCTAAAGAGGTCAAACAAGCACTCTGTACTGGTACCAATTGCTCCATGTTGATGATCTGGATTTCTACGATAGATTCGAACATGAGTTGGTGATGCGCCAGTCCGTTGAGGCTGACATCGCCAACCTCCGTCGCCTGCTGGACCAGACCACCCTGACCAAGGCCGACCTGGAGATGCAGATCGAAGGCCTGCAGGATGAGCTCGCCTACCTGAAGAAGAACCACGCAGAGGTGGCTAACACTGAACATCTCTTCTACAGCCCAACCTGGGATGCAGAACAGATCTAACCCGTGCCTTCCCTAACTCTTTCAGGAACTTGCAGCAATGCGCTCTCAGCTCACCGGCACAGTCAATGTAGAGGTGGACGCCGCACCTCAGCAAGACCTGAACAAAGTCCTGGAGGAGATCCGCGCCCAGTATGAAGCCATCACAGACAAACACCGTCGGGACCAAGAGGCCTGGTTTAATGAGAAGGTGAAGAGGCGTTCCCCCAAACACACAAAATAATGTAAATGTTTGGAGGCTTGTTCCCTAAACTTCAGAATCATAGAGACTTAAGAATGTGTGTTTCTTTTTTTTGTTTAGTCGGCAGCCCTGAACAAGGAGGTGGCTGTAAGCACAGAAACCATCCAGACGTCCAAGACAGAAATCAATGACTTGCGACGCACACTCCAGGGTCTGGAAATCGAGCTACAGTCCCAACTCAGCATGGTGAGTAAAAACCAACCCCTAAAGCCCCCAAAGCACTGCCTTATTTAAGCAAAAATTCCCAGATCCAAGCCTGGTCAGAGCAAAATGAGAGAAGATACAGAAGGTAATGAAGGGAGGATAAGCTAGAGCAGAGGCTTTCCTGGAGGAATGAAGGGAGCAGTGGGGAAGGGAGGAGTTCCTTCGCAGGAAGACATTTCACAGACATCTGTTCAAGTTTTAAAAGTTGTTAAAAAAAAGAAGAAAGTTTGAGGAAAGCCAAAGGAATGCTGAAAAAACTGTAATCCTGTGGGTTATCTGTGCCCAGATGGTGTTAGTCACTCTCCACTCCTTGAAACAAACCTCCCTTCTGCAAACACATAAATACATGTAGAATCCCATTTTATCCCATCTGCTCTTTATCCTCTCATAAAGACAGAGGAGCTGCAAAGCAAACAGCCATGCCTTTGTGCAGAAACCTGCTGTATCCAGGGTGTGGCTGCAGCAGAAGATAACTCAAAACAGCCAGAATCCAGGACTGTAATCCCCCGAGACTTCATCGCAAGAAGAAACAATAACGAATACCTTTCTTTTTTTTTCTTCTCTCCTGTGACAGAAATTGGCTCTGGAAAATACGGTAGCAGAAACAGAGGCCCGCTACAGCTCCATGCTCTGCGGCTACCAGAACACCATCAACATGCTGGAGGCAGAGCTCTCCAACGTGCGTGCTAGCATCGAACAGCAGGGCCAGGAGTACAAGATGCTGCTGGACATCAAGACCAGGCTGGAGCAGGAGATCGCCACCTACAGGAGCCTGCTGGATTCTGAGGAATCTAAGTAAACCAAGGTACGTCGACTTTTTTTTATCTTTATGCAACAAATAAAAAAAAAATGTAATGTCTCCTCATTGACTGTTTTCTTAAACTTCTCTCCCTTCTTGTCATCATTTCAGACCAATTGGCACAGGTGAGAGACACATTCCTGCACAAACACTTTTACGATAGCCTTGAACAAATTCTGTAATAACAAATTCTTCTCTCTTTCTTTGTCACAGGAGGCTCAGTGTCCACAACTACAACTGTGCACTAGAAGGCCCGACTGGCAGGACAAGCTGTTCTCAGACTCACACACACACACACACACTATCTATTTAAGAAAAGCTGTTACAATGAGATGAAAAAACTGTACGAAAGATTCCCGAAAAGAAAACCTTGGTGAAGAAGAAGAAGACTCAATGTACAGTACTGTGTGTGTGTATGTGTGTCTTCATGTAAGACCTGTTTGACAAATAAAATCTGCTGGTTGAGATAAGAGTTGGTCTATTTTCTTTGACTTTGTTTTTCCATGACATAGTTCTGTGTTTACGCAGTCTCCATGGCAGCAGCTGTATTTTTTGGGAGGTGGGATGTTGAGCTTTTTCTTTTTCTCTTTCTTTTTTTCTTTTTTTTTTTTTTTTGAGGAAATCTGTCTTACGTAATCAGGCTGCTGTCAGGAAAAGGGTGAACAATAGTCAAGAGTTGGAGTCTGGAAAGTATTAGGATCTGGAGGAAAGGCCACTCAGATGCTTCAAGTGTTAGTTAAAAAAATTACATGGCTGTGCAAATATTGACACCCTCCAAACTATATCATATTTAATCATATTAGAAGATAATTAAACATGTTGTCTTGGATTTTTATGCAATATATGGACACAAAGTTGGTCATAATGTCTTGTGAAGCCACCGTTTCATTTTTTAAGTTAGAAAAAGCTACCTAAACAACTTCACCCCATGTGTGGAAGTTGATCAATTATCAATAAAATGTCATTAATTGTATGTATTGAAAAGCTTAGCAAAACCTTACCAGCAACATGCAATCATGAATTGCAGAATTTATTTATCCCTTAACTAAAAGCTATCTGATAACAGGGACTATTGTAAAAGATCTCAAGAAGCAATTTATCATGCACCCATCCAGATAAGGAACAAAGTCACTGATGTTTATCTCTGTGAGAAAAGTCTATTAGGCCATTTCTAATGACTTGGGACACCAGCGAACCACAGTTACAGCCATTATCCACAAAGGGCGAAAAGATGGAAAAGTGTTGAATCTCAGTCCAAGAATGGATCTATGAGTCATCCGGAGGGTCACAAAATAACCCAGAACCAGATCTGAAGCACTGCCAGCCTCACAGGCTTTAGTTCAGGTCAGAGTTCATGTTTTAACAAAAAGAAAAAAACTGGTCTTCATGGAAGAGCTCCAAGCCACTACTGAACAAAAACAGCATATCTGCCAAAAAACATCTTGATGATCCTCTTTCATACTTGTGGAATGGGATTTTGTGGACTGTGAATGTATGTCTCAGAGCCGGTGGAGTAAAACTAATGCAGCATTTCAGAAAAAGAAACATCAGGGTCGCAGTAAAACGTGGTAGTGGTGTGAGGGTTTGGTCCAGCTTTACTGCTTCGTGGTCCAGAGGACTTAATGGACCCATAAACTCTGCTAGACAGAATAAAGGCTCTTATAAGAGAAAGAAAACGCTTGAGATGCCGCAGCATGACTTTAAACCAGCCTCTCCTGCTGGAAGATGATTAAATGTGGCAGAACTGAGACAGTTCTAGAAAGAATTTCTTCACAGAGATGCAGATTGATAACCATTTGTTGAAGAACTCAATGGCAGCCTTGGTCAACAAGGGGCAACAGGCTCAGGGCGAGTTAGTTTTTATGTGGGTTAGGTTGATTTGGGAAACTTCTTTGTAAGCTGTTTTTTAACTTTTTTCTGAATGTTTTCCTCAGATGATCTGATACATTTGTAGGGGTCAAAAACTTTATATAACAGCCTGTAAAATCCCTTAAAATTAGATTACATTTGTAGTTGTAATGTGTTAACCTGTGGAAATCTTTAAGGATCTGATAACTTTTGCAAGACACTGTAAATGGATAAAATAAAATAAAAAATTTAATTTATTTCAGAGTTTGTTCTGAGTGTGTTTTTTAAGAAAGACACACCCAAATGGTTTGCTAATCTTTACCCCAGCAGCTTCTCAGCACTGTAACATCGAGTCTGTGTAACTCCTGTCACCTAGAAACAAGAACACACACACAGCTGAGGTCAGAAACCCGCAGGAAGAAACAATGCAAACAGTGACTAACTAAACAAAGCGTGTCATGATGGAAACAGGTGTTATCAATGCAGGATTCGGGTCACTTTTATCAACTTTGACTGATGTCAAAACACCAGAGAGCCATTCTGGGCGGAAAGCCTTGTCTGAAGCTGATGAACTATGTTTCCGTTGTGCAAGCCTTGCCTGAAATTACAGAGAAATCCTTTGAGGGGTTAGAAATTCTCAGCTGATGGAGTAATAATAGACAATAACAGAAGATCTCACTGCAGTTTTTAACTCTCTCAGAGGTGCTTCATGTAGTCGTGTTTGGAGCAGATCAGAGCCTCTTTCACTCTAAATGCAAAGTACTTTAATGTATCTTCCTAATTTTGTAGGTAAAGCCAATGCAAAGCTCATAAAAGATGAATGAATTTTTTTCTGAACTGCTGTTTATCAGGCCAAGCCGTTTGCTGAAATGCGCCGTAACACTAAACCCACTCAGTTGTATTATCAGCATTCAAACAGCGCCCCCTTGACCTGCAACTTTGAGACTGTGACCTTCTTACACTGTAACAGCACATCCCCAAAAACCAGTAATACACTCTGTTGTTGGGCGCTATCTTGTGGCTCTGCTTGCGGCACAGATGGTTTTGTGGGGCGTACGGGTGGATCACGGCTGGAGGGGTTGTCTGGAGTTGTGTTCTGGCGCTCAGGGCTTTTTGCATGTGCCAGCAAACAGTAAATCTGTGATTTGACCTGTTGGGCGATGGGGTTGAAGTCTTTAGGTGGTTGTATTCTTTTCCTGGAATTTATAATGCCAGGATTGCCAAGTGGGTAAAGGTTGGTGAAACCATAGTCAGTTTGCCAAACATACATTTTATGTCCTCTTTGTGTCTTCACTCACAAAAACTGTATTTTATAGAGACTGAATTCCTAAAGCAGCTGCTGTCATTGATAAATTCTCAAGCTTTCATTGTCAGAAAGCAAAACATATCTGGAAATCCTTTCTTTTAGTCTATTTCTGAATCTGCCATCACTTTTAACCCTCTGTTTACCATCAAATAGGCAGAAGGTAGAATATGACATGAGTTAATTTATTTCTCTCTCATTTTTATTGTCTTTTTAACTTAAATTTAATGAACACTTGAAGAACTATGATGCATCCTTTTTAGAAGAGGCTAATGTTCTGCAGATACAGTCTGAAGACTCAAATGTCTGTAAGGTCTACTGAACAGAAAAATGGAAAAGTACTGAAAATCGAATATGGTTGCTACTTAGAATATTGTCACAAACATTTCTTTAAGGAAGCTGTGATTGGAGTTCAGAGGCATTTAAAAAGTAATGAGAATCAGATACTCAAATGGGTTTTAGCAAAATTATTTGAAAAAATTTAATTGTCCCACCAGATAATACAATAATGCTGTTGGGATTACATTCATGTTGCAAGTTTTCATGTGTCATGAAGGGAAAGTGGGAACTGGAAACACCCAACATGTCAGGAACAACGTCCGCTTTGAGTACCAGGTGTTTACAGGAGGGCAGGTGTGGTCTAATCCACAGACACTGAGTGGTGGCGTAATGCAGAGTACACCCACGTCTCCATCCTTAGTCATCCTATCATTTTAGTTTGTGATCGAGAACATTTCATAAAGTGTACTTGCATCTTGTTCAGCCCCTTGTCATGTCCTGCAGGATATTATCTTAAGGATTTGGTTATTTTCACTGAGTTAGTGACTGATACTGACTCAGTCACTGAACAAGTCAGGGCGAGTAACCGTGTGGCACGATGACGAGACAGAGCTTTAGTAAATCAGCACAAGGTGGGTGGGTCAAGCTTTACTAGTCATGCATTTCTTCCCATTTCTTCTCAACACTACAACATATTATCTCTAAATATGTAATAAAGTAATTATAACTATGGCTGGGCAAGGCTTGGCAAGTTTGTTTGTCCAACATAATTCATTTACAGGGTACTTCAAAGTGCTTAACAGGTAACCATAGAAACAGACATTCAGACATGATAGAAGTGAAATGATAAGGTATTCATTAGCCTTTGTGGAAAGGAACAGTAATCAATAATATCTTCAGGCAACAGTTTCTGCACATCTCAGGCTTTAATGCAGATCATTCCAGAGTGAGGAGCAAAGAAAGATTATTCACATCCTACTCAGCTAAAAAAAAAATCTCATGTTTGTTGTATTTTGTGCAGTTCTAAGTTTTTTCCACATCTTCTCTCCAACTGATTTTGCATAGTCATGTAAACTTGCAAATACTAAGGAAAGCACAAATAACACGCTGAGCAAAAAAATAAATGCCCCATGTCAAATATGAGTTTCATGAACATTTGGGTTATGCAATATACAGAGAACCTCAAAATACTGTATATTTTAATTACTGATCTTCATGTCGGCATTGATAACATCGTGGTCCTGGCGGATTGGCAGAGCATGATAGGGGTCAGGTTGAGGAATGGGATTTTTCAGTATCTTGTGTGTCCGCCAGCTGTGTCTCTCAGAGCAACACATCTTCTTCGCATGGAGTTGATCAGATTGTGTATGGTGGCCTGTGGAATGTTATTCCATTCCTCCTGGAGTGCCACATGGACCTGACCCACATGGCTGCACTTGTGCCATGCTCTGCATTTTCAGATGATGGATTGGACAGGTTCACATCTTCCTCCTTGTCCTATGTGGTGGGTTCCTTGCTCTCCAAGATGCTGTTTGTTCATAAATTTTCTCTAACAGCCCTCTGACAACTTCAATTTTTCTCCCACTTAACCACTATGCACTGCTTTGTGTTGGTCTGTCCCGATGAAACACATTAAAAGTCTGCGCTTGCATTGCAACAAAATGTGAAAAAGTTCAAGAGGCGTAAACACTGTGCTTTACTATTATAATGAGTAACTATTTTGACATCTGCTCGTAGATATGCCGGGTATGCAGACGACATAGTTTCTGCTGCCTTTTAGGACATTCAGTTTCAGCAGAGAAAGCCAACTTGAGTTTCACACTTGACAACAATGTTGTTATGAATACACTGAATAATAATAATTATGAGCTGCAACTTTTTTTTTTAATCTGTACTGCCATTTGATGTTGTATCACTCAGATCTTTGCCGTAAATAGAAAAGCTTGAAGATGCAGAGGAGAGGAGAGCAAAGGCTTATCTCTGAAAAGCCACTAAAATGATCTACAAAACCACATGGAGCAATTACTAATGCTTTTATCGTCCTTTTAAAGTCGTACTCGATGCCGCAGGGACATAGCTTGAACATTCACAAGTTGCTGCGTGAATAGTAGAGACAGGATTTAAGGCTCTGTAAAAGGAGCCAAATGATGCTTGTTTCAGAGTGCAGTTCAATAGACAGGCAATATTTTTGGTTTATTTGTATTTAGGATCCCAGGCTGGAGTAACCGTTATTATTGTGTTTTTGAAAATAATCACTGGGAGCATGTTTTAGTGGTTTTCTCAACTTTCAGATGCCACTCTCTTTTCTTTGGATTAAATTGGGGTGTGACATAAGCAAAAACAGAATAAACCAAACATCTCTCACCAGATCAGGACACCTCCTGCCACTACAGGTATTACTGAGCTCTCATATGTAATATTAAGCATCAAACTTTTCTCATGGTAGAGTTCAGGTTAGACACGCTAATGGAATACAGCGCTGTTCAATAATGAATTAATTATGAACACGGAGGAAATGGCACAGACACTGGTGCATTCACTTCCAATTGTAAATCTGGCATTTATCCCTGTGAGCACCAGCCTTGATGGCAAAAAAACATATTAAAACTATACAAGTTATTTAATATTCTGTTTCGGGTTGCAACTGAAGAAAATCAAACGTAATGTAAACTGGAATAATGTATTATGGTTTAAAGTAACAACAATTTAATAATATGTTTTCTTCCCTAAATGTCACAAATTAAAAGTTACTTTAATATTGCACTTCAATGACCTCATGCCTTTGCATAGCTAACCATTTCTGAACTCAGGGCCACATTTACTTTAACCTCCTAACAGTCAAAAACCACAGCTCACGTGTGTTGGGATTTAATTCAATTTGTGGTTCATTCACTTGTATTAATGACCTATTATGTCAATTGACTGATGAATAGTAAAAATATGGTTGGACATGGTCCAGTGCAACAAAAAGCACTGGCATGTTTCAAACACTCGCGGCGCTATCTTCTTCCTGCTTTTTGCGGCTAGCCTGGGGCCATGCAATGAAGTCATGAGAGTGGAAGACAATTTGTTTGATGCCAAATAGTTGACACATAACCAAAGTTCAACCACAGTTCCCACATGCAATTTCTGTTTACTGATGAAAAATGTAGTATTATGTGTTACCCTTTCACATTGCCATGAATCAGTTCTCTAAGAGTAAAAAAAAAATCTGCAAAGACACAGGAGGGAAAAGAGTAGCTCAATAAACCCTTAAAAAGCTTGATTTGACAAACTTCAGAGCAGAACCAACAGTGTCTGAGGACGACAGCTAAGTTACGTTTCCAATCGAAGCAGCTGGAATGCTAATCACCATGAACATTGGTGTACATGAAATTGTTGTTTTTTTTCGATGAGCGTCATGACTCATTGTCCCGGGATGCATTATGTCACAAGGTGGAGGTGGTTGTTGCTAAGCCTCTTCAATCTGTTTGTAAAATTACACCAAAAAGTTCATTCTCTATGTTCTCACCACGAAGATCATCAGCTGCCTGGAGCTAAATCAAAGTAGTGCTGGCAACAACTGAGCTACTTTGCAAAGTTTTCATATTGAAACCAAGGGAATTGATAGACATCTACAGTGGAGTGGTTAATTATAAGGGTTTGTACTTTTGTGACTACAGTACATTTCTGTATACTGCAACAGCCTAATTAGGATTAAATATTAAATCCATAATAATGCATATCTTAAGGCAAATTACAGTCTTGCTTGCTGCTCCACTCAGCAAGGGTTTCACTCTAAAGCTGGAACACGAACATGAGTTGAGCTTTAACTGAATCTCATGTTTGAATTTGTATATTTTTCTGTATCTGACTTTAAAACACAAACACTTCATACCCACTAAGTTAGTCAGTCACTTAGATGAATACTTTAAAGTATTGGAAGACAGAAGAAAAGAGTTTTCTTTAAAATATTCCCTTAGCAGGCATGGTGTAGCCTATTTGTCAGCGTGGAATATAACTAGGTCGTATTAACCTGTCATATCAGTGAAATGTTTGATTGAGCAAGTCATGTCTGCAAGAGTTAAACGGGAGGCTGACAGCATGCTCATCCCCAGGAATGTGTATGTCAGTGGGTCAAGAAGGAGATTAAACAGCTGGAAAAAGAAGAAGCATTTTTCACTTAGATTGGAGTTGGGGAGGGGGCTTCTATTCTGGAGAAGTAACTCACATGCTGGGAGGAATGCCTAGCCTCTTCGCTAAAAGGCGTCTGGCACCGTATGGCATCGGACCTCAACGCGAAACTCCCTGCTGCAGCAGAGAGTAGGAACAAATGAGAGGTAGAGACTGGCGCAAACCCACAATCGGGGCTTTTCAGCCGATGCCAAGCATAAAACAGTTATAGCCTTTCATGCATTTTCATTCCCGCTGATCCTCCCATCAGTGTATTCAAACCGTAAAAATACACTTTTCATTCAGCACATTGTCTTCCACAGTCTTTACCAGTCGTTGTTGTTGGCATCACAGGGCATCAGAGAGAGAGAGAGATAGAGATGTGGTTAACCGGTGGAGCTGGTTTAAAGAAACACGCCCTTCATAAGACTACACTTAACTGCAGTAAACACCGACTGCTGTTCTGAGACAGCAGCTTTGCACAATGCAAATTATAGTGCAGCAGAGTGATACTAAAACTTCACCAATCACCTGAGCTGATGCTTACCTGGGCACAGCATAAACTGCTTGTGTGTTGTTGTTCTTAAAGTGCATCTGCTTAAATCTCTCCCAAGTCACAAAAAACCTGGTGTGGTATAAGAAGAGAATCAAATCCTCTGTGAGGCCCGGTGAGGCAAACTTTCCCTCACAAAAATGCCACCGACTGTAAACACGTGGTATGACTGTATTTTTCCTAATTTTCCGAGTGTAGCCTAAACGTTGACATAAAGGCTTTCACTGTAGCAGTTACATAAAGCAAGTTTCATGTTCTCCAAGTATGTTTCCATAGTTTTTGCATTAAGAGAACAGAATAAACAGAGCACTGACATGTTGGATGTTTTACCTCAACACCTAGCAGAGAAATTCTCTCCCAACACGGCAATGACAGCGCCCCCAGCTGATACTTGGCTTAAACACAGAGTAGAGGCTGACACATTTGCAGGACTGGAGCCACATTTGAAGCACATTCAAACCCTCATAGAGGCAGATGTTGCTTCCGGTGACATCTTTTTCCTTGTTGGAAACTCTGCTGCGGAACTGCAGCATGCATAGTCAACACAGTTTCTGGGGATTTTTTTTTAGCTTTTACTTGATCAATGTGTCACTTTCACAATAAAGTCTTTAAGACAAACCATAGCAAGGAACTGGGAATGTTTTGAAAGTCCTGTAAAATGACCAAAAAACCAATGTTAGGTGACCACAATCAGGGATTTTAATTGGGTGGTGTGCAGCAGGAAATCCCCAAAACACAATGTGACACATTCACTGTGCATGATAATTATCTATACTGATTATTGAGCACTGTGGGTTTGCAGTCTGGATCTATTTCCAGAACAAGCTCAGCTGAATGTTTCTGACATCACAACACTGCCATCTGTGGGGCATGAGCTGAAATGTCAGTCATTTTGAACCCGTTTAGAAATCATTTCACTTTATTCTAACATTCACTAAATCACTACAAACAGTAAAACTAAAAAATATTAATTTTAGAAAGAAAATTATTGTTCAATTTAATACGCAAACGTTCCAGTTTATGTGAGTGGGTTTGTTTGCATATGCCACTATGTCCTGACAGTATGAGACAGATAATCTGTGAAAAAAATATCTTCCTCCTCCCAGTGAAAAACAAGCAGGGTCAGTAGAAGCGTCTTAGTGTTGTCAATCAATTTCATGTACACGCTGCTTAATATTCTAACGGCTAAGAAAAAGCTCACCGTTCCAGGAAAACCATTTATCCGCCGTCATTGGTGACCATGCTAACTAGCCCGAGCATTCATGGTAGGCTCTGCTGATGGGGAGAAGTTGTAGCTTAGCACAGAGCAACTGGGAAAATGTGAGCAGCTGGTACACACGGGTGATTGATTGTGTCAAGACCCTCCCCCTGACTGATTGGTTGTTTCTGATGGAGCGGTGTATTTGTTCAGACGAAGAAGGCAAAAGAGTTTGATTTTTGATTGTCTCTAATTATACCGTCCTAATATAGTGATAATTTAACAAATATTTGTAAAAGTTACTTACTGTAGCTTTAACTTTATGATGGAGAATGCTAATCTGAACTATTACCACACATGTACTAAAGGATTTTTCCATGAATTTAAATCGTTGTGCAGCTTTAAGTGCTTGACATCCAAGTCGTTAGCACGAACTGCGACAGGGCCAACATCTCTGACAGACAAAAACATCTTGGTTGAAACATTTCCTGGCTAAGCGTGTCATGTGCTTTCTTCCCCCTGACCTCTGACCTTTCCCCTCAAACAAGAACTACCAGGTCCTGAAACTCCTTATTCCAGCGACAGGAAATGTTCTGGAGAACACTGACCTTTTCTTTTGACTCTCCAAAAGATACAACAAATCAAGCTTAAACAATTATCTGAAGAATCACACTACTAAATTAGTCAGTTGCAGATTGTTAAAAGCAGTCAGTACCAGACACTTTTCACTACAGACGGGACGGAAAGGAACTTTTCTGTTACTTCCCACAGATGGTGGATTGACCTGGGAAGTTGCAGGGCTTGCCGACGTGTCAAAGTCATTGTTGGTCTGCTTAAACCATCTTTGTATCGGTACAGGATACATTGGTTCATGGAAAAAGCTCCCTCCCTCTAGTGGATGCTGCTTCTATGCTGGGGTATATTTGGTTTTGCAACCATAACAATGTTTAAACATGAAAACATCCTGGCTTCTTCCAATTGTGTACAATGTGAAAAGGCTGTTCCATATTAAGCAACAAAGAGTCCAAAGAGTAATTCAAATGAAGTGATTCATCAGACCAAGCTACAGCCTTCAACTTTCCACATTCTAGTGCTGATGAAAAGCATCCTGAAAAGTTAAAAAACACAAATTGAAAGCTTTTTTGTCCTTCCTAACTGCAACAGAGCATTGCTTTTTTCCCCCAAATAAAGCAACATATGAACTAATCTTTGCTCCTCAGATGCGTCTAGCTCAGTTTTCAGTCGTTGGACAGCATGAGAGGTTCTGCATGTCACGCATTTGGAACAACCCATAAAACGTCTCAAATCCTTTCGCTTATGACGGATGACAACGCCAAGCAGTTTCACTGGCAGCTGCAAAATCCAGCCCAGATTTCTTCATAGTGAAACAGTTCTTCTGTAAAGAGGTGACTTCAGGATGAGTCTGAAATTCTTAGCATCATGGAGATCAGACAGAATTGATTCAAGTATAACTAAAACAGAGTCTGATAGCTCTAAAGTATGTCCCAGATATAATCGTAGAACTAACATTTACCGCATGGTTCAAGTTAAAGAAAGCAGAAGTTGTGTTGAAGTCTTACGTTACACCTCTGTGAAAAAAAAGCATTTATCTCCTTATGAAACGGAGGTCCTTTTTTGACACACAAGTTTAAAATCAAACAAATGTTAATATCAGCCAAGAATAATATTTTCAGACAATTTCCTGCTCTATGCTTTGTTGCACAGCCAGGGGAGTCCAAGAATGTTTACCAGTGAACAAAGCTAGGTTTATAAAGGCATAAATGAGTATTTGATCTGTGTTTTAAGTGGAGTTCAAACAGACTGAGTTAAATACTAAATTCACAGCTCCACTAAACTGCACTAAAACTGCAAATGATTGGCATGTTCACACACTCAGCAGTCAATAAGCGCACGCCCTGATAGAAAATGCCGGCACTGTCTCTGCATAATTTATCCAAATCTTTTGCAAGTTTGGGAGCGTTTATGTTCATAACGTAAAACATAGAACCTATGTTCAAAATTCTCAAATTGCGAGCTCCCCTCATGAAAACTCATTTGTATGGATTTATGCACAATGTCCCTTTTGGCATTAATCAGAGCAGAGACCCAGGAGGCAAGCTTCCCCGTCCAACATCAGTGTCTGACCTCACAAATGCATTTGTGGAACAATCAAAAACTTCCCAAGACACTCTCCTAAACATTTTAAAACCTTTTCAGAAGAATTAGAGATATTATAGCTGCAAAGGGTGAACCAAAGTTTTATGTTACATTAAAATGAGTCACTTTTAAAGTTGGACAACTTCTTTAAACCATTTTTTAATGGTTTAGATCAAAACTTTAGTCACAGAAGACACACAAGTGCAATCAGTTTTACCAGTTTAATTTTATAGGGGAACCACAGGTACTTTAAAAGAAGGTTATACAGCCTGTACATCTGGGAGCCGCACTGACTGACTCGATAGTCATCTCCTCCCTTTAAATACTAATTATTTAAATGTTCTATAATCTGATATTGATACAGAGATACAATAAAAGCTTGTGTAACTGGTCCTGCAGCTTTACTGATATGTCAATGTTGGGACTGTTTCCTTATATTTTGTTGTTGTTGTTGATTTTTTTTTTCCAAAAAAGGAAAATAAAAAGTTAGGAGGCAGAAACTGCCAATCTGTAATCCTGTATTACTCCCAATTCACTCACACAATAGAGAGAAAGAGAGGCAGAAAGGGAGAAAGAGGGAAAAAAAGAAAGAGATAAAATTAATGTGTTCTGAAGGCTGGTCCGTGATGGAAAGGGGAATCAGTTCATAGCGAGGTCCAGAAAAGCACAAATGATCATTTGCGCTTTCTGGGACCTTGACTCCTACTCCGCCTGACCCCCCCAACCCACTCCAAGGCTCACTTCCAGAGCTGAGTGCTCAGAGTCTGACCCGATCCGGCGGCGGCGGCCCAACCGCCCATGGCTGAAGGAGGCTGACCGAAGGCCATCTGACCCCCGGCACCGTTCAGAGTCATCCCTGACATCTGTTGGTTCACCTGGGGAAGACACAGAGGGCGGTCAGAAGGAACATCAGACAGAACCGACACCGGTCCAACAGTATCCAGATTCAGCAACGTTTAATACAGAAACAGGCAGGTTTACTATAACCTATAGTTTGAGTTTTTTATTTACAGGGTAAAATTCACATGACGAAATAATAGCTGGTGACAATCATTGGTTATAACTGAGAGAGGGATGTTTGACATCTTCCCTTTGTGCTGGAATGTGCAGAAATGTCTGTGTTGCATATTTGTGGTTTATTATTCTGGCGAACATCTGAACATATTCAGTTTTCTGGCACAACCCGACAGATATGATCTTTTTATTTTTTGTACATAAAATGTGTATTTTGTTCAGAGTACATATAGTTTAAAGGGAATGAGATATGTCAGCATATCTAATTTAATATATTAAAAAGAACATTTAACTGGTCACCATCACTATGCAGCTGTGAGCAGGATCTCACAACAAAATTATTTAAATGTAATACTCACATTAAGTCTAAAAAATGCTGTAATAACTTGTTTCCCCTTACAGATTAAACAAATTAATTGTCATTTTGTCAACTTAAATTTTAAACCTGATCTAACAAACTACAACTTCGTTAAGTGCACAGATTCTTAGCCAACTATTAAAATCTCTGCATATTTAGGAGGCTGGGCTTTAAAGCCCTTGTAGTAACTGACTTGTAGCACAAAAAACAAAGCAAAAAAAAAAAAAGAAAACCAAACAAAAAGAAACAAGCCAATGAATCAAGAAAAGCTTTTTCACGCATCATTTACTAGGTTGCCAAGAGCGTGTCCACATGTTATTGTTTTTCAACTTCACTAAAAATGCAGCAGTGGTTCTGACTTACTTTTTTAACCAGAATATATGATGATCATCTCTAAAGTGTGATGAAAAGCTTTCTTTGCATTTTTTTGTGCATTTCCATGTGCAGCATTTTGCCTACACAATAATAAAAATAAAAAAAACATTTATGGCACTCTCTGGGTGTTTTACCTTAAAGTTTAAGTGTTCCAAAGTTTTGAAAATAAAAATTACAAAAATATTACTAATTCTAAGGTTGTAGAAGTGCCGCCACCTAGTGGTTACTGAGTGGCAGTGTGGGCATAAGAGGCGAATTCCAACTGTCATTAGCTAATTTGTAATGTTGGTTTGCAATTTTCCCCAAGGTATAAGCATCATTATTTCTGTTTTTCTTGGTAAAACAAGTAATACTAATGCTGGAAGAAAACAAATGTCTTCTACCTGCATCAAATATCATATTTTTTTACAGTTTTGGTTAAGGAAATTGAACTACGTTTGTCCACCATTTCCACCAAATGCTTCTAATTTTTTGTCATGTCTGTAATATCTTCTACTTTTTGTTTTTGTACTTGTATATTTACTGTAAAAGTCTACACATCTGGCACACTTTTCTCATATTCTGTGTTCTATTCCTTTGTAAACACAGATGTTTTCTCGATTTAAAAAAAAAAAGTTTAAAAAAAAGTTGCACAAAACGGACTCCAGCATTTTAATGGTCGCCGTACCTGACCCATGTTCCATTGAGCCTGCTGTCCCGGCTGGATGGAGTACATCCCCTGAGTGGGCATCATGCCTGCAGGCATCGGCGCACCTTGAGGTCCCATCATCCTGGGGGCCATGCCCATGATTCCAGTGGCGGGCGCGTTTCCCATGAAGCCGTTCGGCATCGTCATGCCCACCATCATGGCAGGATTGGGCCCCATCATGGCCGCTCCACTCTGGGCCATCATTGCACCCATGACAGTGGTGGGTGGCACAGCTGTTCCCATGCCAGGAAAGGCCTGATAACCTGGGGTGGCCTGAACAGGAAACTGCATCTGAGAGGGGCCCATAAACATCCCGGCTGACGAGGAGAAAAAAAGAGAACAAGACGGTTGAGGAAGTTTAACAATGAAAAAATCCTCAGACTTTTATTCAAAGGAAAACGTTTAAAGGTTCATAGTAGGTATGCAAGTCATCGATTAAAAAGTTAATATAAAGTTGATTAATCTTACGATTGTCTAATGATTAATTAATAAGCAGCCATTTTCTTAAAACCACATCCTCGACTTTGTGGCTCATCAGTAGTTTTTGGTTGAGAAGTTAACACTGCTCCACCGTGCACTATTGAGGTGAAACTTAAGGAGTTTGTCCAGTATTTAAATTTAAAATCAGAATGTAATTAAGTGCAATTTGTATTCCACAGCAGACTCTGATTGGATTGCTTCTCTTTCCCGTTCTGGCTCCGCCATCTTTGTTTATGTATGAACTGGCTTCAGTTAAGGATGACCAGTGGCGGCCTCTTCTGGATGGAGGTGAAACTACAACACTGAAAGAAGCTTTAAGCGAATATTATTACTTAATCGATTGGAACTAATGTTAATCTAAGGAACTATTAATTAACAATTAATCGTAAGTTGATTAATTGTTTGCATC
Organism: Phalloptychus januarius; assembly: GCA_902982915.1. NCBI lineage: Eukaryota > Metazoa > Chordata > Actinopteri > Cyprinodontiformes > Poeciliidae > Phalloptychus > Phalloptychus januarius. The sequence continues at coordinate 190,819 of CADWAE010000251.1, read as the reverse complement.
CTTAGTTCACACTGAGCAAATAAATATCCATCTGACCTGTATTCATCAGCTATAAAAGCTGCAACTGAATGACCAATTTACGCATGATTTTCTTGAGGTGAATTATAAGCCATCACCAATGCATGTCCCCATATGTCATGACTACTATTGCTGGGGCAATTTTAGTCATTAAAAAACAACATGTTTATTGTGGTCTGTTGGTTCTCACCAGCAGGAACTTGCTGGGACATGCTGTTTGTTCCATACAGCGACAGAATGGAGTCCTTAGACAGCGGCTTCTTGGTTCCGTCCTCGGCTTTAGTAGCGCTACTGTTGTCGTTGAACAGATCCAGGTCGGCCTGCCCTGACCCTGAGCTGGCCCCGCCTCCCACGCATCCCGCAGCCGGAGCTTGTGTCGGGGTGCACGCCGTGGTCCCGGAACTCCCCTGGAAGGATGACTGGTATTAAAAAAAACCCCCACTATAAATGTATTTTGTTTTTATTGGTAAAAAAAATACAAGCATTCCTTCTAAAGAGCTCAGTGAAAGCATGCAATGCACTGAAACAAATAAAAACAAAACATTTTTGTCAAAAAAGGACCATTCAGAACCAAATATTCATGACATTTTATGCCTAAAATGTCATGAATATTTGGTTTTGATATTCATGACATTTTAGGCATAAAATGTCATGAATATTTGGTTCTGTTAAACTTTCTTATGGCCAGACTATAGTTTAGAAGAACTGAGCCATATTCTTCCTCCTGCTCTAACCATCCCAAAACCAGTTGAGCATTTGGGATTGATCAATAGTGTTTACTAGTAACTACCTGCTTGACTGAGTTATGAATATGAATAAGAAAATCCACCATTATAGTCTTCATCGACTGTTTAATGAAAAGTAAAATTTTGCTCTTTTATCTTTTCAACCAATATAAATAGTTACCATTTGTTCCAACGCATTCATTTTCACTTTGAACAAGCACCAAACCACTTCTACCAACTCAATCGGGTGTTTTTACCTGAGAAAACTGAGCCGCAGATGTGGATGATGGCAGAGGGTTGGACACCATGGGGCCAAATATATCCAGGTCATTGTTCTGGTTTGTGCTTGTGCTACCATTGTTAGCTGATGCTGCAGCGGCGGGCGTGTCTGCGACAGAATGGAAAGCAAACTGGTTTTACAGGAGGAATACAGCCTCGACATAAGGAGCAGCATTCCTCCTCGTCTCAGTGAGACGCCTCCCGTTTCTTCACTTCATGCTACCTATATTCATTAGAAATGGAGCATAATGAGAAGACTGGAAAGATATCCCACCGCTCCATTGGAAAAAAAAAACAAGCGACTTCACATTTAAACAGATGTCGTCCTGACTGTTTAGCACAAGCCCGAGGCGTGAGGAAACCAACATGGACTACTTGTTCCTGTTTGTATTTGATGCTGGTCTGTGTGCGATTGCAGATCTGTAATACACAGCAGGATTAGAGGCTTATTGAGGCAACTTCAGGTTCAGAGATTTTCAGCATGACTAAGCTGGTTTGTTTGTCGCTATAGCAAAGTGGGGCTGAAACCTAACCTGATTCACAGCGGTTCGTGTTTGCGAAGAGGTTTAGGAGGTCAACACACATCGAGATGCCAACCTCCGACCAATCGGCGCAGTTAGAAAAGAACCGCTGAAGAAAAACACTGAGTGGGCGGAGGATGGACTGAAAAATGTAAAAGTTTTGTTTTCTGATGTAGCAATGAAAGTGCTGAAGTCACAGGACTTGTAAGGAAGCATGTCATGTTCTCTCCCCCACCTGTTGCTGATCAGCTGACTCACCAAAGGCTGCTACAATTACCTTGGCTGTAGGGACACTTGGTTGCATACAGCACAACCAAACTCCAGTAAACTTCTTAGCATCGAACTGGCGCATTGCATACATTACAGAAAAACTTTAGCAATTAGGTAAAATTTAAAACCTCAAAAGAGACTACTCCTCCAGGAAACAATCATTTGTCAACAGCGAAGAGCCCAGACCTTCTGTATGAAGCAAAGTGTAGAACAAGGGACTGGTTTTTACCAGGCTGTAATTGTTGTTTAATCCAGCAGAAACTGTCTTAGTAGGGCATTTGGGTTTTAGTCCCTTAGAGAAACCTGGTCTCTTTAAGAGACTAAGTTGTTTCATAGCAGCAAGTATCCACAAACAACCGCTTAAATAAAACCATGTTGCTGAGAAAGATATAATTTATATAACTGTGGTCTATGTTAGCAGTAAATCCAAAGTAAAACATACATCAAAACTGTTTAACTAATTATTATTTGTTTTAACAAGTCTTATCACATTGCCTCATTCTTTTACATTTTCAAATTTTTTCCTGACCTACAACTAACCCTGGTTTTCCTCGTTCTTTTTTTTCATCCACTATCAGGACTTTTACACCAGACTTGTTGAACTTCCACATCCATAAACAGTTTTGGCATACAGTGTCGAAGTGAACACACTTATTATGAAATATAACCCTCCAAATATTGCTTCAAAGCATACTTTTGCTATTACAATGTAGCCCATATTCACATTACCATGGTGACTGCAATTTGATGTACTATGCAAATTGCAGCTCAAAATAACGATATATTGCGGTTGGCTTTAAGAATCTGATTTTGTAAAAACGTCAGAGTATCTGCTGCTGACAGCCCACTAAATAAGAAACCTTTTTGGTGAAGCAAGTAACAGAGATCTGGACACTCAGAGATCTGGACACTCAGAGATCTGGACACTCAGAGATCTGGACACTCAGGATGGATTTTACATAGTTACTCGCTGTTTGCTTCCTTTCAAGAAACACCCCTTTCCTTCTTTAATATGATTGGTTCCCTTGTTCCACCTCTGACCATTTTGCATAATTATGAACGTTTATAAAGCTAGAAAGATCCGGGTTAATTTTCCCACCTGAAAGCAGGCTTTTCAAACACCCCAAAAACTTATCTTCAATGTTAAATGGAAGATGCAGGCTCTTGTGGTTTGTTATTTAACCAAACCTAACCAGGTCACTGCTACCAATCTGTCTTGCTTTTTGTTGCATTTGAAACTGAGCTGCAGATCATGTGAAACTCTAAACTTGCATCAGGGTTTTTAATCAAAACAAGAAGTTAGAGGTCTGGCGTCAGCAGCTTTAGCACTTCCTCTTCTAAACACAAAGACACAAAATAGCATTCAGCTGTGTCTGATGTAAAGCAGCAGGAATTAAGTTTAGCTGGAAGTTAAAAGTCTTCCGCTGCATCATGGAAGGAATCAGAATATGTCAGCTTAATGCAAATGATAAAGCGGCGCATTTGTTCTGATCGGGTTTGGCAAATGACGTTTTCTCTCTGACTCATTGGCTCGATTAAAACAAAGTGTGAAAAATGAATCTACTACAGACGGGTAAACAGCAACTGTTAGGCAACACCATGACATGTTCCCTCTCCAATATGAGCGGCCACTACGGCCAAACACCAACGTTTTTACTAAGCTCAACTGTAAACACAAGATCGTTCAACTACAGTCCCAACACATGTATGACAAGCAAGCAAAATGAAAACAAAACAGGAAATAAGGCAGATTAGCATATTTTTAACTGATAATATTTGAGTTTGCACATTTTACACTCACCAAGGCCTAGTAGGTTCACAGGGGGCTCTGAAGACTTTGCAGGACTTATTTTGGGAGCTGGCCTGGACTCTTCACTCTGAAAGCAAAATATATTTTAAAGCACAACTTAAAAGGCAGCAAAAGCATAAAACAACTCAAACGGCTCAGTTTTTGTGTGCTCCAGACTCACCTTGGTGTAAGAAGACACCTTGCTCCCTCTGTCCGGCTCCTTCTCTTTCTTGCTATCTTTTGGCTGACGACACAGACAAAAAAACACTGAACAGCTGAAACCGCTTTTATCTTCAACCTTCTCTGATAAGATGACTCTATTTTGTTCTCTGGAGACTTGTGGGGTTTCTATCTTACCTCCTCACTGTGGGAGGTCAACGTTTTAGTAGGTTTAAACTTTAGGTCATTACTTTACAAATGCGGGCAACAGATAAGTTCTGTTGTTTTTCCCATTTTTAGGAGTGACTATGTTGACTGACTTCTGTGTCTATATCAGGGGTCAAAGGCCAGTTCTCAAGGGCCACTGTGCTGCAGTTTTTAGATGTGCCACAGGTAGAAAACATTGGAATCAAATGGCTTAATTGTAGATAAGTTTTCCAGAGTCCTGCTAATGACCTAATTATTCTATTCAGATGTGATGCAGCAGCGGCACATCTAAGAGTTGCAGGACAGCGGCTCTCCAGGACTGGAGTTTGACACCTCTGGTCTATGTAGTCAAATGTAAAACATCTGGGCGGTTTTTTGTGACATCACACTGCATATGGCTCTCTTCAGTCTTAAGCCCCATAGTGCCAATATTAAAAGCATTTTAATGTGTTTATATGGATGTTTAATACATACACTGCTTCTAATGATTGCATTCTTGTTGTAGTATTTCTTCTTCTCGTATTTATCCCTGATGAAGAATTCAACTGCTCTGAGGGAAGCAGTTAAGGAGGAAACTGAGCAACAGAGATGCAGAACATGAACACCATAAGAGAGCATGGGAGTGTTGGGTTTGTGTGTCAGCTGATGGCAAAAAGATACTGGTCTGTCTGAGGTCTTCTGAAGCTGTCTGGAAGGTTGGCTTCATAAAACTGCCTGGCCCTGGTGTTACCCATGTCCTGCATGCTCTGGGGACAAAAGGGGGAAATAAAAAGGTGTAAAGTCAGCAATCAAATTGACTCCAGCAGATAAGCTCAGTGATATAAAATCAGAGTTATCAGAGGAACGTTTGAAGTAGAGTCTGTGTTGCTCCGCCATGTCTGAAAGTACAAGCAGCAGTTTTGCATCTAGTTTGTTTGGAAGAGCATTGTCGAGTGGGACTTTTTTTTTCCAACACGTCCATATTAAAAAGCCTGAATTGGGTAGCTTAAAAGTTTCACTAAGTGTTTTCCAGCTGCATTATGGCTCCGGTGCTCATTACAATTGTAATTAAATGCAAAAGAAAAAAAGAAAAACCTGGCCATAAGGTGGGAATTTAAAATAATAAATGAAGGGTTAGAAACTACAAAGATTTATGAAGCAAGGTGTTGCTTTACTGTAGAGACTTACTGTAGAGACTAAGATATATTTAATGTAATCTTAACACAAGATTACATTACTTGACCCTTCTTGAGTATTAGAAGTTTATTTGTGGTTAGTAAATGGCAAACTAATGGATAGCACATATTCATCGATGCCGACATCTCAGTGTGTTAAAACAATAACTGAGAAAGCGGTATGCTTCCCTGCTTTCTCTGTTGCTCCAAAAGCATTTCTGAAAAGCACAGCTTAAATACACAAGATGATACAACTGAGTTTGAAACTATAAATCGACTATTCAGGGTTAAAATCATTTGTTTTAAATATATTTAATAGTAATAATAATAATAATAATAATAATAACAACAATTGACAGGGGCAGATGCAGTTTATTCTGTCTGTAGATTATCCTGAATTTTGCTGACAAAAATCACATCCAGTAGTTTTGACAGTGAAATGTTTTTGAATTCTTCGCTGGGATCAGATTTCAGCTGCTGTTCAGTTCAGTGTTTTCTTTGCTACTTTCATTTCAAATTACACAACAAACAACAAATATTTGCAGCAGGCATGTCAGACTCCCATAGCTACAATTAGAGGCTAAACCACGTGATATTGGATTTTTTATACATCTAGTGACTATATTTAAAAAAAGACTGGTTGCTGGGTGATATTGCTGATCCATTATTTTATTTAACTAGTACAAAGTTGTTTTGTTGTTTTATTTTGAACTGGGATGAAAATGATGATTTCTATTTACCAGTAAGCTGAAATTACCAAGTTACCAAGCAGTAACATATTTTCCTATAATATTATATTCAACCACTCTGTGTCAAGAGTTTTTGATTGAAGATGCTCTAGGATATGAAAAACAGAAAATTGAAAAAAAAAAAAAAAAATTAAAATATCATCTAGTCAAAATGGCAACATACCTATAATAACAAATCACAAACTGTTTGTGCAAATTATGCCAATTGTGTCTGAAATAGGCTTGGGTCAGTTAACAACACATCAAATTTCAAAATCAAAGTTTTGGTCAGCATTGATTTATTGCTGTGAGTCTGCACATAAAAATGAGAGCAATAAATAAATGCTAGACATTGAATTAGTGTAACATGAATAGCCAGCTTACAAGACAGATAAGATACTTAGAAGCAGGTCAAACATTGTAAGTGAGTTTTTTTCTGTAGTTTTTGCTACAGCAAATAAAAGGATACACAAGAACAAACCTATTGAGCTGATGCAAAGTGATGACTCCATAAAAAATGGAAATACTTCATTTATTGTTAAGAATTTAGTTGTTCTTTTGAAAATGAATGAAATGCCTTTTAAGTCAAAGTCTGAATATTCTCAGGTTTTACAGAATTAATATTGCATCCTCTTGAAACTAATATAACCTCTTTGACAATTAATAGGAATGTTAGAAATCAACACATAAATATGTGGAACAACTATAAAAAGATACATCATATTGAAGGTAATCTTTTAATGTTTTATGGCAATGTCTTAAATTCATCACATGTTTCATTATAAATTAATTAGCCATACATTTCCCCAGAATTTCATGTTATAAATCCTGGTATCAGGATTTAAAGGCTCTTTGGAGATGAGGCTCCTCCAACCTCAGTCAAAGACAGGAAACAGTACCTGGATCTGTTCTGAGGTCCATTGGTCCAGGTTGACTGACTTCACTCTGGATATGTGTACTCCCAGGTTCCTGTGGATGCCTGCACACCGGATGCAGATGAAAACTCCCAGATTCCAGGATGCCCATCTTGGACCTGTTGAGGGCGGAAAACAGTGATAATGTGAGACGTTTCCAGAGGAACGACACCAACATGTTCGGTCTTGCTCTCAGTTGAGGTGCCAAAACGGAAAGCTTTAAAAATGTGTCCCAACGTGAAATCAAACCAGGGGTTTCTAGGGAAGAAGAGTCGGTATTTATTAAAGAGGCAGCTATAGGGAAGCAGCGGAGGAGCTTAGGTAGATTTACAGAAGTTAGCTCGCTGCTTAGCAACTTAGTTTAGCTTAGGGGGAAGAAATGTCAGCTGATCAGTTTGAGCCGTTTAGCTTAGAAAAGCAACACAACGGTAAGGCGGTGCTGTTATTTCTCCGCCGATAGGTTTAAAAGACTACACATTTTACACAAAGCCAATAAAACACTGTGCGGAGTGAACGCCGCACCTTTCGCTTCGCAGTCGGCGCAGTACTTGTTGTCTTCCTCCCTCAGCATTTTGGACAGGATGGCCTGGTGCTGCTCGTTAAGTTTCTGAGCCTTCTCTCTCTCCGAGCGGGTCGTCATGTTCGCTGCTTCGGTGGGGCTTGTTTCAACGAAACAATCGGTATCTAAATCAGTTGTCAGTTAAGAGAAGTTTTATGATACAATGTCATAATCGGAGGTCTGAAAACCTCCGACTGGGAAATGAAGACACCCGGAACCGGAATCTCCTCTCCGCCCACAGGAATCGTAAAGCTGACGAGGCGGACGCATCGGATTGGATGAGCGTTCTGACGTCATCTGACGCAGTGTTTAGAGTGGTATACGTTTTCATTACTACGCTTTAAATTTTTTAAAGAGCGTTTACATGGTTTCTAAATTATTACAGTAAATAACAATTTGAACAAGTTAGCTTCTGTCTGCTCCATTGATTCTTGAGACTAGGTTAAAATGTTATACTCCACTATTAAACTCTGGGGAAGATCACATAATTACATATGTTTACTAAAAAACATTTAATACAATTCTGGATAGTAATTATAGAAACTATTGATAATTACCTGAACGTACCAATAAAAACACATACTAAGTATTTTTATTTGGAAATCAGTTTAACTTTAGTGTTTTAAAATAAATGATCAAAAAATCACCTTTAAGTAAAGCAGTTACCAGTATCCACCTACCCTGATAAATAATACTAACAGGTAAAAATGAATCCAAGATGTTATAAGTTTATAGTTAGTTTTTCAATCAAGCAAGTACTACAATGCATGCAACTGTTCTACAAAGCACCAATATTTAGTATCATTTGAGGCACAAATTTGCTGTTTTTTGTGTCTCTGAAGTATAAGTAAGACTAAAAGTGCATCTTGGAAATTACCTTCATCGTTGTCTTTTAAATTTATATATATATACAGTGTCATTGATGGGTATTTTTCAAACCTTCATAAAAGAACCACAGACAAAGGTAATAAGCTTTATGGCCGCACTTTTGCTAAAGGAGAAGGCATCTGCAAAGAGGATTTTTCTGATCCTGTTCACCAAGCATTCTGCCTTCTCTCAGCTCGAGCAAGCCTTTTATTCAGGAAAGGGAGAATGTGAAAGGATAAACAAAGCAACCTTTATCTGCACACAGGTCATCTAGCTCAAGAGGAACAATCAGCTTCCTGAGCACAGACAAGATCACACAGACATGATCAAATGAAAATTGCATCAGCACTGATTAATGTGCAGTGCTGACCACTGCTGAAGAGTAAATGTATGACATATATAAATGTAGAAATGATAATAACATACAAATCCCTAACAGACGTAATCTAGCAAGGCACATAAAATGTGTTTATTAAAGAAGAATAAACATTCAGAAAAAATATTTAATAAAGTACAGACAAAACATATATTAGAATTAGGCAACTGATAGTTTGAATTAAATTTAACTTTATTACTTTTATGCCAAAATAACCAGTGAAAATTCTGTTTTATTTTATTGCTCGGAGAAAGGCAATAAAACATCTGCTAAGCTCATAAACACTTTAAGAACTTTTACATCTCAAACTCATCAAAATAGCACAAAGTGCCCATGCAAATGCAGAATATCTTAAAATTGCAAAAAGAACTAAATTAACACAAACGGAGATGAGTTGTAAAACTATTACATATTTACAAAAAGTAACTCTCTTGTCCCGGTTCTTTAGACAGCTGTCTAAAGAAGGGCTCAAATACACACAAATTAAAGACACATTTGAGAAAATAAAAAAATACCAATTTGAAAATCAGTCAATTAGAAGAAGGTCTCCAGGCGGATCTTGAAGTTATTCTCCTGGTGTCTCACTGCGATCCCGTATCGAAGCAGCATCTCCACGTACGGTGGCCAGAACGTGTTATCTATCGTAACGTAAGGGTCGTGCGGCGTGTTCATGACTTTGTCCATAAGAACCTGCATGTGTTATCAAGACAGAGCTCTTTGGGTTTTCTCAGACACTTCTGCAACAAACACGTCAAATAAAAATAGGCCATGCACTGAACAAAGTCAGGCAAATGCTTCATAACGGTCACCAAAAACCACCAGGATGCAGCTTAGTGAATGATTTTAACTAAATGTTTATTCTCATTCTTACAGTCTTAGGGCTAAAGCAAAGACTAAAGACCTGACAGAAAATAAAACCTTGATAAACCTTTGTTTAACGCTATTTACTTTAATAGTAATGTAACACAGGAGGGGATTTCTGCCTTACTTTCTTCCTACAAAAACAGTAGGAAGAAAAAGAAAACCTGGACCTTTTCATAATATTGAAGCTTTACGTTTTCATTGTTTTTGTCTTTAATAAAAGCAGAACAGAAATGCAACTACCCAAAGAATTTTACATTTTGATTGGTTGTACCTCCAGCTACCAAAGAAAGTCCTTACCTGTTTATCAGTGCCATAGTAATAGTTTGTAGCGGTGAAAACAGAACTGATGCTAAGCAATCACTCACACTAGTTTAGCACTGGAACTAATTTAGCTAAACCAGAAAGGAAGCCACATGTTATAGCTCATGTTATAGCTCCTAAAATTACCTATTTTTAGGAGTGCACCGATTGCAAATTTCTGGCTGATCGCAGATTACTGAACTTTTAAAAAGCCTAACTTGCCGATTCCGATTTTGGCCGATACCAGTTTTTTGTCTGAAATGTTGCTCAATATAATCAAGAAAGTTGCTGAGTTGGCAACAATGGGGTGACTACTGTTAATTGTAAAAGTGCAGACATGACCTGGTCGGCCGGTTTGTCAGTAAAACCTCTCTCAGGGGGAAAAAAAAGGCTCAGTGGTTGATTTTTAGACCTTTGCTGAGGTTGATGACATCTGTGGATAAGATCAACTTCACATGTAAAAAATCAGCCGATCACCGATCTTCCAAAATTAAGAAAATCGGCTGGCCGATAAATCGGTGCACTCTAACTTATTTTCACTGTCTATGCTATTTTTATAATCGCCTGAAGCAGCAAGTAGCTGCAGCTTACATTGTCTTGCAAAGTAAAACAACAGGGATGCAAGGCATTAGGAAAAAATAATGAAATATTCAAAATGTTGATTTTGTTGGCGATTATCCCAAATTTTGTCAATAAAAAAAGTAGAAAACAATTGAAATATTGACTGTTTTAACAGGTCAATGGTAAAATAGAATGTGACATCTACATCACACACCCACCTCAAGAATTTTGCTGAGGGAAACAAGGTCCTCACTTATCTCCAGTGGAATGTTCTGAAAATAAAAACAACATTTGAAAAATAATGGAATATAAGAAACAAGCACTTTATTATAAACATTATAGCAGATTAATGCACCTTCTTCTTTTTGCTGGCAGTAGGCTTGTCCTGAGGGAGAGGGACATGTTTCTCCAGAATGTCTCCCAGTGACTCCATCAGCTGTCCCTGATAAGTCTTCATTTTCTGGATTTTGGCCTTTGTGTCCAGTAAGATGCTGGAGGAACATGAATATAACCAGAAAATCACTGTGGTAATCTATAAATGCTTAATTGAAGCAACTGACCATGCCTTCCTTTACATTTCGACAATATTTTGTACTTTAAAATAAAATTTCACATAGAGAAAGACTAGTGGGGTGACAGAAGGATCCCTATTAAATTTAGAGAATTAAATAGGGAATACTCCTGGAATGAAACATGCTTTTCTCACACCTATCCAGACCTGGAAAATCCATAAATCAGGTTCAGTACTTTGCAGACTGAATATCTTGAATATCTCTTTTCATTTGGTGTCACACTGCCATCCCACTCACTTGTGCTCTGAATATTTCTCCTTTTCCACTCGAAGTCGTTCGATATGATCATTGGCAGCTAATAGCACCTGCTTCTTCTCCTCCAGCCATTTCTGCTCTCTGTAAAGCACAACGAGTCAAGTCACAGAAAGGTCTCGTCCATTCAGTCCTGGGGAACATTTATGTGCTCTGATGAAGCAGAAAGTAGTGAAAGAAAGCTTTGCCGGGTAATGGAAAGGTCACGCACAGCTCTTTAGTCTCTCTCAGTTTGTCTCTCTTGGCTTCACAACAAGAGACAACCATCTCCAGCTCGGAGCAAAGCTTGAGCATCTGCAGAGAATGACACGTGGGACATATTTTCAGAAAAGTGGAAGGGAGGGAACGTTTGATGATTTTTAATGAATTTTTGTTTCACATGTGGACACACCTCATGTTTTCCTGCATGAAGTAAGATTTCTGTGTTAGCTGCAAGCACTGCAGAGGAGGTAAAAAAAAATCAGTCAACAAAAACATTTAAACTAAGTCAAATTTGACATTTTTATACGTTTTATTTTCCTTACATGACAAACTCAACAAAACATTGACATCAATATAACATGTAGGAGAGCAATGCGACTGTGGTGTGTGATATTAATATTAACATTCGGCTATAAATAGTAGAATGATGCTATGGTTTCATTGCAGTGGGAGAAGTGAGGACTTACGGCTCGGCTGCATGGACATCCACAGCTTCAGTTCAGCATCTGTAGCCGCCAGTCTGTTTACTGACTGTTGCATGTGAAAAAGCACAGTAAAATAAAACAAAAAAAAAAAACAAGTTAAATAAACAAACCTTAAAGCAACAATATACAGCTCAACTTAAAAACTAGGCAAGAATGAGCTTGTACCAACTGTGAAGTTACAAGCAAGGTTTTAAAGGCTGCAACTTTAACACCGCTGAAATATTTTTTTCCATCATACCACCCCTTTAGTGCATTGGAATTGAAACGATTAATCAGATTAATCATTGTCAACTAATTTAGTAATCGACTAGACTACAGACTCAAAAATGGCCATCTGTTTAAAGAACATATTCAGAGCAGCAACTGAGCCACATTTGTAAAAGAAAAAAAATATATACATTTTGCATTTAACGTAAAACCCCCCCCCCCAAAAAACCTTCTTTGTCTGTAAATATGTTCTAATCAGAACAAGTGACATAGTTTTATCTTCACCTGATTTACCTTTTGCAATTCAATCTGTAATGGAGTAATCCAAACATCAATCAGCACATTATTTCTACACTGTACAGATGTTAAGTCAAGCAGGAAGTGCTGAACTTTTCACACGTTGATGGCAGAAATATTTATTTAGATGCATGCTTTGCTACTGATCAAGCCTACTGTAAAGAAATGCTATGTTGCTGCATTTTAGGCAATTAAATGTTATTTTTTTTAAGAAATTGACATTTTTGCAATGTCAATGACATTTCATTGATAGAATGAACATTTGTTTGGAGCAAAAGCTGACCTAAAATATGCAGGACAGTGAGTCCCATGGACCAGCTTTGGGCACCACCAAAATAAATCATTCAATCACATAACAGAGACAGTGGCAAGACACAAAATAAGTGACAAACTAAAAACAGTCTTTGCATTAACAAATTCTGGTTCAGAAAGGGAAAAGTCATAATTTGGGAACTCAAAGTTTGTGACTTTCATTCAAGTTTTTCCCTCTAAAACGTGCAAGAAGGCGAGTGAAGTTATGTGTTAAGTTTGTGTGAGTAAAATGGGTAAATGTGCAACTATATTAATTTATTCAATACACAATTTATTGGGTGAAATCTGGAATGACTTTGAATGGTGTGCAGTGTGGCTAAAATAAATAAATAAAGGGAAGTGTCCCACCTCCAAAATGCAAAGCAGTCATTGTTGTACCATCCAATTAACAACCTAATTATTTGACTGAGGTGTGTCAAAACATCAAATGACCTCGAAAATGTACAGAAACGTCTTACTTTCTTAGAAATGCAAGGATCAAAGCATTAGATGAAAACTTTCAACCATCTGACCTGTTCCTGGTGATTCTCACAGATGTCTGGTTCACACAGTATGATTTCATTCTGCAGCTGCAGACAAACATGACATCAATATTTATTATTTGTTTGCTCCAAGGTTTCGCCGAAGCAACAGATTCATGTCGGATCATGGAGACATAAGATGGCTTACCTTCTCCAGTTGAGCAAATTGCTCTTCACATTGCTGCACCAATTCAGAATCAGCGGCCTCTGAGAGCTGACCAGGAGCTCCTCCGTCTGCCCGGACCTCACCCTGCAGGAGGAAGCAACACAGGCCGAAACATGACAATTATACTCACACTTCAATACACAGAAAGCCGCAAGCAAACGGCTAACAGTGTCCGCAGGAAAGTCACGTTACATTATAAACTGAGAAAAGTTGGCTAAAGAGTGGCGTCAGTTAGCACGGACCGATGTTCTTCGTTTTAAACATAAAACATTAAAAATACAGAATTAAACAGAAACACGAAAATCAATTAGCTGAAACTTACGGGGTTAAACCTTACCATGTTCAGTAAATCCAAACTTTCTTTCAGAACATACAAAGCATACAATGTCCGCGTTTGTTTCAAAATACCGCCGACACCGATGGCGTCATGACGTCAGCGACGTAGAGAGCGTTGCGTAAAATTGCGCAGGTCAAGTAGATTACATGTAAACAAAGTGCATCCGAAAACGTATACTAGACAGTTAAAGTCAGTGAGCCACACTTTTAAAGCGGATTTAAAGGAAATTGCAGATTTCCGTGGGAAGTTATAGATAAAAAGCAGAAGTAATTTCTCCATCTAACTATAAAGAAACTTTGATTGAAATCAGAGCCGCCTCAAAGCTGAATGAGGCCCTAAGCAGTTTTTTAAATGGGAACCATATTTTCTTCTTTGCATTGTAGATTCCTCATCAGCGACCAGGTTTGATTCTGTGTCACAAACAAACGCAGGCAAAAGCTATTCCTCACTGATAGTAGAAACCAGATATTTGCATAAACTTTATAAAAAATTATTTTTTCAAAACTGTTTGACCTCAAATCTATCTTTTCTTGTTTTAAATTAATTAGGACAACCTAAATTATTTCCATTGACGTAAAACCAGAATGAATAATGACTACTTTGGAGGATTCCTAAAAGAGGTTGGGTGTATTATGCAAAATAATTTTTTTAGCATTATATCGTGACATGGTGTTATTCCCTCCTCAAAAACGTATGCAGAGTGTTGCTTTGACTTAGACATGCATATTTGAGAATTTTTTTTAACCTTTTGTGACTGACATAAGGTCAGCTCATGATCTGCTTTGGATCTGCAGTCCCCAGCAGAGCACACCTTTTTCAGCTCCTTCAAACTAGTGGCAGCAATTATACATTTTGCTAAAATAAGTTGTGTCATATAATGCAACTACACTCAGTTATTGTATATGACAAGTAATAAAGTTTTTTTTATCACATTTTTATTACATGTTAAATCTTGCAGCCTCCTTGGTAGCCAGAATGCACTGTCTTAAAAATTTTGAACACGTTAAAACATTATATAACTGTAACGCTGCCTAAATTTAAAGGATTGATTCATTTGATTTTAATAAATCAAATGAATTCTTTGCCTCACACTATGGTAACTGTAGTCTCCCGTCCACCAGCAGGTGTCTCTGTTTGTCTGTTTGTCGCAGCTAGATGGAGTCTGCATTTTGAACTGAATTTGGTCTGAATAATTTTTGTAACAGGTTTTGTTTTTATCTGATTTCACAGAGCTCAGAATAAAATGGCCTATTTCATTTATAATCAGAAATGCATTTATTCCTCATCAATTTTTCTGTTTTTTTATGTTTACATTGAGTTAATGTCTTTATGATTATTATTATTATTATTATTGCTGTGATGTACAGTATTTATAACATAATAATAAGCTTACCACTAGAAAAAGAGAAGGGAGAACCGTTTTGCTCATCATCCATCAGAACTAGCGCTTGTATAACATTGAATTATAGCCATCCATCATTTTGTAAGCAACAAAAAAAATCATTTTATTTTTTTGATTTAATTTCATGTAGAGTTTTAACAATATTGAAAACAATTAGCATTTCTGTTGGTGTGTTATTTATCGCCTAAAAAAACTCAAACTCATGCTTTTACGCAAACAAACTATTCCTCTCCTGGATGCTTGAGTTCAGCAGCCAGAGAGCAGTTTTGCAGCACATATCTTTATGGGGATGTATTATCCGTTTTTCATGTTCCTCCAGCTTCCGCCCCAGAAATCACACAGCCTTGATTATTTGAATGATCAACTAGAATTTGATTAATATGTAAATTTCAGAAGGAACCGTTCCATTTGAGCCCTCAGCGCAGCCTAATTAATCAACAGTTAAAGGAAATTAATACATACATCAATTCTGTCAGGAACATGCTTAGTTCAATCGCCCGTAAAATTGAAGTTTGAAGTATTAACTGGCTCCACAGGAAGGCCATGATTAAAACTCTACATTTTTTGGCTCCATTTAGAAATATGGAGTGCCCCACCGTAGTTCCAAGCAGGAGGAAAACCCTTAAGGTTATAATGTTGAATAATAATAATAATAATAATAATAATAATAATAATAATAATAATAATAATAATAATAATAATATCTTCTTTTTTGTTGTTCACACAGTCGTTTCGAGCACGGTGAAAAGTACCAGTCAATCAATCAAACACTTTCACCTGACACTGCTTTCCACAAGGTGCAGAAAGAGAGCAGGGGAGAGTATAAAAAGGGGAGGGGAACAAGATGAAAAGAAAGAGGCCAGTACTATTGTTTCAGTAGGGACTCATGCATCAAACTTCAATTTTCCGGCCGATTGAAGTAGTGATTTTTTCCCTCTATCTTGAAGTGAAATACTGAAATACACTTAAGACCTCCAGATTAATTACCACGAAGTGGTCCCTCAGACTGTAGTATTACTTATCGCCGGGGCCCGCCTGACAAGCACTCATAAAATAAGCAAGTGAAATCCATAAACTTAGACTGCCTTAACAGGCTCTCCCTTCATAAATATGCTGGATTGAGAATATATATATATATATATATATATATATATATATATATATATATATATATATCATATCGTTACATAAAAAATATCGTTACATCGTTACATCAAAAATATTAGATTATTAAACTATAATATTTTATCATATTGTGTTAATATCAAAACATTTCATATTGTAGGTCTAATTTGCCTACACAGAATCTACAATAACCGAGCTCGTATAAAGTGTCTGCTGGCCCGTAAAGCTTTCGGCGGGCTTGTTTGAAGTCTTTTGAATAAACGAGGAAAAAGGCAAACACTATAAAACAAGTCACAAGAAGACAGCTCAACTTATCCCTTCTTCTAACAAAGAGGGTTAAACGGGAGGCCGGTCTTTTGAGTTTCCCTTTTGGACAGCCTCTTTCTCACATCTCCATGTTTTCAGCTTCATTAAACTCCTTAAAGACAAAAGAAATAAAGAGCCAAGATGAGAAGAAAACAAACAAAAGGACTCCCTAACCAGACTCTGGCAGAAATGTCACAGGCCCAAACTCTATATGGCGTCCCTATTTAACACACACACACACACAAAAAAACCCTTTCCCAACAAAATCCATTTTTTTGTTTAGAAAACACTCTTGGACAGAAGTCAAACATATTATTCCAGGACTAAAAAGCGGAGAAAGACAAGCGGCTCACCAAATAAAAAAAACGAAAGAAAGAAAGAAAGAAAGAGGGGAGGTACTTTCATTGTAATTCATTGACTTGTT
Source organism: Phalloptychus januarius (assembly GCA_902982915.1). Taxonomy (NCBI): domain Eukaryota; kingdom Metazoa; phylum Chordata; class Actinopteri; order Cyprinodontiformes; family Poeciliidae; genus Phalloptychus; species Phalloptychus januarius. Next base: position 173,921 of record CADWAE010000251.1, on the reverse strand, counting down.
CAAAACGCCATGCAGGCACAGAAAGGGGCCCAGACATTAATAGCCGCAGATGCCCTCATGAAGGGTGGGGGTCTATGTAGGCATTATGGCCTTTGTTTGCAGCCGGTTAAACTGTTTAAAAGGAGGGTTAACTCAATCCATCAAATTGTCTGAAATTGTGAGGAAATTTCAAAAACCATATGGCTTCCAAACGTTTGCGTCCTTTTTGTGCGGTGGGACACACTTGTCTCAGTATTGCTGCCTGCGGGGGACCGGGGCCCAGCTCCTTTGTGACTCGTCCCATCAGGGAACTGCTGCTCATTTGTCCCCACTTTTCATGCTTTGCGCTCAAAATTACGGCCCCGCAGTCCCGCGGAACAAAAAGCCATACTCTATAAAAAAAAAAGGGGGTCCCAGAGAAACTGGCCCAAAACTTTTTTCTTTTTTTTGCACCAGATTTGTGTTTCTCACATAAATTTTTAGCCCGAATGGGGAAACACGTCTGAGGGTCAAGAAGGCACGATACGCATTTATTGGACGTGAAAAGGAGGGGACGCGGGGATTCCTGGAGCACAAAATGTTTAGAGCAGAAAGAGAAACAAAGGGGACAAAATAGCTCAGAATAATAACTCCAAACAGGCCCCACATTTAACGAGCTTAGCAACAACACACCCCCCTCAAGAATTAAAACAAAAAAAAGAAGGAGTCAGAAAAGCAATTTTTATTCCCATCGTAGCCTATATACAATACAGTCTGTGCATTGGTTTTCAGATAATGTCCTGATTTTAGGAAGGCACTTACAGGTGTATAAAACATAACAAATGTATAGAACAGTAAATCTATTGTATTCAAACAATAATCTAAAAGCTTGTGGGGGGTGGAGGGGTTGGAAAGGGGGGAATCATCGTAATAGTATTCGGCTGATTTTTCGAACATCGCCACCTTTATCGGAGCTCCGAGTGCGAGTCTGCAGTCCAAACGGAGGCAGGGAGGAGGAAGAGCCGGCAGTGACTGTAGGGAGGGGTTGGCTCTTGGAATAAAACGGCGACAATAAAAATAAAAAAGAAAAAGAAAGAAAGGAAAAAATAAATATATAATGTGTACAAATCAACTCATGCATTTTCATGCAAACATATGGAAAACAGAAGTGGTTTTATTGTGAGTATGGAGGGGCTTATAGGAAAACCAACAGAGCAGATGTGTGTGTGTGGGTGTATGGGTGTGTGTGTGTGTGTGTGCATGCCCACGCGTGTTCGTTTCTGTATACTGTAAACAAAATATATATAAGAAGTTCTTTTTAGACCATATTGCTTTGATGGAAACAATAACAGTTCGCTAATGAATACATCACTGCATATTTGTAGTTCTGCGCTCATGCTTTACTGTGAATCTGTGCCGATAGAAAAAGTCATTTCGTTTTGGTACATGTTCTCATATAAGCGGTTAAGTTTACAAGTCCTTTCTGCAGGATCACCACCACCATCATCTCACTCACTCAGTGCGTGTACGTGTGTGGGTGTGTGTGTGTCTGTGTGTGAGCCATCAGTCATCCACGTCTATCTCCACGTCCTCGTCCTCCGAACACTCCTTGCTCGTTGTGTGGTCCGAGAAGGGAGACAGCGGAGAACTGCGCAGTTTCTGAGCGAGCTCGTGCTGGTGATCCTGCGGGCCTCCTCGCGCGGGCGACTCTTCGCGTGGGTGGCCCAGCGTGCCGTTGGCGCACTTCTCCAGGTCCGCCAGCTTGGCCAGCTTGTCCAGGGGCACCTGGCCGATGGCCTTGGCCGACTCCACGTCGGCCTTCATCTCCTCTAAGTCCCGCTTTAGTTTCGCCCTGCGGTTCTGGAACCACGTGATGACCTGCGCGTTCGTCAGGCCCAGCTGCTGTGCGATCTGGTCGCGGTCTGCGGGAGAGAGGTACTTCTGGTACAGGAAGCGCTTCTCCAGCTCGTAGATCTGGTGGTTGGTGAAGGCCGTCCGGGACTTCCGACGCTTCTTAGGGGTGCTCCTTTGGCCGAACAGGGTCATCCCGTCCCGGCCTACGGAGGGAAAGGGAGAGGCACAATGAACGAAAAGGTGCTGGTTGTTTCGCCACTTCTCTGTTTTGTACATTCAGGGGCGTTCCTAGACGAAAAGACGTTCTGGGGCACACGGGCTGAATAAGCCAGGCCATCCAGACTTGACTTGAGGCCAGTTTGCCATTTCGTACCAATGCATTGCCATTTCGATCCTTTCCACCACTTCACATCCCTGTGCCTAAAACTATGGACTATGAGTTCACTTCTCATTGAAGTTAAATATATATATTTATAAATGATGGAGAATAATTGTTATGAAAAAAGCTTCATGAATAATTAAATTAAATTCAAGTGTATATTAGTGTCTGAAAATGTTATTGTTCAATCTAGGTTGATCCAGTTGACTCAGCTCCCCTGTCAAACTAAAATGAGTTCGAACCGACCTCCTGAGCGTTTCTATTATTCATTCAACCAGCTTTTAGCAGACTATTTAAAATAATTGGTTATTAATGTGTGTACAAGATGTCCCTTTACTGACTTCCCCATGGTATGTAAATACAAAACATCCTGGGTCAGCTGGGGTACGAAACGACCAAAGCTAAAGAACCGGAAGGCACGAAATGAAGGAGCAAAGATACTGATTAAGCTAAATTTGTTATATGTGGCTTTGTTGGGAATGGGTTTAAAGAAATAGACATTCTATGCATATTTGTGCATATTTATTCTCCCTCAGAGATGAAATGGACATTATTGAAAATGAACCTCCTTCATATTTCCTGCATGTATATGCAACATTTCTTAAATGTTCTGAATATTCATATCCTGGTGCATTTTGTTTTTAAATGGCAGCGTCATCTGCCATTTCATCTTCCTCTGTTTTCCTATAGATTGTCCTTCCATGCAATCAGGCTTTCTTATAATATTTCAAAGTGGATCTTCAGACTCTCTATTGTTTTAACATTAGCAACTTTTTCTTTTTTTGTTAAAATTTGGTCAGAATATTTTTTTATTTGGACACAGGAGACACATCCTGGGGTGTTTCATAATGTGTTTCCTGAATAGATCCATTCTTTCTATTGAAAAAAATGATTTATTGTTAAATAGTGGGAACAGTTTTCCTGTAGCTCTTGCATTTTAAGTAATCTATAAAACCCTTCACATTGAATTGGAGTGGAGCCTCAGTCCTGAACAAATATCAGTGAAACTGTTTTACAGTAAAATCAGATTAATTTTAAATTATTATTTGCTGAAAAAAATTGTGTTTTTACATGAACTTTAACGATCAAGAGTAGCAGACTATTTATCTTATTGTTTTGGTGAGTTAATATCACTCTTACTGAAAGAATAGTGTCTTAGAAATTTCCCACAATGCAATTTAAATCTACAGGAATGTGGTGTAAATAGATTATGCAATACAAAACTGCTGAGACTCAACTGTTTTTCGATTAAAAACTCTAAGTCGATACTGCAAAAAAATAAAATAAAATAAAAATTAAATAAAGTAAAATAAAATGCAGTAAAAACAATATAATACAGTTAAAATAACAGAAATGTGTCAACGTTAAACACTAGAAATATTCGGGTACGAAATGGAGCCGTTTGCCACAGGACTCTTCGTTCTGAATATACATTAACGCATACATTGGGGACGTTTCGTACCTGCTCTGACAAATGAAGATTTAATGTATTTTTCCTATATTCTGCTCGTAGTGCTTTGCGAGAAAAGGGTGGTAACACCTTTCTAATGATTGTGTTCTAGCAGCAGTTTCATATTTTAAATGTTTCAAATGTTTCATATTTCAAGCGGGTCATCCGGCCCAACTATGGATCAGAACAAAGATCAAATAAAATATCTTAAAGTACAAAATTATCAGAAAATAATGCCAAATTAAAAGTGGGAGGGTTAAGCATTTCTATTGATGTATATCATATATAATTTACATGGCAACGTGTTTAAAAATGCTTATGTGCAAAAATAAAATAAATTATATACAGTGAGTATGAAGTGGAGGAGATAAAAATTGCACCTCTTCGTTACTAAAGACGGATCTGAATTGAAAATCAGGGATTTCTGCTGACGCTTAAGGGCTTCTATTTAGATTGTGCGTAAAAGTGTTCCAAACTCACACAAATAAAGAATATGACTCTTACGTTGAAACTTAATTTCCACCTTCAATACAGGAGCGAAAATTATAGCTTTACAGTAACAAATAACAAGACAGATAAATCCACAAAGAGCGGAAAAGAGGAGAAAATGGAAAAAAAAGAATCATGTCCTTTTTTATCAACACATCAAATGAAAACATATGAATATTTCTATATTTTCCCCCCACTCGTAAAAAGCCCCCAAAAAGCACCAGAATAAAGCGACCGACATTTACCTTCCGCAGCCTGCAGCACGCTGACTTCCAGCCCTTTGAAGGTCTTGCTGGCCAGCTCCTCTAGCGCACACAGAGGAGAGGTTTGCGTGAGGAGTGCGCGGCTGGACAGCGGCAGGCTGGACGGACGGTGCTTCTCGGAGGACGAGATGAGATGAGCCGTGCCGCAGATGGCGTAGCTCCGCTTCACCGACGGCTTGTTCAGGATGTCGTCGATGCTGAAGGGCGTCAGCGGCTTGTTGGAGTTGGCAGGAGGCGGCAAGTGGTCCAGCGGGCTGCGTCTCCTGTTCTCCGCCGCGTCGCATTTGGCCACCTCTTTGGATGTCATCATTGGTTGCAGGAAGAGTTTAGTTGCTTTGAGATTTTATAGGTTGCCAAAAAATAAAATAAAAAAAATCGAGGATGAGTGGATGAAACAAAAAAAAATGTCACATAACACTTTGGAGGCAAAGTAAAAAAAGAAAAAAGAAAAAAAGAAATAAATAAAGGGAAGGGTTATTCCGAAATGGGATGCGCTCAAAGTCTCGATCCGCAGGAATGAGGTGCCTCCCTGAAAATGGCGAAGTCCAAAGAGTCGACGATTACTAACAAGTTATCATTGATTGGTGGCTAATCAATTATCTCCAGTGGCACTTTCGCCCTCTTCCCTTTCACTCTTTGACTATGTTGCAGTCCAGCGCTGGGCTTTTTGCGACTGGGGGGGGGTGTCCCATTAATTAGGACGCATGGTTGGAAGGAGGAGGAGCCCGGCGGAATTATAATGCTCGGTGCTCTTATCATCTTTGGTCTAATTTAGTCGTGTGGTGAGACACCAGAATAGGTATGTGGGGTAAATGAGGGGAAGCAGAAAGAGAGAGAGAGATGAAGACAGAGAGAGAGAGAAATAGGGAAATAGAGTGAGAGAGAAAGAGGGAGAGGATCACAATCTCTTAGTCAATTTGTGCGTTTTTACGCGTGAAACTTCAGTCCAGCAGCACCTCATAGGCTTTCATTTAAACGTATTCGGACAAGTCGACTCGGCTTCCGTTACAGGCCGCAGCTTATAGACTCAGATATTTTTCCACGACCCACAGTGCGGATGATCCTTTGTTTTTTGTAAAGGTAATGCAGAGCTGGACCATATATCAGCTCTGATGATTCCTCCTCTGGGGCGGGAGAGAGGCGGCGGCATGCATCCCTCTCAGCGACGCCGAACCCGGGCCATAACTCAGCCAGAAAGGGCTCCTTTTATTTATCATCCGAGAAATATTTCATTTCCTCTCAGAGCACCGAGTGTCCTGCGGCTGTGACGGTGAGGGTTTCGTCCTGACGCTGGACTCACAGAATGGCGAATATTTGCATATGGCTGTGCCGCAAAAAAAAAAAAAGAAAAAAAGAAAAAAAGAAAAAGAAAATCTGCATTTTATTTGACATAAAAGAAAAAAAAAGAGACACATTTTACAATGCAGTTCAGAAGAAACATGTAAGTTTTCCTTTTGTTTTAATTTGGATTTATTGTTTTTCCTTGCATTAAGAAAAACTGTCTATTATTATTATTATTATTATTATTATTATTATTATTATTATTATTATTATTATTATTATTATTATTATTATTATTCATTAATAGTTCAATAATTATCTACCTATTGCTTTTATCCTTATGAAAAATAATAGATTCAGACTCTAGTAATAAAAAATATGTTCTACAAAAACAATAAAAAAAACAAACACAGAAGTTAATTGTAAAATTAAAATGACAAATGGAGAAACGAGAATTTGAATTAGAATATTTCAATAATTAAATTGCTTTTTAATATGATTTTTTTCCATTATGTTGTTACTTCGTTGTATGTAACAACAGCAAGGTTGTATGCGTGTTCGATAATAAATTTTTTTTTCAAGGTATATTAAAACAAATTAAATTAAATGTATTTTTGTGGAACAGCTCAATTAAATATGTAGCCTAATTCAACCTTAATATAAATTATATTTTTCTCTTCTTCTGTTTCATTTTTGATTTTTCTTTTTTCCTAACAGGGGAAAATGCAGCCAGTATGTATTTGATGGTTCTGGGGATAAAATCTACATCAGCGGTGACTGCTCTCTGGAGGATCTTGTTTATTAGACACAAGCATCATGTTTTGGACTACATTTCCCTCACATGTACCACAAATTTCTATCTCTTTCTCTTTTTTTAAAAAGAGAAATCAAATAAAATAAGAATGTGTAAAATAAATTATGATTGATACTATTATTTTACATGTTGATTTAAAACCTATAAAGCAAATGAAGATTTTTTTTTGTCTTTCTCTCTTTTTTTTTTTAATCCAGAGTGGATTTCCAGCCTGAGCTGCAGAGGATCCAGATTTCTGTTGTGTTCTAGGATCATCTCTGCCTCCGTCATGCCAAGGTCAACATGCTCTCTCCTCCATCCTCTCCTCTTACCAGGGATGACCTCATCAGTTTGATTACTGGAGTGTGAAAACCTCTCTTTGTCCAGATGGTTTTTTTGTTTTGTTTTGTTTTCTGAACTCCATATTTGCAGTTTTAGTTGGAGTTTAGGAGTTCAGGCTGTGATAAACTACATAATGTAAATTCCTTGACCCCCTCCGGCCTTCAGCGTTTGTGTTTCTTCCCAAGCAGGTGTTGATTAGAGCCTTTCACACTGCGGTCTGCGAGCTTAAAGTTCCAACACGCAGTATGCAGCATGTGTGTGTGTGTGGGGGTGTGTGGGGGTGTGTGTGTGTGTGTGTGTGAGAGAGCCCTTTGAGAGGCATGGCTCCCGCTGCAGACTCTACCTGCGATTAGACGAGCTGCAGGGGTAACTGTCCCCTTTCCAGCTACTTCGTGACATGCCACACACTGGTGTCATATCTCCCCTTCTCCTAAAGGCCCGCCAGTTATCTCCGGTGACACCAGATATGGATGCAGCAGAGGGAACCTGGGGAGGAAAAAGCCCGGCCTCAGATGCGCGTGTGTGTCCTTTAAACTTGTACTGTATAAATCACAAGTCATTACCAGAGGTCAGCGGCTGAGGAGCAACCATTGGACGGTTTGATCGCGAGGGCCAGCCTGGTTGGAGGAGAGAGGATTTATCTGGCAGTTGGATCTCTGGAGAGGCAGCCATATTTTATGTGACTAGAGATGTAATAACAGGCCTTTGACAAATCCCCGACGGCCTGGCTCCTGCAGCCTCGCTGCGCAGAGCCAGTGCAGCTGGAACAGCAGATTATGAGCAGCACCATTAGCAGGATGATGTGCACAGACTAAACAAAGTATTTTTCTTTTCCTCTCTCTCTCTCTTCAGACAAACACGGTGGCACCCAAGAAGTCAGAAGCTTTTCAGTCACACATAAAGGGTTCATCTCAGTTAATTAGGCAAAAATGTACATTTGATTTTGGAATTTGATTAAAAAATGTAAGATCATATTTTATATATATTCTTAAAGCAAAGAGTGGTATATTTCCAGTGCTAATTTTTGTTCATTTTGGTGATATGCCTTAAAGTTAATTCAAACCCCAAATTTTGTTTCCCATAAAATGGCAAGATTAAATACACATGCAAGGATTGTTAATCAAATATAACTGGATTACTAATACAGAACTCTATTCTCTCAAGCAGTGATCATTCAGAAGTGCAAACCCCTGTCTGCCACACTTTTTCCTTTCACTTAATTTTCCATTTATAATCCAGATTCTTTAACAATTATCTTCCTTTGGCTTGACCTCTTTATGGATGGTGTCAGTAACTGTCTGCTGGAGTAAATAGGCTATAATACATTTCTGTATTAAAAAACATTTTCTGTTGGTATTTTTTAAAATTCAAATTTTATTTTATTTTTATTTTTATTTTATTTTTAGCAACAAAAAACAGCCTCAAAATAAACACTTGACACTTGAAACATATTCTGTGCATAATAAATCTGTATGAAATATAAGTCTCAATTTTTGAATGACAAAACCACACACATAATTTGACATAATTTGACTTTTCAAGGATATTGAAGTCTATTAACCTCAACCTTCAATTACTAAAAATTGTTACAAATAAAATGTTAAAGAATTGTCAATTTGGCAGCAGAAATGTGATCTAAAAATGAAATAGATGTGTTTAAACTTTAAATATTCCAAATATATCAAAGATCTTGGTGAATTTTCTTGGTATAGTGAATTAAATTTGCATCAATATAATTAAATATATTTCTATCCATGGGGGAAAGCCAGCTGAAAAATGTACAATTTAAAACATTTGTTCCTTGGTTAATTTGTTGCCTAACAAAACTTAATATAGCGATTTCATTGTTCACAGCAGAAGAAAAAAAAAAAGGAAATTAAAACATAAAGACAAACACAACCATCCAAAAAACCTTTGACAACCTGTAATAATATATCACAAAATTATCATTCAAAGTTAATTATATCAAGCTAAAGTCACACAAAAATCCTGAAGAAAATTAGATAAGCAGCAAGAGGTGAAATGTTAAAAAAATCACAGTTAATAAAAATGTTCAGTTTTACTTGCAAAAAGAATAATTACAACACAACATTTGTTATTTAATCATCCGTTTATTTTAATTAGCAGGACACAAGAAATCTGCTGAAAGGGAGTCCTGGACAAGATAAAGTGAAACTATTTCATGCGTCCACTGAAAAAATAAGTTACAATCTAAGAATAGTAGAAATCTAAAATACACAACATAACAAAAAAAGAAAGAAAAGTCAAACATCACTACACCTATTTAGAAAAGCTTAATTATAAAAGCAACACTGTTCTATTTAAACAATTTGTACTTCTGTTTCTAAGGCAGAGACAATGACTCTATGAAAATTTATAATATAATTCAACACAGGAGGTGAAAATCTTAGAATTAGAATTTTTTTCTGATGACCAAGTGTTCATAATTGAGCAGACTGCAGATAAAACATGGTAATTTGCCAAATTAGGGCTTAAAAATAAGTTTTAAATCTGTCTTTTTTTCTTTAAAGTGGCAATAATATCAAACTGACCCATTTATAGTTTGAAAAGAAAGGTTTACAAACGTCTTAATCAAAAACACAATATCTCTGCTTTTAGTAAAACCAAAGAATCGAAATGTATTCTTTCTGCTGCTAAAATGCTATGGCATAAATTGTTATAGTTACAATATCGCTAGCTACAATATTAATTTAGTGTTGTCGTTTACTATTTTAATACTAATAACATTAACACAAAGGACCAGGTCAGATTGAATGTTTTGGAAGGTGTGTCACACCTGAGGTAAAAATGATGGAAGAATTGTACCACCAACTGTGTAATTTTACAGTTCAGGGAGAAATTATATATTCATATAGATACCAGTTTGTTTGAATAGGTTGTTGATCATGTGAAGCCTGCAAATGATGCAGTCCCTTCTTGAACTGACAGGTAATATAGTTTATGATCAGTTAGTTGAACATTGAGAAACCTTAGAATCAGAACCCAAGCTACTCTTCATCCCAAAGGTTTTGCTAATTAATGACCTTTTTCTGAATTACCTCTTTTCTTCAAAACACTTAAAAAGACAGAGAACAATCAATGGTCTCAATAACCAAAAAAAAAAACATGTTTTCCAGATTTTCCAGTCTGGTTGTAAATCTTTCTGCAGCACAGAGTCAGTCCTTTTAAACGTCTTTAGTTACATCCCTTTTAACTTTTAGCCTTTAGTTTTGACTCCTGCATTTAGCATGGTGGATCATACTTTACTCTCGTGTTTGGAGCGATAAGTGGGCTTCGAGGCTGTAGAACTGAAGTGGTTCAGGTCCTGCCTGGTGGAACAAACTCTTTGCATCAGTCTAGGTGGCCACCTGTTCTGCTCTTCTGGTTGTCTGGTGTCCCACAGGGCTCAATTATAGCCCCCCTCCTCTTTTTCTTATTTGATCCCACTTGGTTTTGTACTTAGAAAACATGTCATTGCATTTCACCTCCATGTAGATGACTGTCAGATCTATAGCCATGTAAAGAAAATAAAAACATACTCCGTACTGTACATGACACTTGGGTTTTTTTTAAATGCAAAAAAAAAGACTGTTTTTGTGACCTCAGAGTGTTTTTAGATTCCTTGGCCCGGGTTAATAAGCTACTTGCTACGAAGTTGGGGGTCAAAGTTGACACTGATCTTAAATTTGACAGTCAGATTGAGGCAGTTGTAAGGATTTTTCCAGTTGCGACAGCTGGCTAAGTTAAAGCCAGGCAGTGCCTTGAGGCAGTCCAGGCCTTTGTTGGCAGTCAGCTGGATCACTGTAATGCTCATCATGCCGGGGTCAGTGCTTTGTCCATCACTTTTCCACACAGAGATCAAAATCCTGCAGTTTGTCTTGAAACTGGCTCTCTGAAGTTTCAACACATTTCCCCCACTTTAGCTTTCCTTTCACTGGCTGCCCATTAACCTTTAAGATTCATTCAAGATTCATTCATTCTTTATTTCCTTTTAAAGCCCTTCACGGGCTTGCCACATCCTATGTATCTGGGTCTTCTAAACCTGCTAGCTCTCTCAGGTCAGGTCACACTTTCCGGTTTGTAGAGTACACATTTGTGGAACGCTCTGTCAGTGGAAATTAGATAAACATTTTCTGAAAACCCATCATTTCACCTTGGACTTTGACACCTTGTGAGAAACTGATTAAAATCATATTTATATCTGTTGTTTCTAGTCCATTGTATGCTTTTCTTTATATTGCTTTAAATTTGAGCTGTTGTGTTTTTTATGCACTTTTAACTTATTTTAACTGCAAAGTGCTTTAATACCTGCCGGTTATTTAAAGATGCTTTATAGATAAAGTTGGATTGAATTGAAAAACTGTATTGTCAATGTCTAACTTCACTATGTTTGCTGTTGAAATTTTCTTTGATGATCTGAAACATGTAAGTGACAAAAAACAACAAAAACAGAAAATCAGGACAAGAGTGCTGTACATTAAAATTCATATTTAGTCATTCTGACATTTGAATTTGGCTAAAGACCTTTAAAACAGGTGAAATTGTATCTGAATAAAATCTACTGTGACTTGTAAATATGACTGTAGAAGTAAACTATTAGTTTTAATACAATTCTGCCTGAAAGTCTTAAAAAACAACTGCACAGCTGACCTGATGTGTTAGAGAAATTTTACTTATAAAACAGAAGCAGCTGAGAGGAGGATAAATTAACTACCTTATGGAAAATGTTCTTATGTAATCACAGTCTGAAAATGTGCTACATCAAAATTGCCTCTAAATCAACTATAAAGTACAGAATTAATGAGAAATTAGGTATCGGTTGACTGCATCTGCATCTATAAAACACTTGGTTTTAGAACTAACAGTCAATAAATTACAAGTCCCCACTTCATTCTTGAAGCAGTTTAAAAAGAAAAAAACAGCAGAAAACAGGTGCACAGCCTCCCAAGAAACACAAGAAGTGCAGGAGTTTCCCCCCCGCGGAGCGCTCAGCGTGGAGCTGCTCCCTCTTTAGTGAAACCTTTTCATGGGTCTTTGGCTGTGGTAATGTGAAATCTACTCACTGCTGTTCAGCTGCAAAACAATCGTCCAGTTTTGAAACAAGTATTTTAAAGCTGAGGTTGTTTTTTGTTGTTGTTTTTTTTGCTCCTCGCAGGTCATCGTTAAAGTAAAGTCTGAATCTGTTTGGGTCGCAGGACGCGCTGCCGACTGCATCTCACCTGGCGGGGTTGTTCTCACGCTGCTCTGCCAGCAGGAACAGACTGGCCCTGATCATGCTGCTGTGGTTTGGGGCCTGTTCACTTGTTGTTGGCGGAGCCTGAACATAAGCATTACTAATTCACAGAGCACGTGTTTTTCTTTTTTTCGTGAAGGCTGCACATATGTGGCAGGGAAATGAAAATTATCCTGCACCACTGCAGCTTTTTTCTCCCCCCCTCCTCTTTGTTTGGAGTTCAGCAGTAATCAAACCATCACCTCCACACACCTCTTCCTCTCGCTCGACCCGCTGATGAATCCTCGCGCTGCATTATGAATACCACAGAGCAGCAGCAGACAGTGCTTCATTTCAATGTTCCTCCTTTCTCATCTGCACTTCTCCATAAAACAGAGTAAGCAGTCGAGGCTGAAGGATTGTGTTATTTGGAAAGGCCAGAGCGGAAAAGATTATTCAGAGGCTTTGGTAATAAAAACTGCCAGAGGAGAACTGAGGAGAATTATGACAGCAATCCTTTAGTTTTCATTTGTGGAGGCTGTTTTTTTCCCTTTTTTTCTGTCTTTCTTTCTTTCTTTTTGGATGCAAAGGAGGACAAAGAGACCTGGAGGTGAAAAACAACAGAAAACCTAATTTGTCACGTTGAGAAGTGTAAATGCCAGCTGCATTCCTCATGATTACACATATGGTAAATTGGAGATCAAACTGGATTTTTCGGACTTGTTACTTATTGTTAACGCACGGCTGCAATTACCTGCTCAGCGCCTTCCCAGCCTAATGTCTCAAAAATGTTTATTTTATTGCACAGTTGCTGTTTCTCAGTGTACTTCATGCAAACATGCCTTGAAAGTATTATATAGGTTATATGATTACCAAAAGTGGGTTTTGGTCTTGGTAATTCAAAGACCTAAACGTGGAGGAATCTCTCTGCTGCATTCTTTCATCCTTTCCTCATTTTCTTTTCTTTCACTCCCTTTCTCCTGTCATATGCCCCTTCAAATACACGCATGTCCACATACACACAGGCTCTCCATTTGAGAGATGGCCCTTGTCTTTCAATTAGCCTGCAATGGCCCTCTTACAAGGCTGGCGTCTGGCGAGTTAGGCCCGCAGCAGATGCTGCTGCGGATGGGCCGTTCATCTGCAGCCTGCAGACTGTATTGAATAGTCATTAGGGTGGAGCCGACTATTCATGGCAGGAGAAGTGACTTCCTGTGGGAGGAGATGCTGCTGCAGCAGGTTATCTTCAGCCTCTTCTCTGTGGATGTTTTTTTTTTAGCTCTGGTTTGACAGAAACTATTTTAAACTATTTCTATGATTTGTGTATGACTTTACGATTGGCATGACTGTTTATATGGCTCTTAACTGGCTTCCTGTTAAATAGATGACAGATTTTTTTACCATTTTAAAGCTTTTTATACAATATCTGCTTTTATCTTTACTCCAGATACTTATCCACTCATTCCAATTAACATGTGATTATTCTATGGTCTATGCTAGTTAATTAAAAGTGTGTGCTTTTGCATCAGTGTTTCCAAAGTTTCTTACATAAAGTGAATGGCTCTGCAATGACTTAATTTGATGTGACGGAAGCTTTTACTGAGTCTTGTGTTTTCTTGAGGTAATCTGAAGCAGCTGAAAGATTAGGTGGAGTTAAAGCTGTGTGTGCCCCGCATATAAAAATATGAGCTTTAAGCTTTTCACCTTGTATGTTTGAAGTGAGTGGAGAGCGGAAGTAGTTCTTGTATTTACCGAGTTGACTACTAAAGACTTGTTGTCAGGCTGACAACACCTGCTTATAAAACCATTACAGAAGTCTCCATCAGGTCTAAATTGTTTCCACTCTGTGGAAAATGGAGTGGAAGTGATGACAAACCACATTAAATAAATGTGTAATTTATTTAATTACACATTTAAATAAATTATTTAAATGTGTAACTTAAATACACATTAACGGCTAAGCTAATACTTAGCCTTTTCTGTAAACGGCTAAGTATTAGCTGCTAACATCACTAAACATGCCATCTGAATCATGGCCTCCAATCAGTACTAAACTAAGGCCCAGTCAGCACCACCAACCCAACTCTCGGAGAAAAAGTGATTGCCCACCCTCAACCTAATAACTGGTTTTGCCACATTTGGCATCAAAAATTGCCATAAACTGGCAGTGAGTCTTTCACGTCTCTGCGGAGGAATTCACGTCCACTCTTCTATGCAAAATTGTTTTAATTCACGTTGGTTACTTTTGAGTATGAACAGGCTGCTTAAGGTCATGCTACAGCACCTTAATTGGATTCAGGTCCAGCGAGGATGATTGTCCTGCTGCAGGAAGCTGGTGTTCTGGTGCCTAAGATCCCAAACTGATGGCTACTTCAAGATTTTCCTGCAGAAGATCAAAATTTATGGTTTCATAAATTCATCCTGAGTCAGCAAAACAGTGCCAGACCATCACTCTGTCACCGTCAGAGCAGATCAGGGTCTTCAACTCCAGTTCTCAAGGGTCGCTGTCCTGCAGGTTTTAGATGAATTTTTGTAAACGAGGAATGTGCACTTGTATTGTCTTTGGCTGCCAGAGGTGCAAAGTCTCTGCTTGATCTTAACTGAGATAAGTGAGGCATGAAGTGCTTTAGATCTCATCCTTGGTCTCATTACCGCCTCCCTAACAAGTTGCAGATGTGATCTTGTAGTAATTTTGCTTGGTAAGCTAATTCAGTGGAAGGTCCACTCCATTGCCACTGGAGTGCCAAATCCTTATAAATGTTTTTTTTTAAAACCTTTTCAGACTGGCAGATGTTCATGACTATGATTTCTTGTGAAGTTTTACTTCATCTTTGCAGATGGATTTGTTCAAAGGGACCTCAGTAAAGTCGAGGTGTTTCTGGTGAAAGTCAAATGATGGGGTTTATCACAGCACCTGGATTTGACATGGAGGGGCATTTATCCCATCTCATGAGGTCAAAACTTTCCCCCCAAATAAATAAAATCATCATTTGAAAATCACATTTTATATTATTCAAATTTGTTTGATAATCTGAAACATGTAAATGTGACAAAAAAAAAGAAAAAAAAACTGAATAAAGTAGGTAGGGGACTGAATACTTTCTCACAGCACTGAACAATTTATTTGGGAGAATCTTTAGCCTAGCACTGCTTTAGCCGATGTTCTTCTTTTGATTTTAAGTTACACATTTGTGTAGTTTCTAACAGAGAATGTATCTGTTTGAATTAAAAATATAGTCATAGTAATGTAGCTGTTTTATATTATTGAAATGTAACCTGCATTTACCTTAATTGTCTACAAGTAAAGTAAGCAAATGTGTAATTCAAGGTTAAGTAAACCTTTATTATATGTAAAAGCATTGTCAATACTTCATCTTTGGCACCTGGATTGGAATATTTTACACTGATTACAGATAACACAGTTTTCTCAAATATATTTAAAAAAACTGAGTATCAACGCAATGCTTTTACTCAGTTTTGACATTATTCTGGTTATGCCTGTGTACCTTATTTTTCTGTAATGTGAGAGCTTCAAATGCTTTTAGAATTACAGTAGCAACCCAGTTCTTGTTATATAATTTTGCTCTGAGAAATAAAGGGAAAGCCAAGCAGGAGAACCAGTTTCGGCTCCTGAAGCCCCCTGTTGGTTTGCAGAGCCATGAGCCAGTCTGTTGAGTCGGTGCCTGATTTGTCAGCTCTCAGTGGGTCCGTTCATGAAGCACCTGGCAACCCTGCACAGCAGAATACGGTGGCTGCCACGGCCATACACCAACACACACACAACCATATGCCCCCTTTGTCATTCCAATGAGCTTGGACAACATTCACTTTCGCCTCCTTTCAGCAAGCATTATCAATACAAACCCCATGCGGAGGGGCCTGGGTCAAGAGGGAGTCTCTCTACAAAGTGCCTGCTGACACACAGAAGCACATGGGGACACACACACCCCCACACACACACACACCCCAGTACCTCCCTTCGCTCCTCCTCCTCCTCTGCTAAACCCCTGTAGGCTGGACTGAGGAAATGTGAATTAGCTTCATCAATGCAGAGGTTAACATTGCGCAAAGATGATGTTGACCTCTCGTTGTATTCTTGGTTTGATGTCTTTCTTAGGGGCCAAATGCTTATGAATAAAAATGGCGAGGGGAGAGGTTGACAAAGGGATTTGTCTGACTAATGCCAAAGGAGAACCCCTCAGGGAGACTCTGGTTAAGCCCAACGCTGCTGAATCCCCCCCTGCAGTGTTATCAATCACACCAGGGCTCGCACGGCGCTGTTATTGTTTTTGCCATAATTGTGTCAGGATGGCTTTCATTTGTCTCTAATGAAAAGTGTCTGCATTCGTCATGCTAATGTGGTGACAGCGTAAATATTACACAACATATGTGTTGCCAGTTTGGGCCTCTGTGGTCATAAATAATTTATTTTCACTTAAATGGTCAATGGAAGAGCCACTTTACCCAAATGATGGAAAGAAAGAAATCCAATTTACTGCTGGCAGGTAAAGATTTTAGACTTTAAGATGTCCAGGTTGACAGCCCAGTAAAGCTGGTGTAACAATGCGCTTTATTTTAGTGCATTTAATCAATATTTCAGATGAGAAATTATGAGTTTAGCATGTGACGGACAAGTAGCCTCCCACGGTCTCCAGCATTTTTAATACAATTAAAATTAAAAAACAAATATATATCTGAAGAAAGCATAAAAGATTTCCCATAACCTTGTTGCATAAGAGACCACACTCTTATTAAACTAATACTTTGTTGAAAACTTTTGATTCAGTTTCAGCACCTAGTCTGCCTGAGTTCAGACACACCATCAAATAAGACAAATCAGTTGAAGCTAAAATAAAATTCAGTTGTTTTCAGATTATAAGAGAGAAAGTTTCTATAGATGTGTCAGATAAATACACACCACTACATACACCAGGGCACAAAGGCAGATACTAACAAGAGAATAAATCTGGTGATTGTTAATAATCAGGGAGGCTGCCATAAGGCCGACAAAACAACAACAACTCATTCTGTTCTACAAGTGACAACAACCTCTTGTGTTCTGCAAATTTCTGGGTTGAGTTGTATGATGTTTTTTTTCTTTTCTTTCAAAGAAAATGTCTCTAAAATATTCCCAAACCTTCTGGGGTGTTGTGATATAGTCTGATGGAACCAAACTGGAGGATTTGGGCATAAATGCTTTCAGTCTGAGAGTTGGGGAGCTTTTGCAATCAAAAAAGTTCTCCAACTTGCTCCGGTTCCAAGCTGGACTGGACAAATATTTCCAAGATGTGGGCTGCTAGTAGACTTCCACTAAAGCACCTTAATGATGAAACTTCACTGTATTACTCTTAAGATGTACACACAATAACCAGATTATTGAAGGTTTTTATTTTTCTCAACACATCCTGAATTACAAGAGGATATTTACACTATTACATGTGGAACCGGTTTGAAATGATTTATTAAAGTTAAGAAAATCTGGTGTGAGTTCAAATTTCAATTTGACAGAAGTGTGTGCATCTTTGAAAGGAAGTGAAAAAACATCAAATTCGACTGAAATGGTACTGGATTGAAAAATAAATAACATTTTTCAGAATCTTATAGACTTAATTTAAATTAAAATGTTTTTAATGGCTAATTTTATTTCTAACCAAATGTTTCCATTTTTATCCTGGGTGGACTTAAAATCCTTAATCTGGAAATCTTTCTGTAAATGAAGAAGCTTATTCTATGTGCTATAAAATAAATGTTGGTTGTCCATGGTTCACTGATGAAAGGTGAACTGATTGGAGATTGTTTATTGCCTACAGTGGAAAATTACAAATATCTCAGTATTTTGTTAGGAAGTGACAGTATCACGGAGCAGCGGATGGATCGACAAATTGGGGCTTTGGGGGTCCGAAGGATCCTAATGTGGTTTTGGGATCAAACAGAACGAGCTGCAGAGTTTGACTGTGAGATCTGGGTTTCCCTGTCGGACCTTCTTCTTCAACGATCCAAATTCAGATAAGCACAAAACGACACATGAAGGGTCTTTAATGTGCATTATGATGATTTTGCTGTGCCTATATTTTTAATTGTTGTTGTGTGATGCATTAGTGGGCAAAATCCTGAACAATGATATCAAATCTGTGACCCAAACTGTTCCAGATGTATCATATGGATTCACATGAGCTGGATGCAACAGAATCAGCACTAATTTCACATTCTACTGATAGTCTCTTCCACAAATGAGTTAATAACTATTGGTAAGAACATAAGCAACAGAAAACCTGAGGCGAGACGGGTGAGGCAACCTTTAACCCTGATATAATTGAGAAGCATGTCGGCGCTGCCTGGTTACACACTTCAAACTTGATTTGTTTTACAATGAGACACTGTTTATTTTTATTTTTTTGACTATTCGTGAGTGCGCAGGAGTGTGCAGGTGCTCATCTTTGTTTCTTCTTTTTGTGCAAACAAATTAAACACAGCAGCACACTCCCACACATGATCAGCTCCACGGGGCCTGAGCTCGAGTTTATGACTTTATTAAAAGCGTCTTGTTTCATATCATGCTCTCCCGGCAAAGTACAGCACACTCCATATATCACACCGTTATTGTAGGTAATTAAGAACAAAACTTGGTGTTATGTGGGGCCTGTTGTGCATATAAGCAGAATTGACCATTTTAATTGCTAAGGAGATAAATTTTCCTGCACTTTATCTTCTGTGAATGATATTATAAGAAGATCCTGGCAAAGGCATTTATTATGCTAACAGCTCCCCTTAAAAATGAGCGGTAATGAGACACAGCAGCTATTTGCTTTACTTTAATGCCAGGGTGAGGAGAGTAAATCAAGTATCCTGCTGCAGCCCAGAGCTTTTAAAGTCTGTGGCTGCGTTGCAAAATGCAGACATTCTAAAAGGAGGACATTCATTTCTTTGGTTGGGTTCAAATAATCTGAGGTTTGAAGAGAACAAAACAGAGGAGATGAGTCTACGCAGATTTTGATGAACAAAAGGGACTGATACAAACTCTGAATCCACTCAGCATTAACCCGGAGGGATGGGCGAGGTCGCATAGTGGGTGTCTGACCACACACGCAAACTGTTTTGATTGGACAATCCTTCTTCTTTCTCTCCAAATATCCAGTTTTATAGTCACAAGACGCGGCCATTTCTTTCCATGCTTCCAGGTGACCCAAACACTGAGAATCAGTGCTGGGTGTGACATCACTGCTCTTGCTTGGGATTCCTTACATATTTTTCTCCAGCAGGTTGATAATTCACCATTACATTCAGTAAGTAATTACTTACTTACTGATTAACAATCAATAATCCTAAAGATTTCTAATTCAGCAAATATTTCTTTAAAATATTACTTTCTGTAAGTAATGCTTTATTTTCCTTTCAGCACTACATCATGAGCTGGTGTTTCAACACACAAATAAATGTATTCATGATGAATATTGTATTTCTGAATTCTTTATAGAACTGCAAGAAACATAACTAGAAGAAAATAAAGTGATAAATTTTTTGCAGAAGTAAAACAAAACTAATAAGGTATCAAACCAACCGATGTGTTTAATCTTTTGCAATGGGATGTTTTCAGTTTTCAAAGTAGTACTCTACATGTTGGCACTGCTGAATCTCACTCCGTGTCTCCTGCTCGCCTCCACATTGTTTGCCTTTTTTTTTTTAAACTTCATATCTGTAGGATAACTCCTATGAATGGTAGGAGCAACACGTCAAGGGTTTCGTCTTTCTGGGATTTTTTTATTTCATTACAAAGGCCTTTTTAAAGAAAGTTAAAGTAGTGCTCCTTGCATTACAACAAAATTGCCCTATTTTGTCCTTTTAACCTTTCAACCTTCCAACCTCTCTCTGTCATGGTACATGCTGGACTTGGACAAAAAATTATGGAGCCATGTGAAAATACATGAATTTAGCTTTTTGTATTACTATTTCAGACTTGACTTCTTTTATAGGATTGACTAATTGAAAGACAAAATAACATGTTTATATTAAAAAGCATTTTTTCAGAAGATATGCTGACATTGTTTTTCCTTTGGCCCTCGATCGTGTTTGTTTTCTTTTAAATCTGGCATTGCAACAACAAATAACAATGCACCAATACCAATGCTTTTAGTCATGAACCCATCTTAGGATCTGATAAAAAATGCCCAAGAATCATATTATACTGAAATAATTTTAGCAATTTGTTATTTTTCCTATCAGATGAGTGGAGTAAATGCCCCAGAATTTAAAGTGTTAAATGTGTTTAAATAGAACAACAATAAATCTTTGAGGCTAAAGTAGTTCAAGAAGTTGACTTTTTCGCAGGATGTAAGAAAATAATATTTCACGTTCATATTGCAGCTTTTGAGAGGCTCAGATCATTTTGACTGTGATGCTGCAGGAACAATAATAATGCAACAAAATCACTCAAATTATTCAATATTAATATTTCACGCTCACTTATTTAAATGAAGTAAAACAATAAATGTATTTATTTCACTTTTTCTCATCATTACATATCTCTGTCTGTGTTGGCGATGAGTATAAGCCCCTCCCCCATGACCCTGAACACAATTAAACGGCCTAAACAATGGATGAATCCGGGTCTTCCCACCTTAAGATGAACATTTGCCAGCCCTGAGTTTTTATTCAACATCCTAATCCATCCATTATAACTTCCCGTCTCCCTCTGTTTCGTGTCGTCCGCGGCCGAAACAAGCTGCATCTTTCCCTCCCTCTCCTTCTCCTCACCACCAGATGAGCGTGGCCTGAAGGAGGAGGGCCGCCATCCATCCAGATCTGCACCCGTTCCCGCCGTTTAAACCCGAGCAGGCTCGACTAATGCCCCTGCCTCACTCCTCCGTCTGCCGCTTCGCGGGCTTTGTTCGAGACGGCTCCCGTGCTTCCCCCACTCCATCCGTCTTCTTCATATTTTTCACTGTCTAATTCTTCCTTCTTTACCTTGATCTCTGTCCCCGTCGCCAGCCACTCTCCACATTCCTCTTTCATTTTCCTCCTTTTAACTTTTGCATTTCTCTTTAGCAAATCTCCCCCTCCTCCACCTCCCCAATCCTCCCATTCAATTCTTGTTCTCTTGTTAAAATAAAAAAAAGAGAAGGAGGGGGCGGGGTGGAGGGAGCTTAGATGAGAAGTCGGTGGCGTTGAGCCGAGGAGGACACACTCCACTTAGATAAATATCCCCATCGCTCTGAGCAGAGCCAGGGAGATTTATTCATCCGCCGAGCTGGCAGAAAATTGACTTGTTTCATGGGGGCAGGCCGGTGACGCATTGCCACGAGAGGCAAGGAGACAGGATGGAGGGAGGAGAAGGAAGGATGAAGAATAATAAAGAGAGAAAGGACAGGGGGGAGAGCGGGGAGTGATGGGGGAAAGGGCGATCTAGCAAGAAGGGAGGGAGAAAAGCGATAAAGAGAGATGAGAGAGAGTGATGTCCCTCCCCTTGTAGCAGAGGATAAAGCCAGTGGGGTGGTGAAACAGTGATGAGGGAAATGGTACAGTTGACATTTATATAAGAGGATATTGATGAAGCCGAGGCGCAGGCCGACTCAATCCAGTCCTCCTCTTCCTTTTTTACCTCTTCTATCTTGTTTACTACTTTTCACTCTTCCTCTGCTTGTCTTTTTCGCCTCCATGTCTCCTTCAGCTCTCTGTCTTTGCCCTGACAAAGTGCTCTTATTGGACACTACATCCTCATTGAGGCAGAGGGGCCGCAACCTTGGGTGACTTAAGACTGGAGCCGCCAATGCATCACAGCGATAATCTCTTATTTTCAGCCTCCCTTAGCAGGAGGGGAAAAAAAAAAACTACAGCTTTCCTGTTTTTCATATTGGCTCCATGCTAACACAGCAAATAAGAGAGGAGACGAATGCTGCCTCCCCTCGGCTTTTCCAAAGAGGTGAACGGAGGAGCTGTGTGTGTGTTTGAGGGGGTGTGTTTGTGTGTGTTTGTAAGCGGGTACGTGTTCTGGGAGCACTGGGGTGTGGAGGATTTCTGCTTGTATCAGCACCTGAGCTGCACAGAGAGAGAGAGGTGTACAGAGGAGAAAGATGGGGAAACTGGGAGTCTGCATGCGTGCGGGTGTGTGTGTAGGTGTGTGAGTGAATGTGTGTGAGGGTGGAGGTTGAAGGGGGGATGGATAACAGGAGGTAGAGCGTAGTATAATTTAGTCACACTGAAGCTCAAGAATCACATCAGCCTTGGATAGGGACCCAGGGTGATCATTTAAATTGGGAATTAAGTCACCAGCGAATGGTTACGTTTCCACTGAATCAGTGTTTTATTAAAGGAGAAGTCAGTCGTCTGATTGTGCAGGTGAATCTGCAAGCGCTCCAGGTCCGGGTGATGCACTTATTCCATGGCTTGACGGGGGAATGATGGAGGATTTGCTGACGGAAGTGATTCCTCACAATAAACAAGCTCTTTAAACCTAATGAACATACGGCTGTGAAGGCGGATTGAATTATTCCTAATGCACAGCCTGAGTGAAGTGGCACAAAAGATTCATTCCAGACTGGAAAATATGTAATTAATTAAATATTTAAAAGATTGTTTGTTTTTTTTGGTGTTTAATGTTGTCTCTCCATAAATCTAGGTCTATTTTTAGTCATTTTGTTTGGGAAGTCAAACTGTATGGAGCGATATGTTTAACACATTCCTCCTTTCAGGTCATTTTTAGGGATTAAATGAGTAAAACCCAGAAACTCAAATGACTCGGAAAAAATTAGAATATTAGCTCAGATCAACAAAAACGGATTTTAAAAACAAAGATGTCGGCTTTCTGACGAGCCTGTTCATGTACGTTACAGTTCTCCACTCTCTCAGCTCTGCCTCGTCACTCAGTCTCTTGACTCTGGGACTTTGGCTCCAAATTACATGCAGCCACTTTTCTCCTTCGCCCAGGTAAAACCTTTCTGACGTCGTCTCTGATTCAAGAGAGGCTTAACCCAAAAAGTGTAAAACAAGTCTGTGTGGTGGCTCTTGAATCTCTGAGTCCAACATTTGTAAATCTTACCCAAGATCTTAACTTGTGCGCCTCTTTCTGTTTCACGTCTTCCACTCAGTTTTCCCTTAATTTGCTTGGATGCGGCGCTCTATGAGCAGCCCGGTTCTGTAGCAAGGTCGTTCTGTGGTGAACCCTTTATATGAAGGCCAAGAGTCAAGTCAAGTGTCTTCCCAACGATTGTGGAGATAAACGTAAAATAATGTTTCTGTTTTAAACATGCTTTGTTTGTTTTTTAATTAATAGCAATAAATGCTTGTAATGCAACACTTGGTTTGTAATGAATCTACACTCCAGATTTTAGTTTAACTTTTAAGAAGGAATTACAGAAATAATTTTTTGCCGACTTTGTTATTCCTGTAGATGCATCCCTACATCAAATGTCTCCATAACTCCGTCCTCCAAATGCAGACGTTTTCTGAGCTTTTAATCTTATTTTTTTCTTTTTTGATAGAAGCCACTGTGATTCATCTTCCCAGTTAATAGGTCCAGAAATAAAAAACAGAATTACATCTTTCTTTATATTTTTCTGTCTTTTTTTAATTTCCTTTTTGTGTTTATTTTCTTCTTTCTCTCTTCTATCTGTTGTGTCATTTTCTTTTTGCCTCATTTATTTCCTTACTTACTTGCATTTTTCCTTGCTTGTGTCCTCACTCCCCTTTCTTTTGTCTACTCGTATTTTCCTTGATTCCTTCCTTCTTTCCTTTCTTCATAAACTTTTGTGTTTTCCATTTCAAAACAAATGTAAAGTTCAGGAAAACTAAGTGAAACTCTGGATTCAAGGACCTTCAGACGACACGAAAAGCTAGAAACTAGAAGCATCTACAGATCAGTCTAAGTTAAAGAAAGAAAAATCCATAATAAAAGTCTTATTCTGTGCTTTGGGAACAATTAGATCAGTCTTAGCCAAACACAGACTAACCCAGTGAAGTTGGTCCCAAACCTTCTTCAAATTAAACAGATTAGTATCAATCATTTGTGTCATTATAATTTTCTCAGATTTAAGACAAAAACTTTCCAGAGGTCAAAGATCATCCTGCTAACAAAATTCATAAATGAATGGGGTCTGTTTGTGCAGCTAAATGTTTTGTGGCACAGTTGATGGACACCAAATCTTTTTGAAGTGGGGAGGTTGACTTTGATGACTTTGGAAATATTTCCAATGCTGTTTAATCTGAAGAAGAGGAGCATCTTCACTTGGGCCAATAATCAGCATCACTTGTCTCACACGAGAAGCAAGAACTGAAACTAACACATTCCTGGTTAAAACAGCCTGTGGTTTTCTGGGAGGGCTGTGAGGTGTGTAGGTGTGTGTGTGTGTATCCGTCCGAAAGTCTGAGACTGTTTGTGCCTTTTGGAGTTGGAGTAAATGTGAGTGGCAGACGTGCAGAGGGGCGCCGTGACCTTCTCTCACTGCACTGTAACTCAATCAGAGCTCAAGGCGTGACACCGTAACCCTGCGTGGCAGGAAGCGACCCGGCTGCGGCGCTCTGCTAATGCCTCCACTAACGGGTGTGACCGTGCCGCGCTCATATCCCCCCGGAAAGACAAGCCGGTCCGCTGCCACTCTCTTACAAATGAGCGATAAGCCCCGGTTTTATCTTTTGGTGTGATTTGCTTGGAAATGTGTGTCCAGGATGACAAGTTCACAGGTTACCAGCTCTCGGGTTACGGATTCATTAAGGGAATTAATGAGGCTTCTGTGGCAGCTGGATTAAGAGAGTATCTGCTTTCCTTGCAGGCATGCTGTCCAAAAACTTCCATTGGATACAATCTGCTTTGACCACAATTATTTTAAACGGCTTGTAAACGGACAATGGCTGCTCTTAAGAACATGAGCCCGGGTGTTGATTTTTCTCAGGCTATAAGGTGGCCCGAGGTTAGGACGGTAACACTTGTAGATGTTTAGATAGGAGAAGTTGCCTATATGAGCTCATCGCTGAGACTAGACGAAGGTAGTGGGCTATGTTGCATCAGCTGTCAGGAGAAACACACAGCTTACAAACACCTGCAGCCTCACAGGGTGGGTGGTGCGTTCAAGTGCCTCTGCATCTCCAGAGAATCAAGTTTTCAGTTTTCTTGAGGCGTAAGGATTTTTTTACTCTTTTTTTTTTTCACTTTAACCAAAACAAGTGCTTAGCAGCAGATTTTAAATAGACAATTTGCAAGAGGAAAAAAGAAGTATCTTCCTCCTTTGGATGGGTTCTGAACATGTGTGGAATATTAATGGAGGAAAATCTGAATCAGATTTACGCTCTGACTTTTCTAAGACCATCCTAAGGTCATTTTTTGTTTTTTAGGCCATTCAGAGGTGGACCTGTTCCTGTGCTTTGTTGCTCTTCTGCAGTGGTGCCCAAAGTCGGTCCTCGATGGCCGGCATTCTGCGTTTTTTAGTTCTCTCCCTGGTTTTGTACACCTGGATCAATTGATGATGATGCAGGTTGTTACTACCACCAGGTAGAGAACTAAAACATGCAGGACAACGGGCCTCCAGGACCGACTTTGGGCACCACCGCTCGACTGCAAAACCAAATTGTTGAGATTTCAACCATCAACAACGATTCAGATTTTCAGCTGAATCGTTGAAAATCGATTTCAGCTGAATCGATTCAGCTGATCGATTCAGAATCGAATTAGAAGAGGTGAATTTCTTCTAACATGAATTAGAAGAAGAGAAGAGAAGAAACCTCTTCTAATTCATGTCTCCATCAATTAGAAGAGGTGAGAATAAGTTTTCAAGAAGAAACACAGTTTCACATCATCCACAATCCTGTGTAACCATTAGTGAGATGCTCTTTTCTGAAATGCTCTATCAGTTTCAGAAGAAACTCCGGGACCCAAGATGTTAAACTTTGGTCTTATGAGATTCACACGATATTTTGCTTGAGGATCATCAAGCTTTTCTGATAGTAATTATGTGAGTTTCATGTATTTTTCTTATTGTTAAATCTTGAAACTCTCATGCTGAGGTTCAGATTGACCC
Source organism: Phalloptychus januarius (assembly GCA_902982915.1). Taxonomy (NCBI): domain Eukaryota; kingdom Metazoa; phylum Chordata; class Actinopteri; order Cyprinodontiformes; family Poeciliidae; genus Phalloptychus; species Phalloptychus januarius. The sequence continues at coordinate 147,897 of CADWAE010000251.1, read as the reverse complement.
TCTAGACTATTCCTGGGATCAGGATCACTACTATGTTGAGCTACAGGTTTGTGGTTTTCCTAATTTTCTGATGCTCAACATTTGGTAAATGTATTAAAAAGTTACTTCCTGTTAATTTTCTGACTAGAGGACCAAATGTTTGCTGGGGCTATGAATGGTGGTTCTTTCAATAACGGACACTTTCTGACAGAAATGACGGGCTCGTCTGGTAAAAACCAGCCCCTGGTTCAAGGCTTCGCTTCATACGAACTCTTGAACAAACCTGGACCCTCAACTATCAATAAACTATTTCTTGCGGGAAGCATGGAGTCACCCACCTGCAATCAACTCTCAACATAAATAGGCAGCCCGTCCTGTTAGGCTACTAGCTGGTTTTATTTCAGATTCGCCCCTTCAGTTTAGTGTTTGTACGTTTTCGTTTTTATTCCTACTTTTTTAGAGGAACTGCTTCTTTTACCTGCCTGCTTTCTACCGTTTGGACCTTGTATTGACATTTTTTAACTAAATTCTGCCATAAGGTATGAAAACTATTGTAAATTAGAGCTTAATTCTCAAAATGCAAAATGTTTTGATGTGACAAATTGAACCTAAATACCAAATAATCTCTGATCAGCCGCTAGCAGCTGCAATCGACTTGAGTTATGCTAAAACAGCCTGAATCATCTGTGTGTCGCATTTAAAAATAGATAATCAGATCTTTGTTTTCATGCATGTGGTGGAACAGGTGCAGAGTTTGAACAAGACTGGCAACATCCGAGTGCTTTCTCTGAGTCGGAAATCGTGAGAGGGGATGAGGTCGCTCCCAAGAGCCGAACGACCCAGAAACAGGTCGTAAACTGGAGGTGCCATGGATTAAAAGCGATTTCAAAAATTCACGTATGAAGGTGATGGAGACGGTTTGGGTTATTGAGACGAGCCTTCATGAGCTATTTCAGTCTGCTGTGTTTCTTCCCCCCCTTCCAAGTTCCTCCATATACAACATATGAATCGGATTACATGAAGCAGAACAGAGAGAGAAACGTAAAAGTGTGCAGGCAAGCAGTAAACACATTGACACACATGCAATTTTCAGAGATGTGCCCCCCTGATACTCATGTTTGTTATCAGAGCTTGTGTTGGGGAAAGGGTTTAGTTGCGAGGTCAGAGGTCAGGACACCGGGATTTCATAGCTAACAGAGCTCGGGCCACTTGTGGGAGAATGTGGCCTTGCAGAGGTGCAAAAACAAAGAGATTCCCGACTAGAAACCCTGGACAAACAGAGAGGAATAACTAGTGACAACATCAGAGGAAAACATGAAATCGACCGCTCGCCTGCCAGTGAGTGGTGGGGTCGAAGGTGAAGTCCTGAAATACAACAAAACAAGAAACCAGGAGGAAAAAGGAAGAAAAACTCAACACTGTAGTAAAAATGCAAATATTTACTGTCCTTATTTCTTTGTCCCCGCTCTTTTCTGGATTTGCGTCCTCGAGTCCCGCCATTTGTCTTGGCTGGTAAAAACAATTTAATATTAGAATAAATTACAAATGGAGAACTGTTGCCTGGGATAGATTTTTCTTGCGGGAAGTTCAGACTCCGCCAACATTAATGTCTCCTGCCACCGTAGGAGGCATAAATCTCGTTTTTTTTTTTCCTCCTCTCCCCTCCTTTTTTGCCTTGAATCATATAAGGATATTGAATTACTCCCCTGCTCTGCGCACATAGAGGCATTGTGCATTACATTGACTGATAAGCTGTCACCAGCAGTTTAACTTAGAGACATTCAAAGAGTAATACACCAGTTGAGGATAAACTAACCCCGGTCCCCTCAGACTAAGCTATGACGCTGTCACTGTGAAAAATACGGCGGGGGCATTTCATATAACATGCAGCATCTGGCATCTGAAAATGGAGGAAAAACACCTCTGAACAATGCTTGGTTTATGGCTGTTTTCATGCCGGCTGACAGTTTTACCCTTGAAAAGGTCCGGATCAGGAAACTAAACTGGCTGATATACACTCATCACTGCGGCTGCAGAGGTTTTTTTGTTTGTTTTTTAAATGGGAAAATCTACTCAAAACAATACAACAATCCTTAAAAACATCATCAGTGGCTTGTTGTTGAGCCTGTGAGTGAAACCCCCCTCATCACACCCTCCTGCCCCGTTCTTTTTTACAAACCTCTTTACCATATTTATGAGAGCAGCTAAAGGGCCTTTTTCACGCTACAATCTGGGAACAACCATTAACGCTTGGAGTCGGACCAATGAGAGCCGGGCCGCCTCTTGCTCATCGAAGCTGGCTGGCATGAGAGCGGGCCGATCCATCACGACGGGTTTGGTGGCGACGGGGCTCGTGGTTCTGGTTTGCCCTGGTGCTTCAGGGTGGTCTGTCCAATTCAACATCTGCACAAGAGACTCCGGCAGAGCAGCTGTGCTCAAAGCTGCTCTGGCTTGTGTTTGCAGCTTCGTCGGAGTGGAGACTGTAGACAATATAACCGCATTAATAATGCATTTCTTAGACTGATACAAATGGAGGAAGGAGGAGCATATAGAGCGGATTGCAGTGGCCCGTTTTCCAGAACCTTCAGATTTATCGTGTTGGTAATCAACAGTTACACGAGAGCAAAGGTTGACTGACTGCTGCTCTCAAGGTTTCCAGACTCGGCTTGATGAGTGCCCACATGAAGTCAAATCAAGATTCATCAAAGCCCATCATTCAATTAGAACCTTTAAAAAGAGAGGTGCGTTCTTTTTTCTTTTGCAGCTCAAAACAAGGTTCGTTCATTAAGGTCTGTTTCATTGCTACTTAATGCTTGCCAGACGTTTTTGGAAGGATGTTATGTGTTAGACAGAGAGAAGCAGTGCAAGGGCAAGAAAGAAGGCTTTATTTTATTTGTTTTACAAATAAAATAAATGTGACATCCATTTGTGTCCAGCTCCCCTTTACTCTGACACCCTTCAAGAGAATCCAGTGACTGACTTGAGAAATCATATAACTAAGCAATTTAATGTCAGAATAAATGCATCTCAGAGGTTTCCTTCCAAACACAGGATTTATTTTTTTATTCCTATTTAAGGTAAGCCATATCCGGTCTTTATTTTGTCGAGGTGTTGGAAATTGGATTACTTTCACACTGTGGATGAAGTCCAAACTTTGCCTAAACAGACACTGAAAATGAAAACTTGGCCGCCCACTAGATGAACCACAAACCGAATTACACAGGTGTTTAATATAAAAAAACAATGAGGAGAAGAATGATGTAGTATTCCACAATTTTACAAAGAAATCTGAAAAGTGTGACATACGTTTGTTTTCAGACCCATTTGCTCTGACACCCCTAAATAAAATTCTGAGCAATCAGTTGCCTTCCAAAGTTGCCTAATTTATAAATGGAAACCATTTATGTTTAATTTAGTTCAGCCGTTCTGTGAAATGTTTTCCTCTGAAAACTCGATGGCTGGCTGGAACTTGTCTGTTTAACCCAGAAGAAATATTGGAATGAATCTAATTTATGAAGATTAACTTTCTGTGAAGAAACACTGAACTTTGACCAGTCCTATTAATGATACGTCTTTAGCTCATAGGTCCTGTCCAAATTTGGTTCACCCACAGATGATGAAAGTCAGGCCTTTAGATGAACCCCAACAACTTTTTCAAAGATGGATTTTTAATTTTCCTGTGAGGGTAATTAAAGGAAATTAAGTTTTTATGTGATCAGCAAACATAAAATAGTCCATAGTTGTGAGGTGGAAAGCTGAACCTTCAAGAAATGGTTTCCAAAATAAAAAATAATCAAAACCTGGACAAAATGTGGTGTACATTTCTGTTTAGCTAAATTTATCCTGATTCCCTTAAAAGTCTCTGGGTTTTGCAAAACTGTAAAAGTTTTACTTCACACAAAGTGCTTCACATTTGTGACAGGAAACAATACAAAACCTTCTCACTTTGATGCCCCCAGATAAAATACAACGTCACATGTTTCTTCTGAAAACAGAATCATTATAAGACTGGACAGTTTTTACTTTATTTAGTCAAGAAAAAAAATGTATTGGAAACTTAGTTTTTAACCAATTGCTCCCCTCCAATTGGAGGCTAAGCAGAGCCATAGAAAGCCAGGATTTGTGAGATGAAGCATAACCACAGCAGATTTTTCATTTTCCTGCCAGGAACATTTAAAGAAAATTACAGATTTTTATGTGACAGCATATGAAGTGCAAAACTGTGAAAAATGTTGGAGAAACAAATCTAAAGAATGTAACTTTCATGTGCATTTTACCCCTTTTACGCTGTACCACTAAAAACTCTTGTAAAACGTTCTACCTTTATAAATCATGTGACGAGTGAGGAGAGTTGTGGTTTGAACACCTTAAAGTCTGTCCTATACACACTTTTTATGGTTTACATTTGGCCTGTCCTTGTTTTAAAAGAAAAGATGTTGAAAAGGTGATGCGATTGTTTAGGTCTCATCCATGATGTTGGATGTTTAGCCCTTCAGATGATCCCCAATGACCTTTGAACTGTGTCTTTTCTTTCACTGGCCTGTCATAATTTCTAGTTGCTTAGTTAGAAGGCAACATCTTTTCTCTGTTCAACAAAGAGAATTTGCTCAGGGGCTGGTGACGTGTGGAAGGAAAGCTCACCTTTTTAATATTTCTTCAAAGAACCACCAGCCTTTAAATCCAAGCTACAGTTCGACATGGAGACGTTTAAAGTCAAGGCTGTAAAAATTCAACATAGCAAAAAGGACCACCGCTAACCGAGAGGCCGAGGGAGGACATAAACAAGACGGATGTCTGTCCCCCTTAATACAACATAAAAACTGAGCTGGAGAGAATAAAACACCTCATTGTAATGAAATGCATTTACTGGAGCACAGGCTTGAAATCAGGCAGAAGTGAGAGCAAACGTCAAAAGAGATCTCCCGCCGAGCAGAGCGGCAGAATTAAGAGGTCTGATATCTAATCCATTTCCTGTGAAACCGGCGGTGTACGGGACATCAAAGAGAGTTAAAGGGATTCGGCGAGGGCGGTAGGAGTGGCAAGGCAGTGAAATATTGCACATTTGGTTTCTTTTCTCCCCCGGCTCTGGGCCTTTGGAATAATTAGAGCCTAATTCTGTCTAATTAACGGACTCAATTACTCCTGAAGAAAGCTCATCAAAAAGATGGCGGGAAAGCAGAGAGGAGAATGGTAGGGTTTTTTTTTTTCTTTAATTAATGAACTGAGTTGAATAACGGCCATGGAATTAAACATTTCCCCCAATGTGTATGAATTGCAAATTGGAGCAACATTTTTTTTTTCCTCTCTTTCTCAGAGACAGGAGCCCAGGGGCTAACACTGCTGTCAAGTAGCTCTCTAAAAAGTCAAAGCGCCGATGCAGCACTAACAAATTACCCAAGATTACGGTCTTTAGCACATGTGGAGGTCCTAACGAATAGCGATGAATTAATATGCCGTCTGTGTCTGAGCTCTCCCATTGGCTGCGAGTTTCAACGATCCTGGAAGAGCCAATAAAGCAGACTCCAAACTTTATGGAACACTTTTCTTCTCGTCGAACAGGCTGTCTGTCGATTGCATATTTCACATCCTTGAGACGATGATATAAGTCTTGTTAAATTACTCAGCTGAGATGTAACCGGGCGCACATGAGTGTTTTCAGGGGTTGAAAACTTTTTATGTGCTACCAAGGCAGTCAAAGTGTGTGTGTGTGTTTGTGTGCGCAAAGTGCTGTGCTGTGCTCAGCAGGTTTACAGGCCCAAGGGTCGGCTAAGCTAACTCACTGCCTCAGCACTCCTCAGTTCAGCTTCTTCAAACATTCGCTGAGGCACTGGGAAACAAACTTAAAGGCTTAATATTATCACCCATATGTAGAGGAGGAGAGCAACACAACAGCACGGGAGACATTTGCTGCTATCCTCAGTGTAATGTAGGCTTTCTGCCGACCAACACATCTTCTGCCGCACCGTCGTAATACATGTGGGTCATTACAGTTAATAACAGCCAACACTAAACTGTTTCACTCACATATTGCACTTCTGTTTGGCTCGTTTTGAACTTGAAAAATTGCCTTTGATGGAAAAGTGCCTTCGAGTACATTTGATTATCGCAGTGAAGAAGAAGAGGCAAAGTTTCTATTTTGAACCTCAAACAGTGAGAGATGAATCTGAAGCGAGATCAGCCTGAACAAGGCAAATGCAGATTTGAGCAGGGAACATGTTTATTTTAAAAGAAATGACATGCCTTTTTATGCTGCTTGAGATAAACCATTTTTTTATATGCATTGATGCTTTTAATAAAAGAAAAAAATTAACTTTTATTTCTTTTCCTCACTATTTTGGTGTCATATCTGAGATATTCTGCCTTTACAGTCATGTAAGAAAAACAATTATTAAAAAAGAAATTTAATTGTGTCTAAAATGTAAAATATATTTTGGAACATACTTCTTGTGGTGTTTTATCTGGAATTTGAGAAAAGAGGTTTAACATTATGGGAATAAATAAATATGCAAAAAGAGTTAAACTGGGAAGAGAATGTTATGTTTCATCTTGTTAAAAACATTTTTAACAAAGGTAATAACAGGCCAGTATTTTACAGAAAAAAATGTTGGCTTTTCTTCATGATACACAAAACACAAATTTAACCTTTGAGTGGTTAAGTTAATCATTTTTAAGGTCATACGACAATATAGAAGGAAATAATATTAAAATGTAGTTCAACAAATTCCCTGTTGATACAATGTAAATGTGTCACTATTATACTCCAACTAAAATCTTTAAGATGACGTAAACTACACTGATATTTATTTAGTTCTAAATTTAAGTAATTTTTAAAGCAATCATAGATCAAGAAAATGGTCCATTGATAGACATCTCACCCTCAGTGATTTTATGTTGACAACTTAAAAAAATAAACTTTGAATATTTACTTTTTTCATCACCTGCCAGCACTTGCCTATAGCAGTCACACATTTAGCCCTAAATTATTTACATTTAGGGTTGAATGCATAATTTGATCTTTTAATTTTACCAACAAGCTTCTTCTGACTGTAAATAACATTAATATTATGGCGCGACCCGGACATTACACCATATAAAGAGAATCTGTGGTGAGAGATGAGGGTGATGGGCCAGAGGCGTTCCTACCTCAGTGACTTGGAGCTCATCACCACAGATAAATCATCAAAGTACCAGAGGAAAAGTCCCAAAAGCTCATAAGCAATTATTGGAATGTCTGTAAATTGATTATGGATAGGGTATCAAAATGTTTACACATGCCAGACACCCTAACATATTAATAAAAATACATTAAGAAAAAAATCTGCTCCTTTCTTGTTGTGTCTTTTGTCTGAGAAACAAACCTCTTAACTTACTGCAAATAATTTCTAATATAAATCTACCAGGGATAAGAATATCAGCTGATTTAAAACAGCGACACTAGAAAAACAAGGAAAAACAGTGCAAACGCAATCACTATTTATCTGTTTTCTTCCAGGTCATCCCTCAAGGCTATTTCTAATATGGGACTTAAAAAACTCATATATGGTAACACCTGGGTATGTGCTACCACACAGAAACATTCAAGGCAGAGACACACACACACAGAAACACACACAAATGAAGAAAGAGAACGACGCAGGTCTGAGAGGCATTTTCCTAAGGTTTCTTCATTTGGTGTTAGATGTGCCATGACATGCCTTGTTTACAATTGGAATTGGGGGGAAAAGGACTTCGAGATCATCCAATTAAAGTTGTACCCCTCCAGAGACCCAATGCCCTTCCTCTCCTCAGCTTATTGGGTTGCACCCACTGAGAAAAGGCATTTGACTGCATTAACGGTAAATGAGGCCAACTTCATTTTCTTCATTAAAGTGCCATTCTGAAAATGAAAAAAAAAAGCCCTTGACAATATTCAGTTGTCTGTGCTTCTAAATTTGTCCTCGTAATTTGATATTTCCCATGTTTTTTTTAGGGAGGATTCGTGACGGTAATTGAACACATTTATAAAATCCAAAAGCAGATATTGTTACGGTTCGATAGGCAATATAAAAAACCTTGCGTGACAGCGTGCTATTCCAACACCGTCTCCAGTGATCGTCGTTTAGAAGCACCTACTGTGTTTTTAATATCCTGTAAATCTAATTAAGATGCAATACTGTGGTTTTGAGGTTGTGTGCAAACAAGTATTGGCCCTCGACACCAAGACGAATGTGGAAACCCACATTAGAAACAGCCAACCCTCAACAATGATAATTATTCAGGTCAAGGCATTAAAATCAATAACAAAGAAGTTTATGAGTTGAATCGCTGTTTTTGCTCCCTTTGTTTGAATTTTGGGACCCATATTGCTGATCTCGCTTATTTTGAAGCTGCTTTCAGGTACTTAGTGGGGCTGGAATAAAAACCGTTGTTCAACCTAAACACGTTCAAATCCCTGGAAAACAAAAAAAGAAAGAAAAACAATACAGATGGCTGGGGCATCCCATCTGTTAAAGAAATGGTGCAATCTTAATCCTGAGGGTTGTTTCTCTTTTAGACCGAATCGCATGTGGCAGGGAATAAACAGTATCTTAGCTTATAAAAGGCTTCAGTGGTTTTACCATTTGTAATTAGCAAAAATAGACACCGGTAATTTGCCCTCTCCTATAAACCCACGAGACGTGATCAGTTGGTCGCACTAGTCTGAAAAGTTCAAGACGAGGGAGACGGCGACACACGGCTCCAGTTTACTCACTAAGTTTTCACTGGACTTACCAAAGACCTGTTACTGGGAGAGTTACATATATGCATACATGGACTTTTATGCATTTCTTTTCTGATTTTATTCCATTGGACCTAAATTGATCTTTTCTAAGTGGTAGCACAGGATAAGAAGACAAACAACAACATGAATATTATTTTCCATGCTTGAATTTGAGGGAAGAATTGCTAACATTTTATGGGTTAAACATTTGATTAATTTTATTTATATGACTCTTTAAGGCAGCTTTTTAAATATCTGGTTAACTCCTGGCCCTTTTCAATATCAGGATCCCATGTTTAGGTTAAAAAAAAAGATAAGAACCGGAGAATTAAAGTATTGTAAAACGGTTAAAAGAAGCATGTGCTAACAAATCAAATCAGTTGACTTTTAGCATAGAACATGTGAACTTAGAAACTATTAGGTTGCTTTAAAAATAATTTTTTGGTCAAATCTGAATTCAAGTTTTACAACACAATATAACTAAATAAAGTTCCTGATGTTCTGCTGTGGCTTTTGGTTGTGTTGTGCCTCTTCCATGATACGCAGCAACCCTCAGCAGTGGTAAATACAGAAGAGTTTGCATGAAGCCTACATGAAGAGTTCTTTTATTTATGTATTTATAATTCCAGCATCGCCTCAGAAGTTATCAGAATTATAAATCTAGGTAAAAAAAAAGGAAATAAATTCAGAGTTCAAACATTTTAGAATCAAAAGTACAAAATTCTGCTGATGATTTTTAGAAAATGTGCTAAAATCTCTATCCAGCTTATTTTGTGGCATGTAGGTGCTTGAAAAAATAAACCCACAGTTTCATATTCTACCTAAATACAGCGTCTAAATCCCGAGTGGCCCCCAGTCTGGCTCTCCCTTAGAAAACTTTCTGGAGGTGGCCCCTGCAGAAAGTTAATTATCGGGATAAAAAAATGAAGGTTTTTGTTTGATTTAACACAAAAAGCAAAGACACATATAAATGAGCTCACCAAGTCTCTCCAGAGGGGTCATGTTCCATTGTATGGGGGGGCGGAGGCATCCATCTTTTAGTAAGCACAGCTGAACCATTAACCTCATTAGTATAATGGTCACACATGAGTGGAATGCAGCTTCCATGCTTCATGACGGCAAATTGATGCTGATACACTCCTAATGTTGCTTTGATACATCTAGACAGGAGCACTATCAGTGTTCAAATAGCTGCTGATGGGGATCTGGTAGCTAATCTACAGATATACACCTGATTGTATGGTTTTATGTCTTTGCCATAGAGATTATTCAAAGCGATCTCCAGGCTTCCTCTGCAACTTTGCTCCAGCATTTAGAGTCAGGCAAAGAGGCCTACAAAGACAGTGTGTCCACCGCGCGGTGTGCAGGCTTTCTGCCATGATGAGGCAGCGTGTGGCTCAGACTGTGTCCCAGTGTCCTGCAGGCACCCTGTTAAAAATGTCACTGCAGGGAACGAAATGGCCGCCCCGGGGCATCACGGCCCCCTTTTTTCCACGGAGATAGAGCACAAATTGCTTCCTGGTAGTCACGATGGCTCTCCAAATGTTAGGTTTCAGAATCATTTCCTCGGCGCAGTGGCCTCCGAGAAAATAAATAAAGAATATGTTTGTAAATATAAATACATTCAGAGGCGGCAAAATGTGTCCGATAGGGCAGTAAATGATAACACAGTGGGGGAGCTGTGTGAAATGTGTGTTTTATCCTTTTGGAAGGCAATGACCTCTATCCCTCCTGACATTTTCTCACCGCCCATCCCCAGTCGACTACGGCAGGGTTAGCGTGAACGTTTGTGTGTGTGTCTAACAGCTTTACAAGAAGCAAACACAACATGCCCCCAAGAAGTAGCCTTTTCAGCCCGAGCCATAAAACCACCAGCTTCAGCAGGCTTTGGAATCATTCACGACGAAACATCAGCAATTCGGCATTAAGTGCGTTTGATAAATCACTTTTATGAGAAATGCTTGGAAAACAAACCGGGGATAAACTGCAGTGGGCAACGGCGGGTGAATTGAAGGAGAAAAATGTCTCCACCATATTTGGATAGACATGTTCATTAGTCTTGTTTACTAACATATGCCACGGGAATGAAGCAGAGACGCTCCTCCAGTGAAAAACTGTGGCTTAAAGATGTTAAAGCACTCAAATTCAGAGCAGACAAGCAAGACAAAACCATAAAAAAACAAATGTGAGGTGATAACAGGAGAGAGCGTGGTAGAAGGATAGGTAGGGAAAGTTGTTCCACCATTCCTCCTGTTTGGCCTTTTGCCAAGGCTCCAGTTTGGGTTGGATCCCTGAAGCATTAGCATCACACATTCAAGCTGTTCCAACAGCCTGAGCGCTAACGGGCTAATGGGCTAATGGCTAATGGAGAGACTGCATCATGGGCACTGGCTCCGTCTCACCAAACCTCCACGACAACAGGCACATAACAACAACATGGCTGCAAAAACTGCACCATCGTTAATGAAGCTCAGAAAAGACCACGGTTAGCCGCATAAAACTGCGCTGTGAGCATCTGCCTGGCCATTTCAGCTACGCTACAAAAGTCCATGAAAACAACATTAATTATTACTTCACTGGAATTTGTTGACTACTTTACATTTGTGTTTGTTCTAACTTAATTCCCGGTGTCAAATAACGCGTTTGACCAAAACCTTCACACCAGATGAGGCTCAGAAAAGCTAGCTGTTTGCTATATGGAACTGTGTTGTGAGCATCGAAAAAGTCCAGCAAATTAACACAGATAAATGGGTCGTTTCTTAACTCCTTCTTTGCCTTTTTGATTTGCTATAACATCAAACTTACTTTCGGACAGTAGAAACAAATTTCTTGGACATCGTGAGTCTGAGCATCCATGTAAAGATTTCAGACTTACATGAACGCAAGTCTGAAATCTTACATCTATGAAACGTGAGACAAATTAATCAGAACAATAGCTGGTTCGTTTGATTTGAACGTCTTTACATCATTCACTTGTGATAACTCTACATTTATGTTATTTTCTTTTTATGTGTAAACCTAAGATTTACACATAAATGTAGGCGTTAGATCTTTAAAAACTTAAAAAAATAAACCTGCATAATGTTCTCTGCTAAAAAGTCTATTGCAGTCAATAAATTAATTCACTGATTGGTTGGTTAACATTATCAACTTCTTTCTTTTAATATTGTAATTGTAAATAAGAAACAATTTGTAAACCCTATGAATGAAATGTTTACACATGGTGAAGTTAAGAGACGTTCGCCTAAAGAACTTGTTTGACCAAACATTTCTCTCTTGCTTCAAAGCTTCATCAAAACCAATTGACTTGTTTTGAGAACTGGTTCATTTTTTATTTTCTGCATATTTATTCACGTCATGTAGTGACTTATAAACCCTATCCGCCTCATGCCTGGGTAAAATAAATTGAGTGGATTCTCCCAGCAATTTCTGTTTCTGATCTGGCCTTTTTGAATGTCGACACCTGGTCTTTTGCAGAGCAGTGGATAAAAATGTGGCAACATCTGCTTCTACAACTCTTAAAGTGGCGAATAGCATCTTACCAGTCATTGTCTGTTTTCATCCAGAACGGGAGGACAACCTGAAGATTGACTCCGACTTCGTAGACAAGTATATACGAACTCCAATGCTGTGGAGAAAATCAGAGGTAAAACATATTTAAATTTTCTGTTGGTTTGTAGTAACCCAATAGAGGTAAGGATTTTCCTCGTTGCTGGGCGTCTGTTTACGAGTCAGAAGACTAAAACTAAAATTTAGATTCTTCAGCCACATTCTTCTTGTTTCCTCTTTATGTCGTAACAGTTGGACAATCATCTACTGACAACAAAACAGGCCATTTTTTATTAAATTTAGCCAAGCTGCAGTCAAGTTACTTTAAAAAAAATTCTGAATGAAAATAACCAACTGTAGGCATAGTGGAAGCTGCTTGAATAACCAGGAACAAAGTGAATAAACAAAATATTTACCCACGTAAAAAGGCTTTGTTGTTTTAACGTTTCACCTATTAAAGTTAAAACTATGGTGAGAAATGGTTTTCACAGGTTTAGGTTCAAAAGAGTTTCATTTCCTAAAACAGTGGAAATGTATGCCTAACTCGTAAAGTTTTGATTGTCCAGTATAGATTTAAATGTCACTTCATAGAGGAATACATGGGTCACTTTACCAACAGTAACTATGACTACATGTCAAAAATACAATCAGATTTCAAGTTGTGAAGGTGCTAATCCTTTTGTCTGTAATAGTTTTACATCACATGATTGGGGGGGAGGAAACACCCCAATCATGAGTCCAAAGTTAAACATTGGACTCATAAAAATAATGTTTTCAGTTTAGTTTGGAATGAAACCTTTAATCATAAGTATGAGTTTGATTAATTATCTCATATCATTGACAACAATTACTTTTATCCTTATGCAGCTATTAATTCATAGATGAAATTACCTAAATCCGATTCCACCTCATTAATTCCTCCTCTATGTGAGGGTAACTGTAGTCGAGGAAGACGAAGTCTTCGTTTTTTAACTCATTCATCTCTTTGTTTATTCAGGCTCCTCTCACTGGTCTGCAGGAACTGGGTGGACTGGTTAAGTTGTGAGAGGTGTAAACTACTGCTATCTAGTGGTGTGAGGATCCATTGCACTGCAGCCCAAGGTAGTTTCTCTGACCAGACTCAAAAGCAATGTTGAGAGGAAACAAACGTATCACATCGCAGTTGCTTCAATAACATTTTTTTCTGGTTTAGTTAATGTCTCAAATCCAAATTCTTGCTTTGATTTCCTCTAGAGTTATGGTTGAACATGTGTTTTTATGTTTGCAAAGCAAAGCAGAAACACGTGAGTATAATGGAAAATGATAGGGAAAAAAAGCTACTAGAGTTTTACTACAAAAATGGATGCAGTGCTTAACCAAGCCTGTTAAGCGTCACTTCTTAAAAAGGCTCAACAGGGGAACCAGTTTTGGTTTTCCACAACCAGAGAGACAGTTTGATGTTACCGCCTCATCCAGGAAATGCTTGATCTGCTGCCAGTTTTATTGTTTTTGTGAAAGATTGCAGTGCTTTTAACATCTGCACGGTCCACATTACTTATCTGAGTGTCACCACAAACAGATGCCCTAATATCAGCAGCCTTAATTATCCTAAATAACAAGCGCGTTTGTTAACGTTCTACTAATCCCAACCAGCTGATCTGACAGAAGTAGATAAAGAAGCAGTTAAACACAGCAGACTAATCAAAAATTCCCGGTGGTATTAAAACACAGTTTGATTTGTTTTTAAGGAATGACAGAATTTGTATGGAAAATAGCATCTGTAAGTAGAGCTCCATGAGAAGGATTGACCAACTTAAACTCAGGGGCAGGTTACATAAAAACATACAGTAGGAAGATAATAGACTCATTTCATTCTTTTAAAATAGGCAGAAAAGGAAACGTGATGGTATTGCGATTGGTTTAGTCTCCTTAAGCCCGCCCCTCCAGTCCTCACTGATGCAGCTGGTGCAAGGAACAAGACAGTTTTTCAAATTGCATCATTGCCACTAAATATATAAAAAAAATCTTTAAAGTAAAATATTATCTTTTATTGCTGTAGAGCAACATTGTGTAGAAATTACAGCAAAAAGTAAACCTGTAATTGAACCTATTTTATTAAACAGGAAAATTTAAATGCCCTACAAAATAAATGTAGCAAATATTTTACATTTTATGTTAATCGGAAAGTTTTACTAAGGTATAAATATGATGCCACAGCATTTCTGGTCTTATTCTTCAAAATGGAAAAGATAAGAGAAGATACAATGAAAGTAAGACAGACATGTTGATCTGCATAAGACAAGAGAAAAGGCTACACAGCTAATCTTATTCATAGTTTAGCAAGTTTTCTTCTTCTTTTTCAGGATAGATCTGTTGAAAATCTTATCTGTTTAGCCCAAATATTTTGCCTGTTTGTTGCCCCAAAAGTTTGTTGACGTCAGTCATTTGTATCAATCGATTCTGATCTCCCTTTAATTCTCTGTCTGGGATTTCTTCCATTGATGTAGATTTCTGTGGTATAATTTCAACCGGGCCAGAAGAATGCAAGTCAATTTTAATTATTTTCTGCCTGTAGTTTTAGCAACAGCAGCAGAGGAAGTGAATGAAGCAGTTCTGTCAGTGTTGGCCACAAGTTTTTGTCTTTTTTACAAAGTACTGTGAACAGACATTTGTTGTGAATTGGTGCCACATAAATACACTGAATTGAATTGAAAGATGATTATTTACAGAACAGACAATTTCCAATAAGCTTATTAGCGTCTAGCTGGTGCATTACATACATCACTGACAAACGTTAGCAATTGGGTAAAACTTCAACAGAGTCCTGGCAAACAACCATTTCTCAATATTGTAGAGTCCAGAACCTCTGCACGAAGTGAAGCGTAGAACAAAGGGCTGGTTTGTACCAGGGTAGTCATTCAGACATGAGTGGATATGTTTTAATCATATTTTACGCTGCTGTGTGTAATCAACAAAACACTGTGCAGAATATAGAGCAATGATCTCAGATTCAATATATTTTTTGAAAGTACCTAAGGAGACACTTAAAGAAACAGCGCATATAAAGGTTGAGATACAGGCTACCTCTCTGTATCGTCTCTTTTCCATAATGAATCATCACATTATCTCAAGCTAAATAAATAAACTTTAACCACCTCCGTCGTGTCTTGTACCCTCAGATCTTGCAACCACCAGATCCCCACCCATTGTGACACCCCTGCTGCCCCCCCCCCCCGTTCTGCCCCTTCCCTCTCCCTCTCTATTCTCCAACTGAAGTGTGGCGGGGATGAATGATGAGGCAGTGTTTGGGTTAACGACAGAGACGGGGTGTTAAACCTGAAGTGTTTAATTAACCCCACAATGGGTCCGCCTGTCAGCCCGCACCCATTCCCTCTTGATTGAGACTTCACTCTCAGTGCACATATGCATACACACACAGACACACACGCCAGCAAGTGTGGACAAACTCGCAAGGTGCACATGCCCTCAGAGACACACATCATGGCAGGTGCACACAAAGTGAAGGAGCCTGGGTGGGGGGCAGACAAGGAGAGGGGAGTAAAGTGATAATACTCTGCCACAAACGCAAGATTGCTTTTTTTTCCCCTCCCTCTCCTTCTCTAAAGTCCATTTTCTGGGTCACTGCATTGCATTCATTACTGTCTTTGAAGACATTTAGCTGAGAAGGAATAATGCTTCTCTTTCACTCTGCTCTGAGAGAGAGTGGAGAGTTGTGAGCACCGGAGTCAGGGCCAGGGGCCCGGGAGGGAGGAGGGTGGCGATGCGGTAATACGGGACATCTTTATCTGGTTTTAATTTCAGTCATAAATATTGAATGCTTTATTTGCTCATCTGCAGCTGCCTCCGCTATGTCAGGGTTTGTGTCTCTTGTCTTTTTTTATTCTCTTATCCACCACCACCCCAACCCAGCCCCGCTCTGCCGTAGCACTCGCCATGTTTCTTATGCTGTAGCTGGGGGCCAAAGCAATAGGATTAGGTAACGATTTTCCCATTTTCAAATGAACTCTAAAATGGACTTCAGCCGATTGAAATACTAAAAACCCAGCCTGCGGATACTCATCAGACGAAGTGAATATGAATAAAGCATGATTTAAAACTCTCCCATTGCAGATCTACATCAACAGACAAGCAGGACGGAGGCTATCGGCCGCTCTCTGAGAGGCTGACACTGACATAGCGGGTTTTATGGGAATCATCTCATCCCCTGGGTGAATCGATAGGTGCCATATGACAGCAGCTCACCCATCAAGTGACTCGGTGACTGGGTAGGGGTGCTGCTGGAAATTTGCTTAAAGCCTACACCAATTAACTTCAAAATGACAGATTCAGGCGGCCAATGAGCGAGCGCTTTGCATCCCCAACTCCGTCGGGTGCAGAAGGGGGAACCTCAGCTGTTAGACGGATGGCGGTGCCTCCTCCTCCTCCTGCGTGTTTTCCCACGCGCACGCTTGTGTGGACGGCCGTGCGTTTTGCGGGTGCGTGCTGGTGAGTAAATCTGCAGCGATTCAGGCTCCTTAATGATGATGTCAATCTGTGAAAATGCACGCACACATTGGAGCTGTCAGGGCCTCATCAATCAGAGAGGGGTTTGTCAAAGGAGCCCGGGCCCAGATTAACGAGGCGGGGACAATGATGGCGACACATTTGCATAGAGAATTACCCTCATCTTTAGGAAAGTGATAGCGCCAAGAAGCAGAGGCGGACAATGGGGATGTTTGCAAGCACTGTTGCAGCATTTTCCAAACCAAACAAAATCCATTGATCTTGGTTTCTGTGTTTAATTTGAAGCATAATTAGAACATTGATTTCAATATATGTTACGGGCTTTGACAAATGGGTTCTGCAGCTTACATGCAAGCGCACTATACCGATGCGCTTTACACTTTTTCACCAGCACAGCGCGTTCCTCCTTCTGTCCTTTTGCTTTCCTGCCCAAATGAGACAGTGATGAATCAAGTGGGCTTTAGCTCACTTTTTATTAACTCCACCAAGAATACACACCGAGTCCATCTTCACCAGCAGCTCCGGCGAGCGCCCCTCCCTCCCCGCCTCTCTCCATTGTCAGGCGGAGGACACAATGGTTAAAGCTACACATTAACTCGGCCCGTTGTTTAGAAACATTCGGCTCTTTTGCCATCTGCCTGAATGGGTTGCCCCTCTTTCTTGACAGTCAGGACTGTAAAGGGTCAGGTCACCTGCGGGGAAAGGCCCAGAGTACATTTAGGCCTAATGTTCAAACTTCGACACAGTGTTTGTGTGGGGATACGAAGCAGACAGAGAAAGGGAGGATTGTTTCTACCGAGGAGGTGATTTAAGGACGGTTCGAGAGACAGTGCACGTTTGTTAGCAGCGGATTTGCATTTGCACCTGTTTTTCGAGTGGAGAAAGCACTCGCACTGTTTGTTTCATTGTGTTTGTCCTTTTTTTGCCACCAAAGAGACAAGTGAAAGTGTGTGCCGCCCAGTGTCTGTGTGAGTCCAGCGGCAGGGGGCCTTCCTCGCTGCGCCGGAGTCGGACAGTTAAGGTGTCACCGTCATGATGGAGAGGGTCCGCCTTCACAGGAGGCCAGCAGCTGCCAGGTTTTCAGCAGCTTGTGCCGACGACTCCCCCATAAGTTAGTGGTCAGGGCTTTGGGTTAATGTGTGGGGAAAAGGCTGAAAATGCCCAAATTTAGGGGTCAGACGTAAAAGGTGACAGAATGGAGGGTCACGCTCTCATTATTGGGCACTTAAGTGAAAGTATCCACTCCAAATGTATTTTATTTGTAACCTTGCAAGGTTAATTTACCCGCATTTTAAAACACATTCGAGTTGTTGCTTATGTGACTTAGATTTTATCATCTAAAATTATGCATATTTCTGCTGTAGTATGCAGAAATATGCATACTACATATATGCATATACATCCACAAATTTCATCATTTGTGGATGAAATTTTAAACTCTACACAAGATTTGCTTGTGCTGAAAATGCATTCTGTGTTTAGATCAACATATTTGTTTGATTTAATTATTTAGGGCTTATTTCCTTACATTTTTTCTAGTTTTATGACAGTAAACTACCCGAGAAAGTGAAAACAAAGACATATAGTTGATACTTGTAGCAGATTTACATTTAAAGTTACATAAGATAACGTTCTTAAGTGATCAGACCTGACAAGCTGACAGGGAATCTGTGGAGGGAGTTAAGATTAGGGTGATGGCAAGGAGGCCTCCCAATCTAAAACACTAATCACCAAAAATAAATGGTCAAAATATCAGTAGAAACATGCAAAAATCTGGTGTTAGAAGAAAGGTTTTATTGCTTGTTTTTTTTTTTACATTATTGAGAGAGGTATATGGAATTTTCTAAATGGTATTTTTTATTTTTAAAAAAGTAATCAAAACAAGTAAGTATATAATTCAAGATTATTCACTCTTTGGTAATGTTTTATTATCTTTGCAGAGATACCAGAGAGGTTTGAAAAGAAAAAGCTTTATAATTTTATGATTGTATCTCTGGTTTGTTCTGGTTGTAATGAAATAGGAGAGAGCAAAACTTTGGGCAGATAATGTAAAGGCTGCATGTTCTGTGCTGATATAGTCTTGTACAGTATATTATTATTATTCATCTTGTGTTTTAAACTGTATGTTGTTTTTACGAATCCTAAGAATTTCTGTGTATTTGAATCTTTATACCTGATACTATTCTATACCTGATACAAATACCAATTTGGTCAAATTGGTAAAATTTACCAAAACATTTTGTTGGTAATTTTACCAAAGAAATTACCACAAATTTTTGGTAAGTTTTTTAGTAAAAAATTAGCAAGAAATGATCATTTTTGCATAAAAAATCTCTTTATTCTCCAGCTTATACAGACATAGAATTATGCCTTTGAGAACATCATTTAAAGATTAGTTTCAGAAACATTTTTTAAAAATGTTTTGCTTAACTGGTAGCGTGTGAAAAAAGTAATGGAATCCATGTAGAAAAGACAACTTGTAAATGTAATGTAAAAAGTCACATTTTCGATTTAATGTCTCCTAACTTTCCACTTATGTTTTGCATACTTGTGTTTTACTTGACCTCGTTTTGTTTCTCCAGTTGGTTTAAATGGGAAGAAATTTAGAAACTTTCTAATGTAAAAAGTAACCCTCCCACAGATCCAATATGGCTCTGGAAAATTGGACACAATAACAAAGATGGAACTAGATAATTAAACATTTACGCTGAATTACTGCTGAAAGACTACAATAACATAAAAAACTCATTTTTTACGTCAAAGAAAACCCCTGAAATGCTTTTCCAAAATTACCTTTAAGTCTACTTAGAGAACTGTGTTTCCACAAGCTGTATTTAAGGCCAGTAAATAAATAAATAGCCTCATTAATCACCTCCAGATCAGAGAAGACACTTGAACACCCTGACAGTTGACTTGGCATCCCCCTCTTATTACACTGTCACAGACCAATAAACAGCCTCGCCAGCTCCACTCCACCAATCAAACATCTGCCATCTGCAGGTCGTTAGGGACGACGGCGAATCAGATCCTTCACTCACACGGCGGAGGGGGGAAGCGGGCGCCGTGCCCGGACCCCCCCTAATCTCACCAATGGGAATGCAGCTCTCCTTGTAATCCAATTAAAGGAGCGTAAGCGGTTTGTTAGACACTGTGTGTTAATGTAAGCACTATCCAATATACTCTGGGCTGATAACGGCGTGGCTGGGGAGACACTCTGGTCCGGGGAACATAGGAGTGGTATACAGCTGGAGGGGCTGCTGTGCTAATATCAGGATCAGCACATTTTTATGGTATTTGCTTTGGCCTTTTGGAGTCTCATTTGTACCATCTCAAATTGGGCTTGTGAAGGCAGGGCGATAACCACGCAGAGCGATAATCTGCTTACCTCGGCCTTTTCTCCTCATCAGGCATGGTGATGCATGCAGAGATGGATGGAGAGATAAAAGGCAGGGAATCGTGCCAACAAACCCATTAAACAGGCACACAAGCAGGATTACACCTCGGATGTTTTGACAGTAAAAGTTTACTTTCATACTAGGAATGGTCAGAAAAAGGACTGTGAAAGACTAGAACAGGCTGAGAGAGATCGTCTAAGGGCAAAACTCTACAGTTCTGTGGTCTCTCTTCTTCCTTATGCTTTGTAAACTGGTCCTGACTCCGTTGGGAGAAAACAAGAATTTTTAAAACCGAAAACCAAGGGAAGGTTAAGTAATAATATCTGGTTAATATTACATTCTCATTCATCCAGTGATTGCTTGTGACAGACACCAGCGGGAATAGGGCATTTATATTATTATTGTTTTAAAAGAAAATCAATAATAAACTGTATTCTATTATCACAAAAAAAAATTTCATCACTGCAAGGTGCAAGCCGAACACAGAGAAAATAAAGTAATTATATATTTCAATAAAGTTGAATAAATCTGTCTTGAAATTAGTTGGATTTTCAGCGGTAAAACTTACGTCTGCCCTTGATTGAGGTGAAACTACAGGAAATAAAGAGCATCCCTGGCGGTGTGAATGTGTGAAACATGTCAGTTGTGTACGTCATTCCAGATGTCTTTGTTCACCACATTATTTGCCTCTATGAAGGTTTATTCTCTGTTGGGCTTACTGTGTATTGCTTAATGTATAAATTATGTAATCTGAACATAATTCAGGGCTGAAATGATCAACTGGATTAATCATGATGAATCGATTATTGAAATGGCAAAATTTCAATAATCAATAATTATTCAATAATTGGACGTTTTGCTGTCCAATTATTTTTGTGGTTAATCAAAACAAAAGGCAACAGCTCAGTTCTACATGATTAATGTGAAGTCAAGCAGAAAGCACTGATCTTTTCACGTTTATGTTTGATGCATGTTATGATTTTTAGCTGCAAATAATCAAGCATTCACTAAAGCGATGCTGTTGTATTTTAGACTAAAAAAATATTTTTGTCTTTTAAAGAGCATATTTAGATGTACTCTAAGAAAAAAGAAAATGGCTTACACGGTTAAATGTAAAATCTGCAGAATGTGCAGATTATGTGTTTTTATCTGACTAATCATCAAAATAATTGATAAATTAATTGACACTTTTCTCTTCCACTCAACTTTACATTTTCAGTTTGCACCCTGGACTGATGAACAGCTGTTTTTCTTTAGCAGAGATCTTATATAGCTCATCCTCCTTGGGGATGAGCTATATAAGATGAGCTATATTCAGTGATTGCCTGCTGAATAAGTGCCAAGTCAGCAGTCGTCTCCATGATTGTGTAACCTGCCACATTAATGTAACATAATTATTTGTTGCTGGTCTCTCATCAAGAGAGTTACCATTTCTATGCTTTTCTAGACTCAAATTTCTAGAAGCTTGTGGCATTTTATAGCATTTTTTTCAATTTATCAATAATATTGAGCTAGTATTACATTTTAAAATTAAATTACCTTGAAAATTATATCTAGTTACCAAACTATCAAAGCTAAAGGCAATAAAAGTGGGGATATTTCTACAATCAAATAGCACCAAGACCAAAATGGTGAACTATATGTTTGATTAAGTATGACTTTAAACACCTTTTTATTTTCACAAATGGGAAATGACACACAATACTTAGCAGCTAATATTCTATAAATTCATTCATTCTGAAATTCATCGTTGGATGCAGAGGTGGGTAGAGCACCCAAAAGTTATCAAGTAAATTTACAAGTAAGTAATGAAGTACTGGCACTGCTTCTGAATATTTTTACCCAAGTAGAAGGAATCCTCCAGAAAATTACTCCAGTAAAAGTAAAAAAGTATTTGGTGAGAAGGAAACTTTACTGAGTATCTTAGTTGTCCATAAAGTATTTACAAATACTTAAAAAAACAACAACAAAGAATCACCTATTTTCATTCGCATAGTTTCACAAACTGTGTTTCAAAGCAACGGTAATCACTGTACAATAATTCAGTCCCACTTTCACTTGTCTGTATGTTGTGCTTAGATGCTCTTAACCCAATGAAAGCACAGAAAATTCTTTTTTTTGTGTGTAATTTTACAGATAAGTCTTTCATATTTCTCAAACAGTGTCTTGTAGAATGTCCATTCCATGCATAAAACTCTCACAACTCTAACCAGTTTAAATATTTAACAAATGTCAACAAAAATATCCTGTAAATGTGCTTTCAACTTAAGGTGTGAACAAACTTCTCTCTATTAATGTTTTCTTACGACACATCCCATACGACATGTTTTGTCTTGTTAGTTTTGCTTTAATTTCTTTGTGGCACCCCCTTGCATTGTGCACCCAGGGCACAAAGCCACATCATCCATATCAAAACTGTTGATGACTGTCATGGATCTGTACACCAAAATCACGATACACTGAATTTGGAAAACCAGTTTTGAAATAGTAATTATGTCAATTGACACAATTTGGAGAAACCATTCGTGCTAGCTTGGTCTTTCCAAGGTCTTTGACCTAAATCCTCTCACATCTTAACTATAACAGCACTTTTTTTCCACAGAGGGAAATTCTGGTACATCTTGTGACGATACAGTACAATCATAAATAAATAAAAATACGTATAATGTGTTGTCTTTTAGCCTGACCCTAAAGTATTATCTACATATTTCTGTGTGCACCGATTGTTATTCAGCATGTCTCTCTCTCTCTGTGTAAATGTACAACACATCTAAATGGCATGTTCTAGCAGCATTTAATAAATGTAGACTCCAATAGTCTGCAGTCATTGCAGATGTTGAGATGAGTGTTTTCTCACTTCCCCATTTCCTCGCACGTGAACACGCCGCAACTGACGTGGGGGAGACTTAATCATATCTCCTTTTTCTTTGCCCCCACCCCACGCACCCCCCTCTCTCTCTCTCTCTCTCTCTCTCTCTCTCTCTTTCCCAGATGCACCGAATTGAACTTAATTAGATGCTACATCACCTCAGCGAGGAGCTGCATGGCAAATCTTATTAAGAAAAAGCACTGCGTTATTCCAACGCTCGCTGATTCCTTTACATCCTGGCATCTGTGGGAGAAAAACCCCACTGAGGCGTATTCTCCAGCTCCTGTAACTAATGACAGCACTGCCCAGATCTGACAGTGAGCTGTGTCTGTATATTGTGCTTAATATCATAATAATAATGAGAGCAAATTAGAACAATCAATTTCCATGGCCGGTTGTTGATTGGAGGAGGAGGCGAAAGTGACAGGAGGTGATCCATCATCCTCGGCCAGTCGCATTAAGGAGAAGGCGGCGGAGCAGGTGGGCCGGGCTGGAGTCCAGCCGCAGCCAATGAGAGGGAGCGGGAAGGGAGGAGGGGGACCCATAACACCCAAATCAAGCACTAATGTAGCTGAGAGAGAAGGGTAAAACAGAGAGCAGAGGAGGACCGAGGGAAGAGGGGATGACATCTATGAGACGTATGACTTATTTAAATGGACTCTGGAGTGTGTGTCACATTTCTCCATTTAAATACATCCAGACTCTAACCTTTCAAGCAATCCCCCCTTTTGTCAGGCTTTAATCACTCTATGTTGAGGTGGCACTCTCTTTCCACCAGGGGTCACTAAAATCTCACTTCCTCAGCCTCCCACAGAGAGGCTCCGTCTGGCAAAACGTTCACCGGCCCAGTGAAGCGTCCAGATCACAGAATCATGAGTCTTTAGTCACTGAATTTTCTGCCATCAGCTGCTGACCTTACTGAGAGCACAAGCATCTGATAATGGCTGCCATGACAATTGTGTAAATAATGAGCGCGGCTGATGACAGTCAGTTCACTTCATGGGTTTTAAATGTTCAAACTGAGCCCTGTGACCCGACACACAGCTCGCTTTTTTTTTTTTCAGTGGCAACAGTGGAACCAACACTGTAAAAAACATTCAATATTACCTGGTATTTTTTGTATGTAGAGCATAGACCTTAGCACACTTGTAAGCTAACTTACAAGTTACTTTTCTGCAAGATATGGGAGCTTGTTTTAAGTCAATAATTTCTTAATGTTGATTTTTTTAATAAGTACTAGATCCACAGGCAGATTATTTCACTGAAAACAAGACATTTTCCCCATTTTAAAAGTGAAATAGTCTGCCACTGATCCCACAGTAGTTCTCTTCCATCAGTTTTCATCAGTGTCACTCAAAAGTGTCTTGCAAGTTACTTTTATCTTATTTCAAATGTACTGAGATATTTGTTCTAGAAATTAGACAAAAATACTTGGTAAGATTTAATGTTTTTGCACTAAAGTCAACACTGACTGTCTCAACAACAATAGACAACAACAATAGTAATAATGGTAAGAAAAAGAAGAACATATCCACACCTAAACACCCACAAGCAAATCTATATATACTCATAAGGGCAAATTATTCAAAGGTTCATACTGCGATAGTGATTTTTGGGGTTGCTGCTTCTTTGCGGATGTATGCAGCTTTGTTGTTGCACCTGTATCCATGCACAACTAAAACAAGACTAAACGTCCCAGGTTCATCCTGGTCTCGCTCAACAATCCTCACTTTTATCGCTCATTGCATTAAACAGATTCCCACCTTTTGTCGGCGTCTCTCAGCCTGTTTCTCTCTTTCCGTCTCTAATCTTATTTCTGCTAAACGATGACATGGGGCGAGCATATTAGATTTCATCAGCAGCCATCAATCACGGCCGCACTTAACACGATCAGCCCCCCAGTTTATTCAGAGCGAACAATAGGGGACAGGCGCGTCCCGCCTGCAACAGAGTAAATGAGGAATTTAAATACTGCACAAGAGACTCCTCAGGCTCGGAGGGGGCTGACTGATTAAAGGCCGCAATATCTGCTTTTCTCGGCAGATGATCTGTCAAGTGGATGCAAGAGGAGGTTTATTGAAATAATAGGCTGCTAATGTGAGGTTATTCTGACCCAGCAGCTCGAGCACGCCAGGGAGACATGTCCATGGAAATGCACACATTCCCATGAAACGCAGACACACATGAAAAACCCACACACTGCTTCCCTGAACCATCTTCCCCCTCCTCCTCCCGCTGTCTGCTATTGATGGGTAATTTATCAAATGACACCTTATCCACTGCTGAGAGGAAATTAAATCATGTAGTTCCAGATCCTGATTATAATCTTAAGATGTCCCTCTTGTAAGTTATGGAAAAATTATGTTCGTGCAGCGAACGTCCCTGATTCCTTCTCTGGATTCTCAGACTAGTCAGGCGATGAAGATGGTCTCGAAGATTTCAAATTGTGTGAGAGATGGAAAACAGATCAACTAGGCAAAAACAATGTAAATAAAAATCAATGCAAAGAGTCCAAAACACACAAACTGTTAGTTCTGCTAACAATCATGCATTAATGAGTTCAAGAAGTTCAGTGCAGGTTTTTTTTTTTTTTTTTACAATACCGATACAAATGTATTGGTATTCCAGATGGGAGATGAAGTAATTCAGCAATTTCTGGGTCTGACCAGATTCTAGAAGTGAAGCAGCTACAGATCAGAGACTGGATCTGTCTGGGCTTGATTTTGTTTCCTTTCTCAAACACTGAATGAACCAACATGATGTCACAAGCTACCTGCAGCTGCTTGCATACAAGGCCTTGCTCCTTCAATCATGATTCAATTCACAAAGTGGTAAAAAGACTTTTAGTAAAAGTCAAATTTATTTCTAAAGCACATTGACTAAAGTGCTGTATAGATAAAATAACATAAAATAAAGGTCAAATGACAGTAAAGACAAGAAAATAGAATAAAAAACCTAAGTAAAACACAACACATTCCGGCCATGACTTATATCTCATAAATTTAAAAGAGGTTCAGGATGGATGACGCCGGCTCCGCCTCCAAGCGGAAGTAGAACAAAACCTCCGACAAACAGCGATGCAATGGCAGTGAAACTCAATACATCACCCGAGCCAATTTGAACCTTTTTTGCTTTGTCAGCCAACACTAAGCCAAAGACTTTGAAAATCTGCATTCATGAAAATGCTTACAAAATAAACAGTAGCATATTAAAGGTACTTAAATGTAAATATCATGCAGCACAGAGCCAGCATTGGATTTTACACACATAAAATCAAGCATAACTACCTTCACTTATTAATCTTTGGTTTGACTATCAATAAGTTTTATTATTATGGGATGTTTCCCACCAGTTACCTTTATGCAGACAAAGATGTGTTTGTTTATCGCAGGTTCCTTCTGGACATGAGGTCGGCTCCAGGCCTTGATTCCAGCATTATTCCAGACTCCGTTCAGGTTTTGAAATGTAATAAATTGTATTCCGCCCTCTAAGCTCGCTGGGTATCGGCTATCAGGGTTGTATTTTCGCCACTGACACCATTGGACCATAATTTTCCTACTATTTTCCTCAAAATCTCTGTGACCCTGGCAATGTTGGCGGTGGTTGTACTAAGGGACAAACTGCGACCCCTGATTGGTCAGTTGCTGACAAACCCGCTAGAATGATCGACAGGAGGCGTCATGTCAATTTGGCCTCTAATTTAAAAACACAGTAACAGTAAAACGCAGTAACATACCTGCTTGAGCTCTGAAGGTAAATTGATCATCAATGCAGATGAAGATGCAACCAATGTATTGCTAACATGAGAGAGGTTGATTATTGTGATGATCTTCTAATTATCATTCTATTTCACCATATATTTAGAGAACAATATAAGGCCTTCTATTGTCTTTATTCCCATCAACAGGGTTTAAAGGTGCAGCTGAGAGTTATACTGAAAAATCTCTGATCAGCTCCTCTGCCTGACAGTTTATTTGAGAAGTTGAGAAAATGTGCAAGAGATGCAAACATCCTGGTCTCTGGGACTTTACAGCATGCAGATGTCTTAATGCAGGGCCCTTTGTACCAGGAAATGCCTAATTAGGCTTGAGGATCTGATGTCACATGAAAACCATGAATCTGGAACAATACGTTCATTTCTTAGTGAAGAGGACGGACTGCTCACAGACAACATGACAAGGACAAAATAAATGTATAAAACTCATCAAAAACTCTCACTGTTGGCAAATAATACATAAGAATAATGACATACCAAGAAGGTGTAGTGTAAACAATTAGCATATAGAAAAAGTACACTGATATCCATAATTTATGATGTACACACATTGCATTAAAGCAGCTATTAAAGAAGGCAAAAAAAATAATGAAAGCTTTGCACTGCTCCTTTTCACGTTGTGAGATCAATTTACCATGAATGGTGAACTGTGTGTACTTTAGGTCTTTCTTATTGACCTGACAAGATGACCTCAAGCCCACCATGACCTCTCAATGGTTAAACTGGTTTGTTGATAAATGAAAATATCAGTTTCCGCCTTTGAATTAAAAAGGAATCAAAGCATTCCCCTAAATTCCACCTTCTGGTATTTTTTAGGAGTTTTATCAAACGACAGCAACAGATATTGACAACAATCACTGTAAACTTAAAACGATCCAAATGAGCAGGGAGAATAGTTGGTCCGATTGTTGGTCTGAAGTTTTGGTAAATGATTTGAATTGGATGGGATCATAGGCCCTTTGCAAGAGCGTCTAAACAAAGTCAATAATTCAAAGCACAATTGATGTTTTACACTGAGCCAGTGTGAGCTTTCATATACCTTAAAGAAAAGTCGCGTGACTCCAACATTTTTGAATTTCACGGTTCCGACCTCGGTTTATCTTGTTGAAATATACGCTCCTCTGGGAGGGAGAGGCGCCACTCCTCAGCAACGAAACCTGTGGAAAACGTGAACAATTCACACGTTTTTTGGGAAAAACCTTTCACCTGAAACATTATTGCAAAGTTGAATCCCTAAAGTTAAAACCAAAACAACAACCCAGGTTTCCGTAGCGACTGGAGTTTCCACACCGTCTGATAAGTTAAATAACTCTGTCAAAAAACAGCACCTGTTACAAGAAGCTACATGCAAATGGAAAAGTCAGACACAAAGTATCTGAATTCTGACAAGCAGATCGATTAGAGCAAAGCAAATGTTTAATTCAGCAATACAAAAATTGCCTTTTTGCGACCAGGGGGAGTAATTACCTAAATGAGCAACAGGTGCGGCAACAAACAATGAGGACCAGTTGTGAGAGGAGAGCAGAAAGCAAGAAAAACTAAGAAACAATCAGAGAAAAATTAGATAAGACTGAAGGGATAAAACCACGAGAACCAAAATTATTACAACAAATGTATAACTTATGACTATCAATTCAAGTAAATCTGAAGAAAACCCAAAGATCTTGTGGAATGCAGTTTGGTGTGTATTGTTCCAGTTTGTTCTAAATGTATTTGATTTGAAGTCACATATTTGAATCAGAAGGATAAACTTCAGAATCATATGGGAGGCAGTGGAGGCTGTTGCCAAAATCTCCTCAGAGTGAAAAGCGACACATAATGAACACAGAGTTCATCAGGTTGGTCATATACTAACTTCTCATTTATAGGTTTTAGTCTTGGGTGGAGAAAACCCAACATTCAGGTGAAATAAACTATCATTTCAGAGACAAAATATGCTTTTTCCAACAAGAAAACTAAATATAATTGTAGCACTTTAACGTAATAGATTAATTCATTAATGCACATATATTTAATATATTGTAATGAATAATAATTACACTTTAGTAAATATGGAATCACAGTTAATGTGACTGATCTGGTAAAGTATCGCATTTTAATTTCATTTGACTCTCAGAGATCATCGTTTGCTAACTTTTGACAGTTTCTTCAGCATCTTTTTCTTGGTGATTCTCCTCCTTAAATGTTTATTAAAAGCCAAGCTTTTCCATCATTGGCTGTTTGTTACCAGCAGTGTGGCTCTTTAGGATGACCCGCAGGGCTCATGTGATCTCTAATGGACCGGATCCGGTGGAACCAATTCACGGCTGGTTTGGGAATGGATCAGGAGCTTGATAATAAGTTGGCTGATTCTGCCCTGCATCAGGAAGCGCCTCCTCTGCCGGGAGGAATCTACAAATGGGACACGGAGTGAGGAGTTTTCACAAGTTCCTCTGATGAGCTGCTCTTCGTCTCCATCAGGCTGATTATACCAGAGGAGGAATTATTCATGACATAAATGGCAGAGGAATTGTTAAAGGAAAATGCTGCAAAAATCAGTGGGGTGAGTTCACTCTTCTTCATTGCTCTAACCTCGTATCTCCTCAACAAAATAAGATATTTGTTGTGTGACAGAGGCTCTACCATCTTGTATGTAAGTTGAAGTTGTGAGGCGATTCACATTAGATCAAGTGAAATCAACTTGGGCTGATGCTGACTGCTCGGCGTTGTCTCCTCTGAACTATTCAGAGCTCGAACTTCCTCAATTTAGACCTAAATTAGATTTATTTGAAGAACTGAGCAGCTTCTGTTCTCGCAGCCTACTTTTTCCTCATTCTCACTCGCACTAGTGTCATTCCGCAACATCTAAAGGAATGGACATAGAAAGTTGGAAATAAGTTGGAATCTTACAGATTTTGACTTATTTAATCTTTTTTTCAAAATCTAAAGAGAGTGTCACCTTTGCCTCTGTGAGGGCAAAAGTTTTAACTTTAGAAAAGATTTCATGTCATATTTTCAGGCTGTGTCATTGAGATGTGAACAACACAAACTTTTTAAGCTCACAAGTGTTTGTGTGATTTTTTACAAGGATTTGTTCATGGAAATAACACAAAGTTTTGTTGGTTCACACTTTAATAATCGTAAAGGTCAGATGTTTGTTTGGCAGCCAAATGATGCAGTAAAATTTCCCTCTACCGGTCACAGATTTTTTTCTCTTTTGCTTTTACTCTCCTCCCTGCAGCATCTCACGTGGTCACTGCTGGCGGTGGCTTTCCTGGCCTCGTTCGGCAGCTCCATGCTCTACGGCTTCAATTTGGCCGTCGTCAACTCGCCTGCAGAGGTTGGTTTCTGCAGCTTCTGCATTGTCTTCCCAACACTTAAAACTTTCACAGGATCTTTGAGTCAGTGGATTTTATTTTAGTGGTTATCATGAAAAGTGCAGCCACTCAAGATGACCGAGTGCAACTCTATAGTGTTAGGGTTAGGATTATGGTAGATTATCTTATTATTGTTATTAAGATTTGGGTCAGCAGCAAAGGCAGATCTGGGGGCATCCAGTCATTAAACTGACTGAATGCTGCAATTTTTTATTTTTTTATTTTTGCAAATATTTTTTTTTATATTTTTTGAGACCTAGAAAAGAGAAAACAGTGACCTCAATACATGTTACATTGCAAAAAGACATTCTTTTTAATCTAGCTTCGAGTCGAAATATCTTAATTAAAATAAGACAAATTACAAGTAACTTTTCAGCAAGATTTGAGTTTGTTATAAATCAAGAATTTCTTAATATTTACTTCATTAATAACCTGCTTAAAAAGTGGCAGTGGAATTAGAGCTCTTTCAACAATATTAAGGAATTATCAACTTAAAACAAGCTCTCATTTCTTGCTGAAAAGTTACTCATAAGTTAGTTTTGTCTTATTTCAAGTGTGCAAAGACATTTGCACTAGAAACTAGACAAAAATACCTGGTGAGATTTTGAGTTTCTGCAAAACTGTATGCCTTCCTTTTGACAAGAAAAACAATGGTGGACAGAGCCGTTTAGTGATTTCACACAATTCAGACTTTAATTTTAATGAATTTTTTTTAATGAAATTTTAGTGAAAAATAATTCCTCCTTTAATTTTTCTCTTTTTTTCCATCTTTGACTTAAAGCAAATTTTTTCAACCTTATGTAAACATTTAACTTTAAGATTTTAACCAGAGGTTTTGGCATAGCCATTATAACTCGTCCCTGTAATCAAGTAGAAGTATTTTGATAACTTTCTGTTGTGACATGCTCCTCATGTGGGTGCGTCAGCATGTCATTGATGCTCCTCAGCTCCTAATCCATCATTTGTTCTGTTCTGCTCCTTCTCTGTCTGATTTGCTGCGGCGCAGCGACTGAGCTGTGAACATTCCCGTTTTGACGTGGATGACCCCGTTCTGCAGCAAGACTAGTTTACGACGCTCTGTTTCAGATTGGCGCTTTTCACATTGCTTTTATTAAAAACAGAGATACATTGAGCACTTTGTAAGGGATTTTTATTTTATTTTATTGAGCTCATGAGGAATCACTGTGCTGATGATTCTAGTGTGACAGTTTTTGTAAAGTCAATGTTTTCCACAAGCTAAATAACCAACTAAAGAAACAGAAAAGAATAAAATCCAGCTTTGGAAACAAATGTTCCTCACTTAGTTGAACATATGTGAACTTTTTACTGTTTGTTTACAGACAAAAAGAAACATTAAAACAAATTATTATGCCCAGCTGACTTGCAATTTTACATTATCTGTTCAAAAAGCAGCAGGTAGAAGATTCAAGTTCTTATGTTTCCCTTTGATGCTCATCAACTTATAAACATTTAAATCTCCAAACACCACATAAACTATTTCCACGTTACATAATACTTAAATGTCACATTCTCATCCTTAAATGTATATTTATACATTTTTAATATGGTCGATAGCATTTGTTTCTTTGAAACACTCGTCTTATTTAACATATTTCTCAACAAACTCCTTTTTAACTGTTTTTTAAGCCGGTTTGTATTTGTACTTTTTTTAAACTCATCATTTCATAAAGACACTAACAACAACTATTTTTATTGTCCTAATGGATTGGATTTTTTTTATTTCTTTCTCCTCTTAAATTATAACCCACTGTATCACAAAAGATATTTAGTATATTGTGTGGAAGTTAAAAACACGGTTGAATACGTATTTTTCTGTATATTTAAATTTTATGCAGGCAGCAGACATTAAAGAGAAAGAGAGATCCAGGTGTAGTTTTTGTAGGAAAAACAAAATGACAGAACAGTAATAATAGGAAATAAGGCACAAATTGAGTAAAAACAGTTAATAAGTTATTGGTTAAACTTAGTCAACTAACAAAAAGACAAATATCATGAAGTTTCTCAAAGTGGAAAGTTTTAAGCTGCAGTCTGAGTTAAGTTGTCTGTTTTTGTGTAAGGAGAAATGTAAATCTTTTGTTAGAATCTTAATTGATGTGAATTTAACACCAGAACTATAAAGAAATGCTGAACTTGGAGAATTATGTTGTCGTCCTTTAATTTAAAATCCTGACTTTCTTTAAAAAAAGCTTGATGTTACTGTCAATTAGAGGTCACTGCGTATCTGATGACACATTTCTTATTTTATGGACTGAACAGAAAACATGTTAAACAGCAGAGCTGCACATATAACCAACATGATGTAGTGATTTGTTTCCTCCTAGAGTTCATATTGATGTCATATAAATTAATTGAATCTCCAGAGTAAAACTAGACTGAGTTTCATTTCTCCTCCGTGCAGTTTCACCTAAAACTAAATAAAATCTGAGGAATGCTGGGGGGCGTCATAATAAATTCTAGACAGAGTAAAAGACTTAGGACTATTTTGGACCTTTTTTTGTGCTTCACCCAAATTTGGCAGCTTTGTTTGAGAAATGAAATAGATTTGTGCTAGATTCTTTAAAAGGTCTGAAAGAAACTGTGTATTCTTTTGCTTCAGTGCTGTTTGGTGTGTTATAAAAATGATTTCTCTTCTCCCAGTACATCAAAGCCTTCTACAACGAGACGCTGACCGAGCGACATCACTGGATCCCAGACGACCATTTCTTGACAATCTTATACTCCCTCACTGTGTCCATCTTTGCCATTGGCGGGATGACTGGTGCGCTGCTGGTGGGCAAACTTGTCACTAAATATGGAAGGTCAGAGTGAATGTAGATGGATTACTTGCCTGTAAAAATGACTCTTTCTTTCTCCGATGGTCTTTGAGAACCTCAGAATAATTATGAGCGATGAGCCGTGACAGGTGATGTGTTTGAACAGAAAAGGGACTCTGGTGCGGTCCACCATGCTGGTGTTCATCGGAGGGTCTTTGATGGGCTTCAGCAGATGGTTCAGGAATCCCTTCATGGTCATCGCAGGACGCTTCATCACAGGCGTTCATTCAGGTAGGCCCGAACAAAAACATTCACTTATTTCTCAATGTAGGTTAATGCATCAGAGTTAGTTTTTTAAAGGCTAAAGGTAAGAAGCTCTTCCAGATCAGCTGTGGAACGAACCGGAGATTTCCTGTAGCATCTTGGGTTCTGCTTCCAGGATTAACTCGCTTGGACCACAGAGTCCTGTGTGTATGTTGAAGCAGCTGTTCCTCTACTTGTAGAATATTTTCTGAACAATTTCAAACCATTTCAAACTATTTTTAAGGCTCCAGCTCTCTCCCCATTCTCACTTCAGTTGTCAGCAGCACACCAAACATGTCTGAGGTTTAAATGTGGAAACTTTCCTTTCGAAATTCTGAGAAATGGCCGCTCTCTGCGTGATGCATCGATCTGATGTTTTTCTTTTTTTCCAGGCATCTCTCTGAGCGTGGTGCCGATGTACCTCGGAGAGATCGCCCCCAAGAACCTACGCGGGTTTCTGGGCCTTGTTCCCAGCATCCACATCTGTCTGGGAGTCTTCATTGCTCAGGTCCTTGGGCTCTCTGAGCTGCTGGGAAAGGTACCAATTGTTGTGTACTGTGTGTGAGTCAGCTTGTCTTGTTATTCTTTTTCATAATATTCTTTTTCTTATCAGAACATTTTACAAACTGGGATTAAAAGCAATCGAACCCAGTGTCCTGCAGCTTCTGGATGTGTCCCTGGCCCAACACACCTGACACATCAAATGTCTAAATCGCCTCCTCAGTTGGCAGTCAGGTTCTCCAGAGTCCTGCTCATTACTGGACTCAGGTGTGTTGAAGTAGGAACACATCTTAAAGTTGCAGTGGCCTCCAGATCTGGATTTGTAAATACTGTCAGCTTATTCTTGTCTGATGTTAACATTTTTTTGATGATTTAATTATTGTGACAGAAAGCCAAATAAAAGAAGAAATTCATTGTTAGTTTTCTTGAAACTTTCTTAAAGAAATTCTGAACTTCGCAAATGACAGGAAAAACAAAACAATCTTTACAGATAATGAATTCAGAGCATTGAAACAAACAAGTATGTGTGCTTGTGTGATTGCATATCACTTAAAAATATGCATAAAATGTCCGTAAGTTGTTTGTTGAAGCATGTAAACAAATTGATCTATAATTAGATAATGTTCACATGAAGTTTGAGCTTGATCCCGGGAGTCAAGCAAAAATATTGGTCTTTCAATCTGAGCACCAATGTGAGCAGTTACTGAGTAGCTGCATGGAAAACCACAAATGTCTTTTAAAAATAAGCATTTTTTGTTTGTCTGTGTGTTTAATTTTGATGTATTTCTTACGGAGACAACAATATAGTTAAAAAAATGTAAAAAAGCAAAATGTTTTTGTTTTTTGCGTTTCTTCATACAGGAAGAACATTGGCCGTTGCTCCTCTCCCTCATATTGTTTCCTACTTTGGTCCAGCTGATGCTGTTGCCATGGTTTCCAGAGAGTCCACGGTACCTGCTGATTGAGAAGGGAAATGTCCCCGCGACCGTTTCAGGTCAGAGACAGCATTTCTTTTCTTTGTCATTTCAGTTTTATGTGCTGTAAAATACAGAAGCGCCGTTTGTCCTCCAGCCCTCAAGTGTTTCCGCAAAAAAGGAAACATCCAGGCTGAGGTGGAGGAGATGCAGGAGGAACAACGGTCGCTCTCCTCCATCAAGACCCTCTCTGTCCGCCGACTGCTCATGGACCGCTCCGTCCGCTGGCAGGTCCTCACCATCGTGGTGGTCAACATCGGGATGCAGCTGTCTGGGATCGATGCAGTGAGTGGGGAGCAGAGCAGAGTGGCTTCGTTGTGTTGCTCTTTCTTTTTGGATGAAGTGCATCGCTCTATGCGCTTCATGCAAAAACAAGAGCTCAGACTGTTGCAGATCCCAGCTGGGCTCCTTCCTTCTGTCCATACATCACAGAGTCGCACAGTACTACACCCACTGAATAACTAAGCTGAGGGCGACACGATCACGCCTCATTATCTTTCTCACTGCAGTCTCACCTAACAAGGTCCACCCATCTGAACGTAAAGTGGAGCACATCTTTGTGCTCGTTGCTTCGTGTGGATGGAAGCTCCAGGCATGCTGGCTCACGGTGGCATCATTTCCCAGCAGGGCGGGGGCTTCCTGCTGGGCCCCTCGCTCCCAGCTGTTCTCTGCAAGGCTT